>BRXU01000004.1:25000-665000 GCA_030267565.1 Pleodorina starrii | reverse complement strand
GTTGCGGGCCAGCACCAGGGCTGTCAGACGGGGCGGGGGGGCAGCGGCGGAGGTGGGGGTGGGGGTGGGGGTGGGGGTGGTGGGGTTGCGGGGGGCGGCGGGTGTGGTTGTTGATGTTGTCGGGGGGCCCAGGGCTGCTGCCAGGTGGGTGGCTCCCTCCGAGCGGATCTTGCATCCCTCCAGGGATACCGCCTGGAGACCCGGGTGGGCGGAGAGGGCCTGGGGGGGGGAGGGGAGGGGATGGGGATGGAGGGGGGGTAATTAACACGGAGGGGGGGGGAGGAGGGGGGGAGCGGATGGGGGATGGTGGTGGAGGTGGTGGGTTTGAGGTGTGACCAGGAGCGGGAAGTGATGGGGGGGAGCACGATTTGTGTTGCCCTCCCTTCCCCCTCCCCTCCGCACCCACCCCCCCACGCACCCTAGCCAGGTGGCGGGCTCCCTCATCCCCCGCGTAGCAGCGGGACAGGTCCAGCTCCCTCAGCTCCCTCAGGGCCCCCACCGCCTCAGACAGCGCCGCCACCCCATCGGAACTGATGCGCGGATTGTCGGCCAGGTGAAGAACCTGCGGGTGGGTGTGTGTGGAGGGGAGGGGGGGAGAGGGGGGTTATCCACGTATAGGCCAGAGCCCGTGAACGGTATGAAATCAGAAAAGTCCTTCCTGTCTGCAAAAGAAAAACGAGGTAAACTTGCAAGCAGCAAGGGCGTTAGATACAAACCGAGAAATTGTAGCGAGTCCGAGAGGGGGGGGTTGAAGAGTGCGTTTGCAAGGGGGGGAGGGGGTTGCAAGGGGAGGGGGAGGTGTGGGAGCCTGGGAGGGAGGGTTTGGGAGCGGGTGGGTCCAATCATCGGTCGGTACGGTCTTTGGACGGTCTTTGCTCCGGAACCAGCTCCGCCCCCCTCGCAGCACCTCAGATGCGCGGGTTCCCCCCCCCCTGGATCGCACCCCTCACCCGCCCCCCCGCCCTCACGTCAGTCCGCCCCCACCTGCAGCCCCTTCATTCGGGTGAGGGCCCCCCTCAGCTCCCGGGCTGCCAGGTCCCCCAATTGGTTGCCACCGAGGAGCAGCTCCTGACGGCCCGGGGGGGAGGGACAGCGGGAGAGGAGGGGAGGGGAGGGGAGGGAGCGGAGGGAGGGGAAGGGGGGAGGAGAGGGCCAAGAGGCCCAAGTGCGTCAAGCGCAGCGCTTTGAGCCCCAAAGCACAGTCCTTCCCATCTTCGTAATGGAATACATGCAGTCCCATCTTTGTAATGGAGTACATGCAGAGCACACACACACACCCGCCCGCCCCACCCCCCGCCCGACCCGCCCGCCCCACCCCCCCGCCCCTCACCCGCAGTCCCTCGCACGCCATCAGTGCCCCCGCCAGCGCCCGGCCTCCCTCAGTGCCGATGGCGTTGTGCGACAGAGCAAGCACCTGCAGAGAGGCACCCAGTCGGGGCAGCCACCGGGACAGGGCCTGGGGGGGAGGGAGGGGAGGGGGGAGGGAGGCGGGGCGAGGGCTGAGTGGGGCAGAAGGGGTCGGAGCGGAGTCCCATCGGTCCCACAAGGGGCCGACACACGGACTCTGAGGGGGGGTGTGTCAGGGAGTGATAGGGGAGGGGGGGGCCAAGAGCCCTTCGGACGAGGAGCGAGAGGTGAGGAGGAGGAGGAGGTAAAAGCCTTCCTCGCATCTGGTACTAGAGGAGCCGCGAATGGAACGAACGAACAAGGAAGCGCTGCGGCGCTGTGTCTGTCTGTCTCTCTGCCCCTCTCAGACGACAAAGGCCGGAGCCGGCGGTGAGGGGCCCGGGGGTTCGGCGGCCGCCCCTTTGGCCTCCTACCCCTGCCCCCGCTGCCCCCGCTGCCTTCCGCAGATCCCTCCCTTCCCTCCCTTCCCTCGACGGCCCAGGGTACCAGCCCCGCAGCCGCGGCCTGCGCCGCAGCTCACATTCACCCCTCTCCCCCTCCCCCACCCACCCACCTTGCACCCCGCGTCGGCCAGGTTGTTGAGGGAGGCGTCCAAAATGGCGCAACAGCTGTCAGCCCTGACACCGGTGCCGCCGCCGCCGCCAGGGATGACGCCGCCACCGCCGCCGCCGCCGCCAGCGGAGGAGGAGGGGCCGGTTGAGCCCCCCAGTGCCGACAGCAACCTGTCTATCCCCTGATCGGGTGGTGTGTATGTGGGGGGGAGGGGAGGGAGGGGGAGGAGGAGGTAAAGAGAACCCCGGGTGGGTGGATGGGTGGGTGGGTTTGCCGCGTGGGTGTGCTCTGGGGCGCCAAGAACGGTGAAGGGAGGCGGGGCTTCATATCGGGGCGGTGAGAAAGTGAGTGAGTGAGTGTGGGGAGGTGGTGGGTGTTGGGTAAGGAGGGCGTGCCAAGGCGGTTGGGCCCAATGGGGCTCATGGGGGAGAGGAGTCTGTGTCGGCGGGGCCGGGGGGCGAACACCCCCGTCGAGAGAGGCCCAACCAGCCCAGAGGTCCCAACCCCTGTTATACAGCTCTACTTAATCCCACCCAACCCCCTACCCCCACCCCCCTCCCACCGCCTCACCTCCGCTCCCAGCCCATTGTCCGCCAGACAGGCCGTGTGCAGCGCTGCCAGGCCCCCACCACCACCTCCACCTCCACCTCCACCAGCACCACCGCCACCGCCGCCACCACCACCAGCCCCTCCAGCCGCCTCCGCCAGGCAGCTGGCGCCCACCGGCCCCACCTCGCAGCCCGTTAGGTTGAGGGCGGGCAGGGAGGACAGACGGAACTGGGGAGAGAGGGGAGGGGTGGGGGTGGGGGCGGGGGCGGGAGAGGCGGGGGGCGGGGGCGGAGTGGAGTTGGGGGCTTTGAGGGTGAGGAAGTGTACAGAACGTTGGGGCGCGCCCTGACGGGAGCACTCTTGACCTTGGAGGAGAGCGTTGAGGGGGGTTATCCACGTATAGGCCGGGGGGGAGGGAGGGGGAAGAGGGAGAGCACGGCCGCAGCAGTACGTATAGACGATGGGACCAGGCCGGAGGTACTAAAGAGGTGGAAGAAGGGTGTGGCAAGAGGCACAGCCCCGGCCCCGCCTCGGGGCCTGAAAGGGGGACAGCCGCCTCCGCCTCCGCCTCCGCCGCCCGATCCGCCGGATCCCTGCCCACCTTTATCCTGCCTGCCAGCAGCGCCAGTACCAGGGGGCCGCAGCGGGAGCCGCTCAGGTCCAGAACACCGCCGCCATCACCGCAATCCCCGCCGGTGCCGCCGCCGCCGGCACCGCCACCGACCCGACTCGCCGACGAGGCTCCCGCCCCCGCCGCCGCGGCAGCCGCCTGCGCACAGCACAACGCAGCGCAGCACAACGCAGCAGCGGGGCGCGACGTATGCGGAAAGGACGCGAGCGGAGAAGGCACAGACCCTCCTTTCCTGGGATGATTGCGGCATCCAAGGGACCTCTCAACTCCGCAGCCGCCTGAAACCCTAACCTCTCTCGCACCCTCCCCCTCCCTCTCTTGGTTTGTGCATGTCGGTACGCACAAACCCCGCTGCCTTGCAACTTTACCTCGCTGTTCATTTGCAGAGGGGAAGGATTCTTCTGATACGGCACCGTTTACGGGCTTCGGCCTATACGTGGATAGCTGGATACCCCACCCCCCGCCAACATGTCTCATCAATTACCTCACCCTCACCCCCAACCCGCCCTCATCGCCTCCCCCCCAGCCCCCCCAACCCCACTCCCATCCCCCCCGGCCTATACGTGGATAACCCCCCAGGTGAGTGTTGCCCCACCCCCTGGTCCCGGGTCGCCTCCGCCGCACCGCTGCGGTCTCACCTTCATTCCACCCCCCATCCCACCCCTCACCCCCCCCCCATGACCCCACCCCAATCACTTCCCCACCCTCACCTCCAGCGCCACCCCGTTGACCGACTGCAGCCCCCTCAGCCCCGCCAACGCCTCCGCCAGCACCGCCACCGCCGCTCGACCCAACCGCAGATTGGAAGGAGGAAACGTCACCGCAAGCAGCGGCGGCGGCGGAACCGCCGCCGCCGCCGCCGCCGCGTCCCCCTCCGCTGCCGCGGCTCGCGCGCGCAGCGCCGCCGCCGCCACCTCCGCGTCCTCGTCCGTGAAGGGAGCCTCGGAGGCAGCGGCGCCGTCGCCGCCGCGCCCCGCGGCCGCCGCCCCGATCTCGATGTCCTGCGGTGGCGGCGGCGGTGGCTGGTGGCGGCCGGCGGCTGGCGGCGGCGATCGCCCCGCCAGCGCCGCAACGGGTACGCGGCAGGAGACGGCGATGGTGGTGATGCGGCACAGGGGACTGCTCAGGGCGGCTTCGGTGATGGTGCGCGCGGCGGCGGCGGGACAGCCTGCAGGGGCGAACCGCACCCAGGCAGCGATAGGCGATAGGCATGGTGGGGCTGGTGGGTCTGGTGGAGGGGTGGCAGCGGCCGACCCGGAGCGGGAGATTAGGGGAGCGGAGAGCGGCCAGGGAGGGAGGGAGGGAGGGAGGTGGGAGGGAGCGAGGGAGGGAGGGAGGGAGGGAGGGAGGGAGGGAGGGAGGGAGGGAGGGAGGGAGGGAGGGAGGGAGGGAGGGAGGGAAGGAGGGAGGGAGGGAGGGAGGGAGGGAGGGAGGGAGGGAGGGAGGGAGGGAGGGAGGGAGGGAGGGAGGGAGGTGGGAGCCAGCCAGGCGGCTGTCTCAGGGAGGAGGGGGGAAAAGGGACTGGCAGCAGCAGCAGCAAGTGGCTCAGTTGGGCGCACATGCGGAGGGGTGGGGGTGGGGGAGGGAGGGTGAGCCAGCCGCAAGCCCGCGCTGCAGGAGGGAGCTGGGAGGGGGGGCGTTGGGACCGATCCAAAGGCGGAAAGGTCCTCCTCCCGTCACTGACGCGGCAGCACACGGCGTCGTCACGTGCTGGCGCCCCCGTCCCCTTGCCCTTCCCCCTCCCCTTCCTGGCTGCTTCCGGAATTGCTAGGGCTGCTCCTTCTCGCCGCACTCGCCGCACTCGCTGCCGTTCCACATCCACACCCACGTCGCCGCAGCCTCACACCTCACTTCCCGGTCCCGGTCCCGGTCCCAGCCGCCCCCAAAACCCCTAAAATCCCCAAAACCCTAAAACCCACCTCGCAGCGTCAGCGCCGTCAGAGTGCTGTTCCCCCTCAGCACCTGAACCAGCATCTCCGCCAGAGCGCCGCCATCCGGGCCCCCCGACATAGGGCCCCCGAAGCTCAGCTTCAAGTGCTGCAGACCCGCAGCAGCCGCCGCTGCCACCGCCGCCGCCGCGGCGCCGCCGGCCAATGGCAGGGCTGGCGGCGGCGCGTTGAGGAAGGCGAGGTCGGGCATGATCCCGGTTCGCGACACGGCCAGGCAGCGCAGGGTGTCCGGAGGCAGCAAGGCGAGGAGGGGGTCGGGTAGGCCCAGACGGGCAGCCAGGACGGAGGGCGCGGTGGGGGAGTCGGGGGCCAGGGGGAGGCGGGAGGGCCAGGCCCCGCGAAGGGCGGCCAGGGCCTGGGAGGGGCGGGGTTTACGGGTTTTACGGGAGTGCGGGGGGGGGGGGGGCGGGTGGGGGCGAGGAGGAAAAGGGAGGGGAGGGGTGAAGGATGCCGGTTAGGTGAGAGGGGAGGAGGGGTAAAAGGGCGAGGGGAGGGGCGAGGGCGGGGGGTTGGACCAGGCCAGGTGCAGCGGCTTTGGGACGGCAGGAACGAGAGATGTTGGAGGACGTTCATGCCGTACCAGGTAACGTAAGCCAATGGCAGCTGAGGCTTCGCAGCACCTTATTACCCCCCACCCGGGACCCCACTTCCCCCCACCCTACCTCACCCCCCACCCCCGCCCACCCCCGCCCGCTCCAGGTCAAGCTACAGCCCCCGTGCCCCCCCCTAAAACCCTACAACTTGTTACCGTAACTCCACCCCGCCCCCGCCCGCCCCACCCACCAGGTCCAGCTGCAGCCCGGGCGAGTCGCCCTGCGGGACCCCCGCCCCAAATCCAGATCCAGATCCGGGTGTTGTCCCCCCCGGCTCCTGCCCCTGGCTCAGCTGCTCCAGGGTCAGGTCGGGGGAGGCCAGCAGCAGCAGGGGGCAGCCGTGGCGGGCAGCGGAACACAGCTCAGACCTGAGAGGATGGGGGAGGGGGAGGGAGGATGAGGGAGGGGGGAGGGGGCAGGGGGGAGGGAGGGGGGGGCAGTGGAGCAAGGGGGTGAGGGGTGAGGGGGCAGTGAGGGGGATGAGGGAGGAGCGATGAGGGAGGAGGAGTGAGGACATCAGGTGCCAGCTGTAGGGAAGATGATGAAGTGGAAGTGGAAGTGGAGGGGGAGAAGGGCGGAGAAGAGCCAACTCGGAAGCAAACTCGCTACGGGTTCGCCTCTTTCTTTTACCTTTTCCGTTATTACCTGTTGATACCTCTCTCTCTCTGCCCGCCCACCTGCCTGCCGGCCCCCCCCCCCCCGCCCCACCCCCCTCCCTTGCCCCTACCTGGCCGGCGGTCTGCTCAGCAGCCCCACCTCCCCAAGTACCACCACCGCCGCCGAGCGGGACACCAGCGGCGCGTTGACGGAGGCGGCGAACTCCTGGAGGGTGGGAGGGGAGCGCTGAGGGGGGAGAAGGAGGAGGAGGAGGAGGAGGAGGGGCGGGGACCGGGGAGAGGACGGCAAAGGGATGGGCGGGGAGGGGTTTAGGGGGCGGAATGAGGGAGTTGGCAGAGCGAATATTGCTGTGCTGAGTTGACATGTGTGTGGGTGGGGTGGGGTAAGGTGTGTGGAGGAATGTCCCGCCCCCGGAGATAGGGAGGGAGGGAGGGAGGGAGGCGGATGCCTCCGTTCTTTCACTGCAGCTCGTTGCCCCCAACGGATGGACAGTCCCCCGGCCCGGCCCCCTCCCCCCCTCCCGAGGCCGTTTCCCCCTCTCCCGCCCCCCCACGTCCTCCCCCGCCCCATTTCCCCCACTCGCCGCGCCTCCCCGCCCCCCTCCCCCATCCCCCCAAAACACACACACACACACCCGCCACGGCCCCACCTGCAGCGTCAATGGATCCACATACACCCGGTAGCCCGCAGAGCTCAGTCGCCCGGCCAACACCGCGGCAGGGGCGGAGCCGGAGCCGGCGGCGGCGGCGGCGGCGTTGCCTGCCGCGTCCCGGCCCTTGCCGCCCTGCGCAGTCGCCCCCGGCCCCGGCCCCCGCCCCGCTGCCGCCTCCCCTCCGCCTCCCCCGATGATGTAGGCGCGGAACGCAAGGCCCAGCAGGCGGAGGTGCTCCGGAGCCGCCGCCAGCGCCGCCTCCGCCACCCTGCGCGGGTCGGGTCGCGTATGCGACAATACGGCGCGGCTTGTTCTTTCCTTGCCCGCATCCACCTCCACCTCCACCTCCACCTTCACCTGGCTGTCTCCTCGCCCCTGCCTCGCCCTCGCATCGCCCTTTGCTCGCTCCCTCCTCTAAGGTCCACCCCCACCCCCACCCCCACCCCCACCCCCACCCCCACGCCCACCCCCACCCCCACCATACCACCCCCATCCCCACCTTGCGTCTGCCAGCTCCGCCGCCGCCGCCGCCCTCCGCTGCATCTGCACCAGCTCCCCCAGCTGCTGCCGATCAGCCGCCAGAACCCGACTCAGCGCGCGGTGGCCGTCGGCGCGGGCAGAGGCGGCGGCGGAAGGACCGTCGGCGGCTGCGAGGGCGAGGGCGGGGTGGCGGGGTGGCGCGGCGGTGACAGGCTGCCCTAAGGCCTACACAAGCGTCGTCGCCGACCCCGCCCTCCCGCCGGTTTTGGGTTTTTGGGTTTTTGGGTTTTAGGGTTTAGGGTCTGTGCTGCCCGCCTACACATGACATGCCAACCGTCAGCATTGCCAGTCGGGCTGTTCTACTCCCCCCCCCCCCTTGCCCCGCCCCCCTAGCGAGCCTGCCCCCCGCCGGAAACACCCTGGGCCCCGTAACCCTAACACCCACTCGGCGCCGCGGCGACCCACCCACCCACCCACCCACCCACCCAGTCTTCCGCTCCCCGGCGACGGCACCGCCGCGGCTACGGCTGGCTGCTGCTGCTGCTGCTGCACCCTGGCCAGCCTGCGGGCGTTCGGAGGGCACCCGTGTTGCATGCGAGTACGAGAAGACAGGAGAGCGACAAGGGGCGAGGCGGAAGGGAAAGAACGGAAGGGGAGTTTGAAGAGTTTGAACGGAAGGGGAGGGAAGCGCCCGGGGGTAATGAGGAGCAGGGGGCGGAGGCGGAAAGGATGGTGGTGGTGGTCTGCGTTTCTTGGACTTGACTTCGAGAAGGGCCCCCGAGGGCCCTACGCATGGTTTGGCACGCGGGCTTTGCCGTGCCGTGCGCAAAGGCCTCAGTCGGCCGACGCAGCCCCCCAGCGGCCGACTCGGTCGTCAGACCCGGACTGAACTGGACCGGGCCGCTGATGTGGGTGGGCCAGCAGGCGGAGGGTACAACTGCGCAACGAGGAGTCGGCCGGACAGAAGCGGTGAGTCCACCGGTTTTTCGGTTCGGTCCGGCTTGCCGTTGGGAGCTCCTCCTCCTCTCCCTCCTCCTGCTCTGCTCTGCTCTGCCGCGTGTTTCGGCCGACCGGTATGTTTGGTTGCCGGCTTCGGGGCCCGGGCTTGCCACCGGCTTCGGTTTGCCAAACAATTGTCTCGCTGCGTTCCCTCCCGCCCACGTTCCTTGTGTGCAGCGGGCCCGTTCATAGCAGAAAGAGAGAACAGAGGGGAAACACACCGCAGGCCGACGCGGTACGACACCTTGCGGTGTCGTACGGTGCCATACAGCCCCATGTACCGCCTCACCCTGCCCGAGGTGAACCCCCGCGCGAGCCGTCGGCCGCCGCCGCCGCCGCCGCCGCGGCCCGCGTCGCGGCGGCGGGGACGGGCGACGACGGCGACGGCGAGTGCGACGGCGGCGGTCCCGCGGTGGCGTCGATCGCGGCCGCGGAGGGATCTGCCGCCCGCACCACCGCCGCCCGCTGCGCCGCCGCCGCGACTCGCTGCCGGGCCGCCTGCGCCGCCGCTGCGGTGGCCTGGACCGCCTCCTGCGTCTCCGCCTGCGTGCATACGCGCATGCATACGCGCATGCGTACGTGTGTGGGTGGGTGCAAGAGCGGGTTTGGGAGTGGGTGGTGGGGTGGTGAAGGGTGAGATGCGGTGATGGTGCTCTTTGCGGTAGCAGCAACCACAGCGCCCGCCTGCTGCCAGCACGGCGGCCAAGGACATCAGCCCAGTCCAGCCCCCCTTCGCCTCGCCTCGCCTACCCCCTCCCCTCCCCTCCCCTCTCCTCACCGGCTGTTTCACTTTACTCTCTGCGTCTCTCACCTCACGCCCCCCTCCTCCCCTTCCCTCCCCTCCCCTTCCCTTCCCCGGCAGCCCCGTTTCTCCCCCTCACCCATCCTCCCCTCGCCTCCCCGCACAACGCCACGTCCCACCTGTTTGGCCGCCCGCCGCATCGCCGCTCGCTCCGACTCCTCCGCCGCCTTGCGAGCCGCCGACTCCGCCTGAGGGGCAGTCAGGTGCAGTGCGCAGGGGGGGCTGTGAGCAAGGTGCAGTGCGTAGAATGCTTTGTTTCATTTGTTTGATAGGGAGGGGAAATAAAGAAGAAACCACCTCGTGAGGGACGTAGGTGACCGGCTGGGACCCACCCAGAAGTAATGCAGGTGGCGAGTAGGGGAGCGGGGAGTGCGAGGAAATGCGCACATGTGTGGGGTCCGGTGGGGGGGAGGGCGGAGGGCGGGGCGGGAGGCTCTCCCTCTCCCTCTCCCTCCCGCCCACCCAACTCTCCCCCTCCCTCCTCCCCCTCCTCCCGTGTGTCTCCCACCTGCAGCTCCGTCGTCAGTCGGTCCCTCTCCGCCCTCAGCGCCGCCGCCTCCCTCCGTTGCTCCTCCAGGGATGCATGCAGGGAGGCGGACTGGGGGGGAAGGGGGAAGGCGGGGACAGAGGGGCGGCACGGGTCGAGTTAGGGGTGGTTGAATCAGGCACAGGCACGAGCATGTCCCACTCCTTGGGGAGGAGGAGGGGAGGTATCCGTTAATCCCGGGGGGGAGGGGGGGAGGTCGATCAGTTTCGATGGTGACAGGTATGGTGACATGTACGCACGTACGGCGGTGATGACTAATACACCGGGCCTGGGTCTGCCTGCGTCGCCTCCCTCCCATCGCTGCGGTTCCCTTCTTTGCCCCCTCCCCTCCTCCTCCTCCCCCTCCTTCATTACCGGACTTCCTGCTCTACCCCCCCCCCCCAACGTCCGCAGGGCTTCATGTTTCTTTGTTGCAAATTCACTCTTCAACCTCCCCCTCCCCCTCCCCCCTCCCCCTCCCCGCTCCCACCATGGCCTCCATCCTCAGCCGCTCCCCCTCCAGCTGCCTCCTCAACACCGCCACCTCCCTCTGTGCAGCCGCAGCCGCTGATCTGGCGGCAGAGGCCTCGGAGGCGGACTCCTCCATAGCCTGTCGAGTAGGGGGGGGGGGGAAGGGGAAGGGGGGAGGGGGCAGGGGGGCGGAAGGGGAATGGGGTAAGGGGGGTGGGGGGGTGGGGTGGGGCGGAAGGGAACGATGGGGCGGAATGGAGGTGGAGGACTCAGCGAGAGAGCCAGGGCGAGCGACCAGACCCCGGAAACCACCCAATCGACCCTCAGCGGTGAACTAAGCAGCCCCTCTCCCCCCTCACCCCGCCATCCCTCACCTTGTTAGCCCGTGCCGTCTGCTCCCTCAGCTGCCCCACCGCCGCCGCCAGCTCCCCCTGGGTGCGGCTCAGCTGCTGCTCGCGGGCCTCACGACCCTCGTCCAACTCAATCTGCGGCCGCAGCGCGGGTCAGGGCAACCGGGGGGAACCGGGGGAGGTGAGGGGGGAGGTGATCGTGGTGGTGGTGGTGGTGGGGGGGGGTAATAAGGGAGATGCCGCAGCAGGGGTTGGGGTCCGGGGTGGGGCTGGTGAACTGAGAGGCCGTTGGATGCGACGCTAAAAAGATGCGACGCGGAAAGGAGGGGCACACACGCGGTCGCGCGCGCCCAGTTTCGCATGGCGATGCAGCATGGCGATGCAAGTGCCCGCTTTCCGCACTCGAGTGACCCGAGTGTTTCGGGCATGAGTTCATGTCGCAAAACAGTGTCGGGCACTGTCAGCACGCCTTGCCATCCCCGCACGGCTCCGCCCCTCCGAACCCCCGCGCCAGCCCCCGCCCCCAAGACCATCCAACGGAACCCCAAAGCCCCTAAACACCTCACTCTCCCACGCCCCCGCGCGGCCCTCCCCTCCGGCCCCACCCGCAGGCCAGCGCCTGCCACCTTGCCACATCACATCACGGCACTTCACGTCACGTCATGCCATGTCACGTCATGTCAAGCCAGCTCACATCCCCGCGCCCTCCCTCACCTGAAGCCTCTGCGCGTGCTGCTTTTGTGCCAGCGCCTCCGCCCTCGCCCTGCCCAGCTCCTCCTCCGCCTGAGCCGCACGCCGCCCGGCCGCCTGAACCCCGAGGGAGGAGGATGGTGGGGAGAGCAGGGCGGGGGAGGGGGACGGGCGCATTCGTTGGGGTGGGCGAGTGAGCAGTGTCATGGCTCATGGGCGTTCTGGGCGTAAGGGTCCAACGGCACAAAGGGGGACCGAAAGGTGGAGTGGATGGAATGGGGCGGCGGGAAGAGGGCCGAGGCAGGCGCGAGCTGCTTAGGGGGGGGGCGAGAAGAGACTGCAGGGGAGGGCAGGGGAGGCGTGGCGTGACTCGGAGTGCGATACCCGGGGAAGGGAAGGGAAGGGGGAGGCGTGTGCTGCGAGCACATAGGGTTGCAACACGGTCGAGCGGCGCTTCGCGGGCAGGGGAACGGGCAGTGGCAGTGGTTTAGAGATGCGCGGTGGAGAATGGAGATATGCGGGGAGGGAGAGGCATGCCTGTGCGCTTGGACGCCGGATGGGCACACACACACGGACGGAAGGAGGCAAACGGGGTGAAATCGGGGAGAGGAACGTATTCCCCCTCCCTCCCCTCCCTTCCCTCCCCTCCGTAGGGAATCAAGAAACCGGGTACGTGCAAGCAGCCCGTTGCCCCGCATCCACCCGCATGCTACCTGCTCCCACGTGTTCGGCGCAACCCTAAACCCTTCATACCCGCATGTTCGGCGCAACCCCACTTCCTGCAGCCCACGTTTGGTAAGTATCCACCGGCGCAGGGATGTGGCTTCGCCGAATGGGACACCAACTTTGCAGCAACGTTTTGCACTTGTATCGCTGGGTGGGTGGGTTGGGCATTTGCCACTAAATCAAACACACACACACACACACACACACACACACGGCCATGGCGGCCATGGCGGCACTCACGGCCATGGAACGGGCGCCGTGGAACGGCCATGGAACGGGCCCACTCACGGCCATGGCGGCACTCACGGCCATGGAACGGGCGCGCGTGGGGCTGTGGGCAGTCAGGAACTCGCCTACCGCCCCGGATGCCCCAGACCCAGTCGAGGTGGCCAAGGCGCGCGCAGCGCTAGATTTTTGGCAGCGTGTGCGGGGGTTTGCGGAGCTAGACGTGCCAAGGCGGGGATGGGAGGGGGTAGGGCCTGACCATCCCATCCTGGCGGTGGTCAACGGCCACTTTCAGTGTGTGCAGCACGCAGGGATGGGTATGGAGGGAGAGGGAGGGGTCGTGGAGTGAGGGGATGAAGGGGCTTTAGGGGTGAGGGAGGGAACTTAGGGCGTCGAGGCAGGGAGGCGTGAGAGGAGGGGAGGTGGGGGGGTTCCTTTGGGTCCGAGAGGACTTAGGGTGCAGAGACCGCCGCGGGCTGCCTTTTGTAGGCGAGGGAGGCTTTAGGGAGCGGGTATAGCGAGAGTGAGGCGAGTTGGCGAGGTGCCGCCTAGTGCGAACTATAGCTCCGTCACCTAGCCCGCTGCCGCAAGGCCCGCTCCCGACCTCCTGCCGCGTCGAGGCCAAGCGGCGCTCTGGAGCTCGGCCTCTAGGGGCCACCCCCCGGCCTCTCCGGGGCCGTCGTATTAGGAGTAGTAGTAGGGGTAGGGCGCGCGCTGTCTTGGGTTCTCCTTTGGTGCTGACCGCCCACGAGCCGGACCAAGCTCGGGGCAGGTTCTCAGCGCTTTGTTTTCGCGCCTAGAGGAGCACCGCCAGCCGGTAGCAGGCCGGCCGGGCGCCCCGGCGCTGCAAGGACTTCAGGGCGGGCAGGACAGCGCGGGCGCCGCGTAGTGCGCCGGCGCGACTGCTGTTTGTGCGGACGAAGGGCCCAGCTGCCGTATAAGGCAGGCTGTGAGCTCAAGCCTTTGGGGAGCCGCTGCGCCGTACACCCGTATATGGGGTGTATGACGCAGCCAGCTCTGCGTCGAGCAGGAGGGGGTAGCGGCCCCTCACGCCCTTCTCCCACCGCAAGGGGGAGAGTGCTTAGGCGGTCTTTCCGTCGGGGCTGGGTTAGCAGCCCCTGGCCAGCGTCAGGGCCCGGTCAGATACTGTAACGACACACACACACACACACACACACACACGCACACGCACACACACATACCTGCACGTCCACCGCCCGGCTCTGCGCCTCCGCCCGGGCCTCCGCCGCAATGGCCCGCACCGCCGCCAGCTCTGTACGGAAACTGTCCTGAAGCCGCTGCAGCGCATTTCCATTTCCATTTGCATTTTGCATTGCATTTTGGAGTGCACAGAGGATTGGAGGGTCGACAGCGAAACGCGGAGGTAGGAATGGAGGGAGGGAGGGAGGGTGCGGTGACGAGGGCCCCGCCGGGGCCGGCGGATGGTGGTTGGCCACGAGCCATGAAGCGCGTGATGGGTCAGCTTGTCAGCTTGCCAATTTGGCCTGCCATGTCCCAACTTGTCCACTAAACCCTGCCATATCCCAGATCCCCTCTCCCCCTCCCTCCCTCCCTCCCCCCCACATCACCCCCCCCCCTCCTCCCACCTGGTGCTCCTCCAGCGCCAGCAGCAGAGCCGCCCGCAGCTTCTCCTGCGGTGCGACCAACCACCACCGGGAGTCGGAGAGGGTCCAGCGAGTCACCGAGTGCATCACCACCACCGACTCTCTCTCACGGCAACGAAGAGCAAAGCAAAGGAAAGCGAAACAGGAAGACATAGCACAGCACAGCGGCGGCAGCGGCGGCGGCGGCGGCGCTCAGCCAGCAAGCCGCAGACGGCTTCACGGCGATGCCGCCAGGCCGCTGACGCGGATGCTGACGCTGACACGCTGGCACCGACGCGGATGCTGCGCAGCGCCGCGGCTCCCAACTGCACCGCCCAGCAAGGCAAGGCACGGCAAGACAACGCAAGACAACGCAGCGGTGCCGGCAGCGGCCCCAGACCCCTCTTCCTTCCTTCCGCCCTCCCTCTCTTCCTTCCCCGCCGCTCGCCCCGCGTCCCCGCCCCGCCCCGGCCCCCCAGGGGCTACAGCCACATTCAATGGCGAGCGCATGCTGCTACTCTTTCAAGTACTCCCGAGCAGGAGGGCTCCATCCCCCCTACCTCTGCGCCGACTCCCCGCGGCAGTGTCGCCTCCACCCTCGCCAACAGGAACGCAGCCGCCAGCCCCGCATCCGCATGCGCCCCGCCACCGCCCCCCTCGCCTTCGCCGCTGGCCGGACCAGCCAGTCCCAGGTCCAGCGGCGGGTGCGTGCTGGTGCGGGCGAGACTGAGACTGGTCCTAGACAAGCCATCGCCCCCTGCTGCTGCTGCTGCTGCGGCCCCAGCGGCGGCGGCTGCAGCGGGGCGGCTGCTGCTGGGCTGCGTGCTGCGTGACGACGGAGCCGGCGACAGGGGTGGCGGCGGCGGCGGCGGCGGCGCCGCCGCGGCCCCCGGGCCCCCGGGGGGCTGCAGCTCCAACTTGGGGCTGCACGGCGGCGGCCCCGCACCGTCGGACTGTATCCCGAACGTGGACCCGCCGCCGGCGGCAGTGGCCGCGGCGGCGGCTCCCGCCGCCGCGGCGGCGCCAAGGGCGGCGGAGGAGGTGGAGGTGCCCGATGCACCAGCCGGGCGGAGGGGCGCCGAGGGCCGCTGCGCTGGGGTGGCCACGGCTGCCCCGGCGGCGGCGGCGGCGGCGGCCGCACCTCCTGGCACCGCCGGGTCGTCCCGAGGACCCCCCACGGCGGGCTGTGGGAAAAGGACGGATTAGGCACACGCGGCGTGTGTACGTGCATGTGTATGTATGTGTATGTGTGTGTATGTGCGTGTGTACGTGTGTGCGTGTGTACGTGTGTGTGTGGCTTTGGTGCCAAGGGGGTCCAGGGGAGCGGAGCGGAGCGGAACACACACATGTGGTGCACCCAGCACATCCCTCCGTTCACAGATCTACCGGCGGCCGGGAAGCGCGCCGCTGATCCCCGCCGTCACAAGACCCGCTGCTCCCGCCCGTGCGCACTGCGGGCCGATGCGCTCCGATGTGGAACCCACCCTGCTGCTGCGCTGCGCCCCCGGGACTCACCCTACCGGCCGGCGCCCCGGGTTGCGGCACCAGCGGCCGCAGCGGCAGCTGGGGTGGCAAAGCCGGTCGAGGCGGTCCTGCGGAGGTCCGGCGGTGAAGGAGCGAGGAGTCAGTTTTATTGGTCAGCACGGGTTTCATCAGCCCCGCTCCGCTGCAGTCGCCTGCGGCGCTAAGGCAGTCGGCATCGTGCTCGCTCAGGTGAGCGACACAGGGGGGGCAGGTCGGCTCGCGGCTGGGCTTTCGCGGGTAAGGTAAGAGGCGCGCTGAGGGTGGCGGAGCGGGTCCGGATTGGAATGGCGCGGCTGGAGGGACTCGCCTGGCGTTGCTCCGAAGCCGAAGCCGTCCGTACTGTCCCGCAGGCTGCGGTACAAGTCCTCCTTGAAGCTCTCGATCTGGGCGGGGGGGGGGAGTGGGGGGCGGGGGCAGTGGGGTTTAGCGTGCGCAAGGCACACAGGGCGGCAGGCACCGCGTCTGGGCATTGGGCATTGGGTGCGGTTTCGGGAACAATGGGAGAATAGGGGACGCGGCATCCGTTGCCGCTCATGCGCGTTAGGCGATGTCTGGAAGCCACGTGGGCTTTAGGCACGGGTGAGTCCGATGGATGCAAAGGGCAGTGCGAAGCAACCCACCTCCGCGACCGTCACCACTGAGCCGACCTCGGCTGGGTCCAAATCTTCCGGGGGAGGTATCCCAGAAATCCATCGTTTAACCTGGAACTCTTTTTTCTTGCCGTAGCCCTCCGGTGGGCCTGTCAGCTTGCGTCCCGCATAGGCGAGGGAGACAGCTTTCGGTGCCATTGTCCGCGTGAGTTGGAGATGTCGCAGATCAAATACTATCGACGCATACTGCCTAGCAACGCCTTATATGAATGCGAAAGCGTTGTCGCTGTCAGGGTTGACGACGCAGTCGCTTTGCTGCACGAAGTCAAGAGGAAATTGCAATTCACCACATATTTCTGCGTCGAAGCGCAAACTCGCGAAGGTTGTTTGCATTCTTGGGCCTGCTGCGTTAACTGTGTCATATTTGGATCCAAACGCTCCGAAGCCGAATAGTTCCCACGACTTACGCCTATACAAAACAATACTGCTTGCCAAACATGTAATGTAGACTAAGCATGCACCACAAAACCTTGTGGAGCTCACTGTTTTTGCGCTCCAGAACCATACTTCATATCCGCACTCTCGCATTTCTGGGCGCTGCACACATCGGTAACTCCAATTGCACACAGCCATCACCGTTACTGTTGTAACGCGAGCTTCAGTAGATGTAATAGGCTAAACGTCTCCATTCCCACGTGACCATATTACAACTGTGACTGTCGGTGACATCCTGCAAATAACTCGTGCATGATTTGATGTCAGTACAGAAGTTGGCGCAACCACGCGACCCTACGGAGACCGGTGCCAGTCAGCGCGGTGCAGCTACCCGGAAGGCAAAGTTATGGCAGGAGCTCATTATCAGCGGCATCAGCGTGGGCGGCGCAACCACCTGCACGAATCCATTGGGTGAGTCACGTGGGAACGGCCGCCGCGGGCCGGGGACTGCCGTGCTGCTTTAAGCAAGGTCGATGGTTTGAGTCCATCCATCGCAGCGCTCCGCCGTCGCCGTACGTCACCTCCGACTTTACAGGCCGGTAGCGCTATCGTGGTCCCTCTCCTCCCTCGCGGCCCCTTCATGCTACAGATGTCGTCAAAACGCGGTTGCAGCTGCAGAGTCGCAGAACCCCGGGAGTACGCCTGCCTGGTCTGGTAAGAGTGAAATCCTGCATGCCGCGCGCATCACGCACGTCGCATTACGGTAACATGATGGAAGTCTTCTGCAAGAAGGGACTGCGTGGCCCCCGCCCAACGTCGTTATCAAAGACGTCACACAAGCGGCAGCTCGCCTTCTTCATCAGCGCGCGGGGTGTGTGCCCGCCCCCGGTGCGAATTCTTGTTGCACGCAGTTCGGGACCGCAGCCAACATAGTGCGTGAGGAGGGCGTCTTGAGCCTGTGGAATGGCCTGCCACCCGCCGTGACCCGAGGACTCCTGTACGGAGGTAGGTGTGGGACCTACCTGCGCGCGTGTCCGTACGTGCGTACGACACATGAAATGCAAACCCTTCACATCCACACCCGGCCATGCAGCACCTACCTGCTGCATGACAAAGGTGGGGTAAAAAAGAAAGGGGGAAGCGAGGACAGTGCGGATGGATCTCTCTACCTATGCGTGTATATATGCGCAGGGATGCGGCTGGGGCTATACGGGCCGTGCAAGGACATGTTGCTGGTGGCTGCGGAGGCCGCCTCGGGCGGCCGAGCACTGCAGGGCCTGGCCGACTTCGGTCTCAAGGCCACGGCGGGCATCCTCAGCGGCGGGATAGCGGCCGGCCTCACAAGCCCCACCGAGCTGGTCAAGACGCGCCTGCAGGCCAAGGGCTGCCAGCAGTCGCAGGGCACGTGGGGCGTCGTGCGGCAGGTGGTGCAGGAGTCGGGTGTTGCGGGCCTGTGGAGGGGCGCCGTGCCGAGTATGGTGAGTGCGGTCCCGCCCGGGCCACCTGCCTACCTGCCGGGACTATGTATGGATGTACCGATAGATGGGGGCACCTACCTACCTACCTGCCCACCAACCCACCCACCCACCCAACCAACCAACCAACCACCTACCTTGCGTCCGTCGGTCTCCCAAGGCACGCATGCACAGGCACATACGGGCACCGCCTACCTAGCGACCCCCGGCCACTGTGTAGGGTTGCACTCGCTCCTTCTTTGTCTGCGGTTGAAGTGTTTGCAGCAGCAGCAGTACGTAGACACTGCCGTACGTGTTAGTTCCATTTCCCACTAAAATCTGTTTGCGCCCATCCATCCGCTCATCGTGACACGGCTCGTAAATCCACTTGGGTCCCCGGCTAGCTGCGCCTCGTTCCTACTGGTGCTGCTTCACGCCGTGTGTGTCGCGTCGCCGTGCCGCAGGCGCGGGCGGCGCTGCTCACGGCGTCGCAGGTGGCCACGTACGACAGCGTCAAGCGGTCCGTGATGCGGCGGAGTGGGTGGGGCGACTGTGCTGCCACGCACCTGGTGGCTAGCTCACTGACGGGCCTGGTGACCACCACCGTCACCAACCCGGTGGATGTGGTCAAGACAAAGATGTTCGTCGCGGGTGGGTGGGTGGGTGGGTGGGGGCGTCCTCTGCAGCCAGCCAGCGACACTTACTACTGCTGGCTGCTGGGAGCGGAGCGAGCGAGTGCGGGGCTGCCTGCTGCCTGGCGTGTGGCTGCATGCCCCCCGCGGGGCCACCAGGGTCGGGATCACGGCTTGTGTGTATGTACCGGTATGCCTCGTTGATTGAGCAGCGTGGGTAACAAGGACGCTGCCTCGATCGGCGTGCATGCGTGCATGCATGCATGCTCTGCTGCGCGCGCAGGAGGCGGAAGCCAGAGGGCGGTGGCCTTGGATGTTTGGCGCCGCGACGGAGTGCGCGGCTTTTTCAAGGTAGGTGCGCGCGACGGAGGCTCATGCAGCTCAAGCACGGTTCGTTATGTACATGCATTGCCCGCATCGTTGCTTCTAGGTTGGTCGTCCGATTGCACTGGCTGCACCCACCTACCCACCCACCTACCTACCTATGTATGTATGTGTGACTCGTTTGGGTTTGCTGCTGCATGACGTACGTTTTGTCACGCACCCGATGTCCAGGGCTGGTCTGCAAACTACGCTCGTCTTGGACCACAGACGGTAATCACGTTCCTTATTTCGGAGATGCTCCGGAAGCAACTGGGCCTGAACGGGTTGTAGCGCCAATAATCGAACAACAGTGGACGGCCCAGAGCCCGCGTGGGGCGTGCGTCGGCGCTCGCTCTGTATCAGTGCTGCCAGTCCTAGCGAGCAGCGCTGATGCGTGCGTGCGTGCGTGCATAAACCTGCTGCTGCTGCTGCCTCGGCGAGCGCGCGAGACCCTCGCTGTTGGTGGTGCGCGAACCGCCGCCAGCAGGTTACAGGACCACCAATTTACAACAGATTATGCAATCGTATACATATATCCACTGTATGCGTCTGTTGCTTGACTGGCGGCGCCGGAAGAGTATATATAGCCCATTTGTGCGGGTGGTTGGACCGACCGTACCAACCGACCGTACCAACCAACCTACCGGTGTGCTCATTATTAGCTGCACGGCGGATGTATGTATGTGCTGTCCCCGTGCGTTTGTGGGGGACGTACCTGCATGCGGCGTGCGTGTCGTAATCTGTGAACGAAGATGTTATCCGTCGCTCCCTCACTTTGGGAACACCGACGTGGGTGGATGGGCAGCAGACAGGTGTCCTTAGCGGCTGTCTACGTAGGGCCCCTCGGTCAGCTGATGGACGCTAGGGGGGCCGGGGGGCTGGGGGGTTGCGTGGCTGGGTGCCCGCTTTGCGAGCGCGAGGTGGAATGTATGGCCGGCCGCGCAGCGGGCGTGCGTCGAAGGGTCTGAACGCAGCAGCAGCACCAGTAGTGCGTGTATGTGTATTGGATGTCGTACGTCATCCGTGAGGTGCGGTGCGGTGGACGAGCGAGCGAGCCACTTCTTACATACGTATCTGTTTGCTTTGCAGCACTCACTCTATCTCGTGAGCGGCTGCGTGGACCGCGCACCGATCGATCGAACGCCATCAGAGATAGAGCCCATCAAAAACGGAGGCCAAGTAAAACGGCACGCACATGTTCACAAGCACCCTACACGCTGCTCCCGCTGCCAATCAAGCAATAACACCTCATTCATTCACTTGACGGATTCTACGGCAAATGAGTTTGCTTTGCCGTCTAGGGATTTCGCGTCACTGCGGAAGGGAAAGTACGACGGGCCGCGCGCAGCAGCAGAAGCAGCAGCATGGACGGATGAGAAACCCGCCCATTGTCGGCGCGCCCGTTGTCCATCCGCACAACCAGCCAACGGCGCTGGATGGGCGCGGCCGAATCGATTGCAGCTAACGAATAACTCCATTTGCTTGGCAGTCTCATGCAGGTATGGTGGCCACCCGCACATACTAACCACATAATAATACCTGCCGCATGGCGTCGTTAGTTCATTCGTTGTTCGCCGGTAAATAAGTACCAACCCACGCAAGCCTGCTGCCCACGCGCTGCTGCCCAGTGCTCGCACGGGGCAAGCAAATAAAGCCACGCACCCCCCCGCAGGTCGATCGTCGCTGGCCAGCTCCGGCGGACGCTACGGTATATCCCGTCCCCTCCCTAACCCTCATAAGGCACATCCCGCCCATACCATGCATCTATCCGTCTACAACAGGTGGCGCAGCACGCAGGCGCGGACAGCGGCCTTGATGCGCGAAGCAATCTTGGACCGCAGCTTGCGGACAGCGCTCTTGGCGGCCTTGGTCCGGCTGCTGCCGCTCTCCGCCGCCAGCAGCTCGGCGCCACCCGGCTGCTCCTCCGGCTCCACACACAACGAGTCCGAGAGCTGGACGCTGCTGTGGGCCACCGAGCGGCAGCAGGCAGCCGGGGACGCGATGTCATCAGACTCCTCCTCCTCCTCCTCCTCCTCCTCCGCCCCCTCCGCCTCCTCTTCCGGCTCCCACTCCACCTCCACCCAGGTCAGCTCCAGCCGGCACTCAGCGGCGCTGCGCGGTGAGGCGCACACCTCGGGAGCGCCCATGGACAGACCCGCCGAGGTCCTCGCCTCCTTCTCCCATCCCAGTGCTGACCCAGCTGACCCACCAGCCGCTCGGCCCGCTGCGGGCTGGCGACAACAGCAGCGACGACGACAGCGGCAGCGCTGCTGATGGCCGGCGGCGGCGGCGGCGCGGTAGGCTCGGCGGCGGCGGCCTGCTGGGGCCGGGCGGCGGGCCGCACCAGCTGGCCACAGCCCTCGGCAGCAGCCGCAGTGGGGAGCTGCGCAAACTGATGCGCAATCCCCCAGTCGGGAGACACCGCACCGCCGGCCGCCGAGGGCCTCGTCTCCTGCTGGCGCAGCTCCCTCGTGGTTGCGCGCGGCGACTCCTTGCTCCACACGGGACTCGGGAAACTGCTGCTGGAGACAGAATCAGCCGGAGAGCAAACATCCTGCATGCATGGGCGGCGGCGGGCGCGCGCGTGAATGGGCACACGCACGAATAATAATAATAATAATATTACGCCGGGCCAAAACCCTGGCGTGGTTTATGGGGGCGGGTGCGATGAGGCTCGACTAGGAGCCTGTACGCCGCCACCACCAGGGGAGCTCCACAAAAAACAACCTTACCCTACCCCTTGACGATTGGACGTGTAGCATGTGGGTCCCTCGAGGGAGCGTCGCCGTAGGACTATGTTATTCAGGTACTTGATTGCGAGGTCATGAAGGCGCGCGCAGCATTGTGTGGCAGTGTCTGGTGGCACGCCGAGCTCGGTGATAAGGGGCTTTAGGTCATTGCGGATCGTCCCACCGAATCCAAGTGTGATGGCTTCCTTCGGTGTATACCGCACTTTCCAGCCGTTGGCCTTGAGCCTGCGGGCTAGCTTCGCGTGCTGTTTTGCTTTTTGCTCATTCTTTTCATCATGTCGGAGGTCCCCTGTGTATCCTATCTCGATCACAAATACTGTGTGTTTTGAGCGGTCCGGTGGTCCGTTGTACGGTGTGGTTTGCTCTGTGGTCGATAGTGGTAGGGTCGGGATAAGAAGGAGATCTGGTCGCATTTTCTTCCTCTTTTTTTCCGGGATATTGGGTAAAAGCCATTTCGGCAGTCGAGTGCCAGATGAGTATTCCGGGCTGGCGTCTTCTGCACAGGCGTCAATGATGGTGTAGCATCCACCATACCTGCCTTTGTGTATGGTATCTGCGATAAGCAGGGCAGCGGCGTTGTGCCGTTTTATGTACATGGCTATGTGACCAGTTTCTTTGCATCCTCCCAGAATATGTCCGCCTGAATCTGGTAGGCCGCATAGGGGGCAGGGGGCTTTGCTCTCCTTCGCGGTGTTGGTGTGCACTTCTAGGTGTTTTGTTGGTATGCCATACCGCTTGGCAAGGCCGGCGTGCCATAATTGGCCCCACCTGTAGTCGAATACTCGCTTAAAAAGGCTGTGTCCGCCTCCGCGGGTGATCGTCAAGTTGCTAGTTCGTGCGCAGAGTTTAGGGCTGGCTTTTTCCCATAGATCCGTATATACGCCCGAGGGCGTAAAGCCATGATGGGTGGTTTTGTTGAGGAGAATTGTTATGCCACGGTTGAGGTCGTTACCGTACAGCTCGGTCGTGGTTTGACGAAACCAGAAGATTTTATCGAAGGGGTTATTGTCACTTTCTTCGGTTAGTGTGGCTTCAGCATCGCCTTTTGCGACGGCGGTTGCCCCTTGGTCGGCTTTATCATTGCCGAGTGAGGCGTTAGCGTGCGCTTTGACTTTGAGTAGCACGGTTCGGAGTCCCTGTGAAGCCCTGTGCCATAGTAACTCGTCGATGTTAAGTAGCAGTTCCTTGTGTTTGCTAATGTGGAGTTTGGATTTTTCAACGATGGCACGCCGGGTGAGATGAAGAGAGGCTGCAGAGTCTGTAAAGAGGTACAGGCAGTCATCGTAGTTGGCGTATAACTTCAACGCTTGATGTATGGCAGCAAGTTCAGCGCGTGTGATGGTATTGGTGGGCCCCTTGCCGTTGGGTGCCACATGGTGCAAACGGTCGGTGGCAGCGTCGTAGATGGCTGCCCCTAGGATGTTCAGGTCGTGTTCTGGGTCCTTGACACAGCTACCGTCGGTGTACAGCCCGATTTTGGGAGCATATCGTAGGCGGGTATGCACTGGTTGGCTGTCAGACAGGCGGTACCGCTGTCCTGGTGTTGTCCGCTCGATCTCCCAGGCTGTAGTGCTGAAGGCCGGGTTAGACTGCCCTTTTCGTAGTTCATGTAGGTGTCGCTTTGCCCACCGGGTGCGGTCTGGTGTTGGGCAGGGGCCAGGTGTTCGTTGGGGTTGGTCACGTCCCAGCAGGTTGTCAGTGTTCATTGCAATCTTAGGACCGATTGTGTGCGTAAGGAGAGCAAGGCCGCTGATGTTGCCGACTGCTATGACGTCGAGACCGGATTTGTAAGCCGTTGCGGCCGTCGTGCTTCCTCTACCCTGTTGCAATTTCGCGAGCTCATGGGTTGCTGGGACGCGACCTAGGCGCCGCACTGCGGGGTTTCCCATATGCTTGCTATATGGGCCGTTCAGGCTGTACTTCAGAATAAGGATAGTCAATGTCGGTTCAGGGTTGTCCGATGCTTCCTGTGCCGAGAGAATTGCCCAGGCAAGCGCATGGTTTGACGCCTCAGGGGTGGGGTCCGGGTGGGCAATGGACAGTCCGTTGAAAAGCTGCGAGTACGCGTCGAGGTTTGCTCCGAAGAGTTGGTCCTCCCCGTACGCGCTGAAGTACTGTGTCGTGGAGTTATCGACGTTGAGAGGTGATGCAAACCTCTCACAAGTTGCTTGTGTCGCGTCTTGTAGTACAACGCTAAGCTCAGGACATATTGTGACTTGGTTCTCGGGGCAGGTTCTGATTGTTGCTTGATTCTGGTGTGTGCCGACACCTGGTCGTCCATTCCTGTGTTTCTTTTGAGGTGTGATTTTGTATCTTAACAGGAGTTTGGCTACGTCCTCATGAAAGCCTCCTCTGGCAGCTAACTTGTTGTGGGCATCGGGCCTGGTTTGCCGTGAGTGCTGGTATCGTGCATAAAGGGAGCGCACCCGGTCGATTTGGAGACTTCCTATCCAGGCGCCAGTTGGGTCATACACGTGAAGTTCGGAGTCGCTAGGCTCCCCTGGTATGATTACGTATTTCCCAGGTGGTTTTATATCTCTGTCTGGGTTGCAGGGTACCGTGTTGATTGTCACATGTGTTAGTGTACGCCTGGTGCGTGCACTCGTATCAGCGCTCGGGGGGTCCCATCTGCCTTGTCGTTGCGCATTGGAAAGGTGAGTATCAAGTGGGGCTGGTGGGAGTTTGACGGTGGTCTGCGTTGCATTACGCACTTGGTGGGTGGCGAGTAAGGTGGGCCAGTTGTGTTGCCCTTGAATGTCGCGGAGAGGCATGTCTGAGTCTTCCCAAGAGACTTCGTGTAAGTATCTTCCAGCTCCGCGTCCGTACTTGGCTATCGTGTTCTTGCTCGCTTTGGCATGATAGTTAAGCAGCCGGTAGGCACTGATCGCGCCTGCACACACGATAGTGTTGCACCACTGTACTCTGTAGTAGTCCGCGTGTGTGCTGCTTGGGCCACCAGCCAGGCGGCCGTCTATATTTCTTGGTGTTGGATTGGGTGCTCCCGCACCAGTAGTGTTCTTACGCATACCTCCGTCAACTTCCATCGTCGTGCCTTTGTCCTGTGGGTCCCCTGTCTCGGTGAGGTCGATGGTGGTTGGGCGTTTCTTATTGGGGCGTTTGCACCGTGTTTTTGGCTCTACGGTTTCTCGCTTTCGGAATGGTCCGTAGATGATTCGTTCAACAAACTCACAATCAGAGTAGAGGCTGCACACGAGCTGGTTAGCCAGAGTGCTATCTGGGTGCTGGCGATCTGTTAGCGGGGGGTTTACACGAAGCAATTGCTTTCGTGCCAGTCGCCAGTTTACCTGCTTCAAGGTTGTCCTGCGTTGCAGTGTAGGCAGTTGGTTTTCCGAGGGGGGCTCTGCGTTGTCGTCGGGCTGGGTGTTGGCATGCTCGATTAGAGGGTGTGTTTGTAGTTTCTTTAGGATAGGGTTGTTGTGCGACTGGGTTGCAAGAAGCTGCATTGTGTTCTGTAGCTTCGTGGAGAGCGATCTCTGCCGTGTTAGGACAGGGGTTGAGTTTGTCGGAGAGCCTCGTCCCAGTGTAGGGACAGCTAACATAAGGTTTGTAAAGAAGGATCGGGCACTCATGGCGAAGCGAGTGTGACCAGGGTTGGCCTCTTCATCTTCGTGAACAGCTTCTCCCATCCGTACGTGGTCGTCTTTTATTTTGGGGTTGCTTGTGCGTGTGTTCGCGGCTATCCAGTTTCGCCGCCTCACAGCCGGGGTGCATTTTCGTCGCTGACTTGTCCTTTGTAGTTGGCGGGCTTTCTTGTTAGGCTCCCCATCCTCGCCATCAGGCGCTGATGGTAGAGATTGGATGCGGCGTTTGGGTTGGTTGGGAGGTTGTGTCAGGGTGTTACCATGCGGATTAGGAGGGTTTGCGGCTGCTTGTTGGGTTTTGTCCGTGGTACCATCCATCGGGTCATCAGGGTCGGTGTTTTCTGGGATCCCATGTTCGGGGGGGTCGGCATTATGGGGCACGTGGCGGTCTTCGTGTGTGGTTTGAGTGGGTGGCGTCGCATCAGGCACGAAGAATTCATCGTGGCCGTGTTTAACCCACCGTCCAGGTACAACTGTGTGATGTGTGTGTTCGGTGTTTATGTTGGGTTGGTATGTGTTGGCGCGTGCCCGCAGGAATTCAGTGATGAGGCGTTGTGAGGCGGGGGTGGGTGACAGGTTGTTACGAACAAGGCTGCTGATAACGGGGAAATCGGGTAGCTTCCTGTCGCGATGGGGGAGGGGTCGTTCGTGATTGCATTTGGATGGGTTTTCCCCTGTGGCGCTTAGTGCAAGGCTCAGGCGGTTAAGAGAGACAAGGTGTCGGTGCCGCGCTCTCCCATTGGTAAGACTTTTTAAGGCTGTGGTGTCGATCAGATACCGGTCATTGTTCATGTCTACTAGACTACGGAGATCAAGTCCAATCTCAATCAGGGGGAGAATGTACCGATACGGGATGACCGGGTCGGTAGTGCCTGGGTATGTACCCATTGCATCAGCAAGGGCGGCTAGGCTGTGTAGGGTAGTAGTGTATTCTTTACCCATAGTGGTGATTGTGAGCCCATGAGCTCGCGTGAGAGTGAGTTGCTTGAGGGTACAGTAAAAATGACTTTCCGCCCGATACGCATGTGCTTCAAGGGTGCCTGCGCGTTTGGCTTGCAGTTCCAGTAGTGCACGGGTTACGACACCGAGCCGCCCTTGATCGTTAAGAGAGAGCACCAGGGCCCTGGTGGCCTTACGTACGTAAATGGGTAAGAACGAGCCAAGTCCCAGGCCGTACTGTTCCTGTGGGAGCAGAATTGCACGGGTGCAGAAGCCCATTTTGAGTCCGTAGCTCTGTTTTGCGACGCGTGTGACCATACAATCGAGGATTTTGATATCATTGTTCGTGTATGCCATTGTGGGGAAGCTGTACGCAATTGCGGGCTGGATACAGGTCTGGATCATTCGTAGGCGTTGGTCAGGGGATGCGAGGGACGTGGCAATGTCATGTCCCCTCGTGCGAATCTTTTCTTTGACATACTCCATTTGCGCTGCCCAGTTTAGGGTCAGGGCTATGTGAACACCTAGGTATTTGTATGCTTGCCCCGGGTGTTTGTATGGTATTGTTTTGCCGTTTATTCTTATTTTATCTTTCAGGGCAGATTGTAGTGTTCTGTCGCACGTCGGGCCATGTGGTAGTTTGACGTCCCACGATGTCTTGTGTAAAATGGCGGACACGGCACATTTCTCGTGGTTCACTTCCAGGCCTGCCCACTTTGCATATTTGCCTATTTTTTCGCATTGAGTCGTAAGGTCTGAGAGCGTGTTGGTTATTGCTGCTAGATCATCTGCGTAAGCAGCGGAGCTACAATGGTATCTTTCGTTATCTTTGTCCGTTAAGCAACCGTACTTGTAGCCTCGGCCGCCAACATGTAGCCATCGCAGAAGGGGCTCAAGAAAAATGATGAAGAGTAGCGGGGAGAGCGTGTCGCCCTGCACTGTTCCTCGTTCGATGTGGATGTCGGGTGTCCGTCCGTGCTCGGTACGAATGCATGTGCGTGCTTGGCTGTAGAGATCGCGTACAACCTCGATCAGGTCCAGTGGTAGGCCTAGGTCATACATAATCTGCAATAGCTTATCGTGGTCGATGGTGTTAAAAGCACTCGAGAAGTCAACGTATAGGATGTATAGGTCTCGTCGGGTGAGGCCCGCGTCTTCTATGCTGTGCAGGAGATTGAGGATTTGGCGTTCAGTGTTTCTGTGTTTAAGGAAGCCTTCTTGGGCTTCACTGAAGAGGTCAGCAGAAGGTGCAAACTTGGATGTGGACAGCGTGATGAGACTTGTCCATAATTTATAGAGCGTGTTGGCGAGGGCTATGGGTCTCTTATTTTTAATGAGGAGGGGGTCGCCGTTCGGCTTAGGTATAAGGACTGTGTCTGACGTTGTCCAGGGTAAAGGTGTTTCTGCTTTGACCCACATGAGGATCAGCAGGTTATGTATGTCACATTTTAAGGGGGCAGGGAGAGCTTTGAGTAATTCATTGGGTATGCCATCAGGCCCAGGCGCCTTGTTACGGGAGAGAAACTGAATGCAAGTGTCGAAATTGGTGGGGTCGGCGATATGCGGGAGCAGGGCATGGTTACCAGGCGCGTCGTACGCATGAAGTGTGAACGTGTCTGGGGCGTAGGCCTCGGCCCATGGGTATTGCCTATGCACGTCTTCTGGTAGGAATTTCCCTGTGCGGGCCCCAATGGCTGGGGCCGCCTGGCGTGAAAAATATGTATGTAGGGCATCGAGGATATCAGCGGGATCTGTGCGGACTAGTCCATCGTGTGGGTGTCTGATGGCGGGTATCCCTTTTTGCTGTGCCTCTCCTTTGTTGAAGATAACTCGGTGTCCTTGCTTCGGGCGAACCGCAAGCATTCGTTGAAATCTGCGTTTTGCGTTCTTTATATTTTCGCTTTTTCGGTCGGAGGTAGCTTTCCTTAGCAACTGGCCAACTTCTCGCAGTCTTTTGCGGAGACCATTGATGCGTGTCCCGATCGCGTTATCGGGGCTTCCAGTGGTTATACGCGATGGGGCGGTGTTTTTGTCGTTCATGTCATCTATTTCCATGGGGCCTATTGCCTGCGCCGCAGCAGGCGTGGGTTCCTGCCGTATTGTGTCTTTTTCGTTTTGTGTAGGCTGTGCCACGTGTTGACCTCCTGTATTGGGAGAGAGTGCCGTTACGTTTTCGGGTGTGGGCTCAACTGTGTTTCTCACAGCCTCCCCGGCAGCGGTATCCTGCATTTCGGCTGGGTTGGTATCGGTTGTGTAGGTTGGTATTTCGATGCCTAGTTCCTTGGTCCGCCGATAGATTTGCTCGAGCTCCGATTTTACCTTCCTGTGCTCGTGGTGGAGCTGTTTGACCTTACGTCCCACGACCCTGGTTGCGTGTAGTTTTCCAGTTCGTGGGGGCTTGTGCTCGCAGTGACTCAGGAGTGTGTCGAGAGCGTGCGTTAAGATTTGCTGTAGATCTTCCGCACAGCTGGTAACGTTGGTTTGGCTGACATCCGGGTGACTCCGCAGTTCACGCAAGCGGAGGGCTGCACTTCTACCGGTTCCGTCCTCTTCTGTTAGGGCAGCAGTTACAGCCGTCAGAGCAGGCTGAAGTCGGTCATGTAATTGTGCCATGTCTGAGGCTAGTTCGTTTTCGAGCGTCTCCCTCACTGTATCCAAAGTGGATTTTGTGATTGGTAGTTTGACGGTTTGCCATTTTGTTGAGGTAGGTGTGGTGTCGGCGGTATTTGGGTTATGCGCTGCTGAGGTGGGGCAGTCAAATAGTCGGACAGCTTCAATGGGCATTCTTCCGTGAAGAGGTTTGTGGTCGAAGTGGCCTCCGGGCACGGTAACTGTCTCATATGCTGAGACTCCGGACGTTATCTTGTAGAGGTCTAATCTTGTTGTGAGGATCTTATTGCATAGGATGTCATCGATTCGGCTTTCATGCGCGATGGAGCCGTTTTTGAACTGGCGATAGGTGTATTGCCGTCCTTCCGCAGCTATGAGCGGGGTTAGGGGTTTCAGGTTGTTTTCGGACACAAAGGTGCGGTGGCAGACGTCATCCGCGTCGAGGGTCGCAGTGGATCTGTCAGCAGCTTGCAGGGCAGCATTAAAATCTCCAGCTATAATCACATGCTCCTTATGGTTGTCTGCATGCGTGAGTACGTCCGCACAATATTTGTATATGGACTTGCGTGTAGATGTCAGTTCTGGCGTGTAAACGCCTATGATGTGTAGGGTTGTGCTATGCGGAGTGCATACGGTGCAGTGGCATACGTATCCTTGCAGGTTACGTGGATGCTGCTCACATGTAGCGCTTCCGGCCGATGCAAACCTATCCGAGATAGCAATCACGACTCCTGCTTGCCTTACGGGAGCCGGTTGTCCCAACTTGTTCTTTTTGTTGGGGAATGTGCTGCCCCAGGCATGGTAACCGGGGAAATGCATCTTCATCCGGCCGTTTAGGCCGCATTTGCCGAGCTTTGTTTCGGTAAGTACAAGGATATCCGCCCTCCAGTCAAGTGTATTGCAGAGAACATCGTATAGGTGTCCTTGTAAGCCTCTCACGTTGTGTGTGACAACGTGTAAGTAACGATGTGACGTGGTGCCTGTCGTTTGCAGCGGACTTTGCTCGGGTTGCGGGGAGGTGCCAGCTTGTCCGGCCTCAGCATTGTAGTTAGGCTCAAGGGGGGCCCCTGGTCTTCTATGTTTCTGTCGTTGGAAGGCTTCCAGAATGGTGGTTTGGGTGTCGTCTATTTTGTGGCGTCTTTTCCGTCCCATCTTGATTTTGTCGCCTGCGCGCTCTTGTATGGTTTGCATTGCCGCAGGGTTGCATCTTTCAGTGGTGCGCCGTGGTGCTTCGATGTTTGCGTTGTTAGGGGCCGTGAGGTCATGTGGTTGCGCTAGCGGCATCTCAGTGTCAGCAGGCAGCGGTTGCACAAGGGCCGCCGCCGGTCGGTTCGCGTTAGCCTGTAGGGTTTGGGGCCGGGTATCTTGCCGTGGGACAGTTGTTGTGGCATGGGCGGGAAGACCCCTCTGGACGGCCATGGCGTATGTTCTGAGAACCGCTGGTTCCTCGATTGGGTGAATTTGTGGGTTGACGGCTGCATCTCTGATTTGTGCTGTGTGAGCTCCCGCTTCCAAATTTTCGGGAGGTGCATTTTGTTGCAGGTCGCTGGGGGCGGTAGCTCCTGGGGTGTCTCCCAGTGGTTCCTCGATCCTGACCGCTGGGTGTCGGGCTGCCGGCCATCCTGGTGGTGGTAAAACCTCCTTAAGCTCGTTTGCCATGTTGGTGGTGGCGAGAATGTCAACGCTATCGAGGTACTGAACGCCGCCCTGTAACTCTTGCCAGTCCACTTGTGTCTTTAGTAGTTTTGATTGCACGTGTTCCGAGTCGATAAGATGCCAGGTATCCCCGATTCGTTTCACGCATACAGCGTGAGGGCGTCCGGACATCTGCAGTACGAATCCGTATTGGGCTGCCAAAGGTGGCAGTGCGGGGAGGGCACGTCTCCTCACAGCATTGCCCGAGGACAGTGCGCGTGGTGCACTTATAAGGGCAAGAAACTGCTTTGTCGGGTCTTGTGAGGTGAGATATACATTGTAGCGTAGGTAGTGGTTTATTGCTAGCGTCGTGAAGGCGCCTGTGTGTCTGTTGAATGTTTCGCGCCATAGGGCGCGGCTAGGGTGATTAGTGGCTTGTAGGTGGTCATCTAAGCGTATGCAGTATTCCAGCACGTGCTCCGGGTTGAGGTAATGTCCCCCAATGAGATTGTTGAGGGCGTGTACTTGGCAGAATTGCCTTCGTTGTTGCTCGTGGTGGATTGGTCCGCTTCCATTGATACTTGGGCGGGGCAGTGGCCATGGTATCGGATTAGGGGCCCCTTGCCCATGTTCCATGGGATCCTGATGTTCTTGTTCGACAGGTGTGTCTCCCCCTATTTTCCGTCTGTCCCAGTACCCATGTGGTGGGTGTGCGCGTGTCGGTCTGTGCGAATTATGGGGATGCCGTTTTTTCAGTCGACGTGCATTGTTGCCAGTCCTGCACTGGTGTCCTTTGTTTTTCGCTGGTGCTGCCCGTTTGGCAGTCTCGGGGTTTGCCCTTATTTTGTCTGTAGTTGCGAATTTCAGAAGGGTTGGGAGGCCAGCCTTCAGGGCAATGGCAAGGAGCGCGACCGCCTCTTCGTTCTGTCTGATTTGGCCCATCACTGAGAGCATGGTGATTGCAGCAGTTAGACACGCTGTGTGTTTTTGTGTGCGGAACTTGATGGAGAGGGCAGTGATGACGAGGATTTTAATTTCGAATGCTTGCAGTCTATGCAGTAGGAAGTGCAAGGGATCCGTTAGGCATGCCAGTATAGCTATGTAGCGGGTGCCGTTGATGAGGTGGCATAGTAGCACAAGTTCAGGGCAGGGGTGTGTGGTTATCTGCTTTATTGTTTTCAGCTGGCTGATGATTGGTATGAGGAGATTAGTAGCAGTCAGAATTGCCCACATTATCCCGGCGGTTAGGATGATCGATGCTGCGCAGAGGGCTGCACTAAGTGCAGCTAATGGGGTAATGCATGCAAGCATTGGTATTGGGTAAATAGCTGACCCAAGACTTAGTACGTACAGGGTGTATCTGGGTATTGCCTTTTTGGGTGGTAGCAACGCTTTGGACAGCGTTGTGTTGATGAGATGGCAAGCTGTCCCCATCACGGGCAGGGACGCCAGAACCCATGGTACCAGACGGGCATAGAGCATTAGGCATTGGCAAACAATTCTAGCTAGTTGGGCCAAGTAGGTAATTACCGCCTTCATCGGGTCAGCGGCTGTACATATCGCCTGGGATGCTATCTTTCTAGGATCGGCCCAGTCAGGATAACTAGTTTTGGGATGCAGATCCTTAACAGGGGCTTCTCCTTGTCTGTTCCTCGTGCAATTGGGGTAAGCACCATCAACGCACCAACTTTGCTCTCTCCATCCGACTTTCCGACATGCCGCTAGCTGTGAGTCCTCTCCAATATTGCCGGTCCACAGGCAGGTCCACATCCTTTCGTCCTGGCCGCTAGGGTCCTCCAGCCTCCAGTTAGCTGTCCACCTTGTGGGGGGTTTATCATGGGAGGGTGTTTGGGGTATGATTGTAGTCTGTTGGGCAGTGGGGCTGGACCATTCTGTGTGATTGATGTATTCATCAGTGGCTTGCTGTATTGCACATGTCAGGTGTGTGCTGCTGGGTAGTTTCCATCTAGAACTAGGTTGTGACACCCGCTGCGCATAGCTATGATATTCAGTTGGCGGCCAAGCAGCAGGGTTGCTATTTCCAGTCTTACCCATCATCATTGCCAGCAGGTCAATCGTCGCGGTGTCGAGAGGGGCCAGTCCGCCCAAGACCATGGGGGATTCAGCACTGTCTTCGCCACGCCAGGAGCCAGCGGCATAGGGGCTGTCCTGGTTGGTCACATTCATGCCGACAGTAGCTCCGCTGGCATGTGCCTGCTGGAGGGGTGGCTTCGTGCCAGCCATTTCCCTTTTGTTATAAACTAAATCGAGGTTGGGCTGGCTGATCTGGTTCGGCTTGCGGTCGAAGAGACTGGCCGCCGCCGAGGCGCGGAGCTTCTCTGGGATCAGGTTCAAGGAGGCCACGGAGCCATTCTGAATGCCAGGCAGCTGCATGGGAATCTCACATCGCGTCCAGCATGCTTTCGCCCGAGACGCCTGGTTACCCGCCATTTTTGGTGTAAAGCGTTGGTGCGTCTGCACAGGGTTGTAACAGTAGCTTTGCGAGAAGGGTATGTTTATGTTTATTGTGGTATGGTTTGAGCGGTGTTTTGCGTCAAGGAGCTCGGTATTACCCAGCTTCTCATCCACTCTGGTACGGTACGATAGCCGCTGTATCCAGTGGTCATTTTTGTTGTCGAGATGTCCAACTGCTTCACTGAAGTAGGTGTTATATTTGTTAGATGTGTGTGTAGTGTGATGAGGCAGGAAACTCGTGCGTCCGACGGACAATAGAGTTTGTGGGGGTTGGCGAGTGACGTTGTGTCCGGTTGTGGTGACGGGTTCTTCATTAATTGGCAGTATTCGTTTTATAAGTTGTGCTTGTTGGTATGCCTGTTGGTATGCAAATGTGTTTCTGTCGTTTGCTTCCTGTACACGTCCCGTACTCTCTTCGTAGTTTTCTCGTATTGACCTTGGGAGGTGGGCACTTTGCCTTCTGCTTGAGAATATTTGGTAGAGACTGAAGGTAAGATTGCAGATGGTCGTTTTGCTGATTTGGGTGCGTTCATGGCGTTGGTCGCCACGTTCCAAACGTGAGGTACATACGTCCAGAAAGTTATCTGCGAGCTCGTAGGTTTTGAAGCAGGGTATTATTTTGAAGAAGGATTCTGTAAGAGGAATTTGCGACGTATTACCATTGTTGCCGGAAGGCGAAGGGTCGCCATCCAGCAGAAGAGGACAGAAGTTTGGATGGTTGAGCATTCCGCACAGGGGCCCGGATTGTGTGTCAGGTGGCCTGTTATTCCAGCAGGAGTAGGTGACCAAGCTCATGAGGTCCGGTGGCTTCTTGTGGCGTTGGCGCGACATTTCTGTGTTGTCCGATGGCTGACAAAGTTGCCAATCTCCAGCACGCGCTGCTCCGTTGAAGTGCGAAAACAAAGCTGTGACGTTGTATAACGCCGTTTGGGGTTTGGACGGTCTGATTTCAAAATTTTGCGGCGGGCAGTTGCAATGCGCGTCCGAAATCTGGAATTGGTTCCTCGGCCTTATTCCCTCAGGGACCTGGTGTACTTCGCAAGCCCCGCATCCTCGGGCTGAGCCCGAGGAGCGTGCCAGGTCAGGTATGAGGGGGCAATCCGTCAACGAGGTCCAGATCGTCAGGACATTGGCATGCGCCCTTGTGTGCGTTAACAGTAGGAGAACAAAGCAGCAAAAGCTGCTGATTTCCATACGGCCTAGGCACACTTTGCCGGGTCGTCCGGTGTGGCCTTGTGTCTTCGCTTACAGCATATTAAGCGTGTGGGCACACGCACGTATACGTTAGACGACATGAGCCAGCAGGGTAAATAGCTTGTGCTGAGGACAACGTCAATCGCGGCGGGGCGCTGATGGGGCATGTTCCCTAGGATAGCTAGTTACAGTCGCGTGCCGATATAAACGACAAATACACTGTCGCAGCGGAGGTAGGGCGGGGTGAAAGATCACGCGCGCCCCGCCGCCCCGCTGCCCTCCGTCGCTCCAAACCGGGTGGCTCGCCCAAAAGACTCCTCACAGCATAATCAGAGCCTTGTTATCACACGCGCACATACGTACACACGCACGCATGCACTCACCGGCTGCTGGGTGTCCTCGACGGACTGGGGGATGGTGAGCTTGAGGCCGCGGGTCTGGAGAGTCAACCTTGACACCACGAGGGGCAACGTGGGCCTGCATGCGATCGAGGAACCACAGCACAGGCAGCAGGCAGCAGGAGAAGGTCGGTTAGTTCACAGCAACGAGCGGAGCGTAACGATGGCGGTCGAGGTACGTAGGCGGGGAAGGACATCAAACAAGGGATGTGCGACGTGCGTGCATGCGCAGCATATCAGAGCGTGGCATATCGAGGTTGGTGCACTGGATGTTCTTTGCAGTGCCTTTCGTCCCCTGCCTCAGTCGATCCATCCGTCCTACCGTATCCTCCCGCACGCACGCACGCACGCACGTAAGTAAGTCCGCTGGTGCGTGTGTGTGTGGTCCGCGAGCCGTCCGACGGTCGGCCTTCCTTACGAAACCACATCTCTCCTACCTCTGCCGCTGTGCGCCGCCGTCAGTTTGGTTGGTCGTTGTCGCCGCCTTTGCAGACAAGGTGGCACACTGAAGTAGACACCGGTCATTGAAGGCGATGTCCTTGGGGTATGTGACCCGCGAAGTCCTGTACGTATGAAAAACCAACGCGAGGCGGCCGATGGAGCGCGTAAGCACATGCTATGAATCAAGTAAGGGGCTCGCTCCCAGTTTTTGCGTGTCAAATCGCTCCATTCTGCTTCTAGTAACTGCAAACCGCAGCCATCCGCATATATACAGAGCGACAAAACCCGCCGGTGCGCTCGCTTGCAAACGGACTCACGTTGCGACGACGTGCTGAGCGCGAATGGCAATCATCGTGATGATGATGAAACAGCCGAGGAAAGGCTTTTTACAGATGAGGCGATAATGTAGGTGCAAGAGAAAATTACAAAAAGAACAGCAAGAAGAAAAGGACTGGATGGTGACAGTAGTGTTCACTGTATCGACGAGGCTTTGGGAGGAAAGAAGTTAGGAACTTCTGCGCCAAAGTCTGGAGATAATTGATATACAATTAAACTGGGCATTTCACTTCAGAAGTGGAAACTGTTTCGCATTGTGTTCCGTACTCGTACGGCGGTTTACGTACATACGGCGGGCGGTTTTCATAGCATGGGCGTCACGAGTTTTAGCTGAAACTGATGGTTTTGGCCGCGTGATCTCTTTTGTCGAGATAAATTGTTCATGAAGCGAAAAGAACGCAAGGGATGAGACCGGCATTGCTTTGCATGCGCGCAGGCACGCAGGCCAGGTGAAGCAAAGCGGAGCGCGCCAATCAAGACACCTCGCGGCACCTGCATACCGTATATCGATACCGCAAATGCCGCGTCGTCTTTCTCGACATGGACCACAAGCCCCCTGAAACCCACCCTCCCCCGTGAAAGTCTCCACGCACGGATCCTTATTATGCGTGCCCCAGTCGCCCGCGCGCCCTCCGCTCCCTAGGTTCGTTCGTTCGATCGCTCGCTCCCCATCCCATCAGTTCGCACCCCCCCTCATCCCCATCCATCCTATCCATCCTATCCACCCCCTGATCCTCCCCCTCAACACGTCCGTACCAACTGCATTGCCAAGGCCGCTAGCTTTGACCTACGCTAGCCTTCGTTCGGTTTCGCAGCCTGATGACATGCATCGCACCTGAGAAAGCCCACGTCGCGTCACGCCAGCAGCAGGTAGGGTAGCTAGATAGGCGGCAGTGGGTTGATGATGCCCACACGCACGTATACCACCTTGCCGCCCGCCATCCGTCCAGCGCGCGGCCATCCAGCAGCAGCGCATGTATTGCTCGTATTAGCTAGGGCGGCTCATGCATTATTAGCTGTCAGCATCCTTGTCGGTTGAGAAGCCAGCACATCTAGCTATCTTCTTTCATGTATGTATGTGTCGCGCGGCAAGTTGCCGCGCCGGGAGCGCGCGAACTTGGATGAAAACGGTGCGGGGGGGTGGGGGATGGAGGTGGCGGGGATGAAGCGATCGAGGGGTTGACAGGCAGGGTTTCGGGCAGGTGCGTGCGTGCCTGCATGTATATGACGACGTGGAACAGCACCAAACACCAGAACGAAGGGCGCCTTACTTGCAGCTGAATCTCGTTACAGCTGCGTGGGCCTTATGTAATTGTATTGCTGACAGACGCTGTGGCAACCGCGAAGCTGTCATCGTGCGTCCGTCGCCTCGGACGGCGCTCTCGGCAGCAGGCCTTACTACTTGATTGTGAACGCACGTCCCACGCAAGCGAACGTAATCATATCATTATAATTAACCCAAGTTGTTGTCACGATCGATCGATCCATCCACGCACCTCCTGGCGTGCGTCCTGTTGGAACGCGAAGGCACCGCCTCACTCCACTTTGGCCATTCCCTCCGAGGCCCTCGATCGCTTACGAAAAAGTGAGGAGAAATTTTAGGAAGCACCAGTTGCATTGTCGGAGAACGTTAGGCCGTGTCCTCATTTCGAAAGGCGCCAGTGGAACTGCGATTAATATCTATCGTTCCGGAAGCAGTTAAAAGCTGTCAAGCAACGCAATGATCTATCTTGAGTAAGTTGACAAGCGCTTTGCAGTAAGGATTGCCTCAGGAGTTGCCAGGTTCGTTGCCGCACATTTTTCGCTGGTTTCGGAGCGAGCGGCTGCGCCTGCCTAACTTTCAGCCAGCCAGGGCAATATGGCTACCAGACGACGGTTCTGCTACTGGACCGCCGGGATATATATTACTGACCACACCAACGGCATATCCGCCTCCCAAGGCTGATGAGCGCCAAGCAAGCATAGCAAGGGGCGCCGACGACGCGGCATGTAGGGCTCCACAACAGCAGAAACAACGAATGCATGGGCGACGGATGTTGGTCATGCAGCTACGTACGGCGATGCTGCTGGGCTGACATTCGTTTACGTTGCGGGTGTGCGGTGTGTACGGAGAAGTGCGTGGCCAGCGAGAGAATCGATGCATGGTAGCGCACTAATGGGTTTACATTGCGTACGTCGAAACAAGCAGCAGCAGCCATTCACCGTCGGCCCGTTCCCATGCAGCAGATAGAGATAGAGCCCATCAAAGCCGGAAACCAAGTCAAACGGCGCGCACATGTTTACAAGCACGCAAGCACCCTACAGGCTGCGCCCGCTGCCCAGCAAGCAACAACTCCCTATTCATTCATTCACTTGATGACGACGGATTCTACGGCAAATGAGTTTGCTTTGCCGTGTATGGACTTCGCCGCACTGCGCGCGGATGGAAGGGAAAGTACGACGGGCCGCCGCACGCGCGCAGCAGAAGCAACAGCATGGACGGATGAGAAACCCATCGCTCGATTGTCGGCGCGCCCGTCGTCTGTCCGCACAACCAGCTAACGGCGCTGGATGGGCGGGGCCGGATTGCAGCTAACGAATAATTCCGCTTGGCAGTCTCGTGTATGGTGGCCACGCGCACGTACTAACCATATAATAATACCTGCCGCATGGCGGCCGTCGTTCATTCATTCGTTGCATGTTCACTGTCCAGTAACACGTTCAACGAACACATCTACCCTTGCCGCGCATGTTCAGAACACGCACGCAGCGGCCAATCACTGCACCTTCGTATAGCTAGAACCCGCCGCTTGGCTCCCCTTATTACTTCATAGATCTGTTGCACGTTACGATAACTGATCATTCACTCCATACACGCATCCATTTGCCCCCTTTCCATATTTATTCTCGTCACCGGCCAGCTCCGGCGGACGGAATCGTACTCATAATAACCCCATACATCTACGTTCGACGGTAGGGTGCGTGTTCCGTCCCCTCCCCCCTAACCCTAAGACACATCTATCCCGCCCATAGCATCCATCCGTCTACATCATCAGGTGGCGCAGCACGCAGGCGCGGACAGCGGCCTTGATGCGCGAAGCAATCTTGGACCGCAGCTTGCGGACAGCGCTCTTGGCGGCCTTGGTCCGGCTGCTGCCGCTCTCCGCCGCCGCCAGCAGCTCGGCGCCACCCGGCTGCTCCTCCGGCTCCACACACAACGAGTCCGAGAGCTGGACGCTGCTGTGGGCCACCGAGCGGCAGCAGACAGCCGGGGACGCGATGTCATCAGACTCCTCCTCCTCCTCCTCCGCCACCTCCGCCTCCACCTCCTCTTCGTCCTCCTCCTCCTCCTCCGCCTCCTCCTCCGCCTCCTCTTCCGGCTCCCACTCCACCTCCACCCGGGTCAGCTCCAGACGGCACTCTGCGGCGCTGCGCGGTGAGGCGCACACCTCGGGAGCGCCCATGGACAGACCCGCCGAGGTCCTCGCCTCCTTCTCCCAGTGCTGACCCAGCTGACCCACCAGCCGCTCGGCCCGCTGCGGGCGGGCTGGCGACAACAGCAGCGACGACAGCGGCAGCGCTGCTGATGGCTGGCGGCGGCGGCGGCGGCGCGGTAGGCTCGGCGGCGGCGGCCTGCTGGGGCCGGGCGGCGGGCCGCACCAGTTGGCCACAGCCCTCGGCAGCAGCCGCAGTGGGGAGCTGCGCAAACTGATGCGCAATCCCCCAGTCGGGACACACCGCACCGCCGGCCGTCGAGGGCCTCGTCTCCTGTTGGCGCAGCTCCCTCGTGGGTGCGCGCGGCGACTCCTTTCTCCACACGGGACTCGGGAAACTGCTGCTCGAGACCGAATCAGCCGGAGAGCAAACATCCTGCATGCATGCATGGGCGGCGGGCGAGAGAATGGGCACACGCACGTATACGTAAGACGACATGATCCAGCAGGGCAAATAGCTTGTGCCGAGGACAACGTCAATCGCGAGACGCTGATGGGGCATATTCCCTAGCTAGTTACAGTCGCGTGCCGAAATAAACGACAAGCTGCCGTAGCGGAGGTAAGGGTGAAGGATCACGCGCGCCCCGCCGACCCGCTGCCCTCCCTCGCTTTAAACAGGGATGCATGGCTCGCCCTCGCCTGCTGTGCGTTCTCCGGAAGCACGCGCTGAAATTACGGTGCAAAAGACTCCGCCCAGCATTATCAGAGCCTTACTTGTCATTACACGCGCATACACATATACGCACTCACCGGCTGCTGGGTGTCCTCGACGGACTGCGGGATGGTGAGCTTGAGGCCGCGGGTCTGAAGAAGAGTCAACCTTGACACCACGAGGGGCAACGTGGGTCTGCATGCGATCGAGGAACCACAGCACAGGCAGCACAGACAGGCAGCAGGGGAAGGTCGGTTAGTTCACAGCAACGAGCGGAGCGTAACGATGGCGGTCGAGGTACGTAGATAGGCGTGGAAGGACACCAAGCAACGGATGCATGTGCGGTGTGCGTGCGCAGAGGCATATCGAGGTTGGTGCACTGGACCCTACCCTACCCGACCCGGCTGGCTCAACGAGCGGAGGCTGATGCATGCATGGGCTTTGAAGTGCCTTTCGTCCCCTGCCTCAATAATAGATCCATCTGTCCTAGCTACCGCATCCACACGCACGCACGCAAGTCCGCTGGTGCGTGCGTGTGTGGCCCGCGGGCCGTCCGACGGTCGGCTTTACGAAAAACACATCTATCCTACCTCTGCTTCAGTGCGCCGCCGTCAGTTTGGTTGGTCGTTGTCGCCGCCTTTGCTGACAAGGTGGCACACTGAAGTAGACACCGGTCGTTGAAGGCGATGTCCTTGGGGTATGTGACCCGCGAAGTCCTGTATGTACGTATGTAAAACCAAAGCAAGGCGGCCGATGGGGCGCGTAAGCACATGCACGCTATGAATCAAGTAAGCCCTTATCAACGAAGGGGCTCGCTCCCAGCAGTTTTCGCGTGTCAAATCGCTCCATTCTGCTTCTAGTAACTGCAAGCCGCAGCCATCCGCATATATACAGAGCGACAAAACCCGGTGCGCTTGCAAATGCACTCACGTTGCGACGACGTGCTGAGCGCGAATGGTAATCATCGTGATGATGATGAAACAGCCGAGGAAAGGCTTTTTATAGATGAGGCGATAAAGTAGGTGCAAGAGAAAATTGCAAAAAGAACAGCAAGAAGAAAAGGACTGGATGTTGACAGTGTTCACTATCGACGAGGCTTTGGGAGCAAAGAAGTTACTAGCTTCTGCGCCAAAGTCTGGAGATAATTGATATACGATTAAACTGGGCCTTTCACTTCAGAAGTGAAAACTGTTTCGCATTGTGTTCCGTACTCGTACGGCGGTTTACGTACATACGGCGGGCGGTTTCCATAGCATGGGCGTCGCGAGTTTTAGCCGAAACTGATGGTTTTGGCCGCGTGGTCTCGTTTGTCGAGATAAATTAATATTCCCTGAGGCAACAAGGGGTTGGTGTCGGCTTCCTTGAAGCCGGAAAAAGGGCGGGGCCCCACTAAATCCGTACGGGTTAAGTTGAGTGCTAGGGCGGCGAGGGCGTGAAATGTGAGAGTGTCGACATTCCTGCTGATAGACAGCCAGAGCTTTATATCTGAAATGCCTTCGGCTTCAGCAATCCGACCCATGTTTAGCATCGCGCGCCGTCTCGGCACTGTGCAACTCTTCCGGCCAGCGCATTGGCTGAAGTTACTTGACAGTAGACATGGAGTGTATCATTTACACATCACGCAGGCTGACTTGCCAATAGAAGGACAGCGGAACTGTTTGCGAGGGTAGCGACGACGTGCAGTTGCCGACGAGAGTGCACAGGCTTCGCTACTGAGGTATTCGCCGTAGAGGAGGCTTGACTGCTATAACATTAGGACAGGGAATGTAGAAGTCCATCCCCTAGGTTGCCGACTGGACTTGTTGGGCGGCCCGCAGAAGACCGCTGCATAGGGCTGCATCGTGCGTGCATCGGCGGCTTGGCGTCCAACAACCAGCAGTTTGCCCCTCATGGTTTGCTCCTTGCAACCTTTGTAATAGCAATATGCGTCAAGACGATCGGACCGGCTAGCAGAGCTGCTGTGGTGTGGTCGCGGGAAGAATGTTCGCAATGCAAACATAGTTTGTTTCCGAAACGAAGATTCATTTCACGCCGTCATGTCAGAATTCCACCTTAAGGAACGATGACTCTTCTGGAATTAATTATAGGCCGAGAGGTGATGGTTTGACCTCGGCCTCGGTCCATGGAGACTGCCAAACTGGTTTGTACTCATGCGATGTTGGGTTCCAATAATAAATTTACCGTGCAATAAAGAATGTAATCTCTTACTTATGGAGTCTTTCCGTTGGCCGAAAGTCTACACTTGTCCAATTACTTCCCAGAACCCAGAACCCAGACACGGACATGGGCAATCCTACAGGGCGGGGCCCCCCATAGTTGGTTGCTTGCCGAAACGAAGATTCATTTCACGCCGTCATGTCAGAATCCCACCTTAAGGAACGATGAATCTTCTGGAATTAATTATAGGCCGAGAGGTGTTGGTTTGACCTCGGCCTCGGTCCATGGAGACTGCCAAACTGGTTTTTACTCATGCGAGGTTGGGTTCCAATAATAAATTTACCGTGCAATAAAGAATGTAATCTTTTACTTCTGCAGACTTTCCGTTGGCCGAAAGTCTAGACTTGTCCAATTACTTCCCAGAACCCAGAACCCAGAACCCACGGACATGGGCAATCCTACAGGGCGGGGCCCCCCTGGGCGCTTCGCGCTGGGGCCCCGCCCAAAAAGAACGCAAGGGACGAAACCGGCATTGCTTTGCATGTGTGCAGGCAGGCCAGGCGGGGTGAAGCAAAGCGGAGCGCGCCAATCAACGAAGACACCTCGCTCGCGGCACCTGCATACCACAAATGCCGCGTCGTCTTCCTCGACATTGACCACAAGCTCCCTCAAACCCGCCCTCCCCCGTGAATGCCTCCACGCACGGACCCTTATGCCCCAGTCGCCTGCGCGCCCTCCCTATCTAGGTTTGCTCGCTCCCCATCCCATCCCATCAGTTCGCGTGCCCCCTCATCCCCATCTATCCTATCCATCCTATCCACCCCCTATGGTAATCCTCCCCCTCAACACGTCCGTACCAACCGCATTATTGCCAAGGCCGCTTTGACCTACGCTAGCCTTCGTTCGGTTTCGCAGCCTGATGACATGCATCGCACCTGAGAAAGCCCACGTCGCGTCACGCCAGCAGCAGGTAGGGTAGCTAGATAGGCGGCAGTGGGTTGATGATGCCCACACGCACGGATACCACCTTGCCGCCCGCCATCCGTCTAGCTAGCGCGCGGCCATACAGCCAGCAGCGTATGTATTGCTCGGACTAGGGCGGCTCATGCATTATTATTATTATTATTATTATTATTATTATTATTATTATTATTATTATTATTATTATTATTATTATTATTATTATTATTATTATTATTATTATTATTATTATTATTATTATTATTATTATTATTATTATTATTATTATTATTATTATTATTATTATTATTATTATTATTATTATTATTATTATTATTATTATTATTATTATTATTATTATTATTATTATTATTATTATTATTATTATTATTATTATTATTATTATTATTATTATTATTATTATTAGCTGTCAATATCTTTGTCGGTTGAGAAACCAGCACATACATCTATCTTCTTTGCTGTATGTGTCGCGCCGGCAAGTTGCCGCGCCGGGAGCGCGCGAACATGGACGACGAAGACGGTGCGGGGGGTGGGGGATGGAGGTGGTGGGGAAGAAGCGATCGATCGAGGGGTTGACAGGCAGGGTTTCGGGCAGGTTCGTGCGTGCCTGCATGTGACGACGCGGAACAGCACCAAACAGCAGAAAGGCGCGTTGCAGCTGAATCTCGTTACAGCTGCCATGCTGGGCGTTGTGTAATTGAATTGCTGACGGACGTACGCTGTGGCAACCGCGAAGCTGTCATCGTGCGTCCGTCGCCTCGGACGGCGCTCTCGGCCGCAGACCTTGTGAACGCACGTCCCACGCAAGCGAACGTAATACTATCCTAATAATTAACCCTAGCTGTTGTCACGATCGATCGATCCATCCACGCACCTCCTGGCATGCATGCGTCCTTTTGGAACACGAAGGCGCCGCCTCACGCACTCCACTTTGGCCATCCCCTCCGAGGCCCTCGATCCCTTACAAAAAGGTGAGGAGAAAATTTAGGGAGCACCAGTTGTCGGAGAACGTAAGGACGTGTCCTCATTTTGAAAGGCGCCAGTGGAACTACGATTAATATCGTTCCGATCCGGTAGCAGGTAAAAGCTGTCAACGCAATGATCTTCGTCAAGTAAGTTGACAAGCGCTTTGCAGTGAGGACTGCCTCAGGGGTTGCCAGGTTCGTTGCCGCACATTTCATTTTCGATGGTTTCGGAGTGAGCGGTTGCGCCTGCCTAACTTTTCACCAGCCACTCAGCCGGCCAGCGCAGGGCAATCTGCCTACCAGACAACAGTTCCGCTACTGGGCCGCCGGGAAATTACTGACCATACCAACGGCATATCCGCCTCCCCAGACTGATAGGGACTGATGAGCTCCTCTGTAACTAATCATAATTCCTGATGAGCGCCAAGCTAGGTTTTCTGCCGTATGCCGTAGAAGGATAAGGAACCGCGTAGATAGGTACGAGAGGGTACGAGGCCCAGCGACGACCGGGGCGCCGACGCGGCAGCAGGTAGGGCTCCACAACAGCAGAAACAACGAATGCATGGATGGGCGATGTTGCGGAGTCGTGCAGCTACGGCGGCGATGCTGCTGGGCTGACATTTACGTTGCGGCGGGTGTGCGGTATTTACGGAGAAGTGCGTGGCCAGCGAGGGAATCGATGCATGGTAGCGCATTAACGGGTTTAAATTACGTACGTTTGTTGACACATGCAGCAGCAGGCAGCAGCCAGTCACCATCGGCCAGCGGCCCGTTCCTATGCAGCAGATAAGAGATAGAGCCTATCAAAAATGGAGGCCAAGTCAAACGGCACGCACATGTCCACAAGCACCCTACACGCTGCCCCCGCTGCTAAGCTAGCAACAACTCCCCATTCATTCACGTTTGACGGATTCTACGGCAAATGAGTTTGCTTTGCCGTGTAGGAATTTCGTCGCGTCACTGCGGAAGCGAAAGTACGACGGGCCACGCGCAGCAGAACGAAGCAGCAGCAGCATTGACGGATGAGAAACCCGCCCATTGTCGGCGAACTGCGGAAGGGAAAGTACGATCGACGGGCCGCGCGCAGCATGGCAGAAGCAGCAGCATGGACGGATGAGAAACCCGCCCATTGCATTGTCGGCCCGTCCGTCGTCCGTCCGCACAATCGACCAACGGCGCTGGATGGGCGGGGCCGGATTGCAGCTAACGATTCATTCCGCTTGGCAGTCTCATGCATGGTGGCCACGCGCACGTACTAACCATATATCAATAATATCTGCCGCATGGCGTCGTTCATTCGTTGTTCACTCGCTGTCCAGTAACCCGTTCAACGAACACATCTACCCCTGCGCTGCCGCGAGTGTGAAGAACACGCATGCACGCAGCGGCCAATCACAGCTGCACCTTCGTATAGCTAGTACCCGCCACTTGGCTCTCCTTACTTCATGGATCTGCTGCACGCTACGACAACTGATCCTTCACTTCACTAATCCAGACACACATCTATCCATTTGCTCCTAGGCACGAATGTATATATGAAACACACCTACGTAGCCAAGTCCCTATCCTCCTATTCATTCATTCACGGCAATTGGAGTCCCTATACACCACGCGTGTTTGCACGCAGTGCCCTCCGCCGGTCAATAAGTACCAACCCACGCAAGCCTGCCCACGCGCTGCTTCCCAGTGCTCGCACACGCAGGGCAAGCAAATAAAGCCACGCACCCCCCCGCAGGTCGATCGTCGCCGGCCAAATCCGGACGAAATCGTACTCATAAACCCTAAGGCACGTCCCGCCCATGTATAGCACGCATCCATCCGTCTACATCATCAGTTGGCGCAGCACGCATGCGCGGACAGCGGCCTTGATGCGCGAAGCAATCTTGGACCGCAGCTTGCGGACAGCGCTCTTGGCGGCCTTGGTCCGGCTGCTGCCGCTCTCCGCCGCCAGCAGCTCGGCGCCACCCGGCTGCTCCTCCGGCTCCACACACAACGAGTCCGAGAGCTGGACGCTGCTGTGGGCCACCGAGCAGCAGCAGACAGCCGGGGACGCGATGTCGTCAGACTCCTCCTCGTCCTCCTCCTCGTCCTCCTCCTCCTCCTCCTCCTCCGCCTCCTCCTCCTCCTCCTCTTCCGGCTCCCACTCCACCTCCACCCGGGTCAGCTCCAGCCGGCACTCTGCGGCGCTGCGCGGTGAGGCGCACACCTCGGGAGCGCCCATGGACAGACCCGCCGAGGTCCTCGCCTCCTTCTCCCAGTGCTGACCCAGCTGACCCACCAGCCGCTCGGCCCGCCGCTGCGGGGGGGTGGCGACAACAGCAGAGACGACAGCGGCAGCACTGCTGATGGCTGGCGGCGGCGGCGGCGCGGTAGGCTCGGCGGCGGCGGCCTGCTGGGGCCGGGCGGCGGGCCGCACCAGTTGGCCACAGCAGCCCTCGGCAGCAGCCGCAGTGGGGAGCTGCGCAAACTGATGCGCAATCCCCCAGTCGGGACACACCGCACCGCCGGCCGTCGAGGGCCTCGTCTCCTGTTGGCGCAGCTCCCTCGTGGGTGCGCGCGGCGACTCCTTGCTCCACACGGGACTCGGGAAACTGCTGCTGGAGACCGAATCAGCCGGAGAGCAAACATCCTGCATGCATGCATGGGCGGCGGGCGAGAGAATGGGCACACGCACGTATACGTAAGACGACATGATCCAGCAGGGCAAATAGCTTTACTGAGGACAACGTACGTCAATCGCGAGACGCTGATGGGGCATATTCCCTAGCTAGTTACAGTCGCGTGCCGAAATAAACGACAAGCTGCCGTAGCGGAGGTAAGGGTGAAGGATCACGCGCGCCCCGCCGCGCCGCTGCCCTCCCTCGCTTTAAACAGGGATGCATGGCTCGCCCTCGCCTGCTGTGCGTTCTCCGGAAGCACGCGCTGAAATTACGGTGCAAAAGACTCCGCCCAGCATTATCAGAGCCTTACTTGTCATTACACGCGCATACACATATACGCACTCACCGGCTGCTGGGTGTCCTCGACGGACTGCGGGATGGTGAGCTTGAGGCCGCGGGTCTGAAGAAGAGTCAACCTTGACACCACGAGGGGCAACGTGGGCCTGCATGCGATCGAGGAACCACAGCACAGGCAGCAGGCAGCAGGGGAAGGTCGGTTAGTTCACAGCAACGAGCGGAGCGTAACGATGGCGGTCGAGGTACGTAGGCGGGGAAGGACATCAAACAAGGGATGTGCGACGTGCGTGCATGCGCAGCATATCAGAGTGGATGTTCTTTGCAGTGCCTTTCGTCCCCTGCCTCAGTCGATCCATCCGTCCTACCGTATCCTCCCGCACGCACGCACGCACGCAAGTAAGTCCGCTGGTGCGTGTGTGTGTGGCCCGCGAGCCGTCCGACGGTCGGCCTTCCTTACGAAACCACATCTCTCCTACCTCTGCCGCTGTGCGCCGCCGTCAGTTTGGTTGGTCGTTGTCGCCGCCTTTGCAGACAAGGTGGCACACTGAAGTAGACACCGGTCATTGAAGGCGATGTCCTTGGGGTATGTGACCCGCGAAGTCCTGTACGTATGAAAAACCAACGCGAGGCGCGGGCGGCCGATGGAGCGCGTAAGCACATGCTATGAATCAAGTAAGGGGCTCGCTCCCAGTTTTTGCGTGTCAAATCGCTCCATTCTGCTTCTAGTAACTGCAAACCGCAGCCATCCGCATATATGCGTAGGCTTCTCGGTACGAGAAGGCGGGTTCTTGGACGAAGTAGTTGAGTATCTCTTGTCGTACTGTTGACATCTGAGTTATGCTGAGGATGTTCTTTTGACCGGCTATTCGCCGTGTTGTGACTCTAGGTTCATCCTTTTGTTCCCGCCCTCTCCCACCCTGTGTTGGCGCGCGCGGCGCGTCGCTTCTCCACCGGGTCTGAACCGCCCGGTGGTTGAGAGCCTAGGTCACGGCCGGCCACTGGCGGGGAGACCGGGTTTATCGCCAAGCCGATCAGCGGGGCGGCGAAGGGTTGGTTGGTCTGGGTGGCAACGTTGGAGTCGGTTGCATTGTCAGGATATAGCGTCGTTGTTAGCGGTGTTCGAGTCTCGGCTCCGGTGGCATCGCCGCTGGGGCTCTATCTAGCGTTATTAATTGTAACGAATGAGGACAAGAAACAGAGCGACAAAACCCGCCGGTGCGCTCGCTTGCAAACGGACTCACGTTGCGACGACGTGCTGAGCGCGAATGGCAATCATCGTGATGATGATGATGAAACAGCCGAGAAAAGGCTTTTTACAGATGAGGTGATAATGTAGGTGCAAGAGACAATTGCAAAAAGGACTGGATGGTGACAGTGTTCACTGTATCGACGACACTTTGGGAGGAAAGAAGTTAGGAACTTCTGCGCCAAAGTCTGGAGATAATTGATATACAATTAAACTGGGCATTTCACTTCAGAAGTGGAAACTGTTTCGCATTGTGTTCCGTACTCGTACGGCGGTTTACGTACATACGGCGGGCGGTTTTCATAGCATGGCTGGGCGTCACGAGTTTTAGCTGAAACTGATGGTTTTGGCCGCGTGATCTCTTTTGTCGAGATAAATTGTTCATGAAGCGAAAAGAACGCAAGGGATGAGACCGGCATTGCTTTGCATGCGCGCAGGCACGCAGGCCAGGTGAAGCAAAGCGGAGCGCGCCAATCAAGACACCTCGCGGCACCTGCATATATCGATACCGCAAATGCCGCGTCGTCTTTCTCGACATTGACCACAAGCCCCCTGAAACCCACCCTCCCCCGTGAAAGTCCCCACGCACGGATCCTTATGCGTGCCCCAGTCGCCCGCGCGCCCTCCGCTCCCTAGGTTCGTTCGTTCAATCGCTCGCTCCCCATCCCATCAGTTCGCACCCCCCCCTCATCCCCATCCATCCTATCCATCCTATCCACCCCCTGATCCTCCCCCTCAACACGTCCGTACCAACTGCATTGCCAAGGCCGCTAGCTTTGACCTACGCTAGCCTTCGTTCGGTTTCGCAGCCTGATGACATGCATCGCACCTGAGAAAGCCCACGTCGCGTCACGCCAGCAGCAGGTAGGGTAGCTAGATAGGCGGCAGTGGGTTGATGATGCCCACACGCACGGATACCACCTTGCCGCCCGCCATCCGTCCAGCGCGCGGCCATCCAGCAGCAGCGTATGTATTGCTCGTATTAGCTAGGGCGGCTCATGCATTATTAGCTGTCAGCATCCTTGTCGGTTGAGAAGCCAGCACATCTAGCTATCTTCTTTCATTTATGTATGTGTCGCGCGGCAAGTTGCCGCGCCGGGAGCGCGCGAACTTGGATGAAAACGGTGCGGGGGGGGTGGGGGATGGAGGTGGCGGGGATGAAGCGATCGAGGGGTTGACAGGCAGGGTTTCGGGCAGGTGCGTGCGTGCCCGCATGTATATGACGACGTGGAACAGCACCAAACAGCATAACGAAGGGCGCCTTGCAGCTGAATCTCGTTACAGCTGCGTGGGCCTTATGTGATTGTATTGCTGACGGACGCTGTGGCAACCGCGAAGCTGTCATCGTGCGTCCGTCGCCTCGGACGGCGCTCTCGGCAGCAGGCCTTACTACTTGATTGTGAACGCACGTCCCACGCAAGCGAACGTAATCATATCATTAGAATTAACCCAAGTTGTTGTCACGATCGATCGATCCATCCACGCACCTCCTGGCGTGCGTCCTGTTGGAACGCGAAGGCACCGCCTCACTCCACTTTGGCCATCCCCTCCGATTCCCTCGATCGCTTACGAAAAAGTGAGGAGAAATTTTAGGAAGCACCAGTTGCATTGTCGGAGAACGTTAGGCCGTGTCCTCATTTCGAAAGGCGCCAGTGGAACTGCGATTAATATCTATCGTTCCGGAAGCAGTTAAAAGCTGTCAAGCAACGCAATGATCTAAATTGAGTAAGTTGACAAGCGCTTTGCAGAAAGAAAGAAAGAAAGAAAGTATTACGCTGGACCGTAAGCCCTTGCGTGGGTTAAGGGAACAGACTGATGCCTCATCGGCGGGTACAGCCCATTACCGCGGTGACCGCCTTTTTGACTAAGATGGGTTGCTTCTCCCACCCACTCCGTGTCTGGGCTCCGTCTCACTCGGATCACATCTGGGTACCCGCACGCATTCTTCCCAGTTGTGCCAGACACATCATTGTTTGAACATTCAACCGTAATGAGTTCTACCAGTGCAGGGGACAGGGACATGGCTAAAGAGCCATGCGATCACCTGCTGTTCGTTCCCACACCAGGGCCCCCATCGGTCACCCAGCCCGCTGCGAAGGCCGGGATCGAACTGGTGACCTCTCGGTCACCAATTCAGTGCCCTAACTCTCAGGCACTTCCTAGGGCTTTGCAGTAAGGATTGCCTCAGGAGTTGCCAGGTTCGTTGCCGCACATTTTTCGCTGGTTTCGGAGCGAGCGGCTGCGCCTGCCTAACTTTCAGCCAGCCAGGGCAATATGGCTACCAGACGACGGTTCTGCTACTGGACCGCCGGGATATATATTACTGACCACACCAACGGCATATCCGCCTCCCAAGGCTGATGAGCGCCAAGCAAGCATAGCAAGGGGCGCCGACGACGCGGCATGTAGGGCTCCACAACAGCAGAAACAACGAATGCATGGGCGACGGATGTTGGTCATGCAGCTACGTACGGCGATGCTGCTGGGCTGACATTCGTTTACGTTGCGGGTGTGCGGTGTGTACGGAGAAGTGCGTGATCAGCGAGAGAATCGATGCATGGTAGCGCACTAATGGGTTTACATTGCGTACGTCGAAACAAGCAGCAGCAGCTATTCACCGTCGGCCCGTTCCCATGCAGCAGATAGAGATAGAGCCCATCAAAGCCGGAAACCAAGTCAAACGGCGCGCACATGTTTACAAGCACGCAAGCACCCTACAGGCTGCGCCCGCTGCCCAGCAAGCAACAACTCCCCATTCATTCATTCACTTGATGACGACGGATTCTACGGCAAATGAGTTTGCTTTGCCGTGTATGGACTTCGCCGCACTGCGGATGGAAGGGAAAGTACGACGGGCCGCCGCACGCGCGCAGCAGAAGCAACAGCATGGACGGATGAGAAACCCATCGCTCGATTGTCGGCGCGCCCGTCGTCTGTCCGCACAACCAGCTAACGGCGCTGGATGGGCGGGGCCGGATTGCAGCTAACGAATAATTTGGCAGTCTCATGTATGGTGGCCACGCGCACGTACTAACCATATAATAATACCTGCCGCATGGCGGCCGTCGTTCATTCATTCGTTGCATGTTCACTGTCCAGTAACACGTTCAACGAACACATCTACCCTTGCCGCGCATGTTCAGAACACGCACGCAGCGGCCAATCACTGCACCTTCGTATAGCTAGAACCCGCCGCTTGGCTCCCCTTATTACTTCATAGATCTGTTGCACGTTACGATAACTGATCATTCACTCCATACACGCATCCATTTGCCCCCTTTCCATATTTATTCTCGTCACCGGCCAGCTCCTTACGGAATCGTACTCGTAATAAACCCATACATCTACGTTCGACGGTAGGGTGCGTACCCCGTCCCCTCCCTAACCCTAAGACACATCCCACCCAACCGTCTACATCATCAGGTGACGCAGCACGCATGCGCGGACAGCGGCCTTGATGCGCGAAGCAATCTTGGACCGCAGCTTGCGGACAGCGCTCTTGGCGGCCTTGGTCCGGCTGCTGCCGCTGTCCGCCGCCAGCAGCTCAGCGCCACCACCCGGCTGCTCCTCCGGCTCCAGCTCCACACACAACGAGTCCGAGAGCTGGACGCTGCTGTGGGCCACCGAGCGGCAGCAGACAGCCGGGGACGCGATGTCGTCAGACTCCTCCCCGTCCTCATGCTCCTCCTCCTCCTCGTCCTCCTCCTCCTCCTCCGCCTCCTCCTCCGCCTCCTCTTCCGGCTCCCACTCCACCTCCACCCGGGTCAGCTCCAGACGGCACTCTGCGGCGCTGCGCGGTGAGGCGCACACCTCGGGAGCGCCCATGGACAGACCCGCCGAGGTCCTCGCCTCCTTCTCCCAGTGCTGACCCAGCTGACCCACCAGCCGCTCGGCCCGCCGCTGCGGGGGGGTGGCGACAACAGCAGAGACGACAGCGGCAGCACTGCTGATGGCTGGCGGCGGCGGCGGCGCGGTAGGCTCAGCGGCGGCGGCCTGCTGGGGCCGGGCGGCGGGCCGCACCAGTTGGCCACAGCAGCCCTCGGCAGCAGCCGCAGTGGGGAGCTGCGCAAACTGATGCGCAATCCCCCAGTCGGGACACACCGCACCGCCGGCCGTCGAGGGCCTCGTCTCCTGTTGGCGCAGCTCCCTCGTGGGTGCGCGCGGCGACTCCTTGCTCCACACGGGACTCGGGAAACTGCTGCTGGAGACCGAATCAGCCGGCGAGCAAACATCCTGCATGCATGCATGGGCGGCGGGAGCGCGAATGGGCACACGCACGCATACGTAAGACGACATGAGCCAGGGTAGATAGCTTCGTTGTGCTGAGGACAACTAACGTCAATCGCGGGACGCTGATGGATGGGGCATATTCCCTAGCTAGTTACAGTCGCGTGCCGAAATAAACGACAAATACACTGCCGTAGCGGAGGTAGGGCGGGGTGAACGATCACGCGCGCCCCACCGCGCCGCTGCCCTCCGTCGCTCCAAATAAAGGGGATGCATGGCTCCGTCGCCCTCGCCGGTCTGCTGTGCGTCCTCCGGAAACTCGCACTGTAATAACGGCTCATGCAAAAGACTCCGCACAGCATCCGCAGAGCCCTGTTATTACACGCGCGCATACACACGCACGCATGCACTCACCGGCTGCTGGGTTGCCTCGACGGACTGGGGGATGGTGAGCTTGAGCCCGCGGGTCTGGAGAGTCAACTTTGACACCACGAGGGGCAACGTGGGCCTGCATGCGATGAACCACAGCACAGGCAGCACAGGCAGCAGGCAGCAGGGGAAGGTCGGTTAGTTCACAGCAACGAGCGGAGCGTAACGATGGCGGTCGAGGTACGTAGGCGGGGACGGAAGGACATCAAGCAACGGATGAGCTGTATGCGTGCGCGGCATCTCAGGTAGAGCATATCGAGGTTGGTGTGCTGGCGGGACCCGACCCGGCTGGCTCAACGGCAAGGTCTATCTTTGCAGAGCCTTTCGTCCCCTTTCGTCCCCTGCCTCAATAATAGATTAATTAATTAATTAATTTTACGCGGAGACAGACTCTCGCGTGTGTTAAGGGGACCGGGCCTAGGGAGTAATTTCTTCTCCGTTCGGCGCGATCACCAGGGTGAATCAGACCTGACGGGCGGACTGATTGATCTGGGACATTTTCTCGAGCGCCCCTGCACGATCCGGAGTTTAGCGGGCCGGACTCACCGTTACTTTACCTTGGCTATTGCCAGGGGCCAGCGGTGGGATTCGAACCCACATCTACCCATTACCAATTCGACCAAGCATTGGATCGAACCCATGACCATCGAATTGACAAGCGCGTGCTCTACCAAGTGAGCTACGCAGACCCTCAATAATAGATCCATCCTGCCGCATCCACCCGCACGCACGCAAGAAAGTCCGCTGGTGAGTGTGTGGCCCGGGGGCGGGCCGTCCGACGGTCGGCCTTCCTTACAAAACCACGTCTATCCTACCTCTGCCGCTGTGCGCCGCCGTCAGGTTGGTTGGTCGTTGTCGTCGCCTTTGCAGACAAGGTGGCACACTGAAGTAGACACCGGTCATTGAAGGCGATGTCCTTGGGGTATGTGACCCGCGAAGTCCAGTACGTATGAAAAACCAAAACAAGGCGGCCGAGCGGAGCGTAAGCACATGCTATATATGAATCAACGAAGGGGCTCGCTCCCAGCAGTTTTCGCGTGTCAAATCGCTCCATTCTGCTTCCAGTAACTGCAAACCGCAGCCATACATCCGCATACAGAGCGACAAAACCCGGTGCGCTTGCAAACGGACTCACGTTGCGACGACGTGCTGAGCGCGAATGGCAATCATCGTGACGATGATGAAACAGCCGAGGAAAGGCTTTTTACAGATGAGGCGATAAAGTAAGTGCAAGAGAAAATCACAAAAACAACCGCAAGAAGAAAAGGACTGGATGGTGACAGTGTTCACTATCGACGAAGCTTTGGGAGGGAAGAAGTTCGTAACTTCTGCACCAAAGTCTGGAGATAATATTGATATACAATAAAACTGGGCCTTTCACTTCAGAAGTGAAACTGATTCGCATTGTGTTCCGTACTCGTACGGCAGTTTACGTACATACGGCGGGCGGGCGGCGGGTTTTCATGGGCGTCGCGAGTTTTAGCCGAAACTGATGGTTTTGGCCGCGTGGTCTCTTTTGCCGAGATAAGTAAATATTCCCTGAGGCAAAAAAATAACGCAAGGGATGAGACCGGCAGGCCAGGCGGGGTGAAGCAAAGCGGAGCGCGCCAATCAAGACACCTCGCTCGCGGCACCTGCATACCACAAATGCGTCAGCTCCCTTAAACCCGCTCTCCCCCGTGAAAGCCTCCACGCACGGACCCTTATGCCCCAGTCGCCTGCGCGCCCTCCCTATCTAGGTTTGCTCGCTCCCCATCCCATCCGTTCGCATGCCCCCTCATCCCCCTCCATCCTATCCATCCTATCCACCCCCTGATCCTCCCCCTCAACACGTCCGTCCGTACCAACCGCATTGCCGCGGCCGCTTTGATAGCCTTCGTTCGGCTTCGCAGCCTGACATGCATCCTGGGAAAGCCCACGTCGCGTCATGCCAGCAGCAGGGAGGGTAGGTAGGTAGGCGGCAGTGCGTGGGTTGATGTAGGGCGACTCATACATTAGTAGCTGCCAGCATTCTTGTCGGTTGAGAAGCCAGCACATATATCTATCATTTTTCATGTATGTGTCGCGCGGCAAGTAAGTTGCCGCGCCGGGAGCGCGCGAACATGGACGAAGACGACCGTGCGGGGGTATGTGGGGGCGGGATGGTGGTGGCGGGGATGAAGCGATCGAGGGGTTGCCAGAGTTTCGGGCAGGTGCGTGCCTGCCTGCGTGCATGTGACGACGTGGAACAGCACCACACAGCAGAAGGGCGCGTTGCAGCGGAATCTCCTTACAGCTGGGCCGTATGTAATTGGATAGCTTTGGATCACAAACGTTACGATTCGATCCGAGTTAGTTGGTGCCCTGTAGATTTCTTGCGCGTTTAGTCGCCTGACATTACCCCCCAGCAGTCCATCACGCACTGTACTCAGGAAAGGGTAAGGCAGCAGGTGCCGCACGTCAGTTGAATGGTGACCACCAACGAGGCATGGCCACTCGCCACCCTCTGAAACGTGCTAGATGGCACGCCGTGCCACTGGGCGGGTTTCGTTATACGTGTTGACATGCGTGTCGCGGGGCAGCAAAGTAAGTGAACGCCGGTATACCATAGATGTCGGTCAATCACCCGACGCTCCCCCAGCCAGCGCCTTCACCTCCAGAGGCCCTTAACAGAGGGTACACAAGTTTGAAATCACAAACCGTCAGAGGATGGATACTGAGCGCATACCAGCCGTGCAAGCCACGCAGATATATATCGGGCTTGGGCAATCCGCATGCCCAGGGGCCTGAGGCATTTACGTAGATGACAAGCCGCAAAATGCAAAGTCGATGCCATGTTCACATGGATAGGCAGGGTTGCGTTATTACGTACCCCATCCCTGAACAACCAACCATACGAGCCGGAGGCCCAAGTGCAAACGGGACGCCTTACGTAAGTGCACACACCGCAACAGATGCAACTACCCTCATCACGCTCGCCGTTGCAGCAGCAGCCGGCATCAAGCAAGCCGCGAACCCTGCTATCTGACACCCTGCGCCTACAGCCCATAATTAGTCATCCCTCTCCTTTGCGTGCCGCTCTTTCCGCTTCTCATCCTCCTTCCTTTTGCCAGCAGGTGTGCCCTTCTTGTCCTTGCAGCTGCAGCTCTTGTCGATGAACTGGTTGCCGGTGATGTCGGACGGGAATTTACCCCCCTTGAAGGCAGACCGCAGGTAGGTGGGTGGGAAGCCCGCTAGGGCCTCCCCCGCATACACCACACCAGGTTCGGGATGGTCAAAGATAACTACAATCTCCGAGCGCGTGCACACCAGGTTGCGAGCAAAGTGGACGGTGCCCTGCATGCAAGAAGGAGAAGACGAAGGAGGATAATAAGAAGAAGACAGAAGAAGAAGGGGAGGAGCGAGACAACAAGTAGCACCCAGGAGCATGGCTACTTAGGCGCATCTATCCTAGCCTGACCCGCCGAGTCGTTCCTGCCAACCCGATAGATCACACCCACCTGGGGAATGACCACGCCCACGCCCGCCTCGTACGCCACCGCCAGGCGCGTGCCGTTCTCCAGGAACATAACAAACTCAATGGCGCCAGAGAACACGTAGCCTCACTGCGGGCCCCGCGGGTGGATGTGCGCGGCGATGACACCGCACGGTTCCAGAGTCACCTGCCTGCGTGGGGTTGAATGAAGGCCGTGCAAGACGTTTGGGCATCCAAGTTGGTAATACCAAGATCAATTGTTGTCAGAAGCGATTTATGGTACGTAATATCACACTTACGGTTGGGCGTGGGGGGCTGGGTGTAGCTAGGTGCGAGTAACCTAACTATGCTTCGTTCTTTCGGCTGTGCGCGTGGTCGTATATAATAGGTCACAACGCAATTGATTCCCGTCAAAAATCTATTCCGTTGTTTTCAGCAGCTTCGCTGCTCGCTGATGTTATGAGTTTACAGCACTGCAGGGGCCGGGCCTTACACCTGCCTCATCTGCAGCGCGGTGGCGGCGAAGGCCGTGTTGCCGGCGCGGATGGTGGCGCCGGGGTTGCCTGGCGGGGTGATGGGGGTGAAGGTGACGCGGTAGTCGTCGGGGGAAGTCAGAACGGGCTTGGCCTGCTCGAACACGGCGCCGGCGGAGGCCCGAGGAAGGAAAGAGCGATCGAGGGGCGGGTTCATTTCTGCAGGAGAAGAAACAAAGTAACACGATGACCCTACCTAATATCGCGGACACCCGGAAATGCTTTGGGCAGATTGAGCGATGGGTTTGTAAAGAAGCTCACGTACGCAGTAAATGTAGGTATTCATTCGTACAGTTTATGTCTAAGCGGAGTGGCAAGCTGAGCCAGCAGCCAACAACATGCCAGCAGCAGCCAGCAGCAGCAGGACGCCAGTATTGCGGGGTTCCGGCGGCGACTGGTGGCGGCAAAGACAGCGGTGGCTGGACTCCCCATCGCGTTGATAATTGCAGTATATATTAGCCGCGTTAGTTGCGTCTTTGCCTTCTGCGTGCACGTCCGAATGCTCCTGGCCCTTCGTGCGTGGCAAGGTGGTATGTATGGCCTCGATGCCTACCAGAGCCCCGAGCTGCGTTTCATGTAAATGCGTACACACACAAATCAAGCGACGACCATACGCAGTGATAGCTTTTTGGGATCCACACATCTAAGTCCACACGCACAATGAAGCGCGCTTTGTTGACAAAAGTGCGTCACATCCGCCGCCTTCATGCCGTACATTACGCACGAACGTAGGTTTACGGCTTGTCCAAGCTCGGGCCTACCGACCTGCAATATTAGCGAGACGTTGCCGGCGCGGGCGGGTTCTTAAATAAAGTTGAATCCCGCCCTTGCGGGAGAACAAACAAAATCTTGAACTAATGACCTGCTTCAGCGCGGCGCTGAAGTCTGCTTAACTTCCCCCGTCGAAGGAGTTTAGGGGTATAATTAATTAACACTGGGTGCGCTGACTCCCTTCAATCCCCCCCCCCGAACGCAGGTAGCAAAGCTGGCGAGGGAGGCTCTACTGAAACGAGCGAATATTTTAGAGACAACTATGAACAGGGAGATATCACAACCCAGTGACAAGACCATGGATGGCGCACGAAGTCGGCGAAAGGTATGGCGCAAGCACGTTATTCTCGTGCTGATAAGCCTTGTACTCTGCAGGCCGACTATGGCATGCCCGCCCAGCGACTCTGCAGTCCCTCGGCTTCCTGCATCCCCCTGCCCCACCTGGCGAAGGTCTTTTGACTGTAGCCAGGGATCGGAGGGGCGGGACGGACTGGCATTTAAGGACCGTGAGGACTGCCGCTGGTGCATTATGGGAGCCAACGGAACACCAATTCTTCGGGAGACAAACTCTCCCCGAAGGCCATGGACAGCTATCGCGGGGACCCGTCCCAGTCTCACAGACCGCTCTTACAATCAAACAAACTGCCACTCAGAACACTCCAAAAATGTAGGCGCTATTTGGATCTCAGCAGCGGCGACAAACGCCCAGCTGACGCTGCCGATTACTCAAATCGGGGGAGCCCAGACCCCACTCTCGACTGCGACCATGTATGAGGTCGTTAAGACTTACTCTAATGTTTTAGAGTTGGCTCGTAACGGTTCGGCCAAGGGCCTGAGGATGGACTCCAGCCAGGTCACCATTTCCCAGGCCTCCAGCCAGGATACCATACCCGTCGCAATAGCCGGTTATAATGATATTTGGACAATATTATGTAACCGGAATGGCGACGAGCTCAGCCAGGGTCTCCAGCCCATCGGAAGTATCGGCAGCACCGCGAGCACGCTTAACGGCAGAAATGTGCCTTGTCCGGTAGCAGACATTTATCCGTTATCTATAAGGCAGTATAACGCAACTTACGAAAGGGCGCCTGAAACATATCACTCCTACAGAGGGGCAGTTCCCGAGTGCGACCACCAGACAGGCAATCGCAGCTTGACAATAACAAGATGCAGCACAAGCATGGTTATGGGAACATGTCAAAGCTACGAAGGCAGGAACGTCGGAGACCTAAGTAATGGGCGGGCGACCGACTTGGTAGCCAACAAAGGCCACAGGTCAAAAAGAGGAACATGGGGGCAACTTAGAAGACCCATCAAGCAACCGGTGAATAGTAAGGAAGCAATCCAAAGAATACCGGAACACGAACGACCTGACGTTGACGTACAGCACCGAAGCACTACCAGCGGCACGGCCACTCCCCGCTTTATATCTTTCCCCAAGCCGTGCACCACCTGGCAGGGTGCATTACGAATATTGCAAAACCTCTCGACGGGCACAGCATATGTCATGGCCACCATCGTGTGGCTAGCCTGCAACACCGGGCTGCTGACCGCGAAGATAGCCCTATCGGTGGCGGACCTGACCCTCCACCTCGCGGCAGACGTATCCTATGCGACTGTCGACACCATCTCTGTCGGCTGCGCGCTAGGCTGCGCCTACCTGGCCTACGCGTGGGGCGGCAACCTTGCCCGGCGAACATGCAACGTAGTGAAACGGACATTCACCGTCAAAGGGAGCGCAATTCGAACGCTGTCCGAATGGCGACAGGGCTGGTACTGCATCATCCTCCTTCCGTACACTCTGATCCCTGGAGCGCTTGCAGTCTCACTATCCCCACTGACTGAGGCGATCTGGCTCGTGCTAGGGGCCCTGACACTCTATGGACTGGCATACGTTGTCACAGTTCTCATAGTTATACCGGCAGGAATAACATCTGTGAAGGCAATCTTGCATGCTGCACTTGTCACCCGCTCAGCAGTCCGAACGGTACAGAACTCCCCAGGCCTATACGCGCGGGCAGCAACGTCTCTCCTGGCCCTAGCGTCGCTGTGCTGGCTACTTGCTACAGCCGACGCACACGTGCCAATCCTAACCCTGGGAATCCCCATCGTTACCCCTGGGCTCCAAGCGGTGCCACTCGCGGCGCGCCACACGCGGCACCTACTCACCGCCTGCGCCGCAGTAGGACTCACCACGGCCCACCTCAACGCAACGCTCGACCCGTTCACCAGCGTACTAACACTTCTCGCCCTGGCCATCTGGAACCACCCCCACTCACACACCTGCAACCGCGGGTGCACCAGCAATCAACCTGCGCCAAAATACCAAATACCAAAAAACCCCGGCAACCCACCTGAGCACAGCTCGCGCTGCGCTCACCCCGAATACGCGCCCTGCGCCGGCCGACCCGATAGACCCGCCAAGAGAACAAGGCTCGGGGGGAACCGCGGAGGGGGCCACGCACCAAGCCCACCCGCAGACATCACTTGGCCACCCCCCGGTCCCGCTGCGCCGGGCGCGCCCCTGTACCACGAAAAACAGCAGAGACAGCTATGTATGATACACTCCATAAACAACCTGCTTGGGGGGCCGTACATCGACCCCGAGCACATTCTCAGCTACTGCCGAGCAATGCAAGCACACATGGCGGCTTGGAGGCTCACCGGGGCGCTTGCCATCTGGAATGCGGCACACCTCCCCGACGAAGGTCTGTTTTCCACAATAGTGGTGAATCACTACCTCCGCCACAGCGTACGGCTGCAAGACCCCGGTGGCATACCCATCGGAGACGCCCACATCGCCAGTGCGAGCTGCCAACACGCGGGGCAAACCGTTACCCTGACACGAAACATGAACATAAACACGGTTGTGTCACTCTTGCCGGCACACGCCCGAAACTGGGGCTTTATTGTCCACCTCAACGGACACGCCGTAGCAGTCAAGAAGCAAGGCGAGTGCTGGTTCATTATCGACTCCCTGTACGACAGCACACAACTGATCAGCCCCGAAGAGCCGCTCTGGCCTCGGGGGGAGGGGGCGGTCTACTGCCTCCACCTCCGCCCGAACCGCGAAGGGATCGCTACCCATACAGACCTGAAGGAGGTCCAACTCCCGGAGGACTGGGCCCTGCCCCCAGGCGGGACCCAGCAACCGACACAGCCGCCCCCGGAAACACACACCGGAACCCCCCCAGTGGACGGCACCCAGCAAGATGCACCCACTGACCAGTCACCGCCGAACCAGGAGCCCATGGACACTGATGACCGTGAAGGGCGAGTGACGGAGCACCCAGCGACTGAACCCATGCACATGGCATTGGACCCCGACGGGCGCGACCCGGACGGGCCTCCAGCACCGAACCCCATCTGGCCAACCCAGCCACTGGAAATCCAGGTCCCCGCAGAGGCAGCAGAAGGCGCACCAGAGCACCGCGCCACCAACGCAGAAGCGGCACGGCGCGAGACCGGCGCGCACCCCGAAGTGCGTCATGCCGCCCCGCGTGTTCACCACGGCCCGACGGCACGCCGACTCAACCATGCGGTGGAGCGCGCCACAACGGTGATACAGCACGACGCAGCTCCCCGCACGGCGACAGCTGCGAGGAAACGTAGGAAGATCGGACCAGCACCTCATACGCACACTATCCTATACCACCTGCTACGCAACCAAGGCTTACCCATCCGGCAAAGGGAAACCGGCAGGGAAGCCACAAACGTTAACCAAAGTGCAGGGGCCCAGCCCCTGGACCCGGCTTGCCGGGACGCCACGCCCAGCGCGCCCCAAACACAACCCGCCAGGGACCAGTCAGCCCGCGAACGCGCCGCAGAATCACCCCCCGCCGGCAGGCCCCAACCCGCCCATCAGCCCAAAAAGCGGCAACAAGGCATCGCGCGATACATGCAGCCCAAGACACCGAGGGCAATAGCGCACACTTCACCCGATAAGCAGCCGCCGCCGGCCGCAGCAGACCCAAGCCCCCCAACACCGGGCGCCCCGCAGTCCGGGCACCTCAAAGTCTTCACGATGAACACACGGGGCCTTCAGGGCCACCGCGAGGGAGTAGCACACATGCTAGACGAACATAAGCCAGACGTCATAGTCCTGACCGAGACCAAACTTAGTGCGCACAACCGACGAGGCATTGTCAGCGTTAAACAGGCCCTCCGGCCATACCAGACATACATGAGCAACCGTCCCCACCCGGAGCACAACAAGACGCGTGAAGCGGGTGTCATTGTTGGGGTAGCGGAACGCTTTAGCGGCCAAGGCAGCACGAGTGCCGAGCCCGTCTCTCCGGGCCTTGAGGGCTACATCGGACACGTTCGCATCAAAACCCCAGGCAGCATCCCCCTACACGTGCTGGGGGTCTACTGCCCGGCGGATCCCTTGATCAGGCAAGCGATATACGAGTACGGACAAACCGCCGCCACACAGGCCAGCGCCAAGGGGGAGCACCTCATCATGGCGGGCGACTGGAACGCAACGCTCCATCCTAGCGACCGGTCCACGGGCACATGCTACCCGGCTGACAGGGCGCATCGTAGCTTCTCGAGCAGTGCGAACCTAAACCCCGTCGTTACTCCGCGGCGTGCCTACACCTACACGCAGACACAGCTTGACCACGACACTCACCACAGCCGGATAGACGACGTCCTGCTAGCAGCCCACACCGGAACGGCAGCAGACAAGGAGGGCACAGTGTACGAACAAGTGTACGAATGCGGAGGAAACTTCGACCATAAACCTCTGCACGTTCATCCCGCTGGCGGGTATTCGTCTCCTTCCAGCGCCCGCGGCTCAGGCCGCGGCTGACCACGCAGCCAGCTCGTGGAGCCGCATACAACTCCCAATACTTAAAGAAAGTAAAACCCGGGCGCACATGGAGATGGAAGCGACGCTCACTTCTGAAATCGCCCACCTGCTAAGCGCTTTAAACCCGGCGTACGAAGCCATCGGACACGTCGCCGAACAGCTGGAACGTGCCGCCGGTAAGGAAGAGGCACGAGCACTCCTGGCTAACCTGCGCAACCACGATACCGTCCGGGCGACGGACGTTACTACTCTCAGCCATGAACTAGGCGACCTGCTCGACCGCTGCCTTGGGATACTGGAATCTCACTGTCAACAGAAACCCCCCTGCACGGGGAAGCTGCATGCGCGACGTGGCATCGGCAGGCGCCTCGCCAGGCTGCACAACGACCACAAAACCATGAAAGATAATCTCGCAAAAGCCCTGCGCACGGACCCCCAGGAGCAAGGGGCACCTACACTAACGGAGGGTCAAGCCAATGGCACGACGCCCCCCCATCCGGCCACGGCGCCCCCAGGCACCAGCGGCACAACGGAACGGGCAACACCCGAGCGCAGCGCTGCCACTCAGCATGCCGCCACTGAGCGCGAAGAACCAGACGCAGCCCGCACCCTGCGTGCGGCCATTAAAGAGACCGGAGGGGAAATAGCCAAGCTTGCTCGAGAGATTCGCGCAACTAACGCACGCAAGGCAAAGAAAAGCTTCCAGCGGCTACTAACCAAAAAGCCCCGGCACGCGCACAGACAGGTCCTTGAACCCGATGACCAGCCCCGCGGAATCGCGGCCATCCGACACCCAACCGATGGACGACTGTGTACTGATTCCAAAAACATACTCGATGCGCTTCACACGCACTTCGCCCTTCTTGCGAGACCCGTCTCTGGCCCACGAACGGGAAAGTACCTCCCAAACGAAGCCCCCCGGAACTATCCCTGGACCAGACCGGGCGCGCAAGACCCGCTTCGGGAAGGGCTGGCCAAGTGGGGAGACGCCCCCCCATCGCTCCTCCCGGGTGTACTAGATCCACACAACTTCCGCACGTCTATCGACCACCTCGCGAGAAACAAGGCCCCAGGTCCCGACGGGATACCCAACGAACTTCTACAAACACTACCCGCCGACCTCCAGACCGCCATCCACCAGCTCATTACGGTCATGTGGGTGAAGGCCGAAATCCCCACACACTGGACGAAATCCGACACGGTCCTTATCCCCAAGAAGGGCGACCCGCTCCTCATTAAGAACAAAAGGCCCATCGCCCTGGCGAACACAATTTACAAGCTGTACACCAGCCACATTACGCTGAATATCGTACTCTACAGTGAGCAAGCGCACATCTTTACGGAAGCTCAGGAGGGCTACCTGAGGCAACGCAACACCGAGCGCCAACTCCAAAACGTGCTACACGCAATCGAGGACGCGGGCCTCACCAGCCGTGACCTCTTCCTTCTATACATCGACTTCACGTCTGCGTTCAACACGATCGATCACGACAAGCTGCTCATGATCATGTACGACCTGGGCTACCCGGACGACCTGATCGAAGTGGTAGCTAACCTATACTCACGGGCCACCACGCGCATCCGGACAGAGCACGGCTGCACAGCGGACATAGCCATCGAACGCGGTACAATTCAGGGTGACACGCTGTCCCCGGTGCTGTTCATCATCTATATGGAACCCCTACTCAGGTGGCTGCACAGCGGAGGACGGGGATACCAGTACGGATGCCTCAAGGCCGAGGAAAATGAGCGGCACCATTTCAGCTCGGGAGCGTTCGCAGACGACTTGGTTACACTCACAAACAGCGTTTCAGACATGCGTCTCCAATGTGCGAAAATCGAGCAGTACGCGCAATGGGGAGCCCTGAAGGTCAACGTTGGCAAATGTCAGCTACAAGGCATCCTGCACGGCCGCGCACGGTCGGACCAGGACCTGAGCCGGGGACCCGGCACCCGCAAATATCAGACTGCCCTTGAGCGACTGCTAAAAGACCAAATCCGTATAGACGGATCACCGATACCCTACGCGCCCCCGACCGCCTCGTACAAATACCTGGGAGTCCATGTAACCCCTACCCTCGACTGGGCACCTCAAGTAGCCTATGTCCGCGCTGAGATCACGCGGCGAGGACAGGGCATCCAGGAGTCCATGGCGTCTCCCGACCAGCGCATCAACATGATCAAAACCCTGATCCACCCATTCGTCGCGTACAGCCTGGCCACTATGGCGTACACCCCCCAAGACATCGCCAGCTTCGACTCCCAAATGGCTGGCATAGCTAAGCGCAGCTATGACCTTAAAATGGGGTTTCCCACCCGCGCAATCCTCGGTCCAGTAAAGCAACTCGGCCTGGGGGTCGGCACCATACGCAGCCTCTATGTCGCCAAGGCGGCCAAAGCTCTCGTCCTCTCCCTGAATGACGAAGGCCGGCTTGGGGTAGTCACTAGGGCTCTCCTTAGCCTGCAAAGCCGATACATGGGCGACATGCCGGTGCACGCCCTCAAGAAGGAAAGCCGCTTCTACACGACGCTAAAGCAGCTGACCATCACGCAGGAGGCGGGCATTGAACTCACGGACTGTGGCAAAGGGTACGAACGGAAAGCAAGCGCTCTCATTCACCTTCTTGCGGCGTGCAACTCGGGGACGGAGCCCAAAACCCTCGCGCTCCTCTCCAGATGCGTACAGCCTCTGCTTGAGCTGGGCCTGGATCTCCGAGTCCTGAAAGATAAGAACACAGGAGCACACTTCATTACCACGGACCAGCTCCGACGCATCGGTGGACGGAGTGTCGGGCCCCGACACCTCATCGCCCTGAACCAACTCAGCCTAGCACTGAACCCCGCTCCCAGTGTACGCGCCCGCGCGGCGAGGCACCGAGGGGTGACTGCGCTGCCCCCGGAGCTGCGGGCCATCCCCAGTGTGCCCATTATGACGGACCTCATGAACGACACACAAGGACCCACGCCGCTGCCTTATGGAAATATCATGCGATATGTGGTGTCCCGCCCCCGGGACACGACCGGGGCCCCGCCGCCAGACCCTTCGCCCGCCGCGCACAACCTCAGCCCAGATCCGGCGGCCCCGAGACGGGAAGTCGGATCCCAGGAGGGCCAGGTGAGGCGCCCAGCGCAGCAGCGGGAAGCTCGACGCCACATGCCCCGACGCAACGCTACCGAAGAAACCATGACGGCATACATCAGGAGGCAGCACCCAAAACCCACCCGCAACATCACGGACACAACTGCCTCCGGATGGGACCCCAGAGAAAGCCCACTCACCGTCACACACTGTGAAGCCCTGCTGCGTCACCACGACCTCCCAGGACTAGCAGCCGAAGTGGGGACCGCATCGCAGCTTGAAGAAATGCTGCGGGGAGAGCGAGAATGGCCCACAGGGGTTGCCCTTAAATACGGCCACAACATCAACCAATACCTATTCGGCGAGCAAGAGAGGGTAGCCCATATACACGCGCAGATCCGCAAGCGGGTGGAAGCAGGCCCCCGAGCCGCAAAGCGGCAACGCAGAGATACACCCCGGCACCCCACACACAGCACCTTCTACCAAGTTGAGTGGGAAAGCACAGTTATCACCAAAGGGGCGCTCGAGCTGTACGCAGCGCACGGATACCTACCCACGGCAACACGTCCGTACGAGGCCGCAGCAGATACGGCAACCCCCACCGGAAGGATCGAAGTAGACTGGGAGCGAACCGAGGACGAAGGCACGCGCCTGGCCACCCAAGACAACTGGAACGAGCTGCTCAATGCATTCCGACACCGCCTAGAGGCGGCAGCCGAGACGGCCCCCGGGCGCACTGCGCCAGCCCGAGACCAGCACCTTAATCCGAGGCAGCAGCAAGGCCAATGGGCCTCTGAATGCCTCAACCAGGCCAGAGGACAACGGCTCCTACGCCAACACGTAGAAATCGATGTATATCCCGGCAACCCGGACAGGGACATCCGCCCGACAGGGCGGTACACCATCCAGATTGGCAAACACAGCGACCCCGACCCCTCTAACCGCGCACCTTGGGACGGCAGCGGAGATACTCCTGCAGGCCTCCTAGAACAGGGAGTCGCGCTGGTTTACGACCCCCAGGGACGATGCATCGGCACGCTCCTGGACAGCTTGCTGCGCAGCCTGTGGCTAAGGCACTCCGACGCCAAATGTAAGAGGCCGGAGGCGCACGCCAAGCTTGCAGCGGCGGGTGGCTTCGAGGAAGACGTGGCACGCCTCCTCCTGCGCTACCGTGATGGAGGGGGCACCAAAACACACCCCGTTAAGGCGGCGCACGAGCAAGGACTCGGAGAACAGTTTACAACGCGTCTCATGAATGCCATGGGTTCAAGCACAGAACGCTTTGCGTCCCCTTTAAATGTGGCTAACTGATCCCCTAGGAGTGCCTGAGAGTTAGGGCACTAAATTGGTGACCGAGAGGTCACCAGTTCGATCCCGGCCTTCGCAGAGGGCTGGGTGACCGATGGGGGCCCTGGTGTGGGAACGAACAGCAGGTGATCGCATGGCTCTTTAGCCATGTCCCTGTCCCCTGCACTGGTAGAACTCATCACGGTTGAATGTTCAACAATGATGTGTCTGGCATATCTGGGAAAAGTGCGTGCGGGTACCCAGATGTGATCCGAGTGAGACGGAGCCCAGACACGGAGTGGGTGGGAGAAGCAACCCATCTTAGTCAAAAAGGCGGTCACCGCGGTAATGGGCTGAAAGTACCCGCCGAAGAGGCATCAGTCTGTTCCCTTAACCCACGCTCGGGCTTACGGTCCAGTGTAAACTTTCTTTTCTTTCTTTCTTTTTCTTTCTTTCTTGGCTAACTGCACTGAAACGTACTTCTCACGCTTCCCAGAAGACATGCTCTTTGGGGCCAACCATGACGCATACTCCCAACCGTTTACCGGCTTGTCCATCGCACACCCGGAACCCACACCCGAGGAGGGCCACCATGCCTTGCGGTGGGCGTTGGGCTGGGCGGAAGCCAAAAAGACCGAGGCTACGCAGACCGCCACCCTTATCGTAGTCCCCACGTCCCGTACAGCGCCGTATACCCGGTACCTATCGCACCCCCTGGTCACGCAAGTGGGCAGCATCGACTCGCTCGCCGCCAAGGGGATACTGCAAAGCGCCACGCTCAACGTGGACACCAAGCCTTACCCGGTTGGCCTGACCCTGCTACTGGTCAGTAACGACGCGGGCAAATCACACGTGAGCAGCCTCCGACAGGCGCTAGGTATGCACACCACCCTGCCAGCGCCTACAGGTGAATCCCAGCCGTGGATAGCCCCCCAGTGGGTACGGAAACGCGTCCGCAAAATGACTGCCGGAGCGCCTGACCAGGCGGTGCCCTCTCGTAAATGCAGTAACCCCACACCCGCTGAACGACGCTCCGCGCACCTGGCGTTCCATGCAGCAAACCCGCTTCGGTACAACGCCCACGCATCCATCTACACTGATGGGTCGGTTAGGGAAGTCGAGGTCGGGAACACCAAGATGTTAGGACTCGGCGCCGCAGCAGTCGACGCACTGACTGGACATACGCTCCTCATAGATGTCAACCCAGGAGCCTACGGATGTCAAACAATTACGCGCTGTGAACTAAGCGCGATACATCAGGCACTCACCATGCGACGCGGCCTACCTCACAACCAAGCCCATCTCAGCATTTGGACGGACTCAAAAGCATCGCTCCATTTGATCCAGAAGATGATAAACAACCCGCAAAAATTGCGGCTGAGTAAGCATAGAGCACTGCTCGAGGACATCGTTGCCGCACTTAAAGCCCGGGCCGTCGCCAAGCTTAAAACGTCGCTATTGAAAGTCAAAGCGCATACAGGTGTTCGATATAATGAAGAAGCGGACAAAGCCGCCGTACAGGCTGCTATCCTTGCGGCGCAGGGAATGCTGCCGGCAGAAGCCGTAATAGAGAAAGCAGACAATAATCCAAGAAGTAAACACTGGTGGCTACGGAAGTCCGAGGGGACCGACGTAAACGCCGGTCGCTACGCCAACGACCTTAACCGCGGCATCGACACTCTGGTCAGCCAGACGACACACAATGGGTACACCAACGAGACCGCATACGTCAAATACGTAGAGGATGCCTTACCGGACCTAGAGATCAATGCCAGCACAAGAACCCTGCAGAGGGGCACGGGCCGGCACCGGCATTACAAACGGTGCCTCGACTACCTGTACGGACAGCTCTGGAATGCCAAACTCGCAAAGCTCTTTCGCATGCCCCTTGTACCGGGCGGCCCAACGTCCACAGGCTACTGCCCTGTGTGCAAAGACCCCCAAACAAAGACACGCATCCCTGACTCAGGAGCACACATCCTGGGAGGCTGCCAACACGCGCGAATGCACGCTCTCTATACCCTGCGACACAACCAAGCGGTACAAACCATCACCAGAACACTGTCCAGAGGGGCCCATGGCGGCTGCTTCATCGTCATGGACGCCTGCAGCATGGAGGACAAGCCGGACTACGTGGCCGGCACACGCCTGCCCAAGTGGCTGCTTCCCAACATCCCCGACGAAGATCGGTCCAAAAAGCGCCCTGACCTGCTGCTTATCCCCAGCATACCCCTCAGCGACACATGCTCACCGAAATACATGGGACCAGATGACCCCAGCGAGCACACTGTACACATAATCGAAGTAGGCTACACAGCCGACACAAATCACACACAGAAACAAAACGACAAGGCCCATCAACACGCGGAACTAGCTCAGATGCTGACGGCGCACGGATGGAAAGTATGTTACACGAAACAGGAAGCAATTAGCCTGGGCTTCGCCGGCACCATCCGCAAAGACCTGCGACAACTGCTGACCTCACTGGGAACGAGCAACGAAGCGGCCAAAAAATGCTGCAACGACCTCCACGACCACGCTGTCCGAGCGTTGAACGCAATTGTCGCTGCCAGGAGGCAACTGGAGCGGGACCCCCGCCAACAGAGCACAACCAGCGCCGACCCGCCCTAACCCGCCGCAACGGCGGGCTCCCAATCTCACCGCGGTAGCGGGAGAGGCCTGGGATCGGGGCAACCCGACACCCCACCCCTCCTGCTCCCATAACCCACGCCTCGGCTCTGTCGGGCGTATTATTATTATTATTATTATTATTAATTAATATTTTAATTAGTTTATAGATGCATGCATGCAGACGAGCGAGCGGTACACACCGATGCACGGCGCTCGGATACAACCGTTAACCCTCGTTAACTACCGACTGCGCTGGTCGTCGAATCCTAGAGGTAGCCCGGATGCAAAGTTCAAAGTACTAAGGGCCGTGGCAGGCCAAGATAGACGTTTGGACGTATATATCGACGGGCGCACGCAGTTATAAACCGATTTGCTACGTTCGATTGCACGTAGCTCGGATAGGCCCCACCTGTTCCGTCATTCCTGATACAATGGAAACCAATATTTAGCGGGGGAATCTGTCGTAAGTTCGTTTTTACATTTATTCTGGATCATTTTATGCGTGTGCAGACTGACTTGCTTGACCATGTGTTAGTTGCAGCTGCCTGTTATTAACGACACTACAGGATATTTGCTGAACCAAAATAAACATGCTGCGCATGTAATGAAGACAGCAAGTGAGAAGCTGCGACGTATTATTGGCTCTTGGCGGCTGGCTGACCATTATAATTAGGTCTATCTGCCTAGGTCAATTATTCACGAGGCCCGTGGCCGAAAGAAGGCTTCATTAGGCACAAGAAGTGTCGAACCTTCTTATTCAGATAATTACAGTTGTGGCAAGTAATGGCAACATTTGCAGCCGGAACGCCAATATAATTTATGGAACAGACCGACGGCAGATTAAATAAAGTGCGAAACTTAGCCCTTGGAGCCCGTAATGTGGAGGTTAATGCATCAATGAATTAGTTTGTTACAGTACTAAGAGGAGCAGTATCGCAACGTTCCAGGCGTATGTATGAAAGGAGCAGTCGTTGGGACGGTATTGCTTAGTGCCTGCGGATGGCTCTGCTAATGCCACTGAGGGAAATCAAATACTGTGTGGGTGTTGAAAAGTGATCGGAACGGCTGATGAACCAACGGGATCACGCATTTCGTCTCCAATATCGACCATTCATAAGATCAATCAGGCTATACAGAATTACAAATTACACTCCTTACTTTAATGTCCCCTTCACTTACAATTCTGCGACATGAACCTCAGTCTCTGGCCGCGCCGAGGCCAGGCCATGCCAGGAAAGGACGGCACAGACCGCGCAGCCGACTCCAGGTCATAGACATTTCAATTGCCTATTAATCTCATCCAGTATCACCTCTCCACGCCACTTCCATGTGTCAAATGCTTATACGCTCTGCCGTACAGTAATGATGTCCTATATTACGGGCGCGCCTGCCCGCCCTCCTTCGGTGCTGGGACCGCCAACGCCTCGATGTGGTGTGCGTCCAAGAAACCCACGTCCGGGAGGACGAGGTCCCCCGGGCGCAAACCCTCCTCCATCTACTGGCGCACCAAGAGCGCCTCACTGCCTGGTCGTCGTGGTGGTGCCCCGCTGTGTCGACTGCCTCCGGCCGGCCCAGCGGGGGGGTGGCTGTCCTCATCCGTTCCCACCTCCTCAGCTCTGGCGCCCTCTCCCTGCCTGCCGACGCCGTCGCACCCGTCCCCGGGGCTGAAGGTCGCCTCCTGCGCGTCCCCGTGCAGTGGGGTGGCCACTCTTTCACCCTGGTGAGCGCCTACCTCCCCTCGGCGGACGGTGCACTCCAACGGACCTTCATCCAGCAGCACCTGCGGCCGCTCGCGGCTGCTGGCGGCTCCCATGTGTGGGCCGCTGACTACAACTTCGTGCTGGACCCCGCTCTGGACTCCTCCCAGGGTGTGGGCCGGCAGCGGGACGCCGGCGCTGCCCGCTGCTTTCTGAAGGCCTGCCCCGGCCTTGTGGACGCCTTCCGCCACCTCCATCCCTCCCGCCGGTCGTACACCTTCACCTGCCCGGCCGGCGCCTCCCGGATCGACCGTGTCTCCGTCTCCTCCGACCTCGCCCCCTTCCTTCGCAGCTGCGATGTGTCGGCTGGCAGTCCCGCCGACCACCGCCTCGTCACCACCGTCCTGGCCGCCGCGGCCCACGCGCAGCCGCCGGGCCCGGGCCTTCCCCGTGTCCGCCTCCACTTCCTCGATTTCCCAGATCTTCGGTGCCAGTTTGAGGAGTGGCTGCTTGCCGCCGCCGCAGCCGCGCCTGATGACCCTCGCTGCCTCTTGCAGTGGTGGCCCGCCTTCAAGCGCGCCCTGGGTTGTTCTGCTGCCCGCCTCAACCGGCTGGCCCGGTACCACCGCCTCGCTGCCTGCCGTGCTGCCGTTGCCGCCCATGCCGCCGCGGACGAGGCACAGCGCCAGCTGGAAGCGGGGGATGTCGCCGCCGCTGCCCGAGTCACGGCAGCTCGCTCCGCCGCCGCCACGGCGGAGGTGCGCTCCGCCGCCTCCTGTGCCCGCCGGACCCGTCACGCCTGGCTCCGGGCCGGGGAGCGGCCCAGCCCCGCCCTCACGGCCCTCCTCCGCCCCCCCGCCGCCTGCCGCCGGGTCCCCGCTCTCCGCCGCCCTTCTGGCTCCCCCACCGCGGACCCTGTCGAGATGCCGGCAGTCATGGCCGAGTTCTGGCAGCGCATCTGTTCTACCTCCCCGCCCTCCCCGGACACCGCAGCGGCGCGCCAGCAGGTTTTGGCCGCTCTCCGGTCGCACGGCCGCCGGTGCCCCGCCGCCCTCCTACCTCCCGGACCTGGGCCGCCCTGAGATCAGCCCCGCTGAAGTGCTGGACGCCCTGCGCGCGACCCCCCCGGGCCGCGCGCCTGGCGCAGATGGCATTCCCGCCGAGCTGTATCAGGGCTTCTCCGCCACCTTCGCACCCCTGCTGGCGCGTATCTTCTCGGCCCTGCGCACCGCCGACCGCACCCCCATGGGCTTCCTGGACGGTGTCATCTCCTCCATCTTCAAGTCCGGTGACCCCACCCTCCCCTCCAATTACCGCCCTATCACCCTGCTCGATACCGACTACCGGACGCTCGCAAGGGTGCTGGCGCGTCGTCTGCTCCCGGTCTTCGGTGCCACCGTCGACCCCGAGCAGACTGCCTTTCTCCGCTCCCGCCGCATTGGGGACAACGTGTGGCTCCTGCAGCTGCTGCCGGAGCTGCTGCGGGTGCAGCGCCGCCCTGGCGTTGCGGTTTTCCTCGACTTCTACAAGGCGTACGACACGGTCGACCGGGACTTCCTCTTCGCCTGCCTAGAAACCCTGGGCGTCGGTCCGGAGTTCCTCCGGTGGGTGCAGCTGCTCCACGCCGACACCGGCGCTACCGCCCTGGTCAACGGGTTCCGCTCTGCACGGGTGCCCATCACCTCGGGCGTCCGGCAGGGCTGTCCCCTGGCACCGCTCCTCTACCTCGCCATCGCCCAGGCGCTGCTGTCCTGGCTGAAGGCCCAGGGCGTCGGTATCCCAGTGGGCGCGGGACCGGCCGCCACCCGCTCCCTCCCAGCCTCCCAGTATGCCGATGACTGCACCCCCTTCCTGGCAGTGGGCTCGGACCTGCCCCGCTTCCTGGCGCTTATGGAGGTCTTCCGCCGGGCCTCCGGACAGCGCCTGAACCTCGACAAGGTGGAAGTCCTGCCGTTGGGCCCTGAGCCGGACGGTGGGAACCCCGCTGCTGGCGTGGCGCGCACAACGCTGGCCGGCCCTGCTGGGGCGGCTGGTGTGGCTGGCGCCGCCCCCCGCAGCCTCCCAGGCCCCGCTGCCGCCGTCGCCGCCGTGGTGGACGTTCCGGCCGCAGCGCCCGCCACTGCCACCGCCGCCCCCGCAGCTACCCCGCCTCTCGGCGCCACCGCCGCCCTGCTCGCCATCCTGCGAACTGCGGCAGCCCGCTTGCTCGGTAGCCCCGCCGCGCCCTCTCCTGCCCCGGTGGGTGGCGGGTTGGGCTCGGCGGTGCCCCCCCTGCCCCTGGCTGCCTTCGTCGGCCCGGCAGCGCAGCTGCGCACCGTCGCCCAGGCCAAGACGCTCGGTGTGGGCCTCCGCAACGACGCTCAGGCCGTGCCGGTGCGGCTTGCTGGGGTCGAGTCCGCGCTGGCTTTGGTCGCGCGCCTGCCCCTCACCACTTTCGGCCGGGCGGCGGCGGCCTCGGCCTACGCCCTCAGCAAAGCGCTCTACCACATGGAGTTCCAGGGTCTGCCCCCTCGCGCCGACCTCGACCGCCTTCTTGGCCTTACCGCAGCGGTGGTGGAGCGGCGGATGGCCCCCGCCTTGTATGCGGCTGCGCCCAACGCCCGCCTCGTCGGGGTGAGCTTGGGGGTCCTCGCCCTGCCCCCCGCCGTTGGCGGCTTTGGGCTCCTGCCGCTCGTGGCCCATGTCCGGGCCAGACACGCGGTGGCGGCGGTGCGCTGTGCCGCAGGGGCGGCCGGCCTCCTCCCCGCCGACCCGCCCTGGACTGATGTCGCCCTGCATCTGCTGCGCCGGTGCCACCCGGCGGCCCACCCCTTGTGCCTCCTGGCCCCTGGGGGCGGCCGTGTCCTGGGGGCTCCGGCGCCACCGGAGTGCCCGGTGTTCGCCCGGCTGCTCGGTGCGGCCGCCCACCTCGGACCCATCATCGTCCCGGACCCCGACGCCATGGCGGGCCCCTGGTGCTACTCGGCGCCGCTGTGGAGCAACCCGGCACTCCTGGGGCCCGGCGGCGCGTGCCTGGAGGTCATCTTCCCGGCCCTTTTCGGACTGCGCGGCCTCACCACCCTCGGTGTCGCTGTGCGCTGCTGGGACGCGCTCGCGCCGACGCGCGCCGCTTTGTTGGCGGCGCGTGGTCGGCCTGCGGGCGTGTCCCCCCGCATTGCTCGCCACTGCACTTTGCAGTTCCGGCAGCTAGTACTGCGGGGCGTGCTGGGCTACGGGGAGCTTGGCGCAGCGGTGGATGCCAGCGGCCCGTCCATCTCGGACCAGCTGGACGGCCTTTTGGGCCTCGTCCCCGGCAGCTGGGTGGCGGCGGCCCGGCAGGTCGCGGCCGGCCAGGTGGCTGCCCCGTCTGCCCGTGAGGCCTGGGCGACGCTGCTGCAGGGGCTCGCCTGGTGCCCTGCTGGCGGGCCGCCCACGCCCGTCCTGGGCACCTCCGTCAAGCGTGGCACCCAGCTGCAACTTACCACGGCGTACCGTGATCTCCACGCGCGCCATGCGGATTTCCTTGCGGACGCGTATGACGGCCCGGTGCCGCCGCTGTCGTCTGCAGCTTTCCGTGACACCCTGCGCCGCCTCTGGCGGCTGCGGTGGGAAAACGACCACAAGGAGGCGCTATGGCGACTGGCCGTGCATGGCGTCACGGGGTTCCCGCTGCTGCGTGGGCATGCAGGTCGTGGGATCCCTGCCTGCTGCCCGTGTGGCGCGACGCTTGCACAGGAGGGGCGATGTTGGGTCCGTCGGCACCTGTTTTGGGACTGTTTTGTTGCCCGCACCTTGCGCGAGGAGCTGGACGCCGTGTTGGGGGCATCGGGTGGCTCGGTGGTGCAGCGGTTTCAGCTATGGCTCGTGGTGCCCCCCCCGGGATCCGTCCCTGCGTGTGGGATGTTGTGGCTTTGGCGGCCCTGGCGGCGCTGGAGCGTGGCCGTCAACGCATGTACCGGGGGGGTGCTCCCGCCGCCCCCCTTGCTCGGGCTCAGTTGGTCGGCGTTGGTGCGGCGGTTGTTGCCGACTTCTGGGCCCGCGTCGCGTCGTTCGCGGCCCTTGGGACCGCGCCGGCTGGTTGGGAGGCGGTCCCGGCGGATCACCCCTTCCTCGCCAGCCAGGCGGGCCGTGTTGTGTTTGTCGGCCCTCCGGACTCTGTCTCCCCTCCCGGCTCCCCCTGACGGTTTCGGCGGGAGTGTTCCGCGGGCGCCTGTGTCCTGCCCTCTGTTTGCTTTGTCCTTGCTTGCCGTGTGTGCGCTTGTCTTCGTCGGGGCGGCGGCGGCGGCACCGTGGTGTTGCGAGGTGATCTGCTATGTGGCTGCTCTCACGTTTCTGGTTTGTCGGCGCGATTAGTGCCGGTCTGTCGACTCGGTGGCAGGCGTCCTGAGGACGCTCTCTTGTTTGTCTGGTTTCGTTCTTCGTGCGTCAGGACCTCTTGCGGGCCCTGTGCTTCTGATGCTCTCTTTTTTGCTTTTTCCCATTCTGAGTGATGTGCGGGCTTGGTGCTGGTGGGCCTTGGAGGCATGGCTTTCGGCACCCCTCCGTGGGTGCCCCTGGGGTAGGATGAACAGTCCGTCTAGCATGTACGGCTAGCAACCGATATGAACATCGGTTCCCCTTGTAATCCTTGCATTCGAAAGACGACCTCGAAAGGCGCGTGCGTGAGGCAGGCCGCCGCCGGCGCACGCGGCCATACCCGAGCGGTCGGACGAACTGCTTGTCGCTACAAGCGGGTTGGCACCCCCCCGCCCCTTGTCTGGAACGAGACCGGGGGTTATGGCATACAGTGTCAATGCCCCTAAAACTACTGATGTACGGCCACTACTCAGCCGCTACTCGGCCGCTACTCGGCCGCTACTGCAGTATTGCATGTTTCGTAGACAGACGGATTTGCAGAGTTTCACTTCAAATGATGGACGGACGGAATACTGTGTGTCCACTGTTGTCACGGATAGTATACGGCGTACATAATACCCCGCTGTATACTAGTTTTCTTACATCGGCGGTGTGGATAGCGACAGCTAGACGCACGGCTACGGCGAATGACGCTGCTTGCTTCGTTGCTTGTATGTGGAGAGATGCATGGCTATGATGAATGAATGGCGCTGCTTGCTGTCATGCACTGTTTTGTATGTTGCATGCATTATTGATATGCCGACGAACAGGATTTCGGGCTCATACTTGAGTGATAATTAATTAATTACAAAGGAGCTGGATAACAGCTACTTGAGTGATGAGCTCATCGGTTGAGGCCTCGGTACATTCTCGAGCAACCGATTGCTCGAGGATGTTTAGGGCGGGTGTACTGTTCCTTTCGCCTGCTGTTGCTTTGAACGTTGGAAGGGATATCGTGGATGGGATATTTTTTCGAAACCGTTTAGCGGAGGCGGAGCGAGCGCGGGACTCGTCAATTATTGTTGCTGTACAACACGCACGCACGCACGCACGCACGCACGCACGCACGCACCATCTGTAAGCTATCCGCAATCCTTGCCTGGTTACAAATAACGGACGACGGTTGGAAAATCAAAATGCACGATCGACAATTGACTTTGTTGTCGCCTGCGGCGCTGCTGCATATAATAATAATAATAATAATGATACGCCCGGCCGGTAGCCGAGGCGTGGGTTATGGGAGCAGAGGGGGTGGGGTGACGGGTTTCCCCGGTCCCAGCCCCCCCCCACCACCGCTGCTGCATACCTATGTACGTAGGTGGCCTCGGCGGCGCCGACTGCGTGCGGTGGGAATACTAAGTCAGCAGTAGCCGCTGTACTCCTCGGTTTCCCTGCTTGCCGCCATCTGGCGTCTTCCACACGTCCGGCCAGCCAACATACATACAGGCGCGCGTTCGGAGCATTACGCCCCCCTCCCCCCCCTCCCCTCCCCCTCCCCTCACGCACGCCACCAACGCAGGGCCAACGAACCCATTATAAACCGCAGCAGCCAACATACACCAGTCAACGAGCAACCCAAAATAGAACCATAAGACGTCCCCATCTATCTCCTGACTGCAACGTCGTCTTTGTCTGCTACGTATTGTTCTCGCCCGGTGGGGAAAGCTGCCTCTGAAAGGAACGACGACCCACCCGGCACGCACAGCACCAGGCAGCCCAAATAAAGCCAGATAGAATTGCCTTCATCCCATGACCGCATATCAAGACGATGTCCGCCTCTGGCCTGCGGACGTCCCTAGCCAGCTAGCCAGTAACTGAAGGACAGCCCCGCCCGACATCAGAAGATTCTTCATGAGGCCTAAAGTAAGCAACAAAGCATAGAATACCAAGGGCCGTGGCTCCGGAGCCCATCCGTAAGTCCTCGCTCCTACCTCCGCTGATGAGCGGGCACGCAGGGAGCCTCAAGTAAGGTACGTAGGCCCTCGCCGATTGACATGCCCCAGCAGCCGTCCACCTGTCTGCTGCCTGCTGATTACCGATTCAACCAGGAACCCCGCGGCCCCGGCCCCACCCCGCCCTCGAGGAGGCGCAAAACACCTCTTGATTGACTCAACACACGATCGGAAATCCCTCCGACCATGTAAAGCGCCCTGCTGCCGTAACATCGATATCTATCAGCGCAGGGAAACCAATGCAACCGCAGGCCCTCTGCCGCCGCCGCCGCCGTACTGGCTACAAGTCCGATGCGGCTCGCCCCGCGCACTGCACTGCACAGTCATACTACGGTCTCTGCTGCTGCTGCTGCTGCCGCTGCTTCTATCTCCTGCTGCTGCTCTTCTGGCGCATGCGGCGGCGGTGCTTGAGCCTGCTGTCGTCGCTGCGCTTCCTTAACCCACCATTGCACCATCTGGTGCATGGTGTCCTTGTAACGGAACTCCAGGTGTGAGCTGACGGGCGTCAAGAGGGGGAGGAACTTGGTTAGCATCCACCGCTCCTTCTCCCCGTTGGCGACCTGATATTGACATTGGAAAGGTCGCGGACCGACGCGAGCGGACCGCACGCATGCACACGCACACAGGCAGGGATGGATAGGTAAGGGACGTAAGGTAGGTCATGACCGATGGTTTATTCCCTTCAGCAGGATATCACGACTGGCGGTGCTTGTATGTTAACGTTAACAACGCGCATCGGCCGCGCGCGGCACGCAGAAGGTAGTAGGATTGTTTAACGGCAAATGATCCGGGGATAGATCCGGCCCGCTCTGCCAACCATCCATCGCCCTGCCCCGCCCTGCAGCCCCGCCCTGCTGCCCCCCCTCCGCCCCGCCGCGCCCTGCCAAGTACCGTGGGCTCCTGCTTCCACTCGCGCAGCCACTGGTCGGCGCCGCGGTTCGACGTCCAGCCCATCCGGACGTCCTTGCCAACGTGCGTGAAGTTCCAGAAGCCCAAGGTGCAGAGCAAGCTGCATTGACGCAGATAGGCGGTGTGCATCGATGCAAGTATATATGGAGATACACGATGGGCGCACACGCATATATATTCCTTAGCTCCGAAAGGGCGCGGAGTGAGGGTAATACGTAAGGAGGCAGGCTTGCCAGCCTGCTGGGTGACGATGGTGCCTGAGGCAAAGACCGTCGCAGGCAAACAAATATTGTCACGTAACTGCAAAGAATGTCACTGGCAAGCTATCTAATATAAACATAGTATGTCAGGCAAATAAGTTCCGCGTTTTCTTGGCGTGTGTGGCGGTGCGTGATGAGCGGCGTGGTTTTCATGAGAAATCATCGTTCGTTACACACAAAGGGTACCTGCAAGCAATGAAAGCCGTCCTTATTCGGTAGGTAGGCCGGGTGAGGGCCGGCTACCGCGAAAGCTATCGCTAAGGCCTTAATGCCCACAGCCTCGCAGCAACCACCCTATGTAGCTACAAAACCCGAAAATCACTCCTCCACGCCTTCGCGGACACCTTAACTGGCACAATGTGCCGTACCAACGCCCTTATGAGGGCACAACTCCTCTGAGTTCACAGAAAACCTTGGTTTTCTAGCGTTGCACTCAGAAAACCTTCAGTTTTCATGAGTAGTTGCCTTACCGCTTGAAGACGGGGATGGAGTCGGGTACCTGCGAGCAGAAGAGTATGCTTGCTTCCGTGGGAGGAGGCGAGCCTGGTAACCGACTGAGCTATCTGCCGCGGGGCGGTGTAATGGGCAGAAGACGCAGCGGAAACCTGTCAGTACTGACTAAATGAACTCGCGAAATTGCTCTTTCCGTCGCGCTCAGCGCGACTTGCACTTCGCTCTCACCGGTACGGCCAGGCCGTACCGCCAACGAACAGCCGAGAACGCTCTCGGCAAATACACAGAAAACCTTGGTTTTCTTCGTTTCACTCAGAAAACCTTCAGTTTTCATGAGTAGTTGCCTTACCGCTTGAAGACGGGGATGGAGTCGGGTACCTGCGAGCAGAAGAGTATGCTTGCTTCCGTGGGAGGAGGCGAGCCTGGTAACCGATACTTCAATAATCGCCGCAGGGGCAAGCGGAGAGGGAAAAAGCCTCGCTCCATGATTACATGTTGGGGTGGGAGAGAGGGGAGGCGCGGGGTCCCGCTAGTACCCCAGGGCCTTCGATACCTTGAGCTTCGTGCCTACGCTATCGGCCAGGTATACCAGCATGGCCTCACGTGACCGCCAGCCCCCGTGGGCTTGAAATAACCGCTCATCCACACCCTGCTCGGCAGCCGCCGTCGCGCCACCCGACCGTAAGCTGTGCAGGCCAAACATGGCCTGCGCTTCCCCGTGCGTGACACCCATCACCTTCGCCACGGCTTTCAGCACGTGATACCGTGCCTGCGAATAGCCGATCGCGCGCCCATCCAGCGCCGAGGTCTTCACGGCGCGGGCGGCTTGACCGTTAAAACCCTGAAAAAGCGGCTGGTTAGCCTGCAGGCCCGACAGCTTCAGGTACCTCTCCAGAAGGCCCACCGGGCAGGCCACGCTCTCACCCCGAGCAATGTGCACCACGTTACCTTCCCGGAACTGGTCATTCTTGCGCTTGGCAATAAAGACGGCTGCATGCGTAGCGTGCAACTGCACGTCTCGCACTAGCAACCCTGCCGCGTCATCGTACCGGAAGAAGCCAGCGAAACACAGGGCCGTGTACGCTGCGAGCATGACGCTCCACACGGGGGCGCCAGCAAAGGCCAACAACCGGACAACTGACACGATTGCCTCGAGGGTCAGGGGCTCCTTACGATTCACCACGGCTGTCCCTAGTGAGCGCTTGGCCGCCGCCCGCACCGCCTTGCAAAAGGGGTGCTTCGTCGGGTTCGTCCCGTCACACGCCAAGTCGTGCTGCATGAAAATCGCAGCACCTGCCAGCTTCACGGTAGCGTAGCTCGAGGCCGATTTGGCCACCGTTGTTAAATACATGCCCACCACGACTGGGCTTGCCGGTAGGCAGCTGTAACCGCCCGCGCGGCACCAAGCCTTAAAACTCTCCCACGGGTTCGCGTACACCTTCTTCGTGGAGACCGCCCTCGACGACGCGGCAAACGCCTGACTTTCCGCCAGTAGCTCCCGGTGATTTGGCGCCACCAGCTTTCCCGCTCGCTCCCAGAAGGACGCGGCAAAGGCGTCTGAGCGGCACAACGCATGGGCAGAAGGGGGTACGCCCGGGCCCCTGTCAGTTCAACTCTACTTGCAAGGGGTTGCCAACGGGGCGCGCCATCGCCACCGGCCCTCAAAGGAGACCCGCACCGCCCACACCCGCCACCTGGGGGCCCCAACCCCATACTCATTCGCAGCGGTTTCTCCCGGCAGGAACAGATCCCGTTGCTGATGTGGCAATTCCACGCACGCTGTGACACACTGCGCGAACTCGCCCTCACGGGGGCACAGCACCGGCCACCACACCGCCGACTTCCAGACTGGTAGAACGACCGTACCAGTTGCCGCCTGGCTCTTCATAAACTCCAGCACTCTGCCCACCAAAGCAAACGGTGGGTTACACCAGTTGTTTTCTTTCCCCCACATTTGCGAGAAGCAGTTCACTGCCTCTGCGCCGGGGCACCGGTACAAGGAGTTGAACCGCTTTAGCTGGGCGTTCCCGGCCGACGCAAATCGGTCCACCGTGTGTGGGCCCCACTTTCGGTCGAGGACCCCAAACCAGACTGGGTTCAGCTTCCAGTCATCCCCGTCCTTCAGCTTGCTGAAGTAGTCAGCAACCTCATTTAACTCACGAGGGATCCACGACACGCTCAACTGCACCTGGTGCTCCTTGCACCACCAGAAAATCTTCAGCGCCCACTCCTGCAAATGTGCCTTCCGGCTGCCGTGATCAACGATACGCTCCGCATTCTGGCTATCCGTCAGCAGATGCACTCGCCGCCCATTCAGCTCATCCTTGAGGGACTCAAGAGAGAAGAAGATAGCAGCCAGCTCACGGTTACCCGACGACGTGCGACGCATGTCCCCAGACAAGTAACCTCGCGCGACCGGGTGCACCGTGCGCAACCCGGGGCCCGACACAACACCCGCCCAGCCGGTGGCGCTGGCGTCGGTGTTAACCTCGAGCGTGTTGACTTCCGGGGGCCGCCGGATCGGGCTCGTCAGCCGCTCCCGGTCCAGCGACTGCCAGAAGCGCAGCTCTTCTCGTACCGCCGGGGTAACCGTGACCTCACTCGACCATCCCCAACGGTCGGGCAGTAGGGCAGTCGATGCCCGCGTGAAGAGACGCCCCAAGCGCCCTATAACGACGTACATGCTCACAGCGTGCCCCACGACACGAGCCAGGGTCCTGGCCGGGATGCTAGGCCGTGCCAAGGCCTCATCCACCGCCCTCTGGAAGGACTCCCAACGGTCTTGCGGGATAGCGAACACCCCTTTCGCGCTATCGACCAAATACCCCAGACAGCGCACCACCGATGTGGGCGACAGCACGCTCTTTTCTTTATTCAGGGCGACACCCGCCCGCTCAAATTCGCGGACAATCTCGTCTCGCCGCTTAGAGGCCGTGGCGCGATCTGGCCCCAACAAGAACAGAAAGTCGTCTAGATAGTTGATAAGGCGAAAACCCTTGCCCCTCAGGTACGCTGAAAACTCCCGCATAAGTTTCGAGAATGCCCACGGGGCGGACACAAGCCCGAAGGGCAATACGGTAAACACGTAAAACCGGCCATCCCATTCGAAGCCTAGGTAATCGCAGGCGTCTTCGCGCATTCGGAGCTGCCAATAGGAGTTAGTAAGGTCGGCGCTAATAAGCAAGTCGTTCGGCTGGAAGATTTGCTCCAAATCAGTCAGCTTCTCGAATTTGAACTTGGGGCAGTATACGTACTGATTGACGTACCGCAAGTCAAGGAGGAGGCGGAATTTGCCAGGCTGCCGGGGCTTCGGTATCGCATTTAACGGGTTAACGACTCGTGGGCGCGCGCTAACCTGCCGTACGGCCCCTGCTGCCAGAAGCGCCTCGACAGATTCGGTGACGAAGGCACGCTGCTCCAGCGCCCCTTGGTGGTTTCGCATGACCTTCGGTGGCGGTGTGACACCCGCCTGTTTCCACCACAACGGGAACCCTTGCTGCACCCATTGCTTTGTCCACGAGCTGGAGCAGACCGAAAGCCACCAGCTGGCGTTCACATTGATGTTGCCGGACGCGGCAGGCGGCGCGGCGCCTTGAACGACGTCACCACCCTCCCGGGACTCGGCCCAATCTGAACGCACGTTACACAAGGGAAGCCGGCCACCAGCCGGGGCACAGTCACGTAAGGCTCACCGGGCCTTCGAAAGTTCGATCTCACCCTCCGCGAGGGGATCTGCGTCACACCGGGACGCCCTCACACACCAAGGCGGCGCACGGGCCTGCCTCCAGCCCGCCGATGGGCTACGCCGCTGCGGGGCGTTCACGTTCACGACATGGCTCCACGCGAGCCGGATCAAGTCCCCCCGGCGGGGCCGTCCACAACTCTCCCTCACGGACCGTCACTCTCACCGCGCTGCGGGCGGATTCGGGCACATGTTCGCGAAGTGCCCGAACAACTTGCACTTATAACACTGATCCGTCGGCTTAGGGACACGCGGGGGCTTGCCGCCGCCTTGACCGGCACCCGCGACCACGCCACCAAACTGCACCCCCGACACGAAGGGGAGCGCCTGGTGCGGTAGCAAACCACCCTGCCCGGGGCCGAACCCGACCTGGGCCTGGCCAAAGCCGGCACCAGGCGCCACGAGCTGCCGCTGACGGAAACCCGCGCCCCCCTGCTTCTGCACCCCGGGCTTGGCACCCCTAGCTCACATTCCCTCTCCGCGGCGACTCGCTTGTGCGCGGAAAACAGCTTACTACGCTCCTCCTCGGACTTGCAGCAGTCCGGCAGATCCAACGACTCAACCGCCTCCCAGCCCACTAACGTGGCCTTGCGCAGCCGCATGTACAGGTCCGTGAGCAAGTTCTCACCGTCCGTAATGGCGTCGTTGGTTGCCTTCTCCAACTCCTCCATCTGCTCCGGCGGAGCATCGTCGCGGCGCGCCTCGCGTTCGTCCTCCAGGCTGCGGTTGACCTTCTGGAACGCGTGGTAGATTTGGTTCAGCTCACGGTTCTCACGCTTGAGCGCCTTGTGCTCCTTGCCGGCCTTGTTGACCCAGCTGTCGTTGACGTAGTCCAGGTCCTTGAATGGGCGCTCCATGACGCGACCCGACTTATCGGATACGAGAACTTTCAACGCCGGCTGCTCCATGGCCATCTCCAGCTGGGCGATATTAGCGCTGACGCTGGCCATTTGATTCTTCAAGGCGACGCAGGTGTCAAACGCGGAGCTCACCGCCGCTGTGAACTTCTTTTTATTTGCACGAGCACCAGGGTCAGCCGCCAGCAGGGAGGCGGCCTTCTGGTAGTCGTCGGACCGCTCAATGGCGGTCAACTGGGCCTGAAGGTCTGTGTAGACCTTCTGTAGTTCTACCAGCTGGTCACTAAGTTTTCTCTTAGCTGGCATCATAAGTACGCCAGCGAGCATTGCCACTAGGGCGACCTCTAGGCCGAAAAGGGGCAACATGGTAACCGACTGCGCTATCTGCCGCGGGGCGGTGTAATGGGCAGAAGACGCAGCGGAAACCTGTCAGTACTGACTAAATGAACTCGCGAAATTGCTCTTTCCGTCGCGCTCAGCGCGACTTGCACTTCGCTCTCACCGGTACGGCCAGGCCGTACCGCCAACGAACAGCCGAGAACGCTCTCGGCAAATACACAGAAAACCTTGGTTTTCTTCGTTTCACTCAGAAAACCTTCAGTTGTCGATCGATCGAGGGCGGCGGGGCGGGCTTGCTCTATCTCTGTGTGTCGCCGTGCCTTGCTTGATTCCATGGCTGGCCCTGCCGAGCACAAGTGGCCAATGGCCTGCTGGCTGGCTGGCAACCACCGACGCACTCGCTGACCTGGTGACAATATCGTTGACGTTGTGCACCCGCCATGCGTCGATGATTGGGGTATCTTTGAAGTAGTCGGCAAACACCTTGTTCCCCACCCGCGGCGAGCCAAAGGCGACCATCGCCATGTTGCTGATCTTATCAATCCTGCGCTGGTCGGGTTAGGTTGGGCAACGAACGGCGCGTCGGCCGATCATCAGTGTGTGCGTGCGGAATACGTATTCGTGAAGCAGAACGAACTAACGCCCGCCGGCCGGCCAGCGGAGATAGCCTCCGCGCGCCGCCCGCCGCCGTCGCCGCCGTCGCACATGCGGCAGCGCTAATATCTGATTGCAGCTCGCTCGCTATTGCACTGCATGCATGCGTACGTATGCCCCACAACCTTCGCTTTTATTTATTTGTAGCCAGCAGCCACCTAGCTAGGTAGCTAGCTAGCTAACTAACTAATGCGTGGTCGCTTGGGGATGGATGGGAATAATTACGTACTGTACATACATCGATATCGCTCTAGCTATATAGCGATGCGAGACTTACTTGCGAGCATCCCACCAGATGTCGTGCGCCGCCAGGGTTGCCAGAGCGCCGCCCAGCGAGTGGCCGGTCATTTCCAGCTCCCAGGGCCCCTCGCCCGGAAAGCTGAGCTGGCCCTCACTGGGAAGGACGATGTCGAAGATCACCCGGCGTACGGCCTCACGAACGCTTTGGTAGGCTTTCATAAAGCCAGCGTGGTACAGGAACTGCGTGCATGCATGCGGTAACGTACGTTCGTGTGAACGTTCGATCGTACGCAAAGGCAAATAAACATGTACATACATACAACAGGGCTTCCTTAGTCCTATACGGCTGATTGGATCGCCCATAGAAAGACGCATGCCCATCGCTAAATGGTATTTAAAATTGCGCTTTGTGCGTAGTATGCTTGACACCTTACGTTTCCTCCTCCGTTCATACTTTAGATGTACCATGCACATTATTCATGCACGCAGCACCCATCCAGCAGCCAGCAGGTGGCAAGTAGTATACAATAATGTCATCGACAGCAGCAGCCGGCGGCTTGGGGAGTTGCGCAACTCCGTCCCTATCTATGTTCGCCATCCGTCGATAACATTAATTATGCGCTGGTCATGATTTACCAGATGCCCGTGTATGTGCGTTGGGCCGGGGGAACATGGGTGGCTTTATTTATTTGGCGTCCCTTAGGCAGTAGCAATCAATTGAGCGGATGGAACGAGGGGGGGAACGACCGCGCGTAGTCTATTGCTTGGAAATCGGAAACCAGCATGCAGCGATGAGGCGCTGCTGACTCATCGCATGTTTCCAACAAGTGCGAATTATGCTGCAGTGTATAAAGATAATCGATACGTACGCCCGCGCGGACTGCTGCTGATGCCGTGGCGGCGTAGGTGAACGGAGCTGATAACGAGGTGCTGGCTGGGGTACGTAGGTAGGTGACGGGTTTCTCCGATTTGTCGATCCCATCCAAAGCCTCCTCCGCCACCGCTCTGCTGCATGTGTGTATGGTATATATGTACGACCGGCGGAGGGCTCCTACTATATATCTACCACAGCTAGCCGACTCGTAAAACGCACCACTCATGTACTGCGTGATAGATATTACGTAGCACATCACGCTCGCTCACCGGCCAGGTCGAGCGCTTCCTCCAGCTCGGTGGGATGATGACCACATTGCTGATCGCCGCGGGGATGAGGCCCACGAGCCCGTAGAAGAGGCGGCGCGCAATCGTCTCCTTGTCGGCCTGTTCATCAAGAAGCGTAAGTTCAGAGGTGGTGGTTAGACGGAAAGGCATATCTACATACAGCAGCAAAACATGTATATATATGTGGTGGCCGGTGATTCCATCCGGATGGATCCTTGTATATCGATGAGCTTTGATAGGAGCTAGATAGCTGCTCATGTTTGTTTGTTGTAGTCATCTGATGATGCTTGGTCGGGACCGGCATGCAGCCCATCTCGACGTACGTACGTACGCCCAACACAAAACTAAAAAAAACCTTATGTATATCATCAAGCTCCCATCCATCCCATGCGTGCGTCCACTTGCGTGCTGCTGTCGTCGGTCCGTATAGCCACATATATACCCTCACCGTCCCCGGCATCATCATATCCAACACAGCCATGTCAGTCAGCCAGCTGGGCATCTTGGCCTGTAAGAGCACACGTAGAAGTACGGATGGATGGCGGCGATTATTACAGCAGAATACAAGCAATCAAGCAATCAAGCACACGCACAAACACTTAATAAATCAGGTGCATGTGCCAATCTAGAATTGTTCGGCAGATGCATTAAGTAAGGGAGCGAGATGCATACACATCCGGAGCAGGATCGAGCACGTCGGTGTGATCTCACCGCTGGCCGGCCTGGTGTCAAAAGATATGTGTCTCGAATAAATATGAACATTAAAAACTAAGAAATAAAAATAAAACATTAAAAAATAAAATTAAAATAGATAGATACGTAGATAGATATTAAATATGTTTGACGTACGGGCAGGCAGAACCCTTCATATATAGCTTAAGCTTACCGTGCCTCAGAAACCGACCACCACCCGTCGCCGGCCGTCGTCCTCGTAAAATACCCAGGCCTGCGCGCGCGGAGGCGGGGTGTGCATGCGTGCGTGCGTGCGTGTCGTCGATGCGCGTAAGTACGTGAAGCCTAGGATGTTCCGAACACACGCAAACACTTTCCGCCGCCAGTGTTTAATTAAATATACATATACATATAATAATATACATATACATAACACAGCAATGGCAGCAATACGTACGTAGTTGATGAAGCGTTAGTTGCCCCACATACACTGTATGTGAAACCGTGTGAGATGGTGATGAAGACACCCATACATACGCTGGATATGTCTCAATGCAACCCATCAGTAGATGTTCTCCTAATAACTAAAGCTATCTATCTATCAACAGTAACGCTGCAAGAGGTTATCTATGTTTGTTAGCTAATATTTCACTACTGCGCACCGCGGTCTCCGTCTCCAGGCACTCGATAAACGCCATCGGGCGAAGGTGACCCACTATCCCGCGCCCGCCGTCTGGCTGGTTGAGATGGCGGCGGGCTGCCTCATCCATCACGTCCTTCAGGTACCGCCAACCGACATCTTCGTACTCTGCGTATGTATCGATGTTCGTGCCGTATGTGTCGCATGCACATACATACACAGCAGAGCGACGGGATGCCGTGGCAACAAGAGCGCGCACGCAATAAGCAACGGCCAGTAACATCCAGCTACGGATGTATACCGCCGGTCGCGTACGTACGGCAGCTAGTATAGTACGTACGTATCCTAGTTGCCGACACCGCACACGCACCAAAACCGAAGATACAAAATGGATGGAGCACCCGCCGTACGTATGTGCTTTAGACCGCACGATCGCCATGCATGTACGTTGCTTGCCAATACGTAATACCATGAAGTTACATACGCTACGGATGGATGTACATGCATATATGTGTACCGAGCCACCGATAGATCCACAAACGAACATCTATTTATATAGATAACCATGCATGCATGCAGGACAGGCGGGTTCGTGTAGCTGGTGACCCCACACACCATACACGTACGTACGGCACCCACCTGAGGCACGCAGCCACTGGACCACGTTCAGGCCGATCTGCGTGCGTGTGGATGAGCGGTCGGCGCAAAATGAACGCAAATGAAGCGGAGCCGTTCCCAGAGTGCACCCGCTACCGAGAAGGAACCGGGGGATAAATGCGATGGGCATGTAATAAGCAACACAGCAGGCGGCCGTAAGAACTACCAAAAGTGATTGCTGCTCCGCGCGCCAGCGAAGGAATGACAGGCGGAACGAAAAGATTGCCTCCATCATTGCCAAGCGTCCCCACTCCCACACAGAAAAAGCAGCAACGAATAAAGCTCCCCCACTCCCACCCCAAATGAAACGAACAGCAAGCGTCCCCACTCCTACCCAAAATCCGTAATAAGCAAGGTAACGGACCTCCATGGGCGCGTCCCACGACATGGGTCGCACGTAGACGTTGGTCATGGCGTCAAGCACCGCCTCGCTCACAGCCTCCCTCGGCAGCCACCGGAACTGGATCCGGACGCGTGCGTTCTCACCGCCGCCCACTGCAATGATTATAAAGCAGAGATTATAACGCCGACACGCACGCAAGCAAAACGATTACGTCAGGAACTCGGAGCCTAATGATAGATCCGGCTTATGCGTCTTGTGCGGCTAGATAGCAGATGCTGCTGGCTGTATGTCGTATTGTCGTCAACAGTACTCATCATTGTCATCATCAGTATGTACATACTACCCGCCGTGATGAGCGAGTGCTTTCATTCGTATCCCTCAACCTCGAGGATCCGCACGAAGTGCGGATTTTCGCACTTCACTTACCACCTGCATAACTGCGGGGCGAGTACGACAACTGGATGGATAGTTGCTCTATATGCTGGCAGGCACATTACCGTATGTACAAAGCTAATAAGCAAGCAAGCAATTCATCCACGCATCCATGCATCCACCCACGCGCAACGAAGGATGTGCGTGGTGCCCTCAAGCATCTACTACGTAATAACATATCAACCAACCCATGCACGTAACATGTATGGCCCTCCATACCCCTTGCTCCCTGCTGTGTTAATGCCTGCGCGCGTGCGTGCGTGGACGAGCACAAACGTGTGTACGTTCACCTGCTGCTATCTACTTGCATGCTGCTTCAGCTAGATAGCGGAAACAACGGAATGCACGTAGTGCGTATTATATATGTACTTACGCTGCAGCACCTTTGTGTGCGTCTCCACGCGAACGCCGTCGTCGGTCTTGTCCTTGGTGCGTCCCTCCTCCCGCACGTCGACAGCCCCTGCGGCTGGCACATATACACACATACATGGACAGCGCGCACCCAAACATGTATGCATAAATACATTATATTAGATGCATGCACGGGTCGTACATGCAAAATAAACGAATGCCGACGCTATCGTCTCCCTTGCTTGCTAAGTACGTACGGCAAATCATCAAGTAAATCGATCTTCAAGGGCACATACTGGCACAAATTAAGGCCGCTAGGATAGCTAATCATCAACACCGCTATGTTTTTTAAATTCCCAACAAGCCTCAATAAGAACCTCGAAGCATCAAATGACGACTCGCGCATACATACACCATCTATCTGCACCCTACCCACAGCTAGCAGCAGCCTATCTAGTACACGCACTTGCTCGACGCCGGGGCAGCAGCACCCTGCTGACTATATTATTGTTGAATTATATAAAAGCATATAAGCATAAAAAAGCAAAAAAACATATATTTAATATGATGATGATGATGTTACAAGCTTCAGCGAGCTCGTACGGTCCAGACGAACCCAGAGGCTCATGAACCGCCTAACTTAGCCAAAGGAAAATAGTAAATGTAAAAGTTATGGTCATACCAAAGAAAATTCAAAGGAAACAGAATCACGCATCAAGGCCGAGCAACGAACAAATACCGTCAGCAGTACCGGCGACAGCAATGCTAAGCTGCTAAGCACTCACGCCGCAAGCAGAGCATTTCCAAAATGACCTTTGCGAGTCCACACTGGTCTTCGACACACATAATGTCGTTGACGGACGCATTGACGGGTATCCCCAAGTCCCGAAGCTTCTGCCGGGCAGGCTCAAGCGCTACGCATTCCAACAGAAAATGCTTCTCGTCCTCGATGGCTCCAGGAACACGACACGCCCCACAAACACGTTGATCCCTCGACCTGTTGCTCTCACTATTTATAGCCAACTCAGAAACACACAGACGAAAACGGAGAAGGGCCCGATGCTGTGTGGGGGGTATGTACCCCTCGTACTGTTTGGGGGGCCCCATCCAACGCGCGTAACGGCACATCTTAACTCCGGGCTTTCTGCCGTCTGAGATAAAATCTCTTGGATCTGCTTCCAGCCTGGCGCTAACCCAGTCATCGTTCACAAGGCCCTTTAGGGTGTCCATCAAAGCCTCGACATCGAGTTTGCAGGCCGCGTATCGCCGTACACGCACATCAATGGGACCTGCAACCGCCTCCTCGTCCCAAACTTTTCCTAAATGATTGTCCTAATATTTAATATGCATATAAAGCACCAGCACTCGGACTCTACGGCGCAAGGCGGGCCGACACAAGCACGTTAAACGGTGCTTCGACTACCTATACGGCCAGCTATGGAGCGCCAAGCTTGCGAGGCGATTTAAAAAGCCAGTGGCACCTGGCCGCCCTGCGTCGTCGGGACATTGCCCCCTATGCAACCATCTCGACTCCGGGGCGCGCATCCTCGGAGGCTGCCTTCACCCCCGCATGCGAGCTCTATACATACGGCGGCACAACAAGGCGCGCGGTCCAAACAATTACCAGTACGCTAGCCCGGGGGTCCAATGGAGGCTGTTACATACATTGTAATGGACGCCGGCCCAGCGGACACTCGACCAGACTACGTGGCTGGCACACGCCTGCCCAAATGGCTGCTCCCGGAAATCGCGGATGAGAAACGCCTCAAAATGCATGCGGCCCGATATACTCCTTATACCCGACATCCCCCTCCAGCCATGAAGCGCGAGCGCCAGGGTACATGGGACCCCCAGACCCCAGCCAACACACAGTACACATTATTGAGGTCGGCTACACCGCCGACACCAACCACAAACCGAAACAGCACGACAAGGCCATACAACACGCCGAACTGGCCAAACTCCTCACGGAAGCCGGATGGAAGGTCCGCTACACTACACAGGAAGCCATCAGCCTCGGCTTTGCGGGCATCATCAGGAAGGACCTACGCCCTCTACTCCACACCCTAGGCACGGGCAGCAAGGACGCCCGAGCATGCTGCAACGACCTCCACGAGACCACGACCATGCAGTTAGAACACTCAACACTATTGTTATAACCCGCAGCCAAATGGAACGTAACCCCCACGCGGAACCGCAACCGGCTGGCACATAACCAACGACAGACCAGTCTGAAGCTCCTCGCGGTGGTGGGGGGGGGGACTGGGACCGGGGAAACCCGTCACCCCACCCCATCTGCTCCCATAACCCACGCCTCGGCTACAGGCCGGGCGTATTATTATTATTATTATTATTATTATTATTATTATTATTATTATTATTATTATTATTATTATTATTATTATTATTATTATTATTATTATTATTATTATTATTATTATTATTATTATTATTATTATTATTATTATTATTATTATTATTATTATTATTATTATTATTATTATTATTATTATTATTATTATTATTATTATTATTATTATTATTATTATTATTATTATTATTATTATTATTATTATTATTATTATTATTATTATTATTATTATTATTATTATTATTATTATTATTATTATTATTATTATTATTATTATTATTATTATTATTATTATTATTATTATTATTATTATTATTATTATTATTATTATTATTATTATTATTATTATTATTATTATTATTATTATTATTATTATTATTATTATTATTATTATTATTATTATTATTATTATTATTATTATTATTATTATTATTATTATTATTATTATTATTATTATTATTTATATTATTATTATTATTTTATTATTATTTTTATTATTATTATTATTATTATTACTATTATTATTATTATTTTTATTTTTATTATTATTATTATTATTATTATGCATATACATATTATATTTAAAATTTATAATATTATAATATGAAATAATATTATATATTTATATATACCTGTCATGTCAGCTGGATGCTGAAACAGTTCGTCCAGGGCTAGCTCCTTGCTGCACAGCGGTTCCGGCTCGTACTCGGATATGCCGAAGAGGGTTCCCAGCCGGCTCTGTCGGGCCCTGGGCCCCTCATCGCACAAGCCAATCCTCAGCAGGTCCGTTTGGCGATTTCTGCGAGGTGCGGGTGCGTATGCGTGCATGCGTGCTCAGAAATTAAGTTCCGACGACACGTAGATGTTCGTTCTGGCACGCCGCGCGCCGGCGGGCGGCGGTGATAAAAGATAGATAGATCGATGTAAGTAAGGAGAAACATGCATGTCTTGGGCATACATACATACATACATACATGTCCAGACGCAGAGCTTTATGTACACCAAGGACAAAAGGAAACATAATACAACGAACGAACGGTAGTGTTGCGCTGGCTTATTAAAAGGTAGCTTGGATGCGTTGATGATGACGGATGATAATAATAATAAAATATTATTACGCCGGGCAAAAACCCTGGCGTGGTTTATGGGGGCGGGTGCGATGAGGCTCGGCGGATGTCTTTGAGCGAGATAGCTACGTAGTTATCTATTTGGATAGATGGATGGGCATGATGTATGCATGGTTGGAGTACGCACAACGGTGGCTAGATAGGTAGCTGGCGACGCTTGCATATATACGTGCATGCACGCAGGAGCTTACCGGACGGGAAAGTACATGGGGGGCGCTTTGGGCCAGGCTGGGTTGCGGCGGACGTTGTCGCTCCGCAGCTTGTACGGTCGGGTGAGTGGTTGGCCGGCATGCCGCAGCGACACCAACGCGTAGGGGTTGGGGGCATCCAGCATGCGCTCCGGTGCGCGGGGAGGAATGTTTTCGGCGCTGATAAGCTTTACCTCCAGCACTCCTTGAAACGAGTTCCGTAGGTACTCCCTGCGGGGTTTTATATATGTGGGTTTTAGTGAGCGTTGCAGCGCCTTGGCAGGCGCGCGGGTGATCGAGAGCCGAGCGAGGCGGGCGGGGCAAGCGCGCTGGCAGCGGGGCGGCGGGGCACGAGCGGCGGCGTGCATGTATGCAGGACGCCGCGGTTACACGCCGCCTGTACGGCTCGACCACAGGCAGAGAGGTGGGTGGACGGTAGATAGCACGGATGCAAACTTATAAAAGTAAGCAAGCAATTATAAAATAAAACGTCCGTCGTGTGGCGAGCTACATGCACGCAATAATCCACACGCACGCACGCCTGCACACACACACGCACTTGTCAAGGAAGAGGATCGTCATGTCGGGAATGCGGACCTCCTCGAAGCCGCCGTGCGCGGGCTTGGGGTCGCAGTAGGCCTGAAAGGCGGCGTCCCCAAGCCGAACCAAGCGCGGCATCAAGTCGAACATATCCCCACCTGCGGACAAATAAATAAAGTACGCGCGAATGTATCAAAGGTCACGCACTACCGGTACCTCAATTATTTAATTAAGCACGCAAGTCAGTAAATTATTAGAGACATTTATTTCGTTTTACCCTACTTACAAGCAAGTTACCCTAAAATAATATTCCTCCGGGATTCCAGCAGCGAGCAGCATCGCAGCAGGTCGATGCGCAACGATTACACACCCATCGCCTCCGAACGAATGGATGAAGTACTTACGTGCTAATTAAGTGGCACGGAACACCTTGGTGGATGGGCCGTGTATGGGTGCGTGTGCATGGATGGGCTTACGTAGTTGCCGCAGGCGTGGATTACGGCACTAGTGCTGTACGCACGAGTACTAGGCTAGGGCGGGCTCTCGAAATGCCTGCCCTGCCCTGGGTGGCTGGCGACGCCTGCGTGCCCCTGGGCGGCGGATGGGAGCGACTAGATAGATAGACGAGCCCTCCGCCGGCCGCTGCCGCCGCCGCCGTTCCGTCAACCTGTAGTATCACATGGATGAATATGGGGCCTTCCCTGACATCTACCCAAGGCCCCAAGACTACACCGTGAGGGTTCGAATCCGGTCCCGGACTTCGGGTGCGGGGACGCTCCCTGCTGAGGGGGGATAATTGTAGTATCACATGGATGAATATGGGGCCTTCCCTGACATCTACCCATGGGCCCTCTTTGGTGTGATACAACACAACCCACCCACCCACCGTTGGACACCGCCTCCGCCGCCATGGCGCTGTATGTGTGCTGCTGCTGTTTTAGATGATGTATGTTACTCTTTCAAAGGAAGTTCCTCCTCGCTCCGTCCTGCTGTGTGTTCTCCTGCCGGCGGTAGAGTTTCAGACAAGCAAGTTTGAGACAAGGGAGTCATGGATGGAACGACGGAGGGGCGGGTACATGTCACCGGTGCATGCCTCATTAGCTGCTGCTGGCCGCGCCGCTGTCGGACCTACCCACGCACGCAGGCCGCGCCGAGGTCATAGATTACGCAGGCATGCATCGGCAGATGGATGCGCTGCCAACCAGGAGTAAGGATGACAAGCATGAAGCAGGCAAGAGCAGGCTGACTCATCGTATCATGATTGCGCCCGCCCTCACGCACTGCTGGAATGGCTCGGTTGCTGCTGGGCCGTTTCGTTAAGCCAACACGAGGGAGCCCGACCGCGCAGGCCGGCCAGCCATGGGTTGCCTTGCTTTCAGCTTACCGAGCTGGCGAAATGAAGCCTTGCGTGTTGGGTGGTGTTCTTGAGTGAGTGCTCCCAAGGACGCGCGCGCATAATATAATAAAAGCAAACAAAAGCGATTCCGTCCAATTCCCCGCTGCCGTCGCCTGCAAATGATAAAGATGCTTGAAAACTGAAGGCCAAGGCAAACGACCGGCTAACGCAGCGCCGCAATCCGCTGTTATTAGCACGGTGCAATGCTCGTACGGCGGAACGTGATAAATGTTGTTCGCTGACGGTTAAGATCGAGTCAATCGTTTGGACGGTAAGCGCAAGGCACAGTCAGGCAAATAATATAGAGAGCAGAAGAACCGGGAAGAACCGATATGAGAATGAATGCGCAAAGTGCGTTTGCCTGGGACGTGTTTGGAAAGCGAGCGAAAGGCCGCCAACGTTGGCGAGTCGCGTCGCTCAATGGGCCGGGGATGCGTGGGCCTTAGGGTTTCCTATCTGCGAGAGGCGCCAAGCAAGCCTGCCGTACTTACGGCGTTGCGGGCGGGCTCCCTGCAGCGGCGAACGATCGAAGTGCCGACCTGCTGGCTGGGGGGGTGGGCACTGCCGCCGCACTGCGCTGACGGACAGTATTATTCGATTGGCGCTTACTGGCGAAGGGGAGGGTTCGCCGTCGGCCGCCGTCGCCTGCATGCCATCCCCGCCGTCGACTGTCATTGGCCCGATCGGTAGGCCCGCCACTCTCTGAGGGCAGCACGGCAGCAATATATTGGTATATATCCGGCGGCGCCAGGACCTACCGGCGTGGCGGGCGGCAGGCTCGGCCGGCGAAGCAGCAGGACGGTACGGCCGCCAGCGCAACCTCGGCGGCCGCCTCGCGCGGGGCGGACTGGCTCGTTTGCCGCCGGCACAAGACCGCCGGCAGGCACGAGCGGGTCTAGGCCTTTTGAGCATTGCACACTTGAGGGCTTCCGCGCCTCGTCCTAGCTACGGTCGGTATCCAACCTACCCCGCCCCGGTCCGCTGCGCATCCTGGCGCATCCGTCCGTGGCTTTCTTTCCCTCTGCCGTGGCGCTCGTGTGGGCTTTGCCCTCAGTGACCCTGCAGATTGGTCGCCTATCTTAGCTTCAGGCGGGCGCCCTCCGCGCACCGGCGGCAACTAACGGCTGCAGCTGCGGCCCCCGGCTTTTCCGGGGTCCTCAACCGGCAGGCGGTGGTTAGTTCAGGGCGCGCTCACCGCAGCCACCAGCCGCCCATCCACCTGCAAGCCCGCCGGAGCATCCCCCAACTCCCCATCCATAGCCATGCACCTGCCATGCAGAAGGGCCGGCAGGAAGGCCGGCAGCGCAGGAGGGCCGGCAGGAGGGCTCACGGCGGCCGACACCACCACCCACAGCCCAACCAGGAACCGCATAGGCCAAGACTGCAACAGGCGTAATAATACCCACCCAACAGGACCCAACCCATCAGCGAATGAACGAAAGGCAGGCGGCCCGGAGTCCGAAACCTACGGCGGCAAATCAACAGCAGCAGCTCCCGAGCACCAACGACAGCTTCCAGCGATACTTCAGACACTGCAACAATTTTCAGAAGGTTTTCTTACATCAGCGAGGCATGAACCGCGAGGCATCGTACGGCGTGCTGCGGCATGTCGCGGCGTGGGGAGATACCATTTCATAAGGCACACACGACAAGACTTTTGCACGCTAGCCTAACATTTAGTACAGAAGAAACTTCGAATATCGCAAAGCATGACACGCCAGCCAACCCAAGTCCTTTCCGCGCTCAAAATAATGGCAGCCGATGGTCTCCGAAATGGCCGCCCAGTCGCGTTACATCTCAATATACATGCATTTCCAAAATTCTTTTAGGAATTTTGCTTCCGCTTATCAATCTTGGGTATACGGGTAAACACCGAGGAAACGTTATGGTTTGAACGTTTGCCTGCATTTTCGCAGCAGTCCGATGGCCATAGGTGGAGCAGTTTAAGGTGATATCTGTCAAGAGCGGGCTAACGCGGCAGGCGGACGCGAGTTGGTGGCGAAGGTCGCTCTGCCGAAACCCCATCATCATTCGACAGAATTAACGTCCGGCCGCCGTGCTAAATAAGTTGAATTGTTCGGTATGAGTGCCACTGCCTGGGCCCTGGCGGCCCAGCAAGAGCAGCGGCGCAGACAGATGCTCATGGAGGCACTCCTTGCGAGTAAGAACCGCCAGGCCTCGGTCTCGGAGTGGGTCGGCAACCAACCTGGGAGACAGCAGGAGAAGAGCGCAAAGCAGGCCGAAACCAATGCCCCTGGCGCGGACCGAGACGCTGCTCCCAGCCCCGGTCCCGCCGGTCCCCGCGTCATGTCCGTCTCGGAACGGCATGCCATCGAAAGGATGCGGCGGCTGCACCCCACGGCCGTGTTCCTTGCGACATCCTCCTTCCAACGTGGTGGTGGTGGTGGTGGAACCGCGTCGGCCTGGCCGACTCCGCCGGCGCGCCCGCGCCGCTGGCGCACGCAGCTGCCGTGGAGCATCCGGGCACCTCCAGCGGACAGCGGCGGAGGCGGCAGCGGCAGCAGGGGCGGCGGCGGCAGCCGCACCAAAGGCGACGCCGCGGTGGCGGCGTCTGCATCTGGCTCGGCGGCGCAGGGCGGTGCTGCTGGCGGGAGCGGCAGCTACTCGCGGGCCGCGCGCCCTACAGGCGTCGACGGACGCGGCCGCGGCGGCAGCGGCGCAACGGGCGGCGCCAGGAGCGCGGCTCTGGACCGGCAGATTGGTCATACCCGGGTAAGGGACCCAAGGCCACATGCACGATGCACGATGCCGTTGCGGGGACTGGCTTTTAACTGGCCCGACAAGCCCCACGCAGCCCTCCAGCTAACCCCCACCTGGCACCGCACCCGCACCTGGCACCGCACCCGCACCGCGCGTGTTGCACCGTGGCTGGGCTGCCTTTTGACCACCGCCGCCGCCGCCTGCGTCCTCTGCCGCAGGAGGATTCCGACCCGCAGCGGCCGAGCGGCAGCGCCACTGCCCGGCTAGCCAGGTCCGCAGCCGCTGCCGACAGCCCGGCGGCCCCCGCCCCGCTTCCGCCCCGCGCCCGCCCCGCTCCCGCATCCGCGCCCGGACGCCATTCCCCGGCGACGTCGACGCACGCGGCGAGTGCGGCTCCGCCGCCACCGCTTCCACAGCCGGCCGCGGGCTGCAGCCCCCGCAGCGAAATCCAGCTGCAGAGCATCTTCAGCGGTCTGCTGAGCCAGCTGCTCGACTCACTGGAGGCGCTGCGAACCCGCGGCTGGCCGGCGCCGGGGCCGGGGCCGCACTCGCCGCGCGGCGCGTTCGAACCCAACATGGCGGACATGGCGGCCTGCTTGGCGGCGCAGTACCGCGAGAATGCCGCCGCCGCCGGGCGGGCGGAGGCGCCGGCGCTGCGGGCGCACGGGAAGGCGGTGGTGCGCGGCCTCGCGGGCGAGGCGCACGAGGACACCTGCCGGCTGCGCGCGCTGACGGAGGCGCACAACCTGGTGGGCGTTTTCCAGGTGGTGGAGAGGGTGCGGGGCCTGGGCGCGCGGGCGCTGCGACAGGAGCTGGAGCGGCTGCAGACGCGGCTGGGGGCGGCACTGCGGGCGGTGGAGGCGCGGGAGGGCGAGGGGGAGCGGGCGGAGGTAGGCGGCGGCGGGCGGCGGCGGTGGGGGCCGACGGTGCATGAGCGGGTGTGCTACTGGAGCCGGCTGCTGCAGGCCGCGGAGGAGGAGGAGGAGGAGGAGCAGCAGGAAGAGAAGGAGGAGGAGGAGGCGCGGCGGAGAGGGGGAGAGGCGCGGCTGGAGGAGGAGGAGGAGGAGGGCGGGTTTGCTCTGCAAGTGGGTAGAGGGAGGGGGCGAGGCGTGCCAGCGTTGCCGTGCCGCGCGGCGCGGTGTGGCGTGGCGTTGCGCGGAGTAGAGTGGAGTGGCGTGGTGTGACATGGTGGGGGCGGGTGACTTAGGGGTATGGCTTCAGTGCTGCGCTGTGGAGTGGTGTGGGTTGAGTGTGGGTTGAGTGGGTGCTGGCGTAGGCAGAGAGGGATTCCGACAGGGGGACGAGGGTGGCTGGGAGAGGCGACAAGGTAGCTGCAGCCAAGTAGAAGCAGCAGCAGCAACAACAGCTGCGTGCGAATAGGAGCGTGTTGCGCGCATAGGAGGCCCGTCTTGGATTGGTGCCCAGCTGGTTGCTTTGCTTGTGCTCAGGGTGAGGGTGTCTCCGTCCCTCCCTCCCTCTCACCCTCCCTCCCTCCCTCCCTCCATCATGTGTGTGTGCCTCCGTGCCTCTGTGCCTCCGTGCCTCTGTGTCACCCACCCACCCACCCACCCGTGTGTGTATGTGTATATGTATGTGTATGTCTCTCTCCCCCCGTGCAGGTACTCCAATGCGCCGTGTTGGGGGCCTTTTGGTTGTCCGGGAGCCCCGTGGCGGACAGGGAGGCGCTGGACCCGATGTCATGTGCGCTGCTGGGCCCGTTCTTCCCGCTCTGTAGGGTGAGGCAGTGATACGGGCTGAGGGAGGGCGGGGGCGAGGGGGCGGGCTGAAGGGGGTTCAGGGGCCGGAAGGGGTAGGGGCTGAAGGGGGTAAGGTGCTGAAGGAGGGGTAGGGGCTTGGAAGGGTATTGGCAGGGGGAGGGTAGAGGGGCTACGGGGGAAATAGGGCTGATGGGTAGGGGCGACGGATAAGAGCGCGGTGGGTGGGAGGGGTTGTGGGTGAGGGGATCACGGAGGAGGAGGGTGTGGGACAGGCGGGCGGAGGCGCGGTTGGGCGGCCGGCACCGGGCAGTGGTGGGGTCCAAGCCTCAAGCGAAGGGCCGCACGGGTCAAGCACTCAGGGCGGCACAGGGCGACAGGGCTGCAGGTCACCGGCGCGGCCGGCAACACGAAAGGAGAGCAGGCGCCTGACCTGCCTGTGGGCAACTGCGTGCGGTCTCGCCGGCCTGGCCGCGCTTCGTGCCCCTGGCAGGAGGAGGCCCTGGCAGTGGTGGTGGTGGCTGCTGCCGCTGCGGCTGCTGCTGCTCCTGCGGCTGGGGGCGGCAGTGGTGGACTTACAGACCGCGGTGAACTCCCGCCAGCCGCCACCCCCCCCCACACACACACACCACCACCACCACCACCAGCTCACCGGCCTCACCGTCTCTTCACCGCTCCACGCCGCGCCCCACCCCACCTCACCTCACCACAGCACACAGATATGCGCCACACACTGCCACGCCACACCACACCACACCAACCCCACCCCACGTCACGCCGCCCTGCACCCCGCCTCGCTGCCCAACCCCAGGCCGCGGCCCACTCCATCTTCCCTCATCACCAACCGCAGCACCAGCCGCCCTCACCCCGGACCGCCCCCTTACTCAGCCTCGCTTCCCCCAGCTTCCTGTACGACATCCTGTGCTACGGACCCGTCAGCCTCCACCAGTCCGGCATCGGCGCCGCCAGCGCTTCCGGAGGCACCGCGTCCCCGCCCCCTCGACCTCCGCCGCCGCCACCGCCGCGCACTCCTCCTCCTCCGCGCTTCTCCCCCGCGCACCTCCGCTTCGTGCTGTGTGCCATGGCCGAGGGCCCGGCGGTCCTCATCACGCTGACGGAGCTGACGCGTGAGCTGCAGCAGTGGGTGCAGGAGCAGGAGCAGGATTGGGAGGGATCGGCGCAGCCGGAGATGCTGCCCGGGGCGTTTCGGGATCTGCTGGGGGTGGAGATCTTCTACCAGGACATGGCCACCGCGTGCGCCACGCGCGGCGCGCGGGCCGGAGGGCGAGGGGGAAGGGGAGCTGGGCCCGATGAGCCCTCGGCGGTCGGCGGTGGAGGTGGAGGAGGTGGAGGAGGCGGGCCACGGACCTCCGCCGTCGCCGCGCGTGAGCAGCTGCAGGAGCAGCACGACGCCCGCGCCGAAGAGCAACAGCAGCAGGAGCGGCGGCGGGAACAGCGGGCGCGGCAGCAGCAGCAGGGGCAGCAGCAGGAGCGATGGCGGGAACAGCGGGAGCGGGAGCAGCAGCAGCAGCAGCGGCAGCAGGGGGATGTGGAAGAGGCGCAGTCGGAGCGCGTGGAGAGGGCGGGAGAGCGGGGGCAATACCGGGCAGAAGGCGGGTGGGTCCCCAATAAGGACGAGGACGAGGTGGACGAGCAGAAGGAGGAGGGCAACGGCGAAGGGGCAGAGGAGGAGGAGGAGGAGGAGGGCAGCCGCAGCGGCCGCACCTCCACCTCCACCTCCAGCCCCACCTCTAGCTGCAGCTACACCACCATCCCCAGTGGCAGCTCGGAGGACCAGGGGGAGGAGGAGGAGGAGGGCCCAGGCGGCGGTCGGCGCTGGGCAGACGCGGAGGAGGGCAGCCACAGCCAGAACGACGAGGAGGAGGAGCAGGAGCAGACCGAGACGGGGACTGTGGCCGAGACGGCGAACTCGGAACGCTTCTATTTGTTCGACTGCTTCTGGCATGCCGTGAAGACGAGCGATTGCGGCTCGCACATGATGGGGATCGGCATGTTGGAGAGCAGGCTCTGGGTGGCTCGACTGGAGACGGCACGCCTGCTGGACGTACGGGAGTACGACAGTACGGCTGTACAGCAGCTGCTCGCGGTGCTGCGCGACACGTACTCGGTCGCGGAGCGGGAGGTGTGGCACGAGCCGCACCTCGCGGCGGATGCGGCGTGGCAGCGCTGCCAGGCTCGCCACAGGGGCTTCGAGGCGGCGAGGCGGCGGTGGGTGGCGGCGCGCCCAGCGGCGGCGGAGGCGGGGGCCCTGGTCGGGGCGCTGCTGGGGCCGGGGCCGCCGGGCGGGCCGCTGCCTTGGGCCGCTGCGATGGAGGCGCTGCGTCCGGGGCTGCTGGAGGGGCACCCGGAGACGTGGAGGGCGCTGATGCAGAGGGCGGAGAGGGAGCCGGCGGTGGAGGAGTGGGGGACTGTGAGTGGCTGGATGGCTGGGGAGGGAAGGGCAGGGGAGGGGAGGAGAGGGGAGGAGGGGAGGGGAGGGGAGGGCTACCGATTATGGGAGGTGGTGGAGAGGGGGCGGGGCGGCGGCAGAGGAGGAAGAGGAGGAGGAGGAGGAGGAGGAAGGGGCGCCCCGGTGGACGGGTGGGTGGGTGGGTGGGTGGGTGGGTGGGTGGGTGGGTGGGTGGGTGAGGGGTGAAGATGGGGGCGCGGACTGTGGCGTTTGGCGCTGCGTGGGTTTGGGGGGTTGGGAGTGGGTTGGGGCGGTGTGTCATTGCCATGGCCCACCGTGCCTTGGCCCGCAACGCGCCTGCCGACTCATCTTTGCCCCTCCCTGCTGCAACTCCCCATCTGAAAATATCCGGCTGCTTCAAACCCCCGTCTCAACCCCTTTCGTGGCGGTGACGACATCGATGACGGTGGTGGTGGTGGTGGTGGTGGTGGTGGTGGTGGTGGTGGTGGTGGTGCAGGTTGCTTGGTGGGCGCTCACAGGCTTGGCGCTGCTGGCGGGGCAGGAGGTGCCGCAGCCGCTCGTACGTCTGTCGTACTGCTTTGGGGCGGGGTTCCTGTACCATTACCTGCTGGCGGTGCATCCGGTGAGCCCCACGTGGGTGGGTGGCTGGGTGGGTGGGGGCCGCGGGAGCAGATGGGTAACAACGAAGAAACCTCTGCGAAGGGACGGAGGCGAACGCAAGCAAACCCAGGCCTCCCAGCGCTCCTCCTTCCCCCTCGGTAGCCTATCCGTGTGTAGCCCCTGCACTGCACTACTCGGCCCTCATGCACCTGCTGGCTTTGCCGCCAGTTCCCCGCAGCCGGAGCGCATGCGGGGCTGGGCGTCACCAGCATCCATCCGCCCACCCCGCCACCACCACCCCGCCATCCGCCCGTCTACCCCTCCGTCCATCCGCCCCGATTCGCCCATCCCCCTCCGGGGAGCATATCCCTCCCTAACCCTCCCCCCCCCCCCGCACTCACGGCTTGCGCTGTTTAGCCCGGCGCCCGGCGCTTCTCACCTGGCTGCTGCTGCTGCTGCTACTGCCGCCGCTTGTGCTTCCGCCTCTGCTGCTACTGCCGGGCCCCCGCCCCGCGCTCTCCCCCCCCCCCCGCCCCCGGCAGCTTGCTGAACAACGTCCGCAGTGACTCAATTATGTTTTAAAAAAGGAGCATATCACTCCCTGACCCCCCGGCCCCGCCCCCCTCCCAGGACGCGGATCAATGTCTCGAGGGCATATCCGGTGAGGCCCTGGACTTTTTCTTCTTCGCCGCGCTGGTTCCGTCATTCGCCTGCGTGCCGCCCGACGACGGCTGGACGGCCGCCGCCGAGACGTCGCCGCCGCCGCCGCCGCCGCCGCCGGGCATGCCCCGCTCGCACCCCGAGCGACAGTCGCGCATGGGAGTGCTGCTGCAGCACTCCCTGGACCGCTTCCTGTTGGAGGCAGGGCCCCAGGCCGGCGCGCTGGCGGAGTGCATGCGGGAGCGGGGGGCCGCCGACCCGCGGGTCGGTGGGTGGACCGACCGGGGCCGACCGCGCTACGAAACCGCGGTACGGCACCTGGCGGGGCTGCTGTTCTACGATGCGCTCTGCAGCGACGATGACGAAGGCCATGACGACCAGAATGCCCAGGAGGATGAAGGCGATGACGGCCTGGAGGGCCTGAGCAGCGGCTCGGATCGGGAGCAGCACGGCTACGGCTCGACACGCGCGTCTGAGGACGGCGACGACGACCCGTGGGACGGTTCCGCTGCAGCGGCCGACGCGGCGGGAGCCGCGCGTCGGCCCCCACCGCCACCCCCGCCCCAGCCCTCACCTTCATGTTCCGGCTCCGGCTCGGACTCGGAGTCGGGTTCGCGACCCGAGCGAGAATCGGGCGGCCGCGCGACCGAGAATCGGGCGCCCCCGCTGTGCATTGGTCCGGATAAGAGCGTCAGGCAGGTGCTGCCCGCCCTGCTGCCCCTCGCTACGGTGCTCAACGCCAGCCGCCATTCCGCCGCTGGCGCCGCCGCTGGCGCAGCCTCCGAAGCGGCGGCGACGCTCTTGGTGGCGGGTCCCGAGCACACGACACTGGCGCTGCTGCTGCTGTACACGGTCAGCCAGGCTGTGCCGCGGGATCGCGGCAAGCAGTGGCGGCTGGTGTTCCTGCCGGTCGCACACGAGCACTTGACGGCGGCGGCGGCGGGGGCGGTGGGGGCTGGGGCACACGGCAAGGCACGTGATCGTGGGTGTGATTGGGATCGTGAGATCGTGGGACCGGGTCGGCTGCGGCTGCGGCACCACCCTTCATGCTGCTGCCGCCGCCGCTGCTGGTGTCGACGTTGGAGGATGCCCATGTCATGTTGTTGATCATAACGATAATGATAATGATCATGACGTTGATCATGATCATGACGACAATGAGTAGTTGGTTGGGCCGGTGTTTCCAGTGCAAGCTCACCCGCCCTCGCCCGCACCCCCCCCCCCCGCGCGCGCCTCCCGCGCAGGTTCCGCCGCTGTTCCCTCCCGCCCCCGGCTCCTCCTCCCCCTCCCCCGGCTCCTCCTCCCCCTCCCCCGGGATGGTGGCGCTGTCTTCCATCGAGCTGGGGGTGGTGCCTCTGGAAGCCGACCCCGCCTTCCGGAAGGCCATTCGGTGGCAGAGCTGCCGCCAACACAGCCTCATTGACGAGCGGAAGGTCACGGCAAGCAGCAGGTGCAGGTTGGGTGCGTGTGTGTATGTGTGTGTGTGTTGAGGGGGGTGCGTGTGGGGGGGCGGGGGGGGTGGGGGGGGTGGGGTTAGGTGGGGGCGTCTTGTGCGAGGGGAGGGGAGGGCAGGTTTTCGTGGGGCAACGCGGTATTGGTACGTTTGCGCACCGGGGCAGATGGGCAGGGGGTGAGCAAGGCGTGGGGGAGGGGGGGGAAGGGAGGTGGGGGCCGGTGGAGGGGGCGGCGGCAGGCACATCGGGTCGGGCGATGCAGAGCTGGCTGACTGCTGCCCCCCAATCCGTTGAGGTTGCCAACGTGCGCTGCTCTGCAGCTGCTCTGCTGTCGCTTGTGATTTTGCCACTGACAAGCTGCCACTGATGCTGCCACTGATGCTGCCACTGATGCTGCCACTGATGCTGTCACTGACAAGCTGCCACTGATGCAGCTCTTGCGGCCGTGGCTGCCGGTGCGTGCCGCTGTGTATGCCCCGTTACGGTACCCCGCATGCCCCTCTTGTGTTCGTGTGCGTGCCCGCCTGCGTGCGCATCATTACATCCCTGTGTGCCGCCCTTTGTGTGTGCGTTTGTGTGTGTGCGCCCCCTCCCCTCTGTGTGTGTGTGCGCATATGACCCAATGCACGGGGTTCACGTCTCCCCCAGGTGGGACAAGGGCCTGGCGCTGGTCCGCGGGGCGATGTTGGAGAAGCGGCTGGGCATGTGCTGGATCCGGGGCCAGGGGGTGGAGGGGGTGCAGCGCGCACTGCTGATGGCGGCTCAGGTGGGCGGGAGGGCTGGCTTTGGGGGGGGGAGGGAGGGAGGGATGGGAGCATGGGACCAAGGGAGGGAGGGGGAGAGGGAGGGAGAGAGGGAGGGCGCTGGGCGGGGTTGTGGGGGGGTGGGGGTGGGGGCATGCTGCGGCACGCGTTGTGCTGCGGTGCGCGTTGTGCTGCGGTGCGCGTTGTGGCTCCATCGTAGGCAGGATAGGGGAGGCCGCACGTGCAGCAGGACAGGGGAGCACCCGCAGACACCCGCACAAACAGATGGGCACCCGGCGGCCCCCCCCCCCCCGACGGCTGCAACCCCAGCGACCAACCTTCAGCATCGCATCACCGTCCTCACCGCCACCCTCACAGCCATCCTCACAGCCATTGCTGTTACCATACTACCGTAAACGCTGCTGCGGGGCCAGTCCCTGACTTTTGGCCGTCTGCCCCGCTGCTTCCCTTTCCCTTCTCTTCACTCCCCTCCCTCCCCTCCCTCTCCTCCCTTGTCCCTCCCCATCTCCACACCCACACAGGTTGCCGCGGAAATGCGGGCCGCTGGCATGGACGTGCGCGTGTGTGTGAGCGACGTCATCTGCGGCAACTGGCGGCAACCCCTGCACGAAGCCCTGGCCAGCACACTGGCCGCAATTCAGCTCTTGGCGCCGCTGCTGGATCGCCTGATGCGACTGGAACACAACCAACGGAACCTGCAGCGGAACCAACAGAACCAACAGAACCAGCAGCAGCAGCGCGCGCAGGGCGGTGCGGGCGCGTATGCGCTCGCGCGCGCGTATGCGGTCGCGGGTGCCGACGCGGTCGCGCGGCGCCAGTTTACGGAGTGCCGGGCCTCGGGGGAGAAGTGGCTGCAGTGTATCCTCGACGGCCTCATGCTGCAAGGCGGTGGGAGGGAGGGGCGCGGGGGCGGGGGCGGGGGTGGGGGTGGGGATGGGGCGGAGGGGTGTGAGGGGTTGCTGCGGGAGGAGTTGGTGGTGGAGCTCCGGTTGGGGCAGATCGAGCGGGACCGGCCTGAGGTGCCGGTGCTGCCGCTGCGGGAGTCGCAGGGGAGGAGTTTCGTGGAGGAGAGGATGATGCGGTGAGGTGGGGGGTGGAGGAGGAGGGGAGGGAGTAGGGGGAGTCGGGGGAGTAGGGCGCAGGGAAGAGGAGAGTAGCATGGGGGGAAAATGGGGGGGGGTTATGGGGAAGAGGGTTGTTGGGGTTCTGGGGAAAAGGGGGTGAGGGTTGTGGGGGTGAGGGTTGATAGGGACTGGACAAAGACTAGAGGGAGGGAAGGATGTTGGGCGGCGTGGATGGGGGGCCGGAGGTGCAGGTGGAAGGTGGGAGGGAGGCATGGCATGAGGATGGCCTTTGTCGCCGGGGCGGGAGGGGCCGCGGAGACTGAGAGGAGGAGGAGGTGAGGGGCCGGAGACTGGAGGGTTGGGGGGGGGTAAAGAGGGATTCGGGGCGGCGGGCGAGTTGTGTTCTGTTGGGTGCGACAGATGTGTGCCGCCAGCGCGTGCCTGTGTCTGTCGTACCGTTTGCCTGCAAGGACACGTAATGCTGTGCCGTGCTGTGCATGCATACGCGATCCTCCTCCGGTCCCGGGCGCGGCGGTGAGGAGGGGGCAATGCGGCCTCTGTGTTGTTTTTGGCCGACGCGCGCGATTGGGGGAGGATCAGGTGGAGGTCAGGGGGAGGTCATGTCAAACCTGGGACTGTCAAGTCGGGGAGGATCAGGTGAGGTCAGGTCAGGTCAGGGTCGCGAGGCAGGAGGGCGGCAATGACGGATGAGGAGCCTAAAAGCGGGATGCATCCGGCAGGGAAGGAAGGGGCCACGCAGATATAGTCGTTGTTGCTTTGATGTACCGAAACAGGGCGCAGCATCTCCCTTTATTAGAGAACGCCAGTAGTGTGAGGTTCCTTTCACTGCGTCTTTTCATTTGGCAATGCTTCTTTCTCTCTCTTCGTTGTGTTCTTTCCGCAAAGGAGAGAGACCGACAACGAACGAACGCGCGGACGCACTCCTTCTGCCAAAAAACTCACTACTGCCTATTCTTTGGAGATGGCGCGCGGGCCTTCACGCAGGTGCATGCCGTACAATGAGGATTGTTCACAATTTTACGAACAGGATGCGCTAACGAATTACGCGAGGGCTGGAAGTGAACCGCCGGTCGAGCGGCGGTTCACGCCCTCCGTGCCCCCCCCCTGGTAGTGCGGTGGTGCCTGCCAGCAGGTTGACGGGGCGGCGGTACTTTTACAAACGCGCCCGCCCGTCCGTCCGTCCGTCCGTCTGGCCTGGGAAGTCGTGTGAGGTGGAGTGGGAAGTCGTGTCTGGGCCTGGGAAGTCGTGTGAGGTGGAGTGGGAAGTCGTGTCTGGGCCTGGGAAGTCGTGTGAGGTGGAGTGGGAAGTCGTGTCTGGGCCTGGGAAGTCGTGTGAGGTGGAGTGGGAAGTCGTGTCTGGGCCTGGGAAGTCGTGTGAGGTGGAGTGGGAAGTCGTGTCTGGGCCTGGGAAGTCGTGTGAGGTGGAGTGGGAAGTCGTGTCTGGGCCTGGGAAGTCGTGTGAGGTGGAGTGGGAAGTCGTGTCTGGGCCTGGGAAGTCGTGTGAGGTGGAGTGGCAAGTCGTGTCTGGGCCTGGGAAGTCGTGTGAGGTGGAGTGGCAAGTCGTGTCTGGGCCTGGGAAGTCGTGTGAGGTGGAGTGGCAAGTCGTGTCTGGGCCTGGGAAGTCGTGTGAGGTGGAGTGGGCGGGCGGTGCTGCAGCTACCATACCGGTACTGGGGCCATGTCATACGTCGCCCAAAAAGCTGGCAGCCATGCGGCTTTCAGGTCCTGGACTGGGGCCGGGGGGGTGGGGGTGGGGAGAGGTTGCGCCACCCCCGCCTCGCTCCACCGCGGGCTGGCTGGGCTGGCTGGCTGGGCCTTTGATTGCGGGCCGTACGGCACGCATATGACCATGCCGTACCATGTTGGTTTTGTTGCGCCAGGCTGCGAGACGAGTTGTGTCCTCGCTGGCTTGGGTCCGTGCGTGAGCCATCCGCGGTTCGGACTTTGGCTGCGATCGTGGTGGGGTGGGGATGGGGCTGTGGGGCTGGGGGTGGGGCACGCACGGTCCATGCTTTTGGGTCCGTCCGCTGTAGACGGTTATCGATTCACGCACGATTTGTAAAGTGATAATTTTGCTGCTCGCTGCTGCTGGGGATCAGGTAGGCCTTTGGACGCGAGCGCTTTGGCGAGGCCCCAATCTTCAGCTCTCTCTCTCTCTCTCTCTAGACGGGCGGGTGACCGCTTTCCCAAGGCATCATCGCACTCGGCACTCGGCAAAGCGGCAAGCTGCTGTGTGGGCCAAAGGTGTTACACGACATGCTTCAATTACGGATGATGAGGATTTTTGGGGGCGACTACACACGGGCTCTAACCAGTGCATCGTCGTCAGCCATCAGCGGTGCGATTGACAGCCGGGCAGCCAATACCGCTAGATAGGCGGCAGCGCCGATGGCCCTAGCCCTCAAGAAACCAAAAGGCGGCTGTTACCAGATACCGGATACGCCCAATCCGCAAAGTTGTCTATCTGTGTGCCTGCCGATCAATCGAAAACGCCATTCGTTGCGTTGGATGGTTCGATACGTTCCCACCTACATATGTTGAATATTGTGCGGTCCCACGACCTCCATCTCTCGTGCATTGTCCCCGCATTTCCCCCCCCCCCTAAATAAACGGGCTGGGTTAGGCCCCTCTCCCCCTCCCCTAAATAAACGGATCGCCACCCTCGATTGCGGCCGCGACCTGCTGATGACTCGGTCCGCCCCTTGCTTAGCGAGTCCGAAATATATAAACGCGCTCTACCTTCCAGCAGAGCCCTCGCCGCCGCTATCACGCACATCCCTATCTATCTATCCCCACCTCATCACGCGACCACCACTACTGCCCACTTGGCGGCCATCTGCTGCATGAGCTGGGGCCGGCGCCACTGCCACTGCTCCCTAACCCGCTGCTCCATGTCCCGCATCTCGACGTCCGCCGCCGCCAACGCCTTGCCCACCAGCTGAATGTCCAGGCCGCCGGCGCGCAACGTGCCGTACAGCTCGTCCAGTACGACCTTCTCGGCAACGAGCCTGTCGTACTTGCGGGTCAGAATCGCCAGGTCCAGCTCGCACGTCTTGACCGAGGCTCCAACCACCGCCGCCTTCTCCTCCGCGGCCGCCAACCGGGTCTGGAGCGCCGCCACCTGGCCGCAAGCCGCCTCCGCCTCCCGCTCCGCCTCCGCCGCCTGCTCCGCCGCAGACTCCGCCTCCGCCACCCGCCGGCGCAGCGGCCCCACTTCCGCCGCCATCCGGCGCAGCGCCTCCGCCTTCTCCCGCACCAGCTGCGTCGACTCCTGCGCCACCAGCTGCTGCTGCCGGGCCGCCCGCTCCAGCTCCTCACGCAGGTCCTCCGCCTCAATCGCCTTCCTGGCCCACGCCGCCTTCAGCTGCAGGTGCTCGCGGTCGGGCTGCCGCCGGGAGGGCTGCGAGGAGCAGGGCTGCGGGTCGCAGGTGGAGGCGGAGGAGGAGGAGGAGGAGGAGGAGGAGGAGGAGGAGGAGGAGGAGGAGGGAGAGGAGGAGGAGGACAGGGGCGACATGCGCCGGCGAAATTGCTGCAGCTGCTGATCCAAGGTGCGCGCTTTCTGCGTCAGGTCGGCGACGTCGGCGTTCCTGTGGCTCAGCTCCTGTCGCAGCTTTTGAAGCTCGTCGCTCGACTCGCGGATGGACTGGTCGCGGGCCTGTGAGGTTTGTGCAAGGGGCACAGCAGGCATGGAAGGAAAAGGTTAGTCAACAGTCATCGCTCGACTCGATTGATTGGCTATGGGGCGGGGCGCGGTTTTCAACTGTTTGCCGCAGAGCCGGGCCAGATACGCCCATGCCGGGTAGATCTTTCACAAAAAATGTTCAACAGTGGAAAAACCGCTAAAGAACATGGCATTTACCTCGAGCAGGGAAGCTTGATCGTCGACAAGGGCGAGGATGGCGTCTCGCATCTTGGCTTTATCGTCCATCCAACGCAGAACAGCATTAAGGATCGCGAGCCTGTTTTCCGTCGACTCAATCGTGCGCCCGTGTGAGCTGATGCGGCTGCAGTCCGCGAACATCGACTCAAGACGGTCGCGCAGGAGCGTCAGAGCCATGTTGGTACGCGTGGACGTGTATGAAAAAACCACGCAAGTTATGAGTTATCTGAGCAACGCCAAGCACTTGATGTTCGTTGTAACAAGTAAGATGGTTACGATGGCATTCAGGGTGGCTTTGGTGCAATTTTTAATGACTTCAAAGCATATAGACTATTCTTGTCAAGCGATTGGGGCAAGGAGGTCGTCCAAGATGACTCCAGGGCGAAAAACCGTCTGTCACTTCCACTGCGCTGCGCGTGTGCTGATGAGTCGGCTCCCCAAAACCGCAACAGAAAGTCTAAACCAGCACACCACAGTTCTTCACATTGCTCCATTTGTAGGGCTCATTATGCCGTCGACGAAGCGGTCTCCGAAACGTGTCCGTCCATCCATGCATGCATGCACGCACGGCGGGCGGCAAAACAAGTCCTAATCTGAGCATGAATAAGAATTTAACCTAAACAATCAAAGCAACTGGAGCATTTTTACTTGTTGAGCAAACGGAAATGCGAAGTATTCTGCTGGTTTAGCGTTTATGTTTTTGCACGGCGGGCGGCCGCCGGTGGGTCGGTGTGCGTGCGCCGCCCCGAGGACTTGAGATGAGCCTGATGCGGCCCCCACCTGATACGGCCCGCCCCCCATGTCAGGATAATGTTCCTATTTCAAGTCCCCATATTTTGATCATTGTGTTGGGCCGTCCCGCATCGGCAGCCAGGGGCAGCCTACGGTCCTCCGAGGTCAGTTCCCGCCTTCCCGCCGGTCGTCGCCGACAATTGAAATTGCAACTTCGCAGACACCATCACGTCGTGTTGGTTCATGCCTTCAGAAAAACCCCCGGGGCATAGATGCCAGATCAGTGCATCTCCAAGATACACCCCGCCACCTACATGCATACCCAGCCAGCAGGATATATAGGCATGCATGATATAACACATACACGCGCACCATGGTGCGCGCCGCTGTCCAGAGCGCAGGCAACTCCCCCTTTGCACTGCACCGCTGCGGTTGTACTATGTAAAAGTTGCGCCGGCCAGCTTAGCACCTTGCATGTGCGCGGTTCCCAAGCCCCTTGCGTGCGCGCGGTTCCCAATCAAGGGGCGGGGTCGCAGGGGGTTTTAAGCCCGGCGGCCGGGCCCAAGGCTTCTGAGTCAGCGTGCGGTCCGTCCGGAAATCAACGGAAGCAAGCCAAAGCGAGCGGGCAGGTCGTAAAGCAAAAGCGCGCGCGGAAAAAGCCAGCGCTGCTAGCAGTACGCAATCCTATATGTAAGCGAGACTACAAAATGGAATTTCTACGTAGGGAAGGGAAAAGCCGCTACATAAACCCTGCTGCCTTGCGGGCGGGCAATGAGAGATTATTGGAGGTCGCACCCTCCGCCCACGCACCTGTGCTACCGACCTCGTCTGCTGAACGAACGCGTGCGTCGTCGGTCGGTCCGGTCGTCGTCCTTGCATGAACGATATCTAGATATGACGTTCGATTCGCCCATCCACACATACGGTATACACACCCAGCATGCAGCAAACATGCGGCGTTGATGATTGGCCAGCAGCGACACATCGATCGATAAACGGACCACTGTCTATCTTCATCATTCCAGTTGATTGATGAGGTCGGCTTACTTACTTGCCTTGATCGCGTGCGTGGCGGGCAGCGCAGCAGGGACTGCAAGGCAGCATGCAGGCGCTGAATGGAAGGAGCCGCCGCACCGACGCAGCCGCACGCAGGGGAGCTGGGAGAAAGCCTCTTGGTTGTTGCTTGGCTCCCTGCGCTGCTGACAAATGAAGGCGCGAGCGAGAAGACTGCCGGCATGCGGGCCCTCATGTATGTATGTATGTATGTCCTGCTGGCTGGTGATGACCGACTCGCTGCTGATGCAGGATGGAATCAACACTTCAACACCGCTCACTGTTGTCACAATCCGTCCGTCAAGTCGCATGTATGATGAGCCAGTCGCACCTACCTGCTGAGGGCCAGTCGAGCTATCTGCCACTCATCAGCCTAGAGATCCCCGGCGCGCGGACGGTTTATTTATATGTGGACGCCCTGGATGGGGCCGTACGTCGTACTCGATCTGGCCCGGATCCCTCGCCCTTTCCCAAACCCAAGTTCACGCGCAAGTCCTGGATTGATTCGTTGTCCTGGAGTGCATGCGTCGGTGTGAGGCAATAATCAGTTATTAGCTTATACATTACAATGCCTATGCGCCGACAAACGGTTTCGCTGAGCGTCCGCCGCTTCCCCCGTCCATTCGGTGCGGTGCGCTGCTGCGATGCGACGCACGGTCTTCGTGTGTATGTCGTGCGCTGCAGTGGCGCCGCACAGCATAGTACGATGCAGTACAGCAGTTACCGCCAAGGGGTGGAGAGCATGCGTCCCTGTCCGACACGGCTCCCACGTTACCGCTGTTGTAGCATTGCATTGACGTTCGCCCCTATCTGGACCGCAGTCGCTTTCGAAGTGCTGCGTCCGCTCCATCTGTCCCCTCCAATCACCGGCGTCCGCCGCCGTCTGCGTTGCCCCATGCTCCACCCCGCTCCGCCTCGCCCCATGCGGCAGCGTAGCTTCGTTTGCTGCTGCTGGACTCGAGAGCGGGGACATACAGTGGTTACACGCTGGCAGGCTTACAACAGTCAAGTCTCAAGTGTGAAACGTAAGCGGGTACATACACACGCGCGCACCGGCCGCATCGCCCGCCGCGCAGGGATGCGACGATGCGTGGTGGCAATACACTCCAATTGGTACACGTCCAGCACAAGCAGCTGGGGCGGCTAGTACGGCAACCGCTCCAACCAGGCAATTCGCCTTGCGGTAAGTGAACAAAGGCACAACATCAACACACGATCGACTGCAATGTCCAAGGTGCTGCTCTATCTGCTCTATCTGCTGTATCTGCACCACGCATGACATACGCATGACATACGTACGTATGTCATGCGTATGTCGGCCCACACGCCCTCTGTCGGGCTGGAGGGCATACGGCACAGCACCTACCGGCTACCGCTGATGTACTCTTCCTTCGTCCTACAAGTTAGAGCCCCGCCTGCTGCTCCGAGGTGCTCCGAAACCCCGGATGAAACCACACGCCGGTCGGTCGGTCGGTCATGGGGTCATCCCGTCACCCCATTATTACAACCTCTTATCTTCTTCGGCACTCTTTTCGTCAGCGAGGCAGGCAGGCAGGCGCGGCTCGGCCCCTCTCGTCTCATCTCTCCTCTCCGCTCCGCGGAAACACGCAGTCACTTCGATTCATTCCCTCCCTGGCGCGACTTGATGCCCCACGCTGTCCTGGCGCCGCCTGCTTGCTTGCTTGACCCCTCCCCTTCCCCCTTCTCCGTGCTTCTCCCTGCAACGAACGCATGATGACTCATCGATATCGCAACCACAATTCACGACTTAGTAAACCGTTCTGACCTGTCGTCGCCTCGCTTTCGAGCTGCTGAGAATTCACCAAAGCCCGGCGGCTTCGCTTTGAAGACAGTCACCTTCGCGCAAGTTCCGTTGTCGCCACCATTCCCACCGCGACGTACTGCCCCCCCCCCCGCACGGCAGATATGCCCTCGTGCGTGCCTTCATATCGCTGCAGCACGCTCCCGCGCCGCGCCGCTTGGCCTGCTGCCCCACTCGCCGTCATCACAACAATCGCCTCCCCTCCCCTCCGGATCGCACAGACGAGCCAACCTCCCCAACCTCCCCAACCTCCCCCGAATGAAGATCCAATTTCGCAACATCCAATTTCGCAAAATCCAACTTCGCAACATCCAATCCCGCCCCACATCTCACGCCGCCGCCCGATGCATGGCCAACCCCGCCCCGCGCCCCTGCCGCGCTAACCCACCCAAAAGGTCACCGCATCTCACCATAGTAAGCGTCTTTTCCTTTTCCTTTGCGGGCGGCGGACTCGCCCTCTCCCCCCCTTTGGCGGGAGAACTCAGGCGTGTTCCTTCCCCTTCCCCTTCCCCGACCTGGCCCCACATCCATCCCCCAGCCAGATACACCCCCTCTCGCTCTCTCTCGCTCTATCTCGGTCCCTCATCCCCCCTCACGTCGTCATCGTCCGCCGCGCCGCCGCCGCCACGATCCCCCTGCTGCCGCCGCCGCCGCCGCCGCACGCCGGCACTACTCCTCCCGCCGCCGCCGCCACCGCCGCCGCGAACACGGACGCCGACGGCGGCGGCGGCGCGTACCAGACGGGTGTGGTGGGCCCCGACGCGTCCTCCCGCGTCTCCCGGATCGACGGCAGGATCTGCCGCAACCCGCCGACGGGCGCCGCGCCCGAGCACAGGGCCCCGGCCCCGGCGGCGGCGGCGGCGGCTGCCGCCTTTGGTTGCCTAATTAGGACGGCGTGGTTGAGCCGCCCCGCTTCCGCCAGCTCCCACATCAGGAGGACGCCCTCCGAACTGAGGTGGGGGTGTGTGAGGGGGTGTGTGTTTTGGGGGGGAGGGTTTGTACTTTGCAGTGGATAAATGCAAATTTGTAGTACAATGATGCAGCACCCAGTGGCCTCTTTGGCAAACAATGTGGGCGGGGGGATCGGGGGGTGGGTGGGTGGGTGGAGCATCACGAGCATCATGACTTGCTGCATTCCGCCAACCAGCCATTCCCCTCCGGTGCTGCCCCCGACCCCCCTTCTCATACCGCTGCTCGAGCTGCCGTACCTGTCGTGCTGCAGCCGCGCCGCCGCAGTGCAACGGCGCTGCACTGCGGGACGAGCCGCCGGCGCCGCCGCCGCCGTCATCACCGGCGGCGCGACGCCGGCACCGGCGCTGACGTGACGCGCAGCGCCGCCGCAACCACCCTGCAGAGCCGGACCCTTCGCCTCGGGGACCAGCTCCGCCGCCGCCGGCGGCGCCACCGCCGCCGCCGCCGCCACCGTCGTCTCCATCCGCTCCCGCGCCTGACCGATCTGAAGGCTCAGCGCCGCCGCCAGCGACGCAACGTCCTCCTCCACCTCTTCCTCCGCACCACCAGCCGCGGCGGCGGCGGCAGCGGGGGCGGCGCCATCGAAGCTCCCCGCCAGCAGGCCCTGCTGCTGTTGCTGCTGCTGCTCGATCGGCGGCACCGGCGCCGCCGCCGCCGGCGGCGGCGGCGGCCCCGCCAGCAGCGCCATGCGCTGGGTGGTGACGCGCCGTACGACACCCGGCGCCGCTGTGGCGACCGCCTCCGACATCGACTCGTTGGCCGCCGCCGGCACCGTCAGGGCGGCGGCGGCGGCGGCGGCGGCGGTGGTGGCGGCGGCGGGCATGGATGTGAGGCGGCGCTCCACCTCCTTAGCGCCCGCGACGCCGCCGCCGGAGCTGGCCATGGCCACAATGTCCGCCACGATCTGCAGCAAGTACGGCACAGTACGGCACACGCCTTCGTTCAGATGGATTGTAACACTGTCCTCGAATCCCGTGCTTTGGCGCCGCCTGGGCAGCGGCGGCTGATATCGACGACGGGCAGCTCTCCAGGCGCCACCCGGGGGAGAGGGTGCTTACCCTAAAACCTAAAACCCTAAAACCCTGAAACCCAAACCCCTTTAACCCCTAAAACCCTACGACCCGAACCCCACGAACGCTCTCTACCCCCCTCGTTTCCTGCCTGCTGTTGCCAGTTCGGGTCGAGCAGCAGTTGCGCGTGCGAGTGGCCCGGGTGGTACAGGATCTTGGCGGCGTAGTGCTGAATGAAGTCCAGGACCTGACACAACACGGTGTGGGGGGGGGATGGGCAGGGGGGGGGGCAGTGAAGGGAAGTGGGGGGAAATGAAGGGGGAGAGGGATTAAACGCAGCATGACACCCCACGCTTCGAAACGAAATAAAGAGCTTGCTTGGCGGGAGGGTTTGGATAACGACACGCACGCCGTGTATGTACGACATTCCGTACCTCGTCCACGTGGATGAGCTGGTCGTGGCCCGCGATGGCCACCAGTGTACGACCGGGGATGTCCTGGAGGGAGGGGAGGAGGGGAGGAGGGGAGGAGGGGTGAAGGGGGGGAGGGGAAAAGGGAGGAGACGTCGTACTACACACCACATACACTACCGGTAGAGACGAACCTCCCAACGAGAACACCTCCCCCCCCCAACCCCGTGCCTGACCCCCTACTGCTACCGCACCTGCGGCCACAGGTTCACGTCGGACCAATAGAAGCGGCGGCACAGAGCGGCGGCGCAGTGCAGATCCCGGGACACGAAGTTCATCATCATATCCTGACATTGGGGGGGGGAGGGGAGAGAGGGGTGAGAGGGGCGAGAGGGGCGAGAGGGGGAGGGATGGCAGGCGGAAGCAGCGGCCGCAGCGGCAGTAGCGGCATTAGCAGCAGCAGCAGCAGCAGCAGCAAGCGGGGGGGCCAATGACGGCGGCAACGTGACGCGGAAGCCCCAAACCCCACAGCACTGCCAGCCGGGCTGCCACACGAGCGACACGTACGACACGTGAAAGCTGTTGCATGTTGTACGACACCGTGTACCTTGATCCAGGTGGCGAAGGCGGAGGTCCGGGGCTGGCGGTAAATGAAGTTGGCCAGAAGGTGGGGCATGAACATACTGGGAGGGCCGGGGGAGGGGGAATGGGGGAAGGGGAGGGGACGACGTGTTAAGGGAGGGGGGAGGAGGGGGGCATGGGAGGGAGGGGCAGGGAAGGGGAGGGCGTAGCGAGGAAAATTCAGATTGGCGGTAGGGCCAACAGCGATAACGACGACGACGACGACGACGGAAGGAACCGAAAGGAACCCCCAGAGCGGCGGCGCCGGCGGCGATGAATGGAGAGAGCGAGTCCCCTCCCCTCCGCCCCCTTCCCATCAGCCCCCCTCCACTGACGCCCTCGGGGGCTCCTTCGGGGCCGCCCCCGACCCACATCCACGTCGCAATGTCCCGTCAGGGCGTAACGCTCTTTTCTCTTTCTTCCCGCCCACCGACCCGTGGGTCCATCCGCTAACTGATCCGCCCGCCCCCCCCAACCCACCTCCCCACCCCCACCCCCCACACACACACCCCACTCTCTCACCCGAAGCACACGGGGTCCAGCAGCGCCATACTCTGCATTCGGTCCGCATGCAGTTGAGCCATACGGGAGGCCACGAAGGTGCCGTACGAGTGGGCGACCACACAGGCCTACGGGGTGCAGGGGAGACGGGAGGGAGGGGAAGTGAGGGGAGACGGGAGGGCGGCAGCGCATACATACATGTGCGGGGCAGGTTGGGAGTTTCGGTTATTCTTTTATTCGGTTAGCGGTTTCGACAGCTGTCGTCGTACATTTCCGTACATACCTGCTGCAGCCCCAGTCTATCCATCAGGTCCACCGCCCCGCTGGCGATGTCGTCGGCGGAGGGGATGATGGAGCAGAGGCGCATGGAAACGTGCTTGTACTCCACAGCCACCAGAGGCAGACCCGCGGCCAGGAGGCAGCTGCGGATACACATACACACATACACACACATAGGAAGGGGTGGGGAGGGGGGGGACACAAGAAGGGGTGGGTGGCTCAGAGCGGCTGGGTGCGAATCGGGGAGGGATGGAGGACTCGGAACTGAGGAACGAGCAGGACCTTCAGTCTTTCAAACAGAGGCGTAGCTCACCGGACGAGGTTGATGTACGGCAGCAGCCCCGCGCCGACGCCGTGCAGCAGCAGCACCGGCGTCACCGCCGGACCACCGCAGCCGCCGCTTCCGCTGCCGCCGGCGAGCCCCCGACCCGCACCGCCGCCAGCCTCATCGCCGGACCCGTACGACAGCGAGACACCGCCGCTGTCAGCGCCGCCGTCACCGCCGCCGCCGCCGCCGCAGCTCTCTTCCGTCCCCGAATCCCACCGCGCCAACACCGTCGGCCGGCCCTCGACCGCCGTAGCCCAGCCGCCGACAGCGGCGGCGGCGGCGCTGGTAGCGGCAGCGGCGGCGGTCTTGGCGTCGCCGCAGGCGGCGGCGGCGGCGGCAGCCGCCTTATCCGCCCTGTTCTTGTTGGAGTTAGTTGTCTCGCCGCCCTCGCTGCCGCCGCCGACTGGTGTTGCTGCCCGGCTGGTGCCCCATACTTTGTGGCTCCGCAGTTGCTCGTCCAATCCGTAGGTTGCGACCATAAGGCCCGTGATGGGGTCGGTGTGGAGGCCGCAGCCCAGGGCCAGCAGCAGGGCCTTGGTGAGCAGGGCGAGAAGCTCCGTGAAGACGTAGAACAGGAGCGGCCTGTAGAGGGACGGAGCAGGGGGGGTAGGGTTTTAGGGTTTTTAGGGTTTTAGGATTTGAACCCTAAGCCTCCTCCCACAACCTCCAGCCCCATCTCTCCCCCTGAAGACGTAAGGAGGGACGGAGGAGGAGGGAGCAGGGGGAGAGAAGGGGGAGGGGATCAGGGAGTGGTTTGCTCCTTTATACAAGAATGAGTCACTGCGGACTGAGGGGAGGGGGAGAGGGAGGGGGGGGGGCAAGCGGACGGATGGGGAGGGGATCAGGGTTTGGGTTAGGGGAAGGGTGAAAGAAGAAGAACGGATGGAGAAGAGGGAGGAGTGGTGAAGGGGATGGAGCGGGCGGTCAGATAGAGAGGCCGGGGACGAAAGGGGGAGGTCACGGCCTGGGGGCGGGGTGCGGGCAGTCTGCTGTTGTGAAGAGAGATGAGTCCCCAACAGCCTCCCCGCCAGCCGCTCAACCCCGTCCCCTGCCTCACCCCGCCTCTCCCCCCGCCCCGCCTTCCCGCCCCCTCCCACACCCCAGCCCGCCCCCACCCCTCACACCCACCCTCACCCCACCCCCCGACATACGCCCCCCTCACGCCCACCTGTAGATGGTCCTCAGTGGCTCCCACAGGTGGTACATGCAGCGCAGCCCCCGCTGGTGACCGGGGGGCAGGGCGATGTTGAAGGCGGCCTCCAGCGCACTGACGCACTGGCGGAGCAGCGGACCCAGACCGGCGGCCTCCATCTCCGACCTGAAGATGAAGGGAGGGGGGGAAAGAACGGGAGAAGAACGGGTGGAGACAGAGAGGAGGGGGGGGGGAGAGAGAGGGAGAGAGGGAGAGGGAGTCGACTAGAGTCGGAAGGGCCATGGAAGGCCCATGGGCCGAGGGCCGCACTGCACACTGCACTGTGCCGTGCTGTGCTGTGCTGTGCTGACCCAATTCCTCTGCTGTCCCGAGCCCGGTCTGCTCAGGGCACCCTTAACTGCTGCGCCCGCCACGACACGCCGTGCCGTCGTACACAGCCCACCTATCTACCTGCTCATGTACCAGAAGCCGTACGCGATGAGGTCCGCCACGTTGTCCCGGCGGATGAGGCGGTAGTCGGCCCCGCAGAACCAGGTGGAGAGGTACACGCGGGCGTCGATCTTGTGCTGGAAGAAGCGACACACCTGAATGAATGAATGAATGAACACAGGCGAGACGCGAGACGGGACACATTGATTGTGGGTCACATCGTGTGTGTGTGTGTGGGGGGTCACATTGTGGGAAGGGGAGCACATTGTTTGTGGGGGGGAGCACATTTTGTGTGGGGGGGAGCACATTTTGTGTGTGTGTGTTTAGGGGGGAGCACATTTTGTGTGTGTGTGTTTAGGGGGGAGCACATTTTGTGTGTGTGTGTTTAGGGGGAAGGCACGTTGTGTGGGTGGGTGGGGGAAGGCACGTTGTGTGGGTGAGGCACGTTGTTGGGGGCATATGGTGACAAGGCACATGGCAGCAACGGACCAGGGAGACATGGCAGCAGGCGGCAGCAGGGCGAGGGGATGTGGAGACTTGGAGGGAGGGATAGATGAAGTAAGGGCGAGGCAAGGAGCAGACCTCAATGAGGCGGGGCCCCGGATAGATTGCAGTCACGGCAGCCACGAGCCACCTCACACCCAACCCCCAACACCTCCCCCCTCATGGCCTCTGCCCCCCCCCCCCCCCCCGCGGCCGCTCAGCCCCCCCCCCCCACACACACACACACACCTGCAGCAATCGGTTGAAGGCGGCCAACGCATCATGACGCTCGGGGGCGTGCCGCAGCGGTTGGGCGTTGAGGAGCTCGTACCTGCCAGCAAAGGGTTGGTTGGTTGGTTGGTTGGCGGTTGGAACGGGTACATAGCGGTTGGCGATGGCATGTCGGCCAGGCTGACATCCAGCAGCAGAAGTATACGTCTGGATCAGGACCGCACCGACGAAGAAATGTTCTTTCTTCCCCTACCCCCAGCCGACCCAACCCAACCCAACTCAACCCAGCCCAACTCAACCCAACCCGACCCAACCCGGCCCTAAAACCCTAAAACCCTAACCCTCCCGCAGCGCTCTCACTTGCGGCGGTAGTAGACGAAGAACGCCGCCTCCGCCGCCACCATCAGCACAGCCAGCCGCGTCACGCCCACCGCCGCCACCACCGCCACCGCCGCCCACACCGCCACCACCGCAAACACCGCCGCCGCCGCCGCCATGCGCGCCAACAGCAGCCAGGCGCGGCGGTCGTAGCTCACTGGCAGCGCCGCCCGACTGACCCGTGGGTCAGCCGGCGCCGTCTGCAGAACCGTCGTCGTGAAGCCGTCGCCGAACAGTCGCGGCGGCGGCGAAGCCGCCGCCGCTGCCGCCATTGCCGCCGCTGGCGGCGCGGAGGACGCCCGCGACGCGTCGGCGGCGAATGTGAATGAGGCCGACGGCGGCGGCGGCGCCGGCGGCGCCGGCGGGTCGGTGTCTTCGGTGTCTAGTTTGTTTGTCATGACGTGGGTGCGGGTGAGTGGCGCTGGCGCGGGGCAGGCCCGCTGGTGTGTGGCGGTGGTGGTGTTCAGGGGCTGGATCGGTGGAGACGGGGGCTTGGAGGGTGCCGCGGAGGCCGGCGGCTCGCGGCGCGTTGATGGCGGCTGGGGCGAGGAGGGCGGCGACGGCGGCTGAAGCAGGTGGGAGGAGAGCGAGCTGCGGAGGGACGCTGCTGCTTCGTCCGGTGGAGCCATGCGGCCCATGACTGGCCGCAATGGGGATGCGATTACGACGTAAAAGGCGCTTCGGTTCGCGTTAGTTGCTTCGGCCCCGACGTTACCTCGGAGCCAACTGCGCTGCTTTGGCTTTGGTTCAAAAAGTGTAAATGAACTGGAAGCCTAGAGGTTGAGAAGAGAGAAGGAGAGCAGAGATGATCTTACAAGGTGGTCGAGAAGGAGAAAGAGTAGCAGTTTAACGCGTCACAGGTGTCGCAGCTAGAGACAGAGGTCGCAAGGAAGGGTGGATGGATTTAGCGCGCAGGCTTCGAGGTGTTGTTGTTGTTATTATGACGTATTATTTGGTGCTTGTGAGATGCCTGGATGCCTTAGTGATACAGGCCGCTGTGATGTGTGGCGGCTGCTCGATTGAGCCTTATCAACGTACTATGCAGGGGTGGGAAAGGGAGGGAAAGGGTGGGAAAAGCGCGTGTCAACGCTTACACAACTTTTGAGGGATGACGTGCCGGCCTGATTGGTGCCTAGCAATAATGCAGCTGCTGATGGGAGCATATTTAAATTTATTGCCTAAGTTGTAAGGCTGGCACTGGATGCTTCTCGACGATCGCGGCAGGGCTTCTCGTTGCGTGCATTCGACCCGCGGGTCCTCGATTTGCGTTTCAGTGCCGTCGCGATGTTTTCAGTCAAAGTATGAATGAAACGTAAATCAAGTCAAGGCTTCCTTTACAATGCACGTGCACACTCGTGTCGAGGAAGGCCAGACAGAAGTTGGGGCAGTTCGTGCACAGATACAGCCGAAGCAGGCCGAAATCTCGGCCCGCTGAACTGCCATGGGTAAATTGGATTAATGCATGCAGCCGGACGTTGTGCTTGAAACGAAGTACAGTGATAGGGCGACGTGTCCATTTTGTCTTGCGGCGGCACATCGCCAGCGCATCGCCAGAATATGTGGCTCGCAGAATGGCAGAGGGGGCAGAGCAATAGAGCGGATATGCCGTGTAGAACTACGAGCTTCACGCCTTTTGCCAATAACAAACAATGTTGACTTCAAATTTGGAACTGTGTGCAGCTAGTGGTGTGAAGACAGGCAGGGCGGAGAGGAGGCAGGGAAAACGCTCAACCCGGGCGACCGCTCCCCGACGCCACCCTCAGATCATGTATAGTGGGCAATTGCTTATGGATCCCCTAGTATCTGTGATGCGGTTGTTTTGCACTGTAAGCAGCAGTCGGTGTCAGCTCTGATGACGAATGAATATATCGCACCGAAACCAAAACCTTCGTTAGTCAGAATCCTGACCCCCTCCGAACTATCTTGGAAAAAGTAGGCTACGGACAACGCCGGGGCATGCCCGCCAACAATAACATGCACCTGACCGTCCTCTAGCACCTTAAAATTTCAAATACCAACGCTGTCCATACGGTAACTGTTACCCCATCTGTACTCTTTTAGCATTCAAACAGCTTTAATTTAACAATACTTGGGTAGCATTCGTATGTTGTTGGGATGATGCCTCATGACAGACCATTGGCCCTTCCGCGGAAGCGTCGTGCAGACAGCGAGGACGACGAAGCTAGCGATCACGAGGAATGGAGAGTCGGCTACGCGGAGGATATCGATGAGCGGCGAGCGGAGCTATTACGCCGTTTGGATTTCAAGGTGACTGGTGACAAGTAGGGCTTGTTGATTGCGGGCTATTGTAGCGCTGCACCCTGTCGGACCTTCCCATCAAACATAAAAAATAATCTCTTAGATAACCCGCCCGTGGTGCTAAGCGTCTGGGACTGTGGGACGGGTGAAAGGGCCGGCTCCATGAGCAACCGGAAGCTCACGGGCTCCCTCTCCCGGCGGTTCAGCACCTTAAGCCTTACCTGTCCTGCAACCGGACTTCCGTTGCCCTTACGTCTCTGAACCCCCTCGCTGTGGCTGTAGACCTCCGGTCCCGCTAAGCTGGTCAACCCCTGGGCTGTGCCTGGAGGTGGGTAATCGGTAACCCCGGCTGGCGCGCTGGCCAGGGTGCTTGCTGCCCCCCCCCCTCAATCGCCCGTAGAGAAAAATACCCGGCGCTCGGTGACTCAGAAGATCGCCTTTGCCGCTATGGGCTCTCGATCGTATCAGCTGAGCTCACTTCTTACCTCCGGGATATTTGGACCTGTGCCTTCCACTTTGAGCCCCCCACCCCCCACACCCCCCAATGCCTGCAAACGGGCTCGACGTCTGCGCCACGCCCTCCCCCACCCTTCTCCCACACTCTTCCCCACCCGGCCGTCGGCCCCTTTGAGCTCATCCGCAATCGACCTCCGGAGCGCCTGCACGCCCGCCGTGATCCGCCCGTACAGTCCGTATAGTCCGTATCAGATCACGTGCGGGGGCCACTTGCGTGCGTGTGTCGCATCCTGCGCCGCACCCGCCCAGCGCCATGCCCGCCCTGCCGTCCTCAACACGTGCCCGCCCATGTGTTCCCCCCTGATCCATGCCACTGCCGAAAGCTTCCATCCCCTCTCCCATCCATATGCCATGTCGCCGCGGTGTAACATCTTGGTTATTCACCACCACCACCACCCCCTCCCCTCCCACCCCACCCCACCCCCAGTCGGATTCCCTCGCGCCGCTCCTCCGGGAAGCGCCCTTCTGCTGGACGTAGACCTTCAGGTGAGCCTGGGCGCCCAGGTGACCCGGTGACCTGTCCAGGCGCCTCCTGGTATAAGGGGTGGGCATTGCTGAAAACTCCCAAAAGACAGAGCCTGATCGAGGGGCTGGCTGGCTCAATGTTTGCCGCTCGGGTGAGGTTGCCGGGAGTTGGGTGTCGGGGTGAAGTTGTCGGGAGGTCGAGAGGCGGGCGCAATCGCTGGTATGGTTGGGTGGTGCTTGGCCGGCTGGCGCCGGGCTGGCGCCGGGCGGTTGGAGCAGCCCGCCAAATGTCAGGAGGAGTCATACCTCTGCATCTGCGGCGCCCGGGCCGGAGGCTGGAGGCGGGGTCGATCCGCTCCCAACCGGCCTGCTGTCACCGCCAGCCGACACCGGGCTGTTTAGCACACTGGGCACGTTGTTGATTGCTTTCGGGGATGCACATTCATGTGAAGCCTGACGCCCCACAAACCGAGAAGTAATGACGTGACCCAACTGTCGAAGATCCTCAGTAACGCGGCAACGCGTATATCCTTCCGCCCCAAATCAGATCCGACCCACATCACATCCGACCCACATCAGGTCCGACCCACATCAGATCCGACCCACATCAGATCCGACCCACATCAGATCCGACCCACATCAGATCCGACCAAGTCAGGGTCAAATCAGAGCCAGCCGCGACCCACATCCCGCATCCCGACCGAACCCGGCGCGGATCCGCGAACCAGCCAGGCGCCAACCACCCGCTCGAGAGACGCCACCACCCCACCCACCCACCCCCCCCACACAGATACACAGCCTAAGGTCCCTTGCTGACCCGAACGTGCCCCTGCTCTTCCCTCGCGTCACAGCCGTTAGAAGATGGGCCAAGTCAGGAAGGCGACGGCGACCTGGATGGTCCCGGCCAGGCCGCGGCAGCAGCGGCAGGCGGCGCTGCGGGAGGTCGCGGCAGCGGCCCCCCGGCGGCGGCGGCGCTCCTGACAGAGTTGCTGGCCGTGGGGCATCCGGCTGCGGCGGTGGCGGGAGCCCAGCGGATACAACATGGTATGCCGGGCCACCAGCAGCAGCAGCAGCAGCTGGCTGCGGTGACGGCGAGGGCGGCTGCGGCGGCGCAGATGGGTCAGCTCCTGCGGGTGGGTGGGTCGGTGCTGGGGGGGGGGGTAAAAAATGATACCGCAGCGGGGGGGGGCCGGGGAGTTTGATGTTGCATTGCCATAAAGGACGAATGGGAGAGAGGGAGGGAGGAAGGGAGGGAGGGTAGGGCAAGATGGGGGCGGGAGGGGCGGACGAGGGCGGGCCCGGCCTGGCGGTTGCCGTTTCCACCTGCGGATCGACCAGCTTGCTTGCGTGTGGGTGGGTGGTGGCACTGTGTAGCTCCTACTGTGGGTACTGTGGGTAGCTCAGTAGTCAGGGAGGCACCAGGCGCCACCTCCTGTCCGTTCGTTCGTCCGTCGCAGGACCTTCAGCGCTCCGCTGCTGGCTGCACAGGGCCTCACTGCGGCGACGGCGGTGACGACGACGGCGGCGGCGACGGCGACGGCGAGAGGCCGGCTCCTGACGAGCAGCTCGGCGTGACACCCAGGCGCCTGGCCGGACCCGCGCCAACGCCTTCGCTGGCGCTGCCGCTGTCGCTCCCGCCGCCGCCGCCGCCGGCGGCGTCATCTCATGGGCTGCAAACACAGCCCACCGGTCACCGCGGCCGCGGGGCCCCCGTAGCCGCGGCGGCGGCGGCGGCAAGCCCGCTCGCTGCGCTGCTGGGGACGCCCGGTGGCGGTGGCGGCGCGGGAGGCCGAGGCGGCGGATGGCACGGTGTCAGGCCGTCGCGGTCGCCGTTGATGGCGCGCGTCGCCGGTACGAATACCAGCAGCCGCGCCGGCGGCGGCGGCGGACTGGCCGGCGGCCCTCGGGCGGCCAGCGGCGGCGGCGCCACCGGCGCCGGCGGCTCTAGACTAGGGGGCCTAACGCCCCTTCCAGGCAGCTGTTCCCAAAAGGGCAAGAAGGCCAGGTTCATCATCCGAGAGGCGCCCAGCCCCTCCCCAGCTGGCGCCGGTGGTGGCGGCAGCAGCAGCAGCCAGGCCCCGCCGCCGCCGCTGCCGCCGCCGCGGCATGCGCAGCAACCTCATCCTCATCAACAACTGGAGTATCACGTCGCGGCGGCGACGGCGGCTGGCGGCGACGGCGACGGCGAGGGCGCGGGCGGTGCTGGGCAGGAGGCGGAGGCGGAAGTGGAGGCGGGGAGGCAGCTGCGGTTGCAACTGGCGCCCTCGCCGGCGCAAGCGCCAGCACCGACGCCCGGCGGGCCTCGTGGCGGTGCTGCGGGCGGACTGGCAGGTGCGAGACGGTGGGTGGGTGGGTGGGTGGGGGTAGAAGAGGTTGACAGTCCGAAGCGAAAAAGTTGACAAACGTAGTAACACCGGGGGTTCGTTGGAAATATACCATTCGGAGCTAGGGCTGACGGTGACGTCGATGAAAGTGCCAGAATAACCAGATTCCTCACGTGTCATTACAATCCCCACACACACTCACACACTCGGCCTTCGGCCCTCGCTGCACTGGCCCCGTCGTCGCTGCCGCCGCCGTGCAGCACTGCTGGGTTCTGGACCCCTTCCAGCGCCCTCCTCGTCCGCTGCAAAGCCCCCCGCCGGCGCCGGCACCACCCCCGCGGGCCGCCGCCTGCCTCGAGCCTCAGCCCCTTCGCCGCTTCCGCTCCCCGGCAGCATCACTCCCCGGCTGCCCGGTGTCCCCTACACCACCGCCGCTGCCGGCGCCGCCGTCACCGCCGTGGCGACGCCAGCACGGCCGGGGCAGCGCCACCCGTTCACCTCCGCCGCCGCGACGCCGCCGCCAGCGACGGGAGTGGCGGAGCGCGCGGCGGCGGCGGCGACGTCGGCCTGGGGCGTCAACGGCGGCGGCCCATCCGCCCGGCAGCAACAACCGCCACTTGCCAGCACACCGATGACCACCACGCCGCGCGCCAGCTCCGCCCCCGCGTCGCTCCGGGAGCTGCTACTGCCACAGCCGCCGCCGCCGCCGCCGCCAGCGTCAGCAGCAGCGGGACCTCACGGCAGTGGTACCGGCGGCGGCGGCGGCGGTGCCGTGCAGCGGAGCCGGGGTGCGGGCCCTTTGCCCGGTGGCACCGGGCCGGATCCCGGCTCCTCCTGGCGTGACAGCGCCGGCCAGCAGCGTCACCCTGTAGACCGCCAGGGTGACCCTGCAGCCCCCTCCCCGCACCCGTACCCGCACCCCCACGCGCACCCGCACCCGCACCCCCACGCGCAGCCCTTCCCTGGATACTCGGACCTCGACTCGGACCTCCGCGGCCAGCGCCAACAGCAGCTCCTGTCGCAGCAGCAGCAGCAGCAGCAGCAACAACATCATCCCAACCAGCAGGACGCCGGAGGGGGCGTCCACCCGCTAAGCCGGCCGCGAGCAGACGACCCGTTGCTGTCACAACAGCCGCTGCAGCAGCAGGAGCAGCAGCAGCTACTGCTGCCGCAAGGCGAGGGGCTACAGCCGCGTGGCGAACAGCTACAGCAGCTGCTGCTACAGTCGTCCCAGCAAAACCCGCATCACCCGCAGCAGCAGCAGCAGCTGGCGAGGCGGCGCTCCGAAACCAGCACCAACCCGCTGGAGCTGATGGGGCAGCAGGCCAACCGGCAGCGGGAGTTCCTACAGGGTCTCGGCACGCCGGCGCCGCCGTCGGCTCTGGCCGCAGGGCGCCGCGGCGGCGGCGGCGGCGGGCGGGGAGGTGGCGGCGGCGGCGCGGCGGCGGGGCTGCAGGGTCGGTTGCAGGTGGGTGACGGGTACCAGCGCTCCCAAGTTATCCAACTCAAGCAAACTCCCGACCCAACCCTCTTCCAAATCCCTGCGCTGCAGTTTCTTCTTTATTACCCCCTCCCCACCACCGCCCCCCCCCACCCTTACACCATAACAATCCCTCCCTCCCTCCACCTCCACCTCCACCGCCAGGCGGTTTTAGCCAACCTGAAGTCGGCGTTTGAGCGGGAGGCCGGTCTCGCGACGTCGGGCCGACTGCCGCCACCACCACCGCCCGGTGAGCATCTCCTGACCGCATTACGAGGGGGGGCCTCAGAGGTCAACATGGGGCCATTGGGGCCACTGGGGGCATTGGGGCATTGGGTGGGGTTTCAGGTGCCGCACCGCACCACGGGCCGTAAGCGTGTCCCTGGCGGGTTCGCGTGGCTCCTTTTCGGATGGAGGAGTGGTAGGACGGAGCGAACTGCCTGGCCCAAGGAAGGGAAGAGGGATGTCGCTATCCCGTCCTGTACTGTCCCTGTGTTTGTCTCTGTCTTTGTCCTGTGGAGATCACGTGTCTCCCCCCAGGTTGCACAGCTGCTGACCCGACCCCGACCCCTCTGCCATCGGGCTCGGGCGCAGAAGATTGGGCATTGGGCGGTGTGCCCTCCCTCCCGCCAGCAGCCGCCTCTTATTAGCCGCATGGACGTGTGGACGCTGTTAGGCTCCAAACGCCCGGCGTCACCACCGCCGTCACTACCGCCGTAAACTTCAAAGACCCCTTTTTAGGTTTTCTTCCATGCCCCACCACCCCACACCCGCCGAGCGCGACCATGTCCCGCCGCCGCACGATCGCCAACGCAACCCAGACCTTTCTAGACGCGTCTAAACCCTAAAACCCCCTAATCTCATTCCCAATCCCAACCCCGTCCCAGCAGGGAGCATCCTGGTGGAGGTACTCTGCCGTACACGGGAGGCCCACCTGACAAAGGCGAGCTGTACAGTACGGCAGCTGTACGGCCCGCTGGCGAACCCGGGCCGCGGCGGCTCGCAGGCGGCACCGCCTGCACCCACGCAGATGCCGCCCGCGACGCAGACGGCGGCGGCGTTACCGCCGCCGCCGCCGCTCCAGGAAGGGCAGTTGGTGCACGTGTGGGTGGATTCGAAGCGGAGCGATTGGGGCATCGAGGCGGGGGAGGAGCTGCTCGTCCTTCCGCCGTACAAGGTACTGCGGGTTGAGCCGCCTAGCGGCCGGGAGCAGCCGCAGCGGGAAGGGGGGCCCAACGGCGCAGAGGGGGCGGATGCAGGCGACGCGGCGGGGAGGAGCGAGGGGCAAGGGGGCGCTGGCGGCGCTGGCAGCGGTGCGGGGGAAGCGGGCCGGGGCGTGGCGGCGGCGGAGGACGGCGGGGGGGCAGGGGCGCGGAGGGCTGGATTGGAGGCGGAGCTGGTTGTGTTGGCATACCTGACACGGAGGTACGGCGGTGCCGTATCGTGACGTACCGTCGGACAACTGAAAGTGCTCGAGGCGATGGGAGTCTTGCGGGCCCAATGCAAGTGGCGTGACTGGATAGGTTTCTGGATGGGCAGATACATAGATAGATGTCCAGCCGATAGGATTTCGGCTTCCCGTTCCGAGAGGTGTAACGACGGAGTGGAGGAGCTGCCGAGGCGCCGATGTTTTGGTGAATCGGATGAGAGCGACGCGGTTTGGATTATCGTATGACGGCCCAGAGCTCCAGACGGTCCAGAGACAACAGGCAAGCATGGAACGACGATACGGTGATACGGTGATCGCCAATACCGGTATCTCCTGGAGACGGCTTTTTATCCGAAACGCAAGCGGAGGAAACGGCCATGCTTGGGTTTGGTGTACGGGGTTTCACGGTGTTCGGACTCGGGGGGTTTCACGGTGTTCGCGCCCTGGGTGGAATCCGCGGTACGCTTCCCGGTTGACAGGAAGCGATGTGGTAGGAGGGCCCGTGCTTCGTGCCTCACGGCACGGGGCGGAGGCGGCAGGGCGGCACGGGCCCAAAGGCGGGCGGTAAGGAGGCCGGGACACTGCTGGCGAGGCAGCGGGAGGCCATGCACTGGCTAGGCGAGGCACCCAGCACCGCCAGGTCTCCAATCGGAGAGCAGAGGACAGCCGATACAGCAAAAGCGGCGGTGGAGACTCTCATCCGCAGTGTGGGGGGAAGCCATAGAAAACAAACCAGGCGGCAGGACGGGAGGGGACGAACGGTTGAAACCCCGAAACGTCCGCACAGCCAGGGGAGGGCGTATCCACGTAGGCCGGAGCCCGTAACCCTCCCCCCCGGGGGGGCGGGTACAAAGGGCAGCCCAAGCGAAAGCGAACGACCGCGGGCAGTAGTACCTCGTTCATTGCGGAGCTGCTCGGCCGAAGTCGACGCGTCCACTTGCTCGCATCGGCCGAGGTGTCGGCCGGACGAGGGCAGGCGGGCGATGATGCCGGGCTGCGACATCGGAAATGCCCGCGAGCTCTTGCGCGCCTTGTCGGGAAAGCGCGAGATCCGGCACAGACGCGTTGAAGCTGAGGGCCAGTGCCATAATCACGCAGAATCACCGTTCACGAGATGTCCGCTTAACAAAACTGTATGAAGCTTCCGGGCGGCCGCCCGTCAGTACATGCTCTCCGCCAGTCTCCGCGTTCGACACATGCATAACCGCTCAGAAGTACGACACTTCCGACTTCCAACTGCCGCTTTCTCTGGTCACTTGGCGCTATTAGATGAGATTAGCAGACCCTATCGTTAACATACTGGAAATAAATCCTCGCGGTAGTTTGGGCAGTCTCTTACAGCGGTCCCTTCCAGTGCCTATCGTTGACAGAGCGCAAAGAAAACGACGACTGGGCGCCGGAGAAGTCGCTTAAAATAGAATGTCCGGTCGTGATTTTACAGGTGACTTGAAGCAGCGAATCGGGTGAGCTATGTTTTGTTGTTCCTCAACCGCTCGCAAGCATGAAGATTACCCATGTATTTCAACGACCTGACTTTGCATGATGTCTGCAGAATGCAAGTGGATGACGGTGTGGCCCAGCAGGTAATATTAAGGCTTTCTTCGGCGGCGTTTGGTCGTTCAACGGCCATAGGTCTTTGCTGCACCTCGCGCTGCACGCGTATTGGATACGAATTTTTTGCTTTGTATTATCGCAGTTTGGTTCATCCGTCCAAGACCAGATAATGGAGCTGCAAACTAAACTTTCAGCGCTCCGGCGAGACAACGCCCTGCTGTTGACTCAAGTCGCCCGTGCCGTCAAGTGCTTGAATGCTGTCTCGGCAGAAAATCAACTTCTTCGGACAGAGGTTGCTTCCTTGTTGCCTCCACGGTGAAGACTGCACACCCGGCGCGTACCGTATGCAATTTGTTGGTTAGGCTAGCTGAGTTCTGTGACGCGTTTTGGATGAGCCTGAATGTGAACAAATGTGAGGCGACGGTGTTCGCGGGACGGAACGCATCCCACGATGCTCTTCCTGAGTAGCGCAGGGGGCCCTCTGGGGGACTAGGGCTCTAGGGGGGACGGGGGCTTCTCATTTGACTCTTGTCGCACGGAGCTCTGTGATGTAGGGTGCAAAGGGAGTCTTTGATTTGTGGAATTGAAGGTGGAATCGAATCGCAAATGGGTCCCTGGCCTTTTGTTACCCTGTTTCGACGTTCAGATAAGGCCTTTGCTGTCGTACGGAGCGGAGGTCTGGCGCCCAGATCCCATTTGGGAAGTGCTGGGAACCTGGGGTAGGTAACGGGTAAAGGAATGGCGGCGATGGAACCAACGGGGAGGTTCTGGTCCGACCGGGGACAGTGCTGTGCGGCTGAGCAGATGGGGGAAGTGGGCTGGAGTCGGACCGCTCGACCAACGAGCACGAGTGTTTCTGAGCAGGGAAGGCTCTGCGAATCCTCGGCGTTCCCGGCTTTCGATTAAAGGCAGCTCGTGCGTGAAGACCTACGGAACGCTGAAAAGGCCTTCAGGCGATTGCCGCGCTGGAGGGTTTCAGGCGGTGTTGGAGGAGTTCAGGGGGCGCCTTTTGATGCACTGGAGCTCGAATGATCTTGACAGGGACTCGCGGGATTTCCCCGAATTTGCAGAAGGAGAAAGGGATCGGGAGATGCCCGGCGTGACGGCGTGCCGCCGTTATCTGAACCGGATGGGTGTCGCATACGCTCCAGGCGGCGCATAATAAGCGGCTGTTGGATCATTTGCGAGTGTGGCAAGGCCTCGGAAGCATCACACGGCGCTGACGCGATTCCGGTCCTGGCTGCTGGAACCTGGATCTGGCTCGGTTTGCGCGGCGGCCGCGTTAACCGCGTGCAGAGCGAACTTGCAGGGTATGCGGCGGCGGGGGCGCGTTAGAGGATGAGTGCCACGTTCTGAAGGAGTGCCCCATCTTTGAGCCCCTGGAGGCCCACGCACCCCTGGAGGTACACCTCAAGGCGCTGGTGGTTGGGTTTTAGGGTTTCAGGTGACGTCATGGCCATCTTTTAGTCATCTCTGTAGCGCCACGCAGCAATTCCGCTACCGTAGCTGCAATGCCCCCCATTTCAAACATTTTATGTTGCATTTTTTGGAAGCCGCAATTGGTGCCCATCACTGTGCCTTTCTCCGGCTGTGCATCGTCCGCGAACGGTTGTAGGGGCCTCGCTCGGCGGCGTCCCTGTCCAGGTGGATGGGGGAGGGGGAAGGGGCCCAGCGCTGCACCGCTGGGCTTTGAATTGATTTGACTACCGTACATTGGTTCGGAGCTCTCCAAAGAGCGCAACGATGTGACCGCTGCGCGGCGTGTGGATCGGCCGAGTGGCAAATGTTGTCGCGTTGTTGCCGCTGTGTACAAACAGTGTGGAGGCGCGTGAGAGAGGCTCATGGCTATGATGGGCTAGGGAGGGTGGGAGGTTTGACGCAAGGAGCAGCAGTACCGTAGCAGTAATGGTTGGCATGTAGCAGTACATGTTCATGCGCGTAACCTCATTCCTTGAAATACTGGTGGTGGAATCCGTTGCGGAATCTTGTACGGCCCATCGACTGCACGGTGCACGCTATCAGCTGCTGAACGCATGCTGCAAAAGAGAGCGCGGGTGTACGGGCATGACCTGACATGACCCTGCCGGCTCCCTCTTGCCTTGGCTGGGGTTCCAGTGCCCTTGGGAGGTGCGTCAGGCCCTGGTTGAGAATGAGTTTACGCACAGTCGTTGATTGCATTTCGCGGCGGAGGGCGCGAGACAGAGGTGTTGAAACGCACGTGTGCCACCTTGTCGTACGGTTAGTTATGCGCTACGCACAAGCCGGGCGCAATGGCAGACAGTTGAAGGGCGGCGGCTTCGCCGCTGGCTCATCGGTTGCGTGACGGTGGCGTCATGTGCGGGGGGGTCATTGGGACAAGGCTGCGTTGTACGGCACGCTCTCTCTGGTCCGCAGCGTGGGGGCGAGTGCATACGGGAGTCTCGGCCGATGGGGGTGGAGGTGCATGGGGGTGGAGGGCTCTTTCAAATTCACAGCCCGCGTTGGTCGGTTGAGTGGTGTCAGTTGATAAGTGGTGATGAGTGGTGTCAGTTAGGGGTGATGGTGGTGGTGGGTTTGAGGGTTTAGGGGTTTAGGGTTGTTTACGTCAGTAACTTCAGTCAGCGAGTTGCTGCATGCAAGGTCGGATGCATGTGTGGGTGGCGGGTGGCCCGGGCCCGTCGCCAATTGGGGAGTCTCCAAGCTGGTTCTCCGCATTATCGCGGGTATCTGTGCTCCTTCCACCGGCCTGGCCTCGTCGTATCCGCTGCAGTGCCACGACCAGCTGGCCAGATGGCTGGACCCTCCGCAACGACCTTCGAAAGGTTCGGGGCCCTCTCACAACACAACAACCCCCAACGCCGTGAGCCGCGCGTGCGCAAAGCACTGCACCGTCACGGTACGTTGTTCCACCGCTGCCGCTGTCGAATCGGCCGGGAGTTTGGTAAGAACACCTCCTCCTCGCACTCCACCGACCGGACTGTCCAGTCCAGTCGGTCAGCCCTCAGCCGACACCAACTCAGGGAGGCCCACCGTTTTCTTCCCGCGGATTGTGCGCTTGGGATCGACCCCGCGGCGCCGCGCATGCAGCCACGACCACCCCCCCAATGTCCGGGACGCAACCAGCAAGCCCCCCCCCTGTCCACCCCTCCCTCCCTCGAGGGAAGCACTCCGAGCACGCTGCTGGAGCCCCGCCCTGCCCTGAATGAGCTCGGGCGGCGCCGCACTGTCAAAAGCGCGCCACGCGGTCCCACCCCTCCGATGCAAGAATCGCTATGAAGCGGACGACACTGGAGCGCCCCCCCCCTGGAGCGCTCCTCTCCGAGCACCTATTGTGGGTCCGCAGCCGCCGCCCTATCACTGCCCCCCTCCCCCCCCCCGTTTAGGGGCTCCGGCCTATACGTGGATAACCCCTCCTCCTCCCTCGCCCCCAATGGGCAACGCGGTGGCCCACCGCACGTCGAGGTCGTGCGGGCGTGTGCCGCTAGCTGCGCTGGCCTAACGCGCCCTGCCCAGTGCCCCAAGGCCAGTCGGTGCCCCGAGAGAGCCCCGACTGACCCACGGGTCTGGCAGGGCGGGCGCCCGCTGCTCAGCGGCCTTGAACGCACCAGGGAGCTCGCAGCTAAGCGCCGCGCGCCGCCGAAGCCGCGCGCCGCGCGAGGAGCCTCCCAACACGAAGACGCGGAAAGGTCTCCCCCTGCCCCTGCGGCTGCTGCTGCTGCTGCTGCTGCTGTTCCCCGGGCTTCGTCTCCTGCCATAAGGCTGCCACGGTCCGTAGACCACCTGAGCAGGTGGGGGGTTATCCACGTACAGGTGGGGGGGGGGGCGGGGGACTGCTCGGCCCTGCAGCCCGCAGTCAAGCCCCGTGCGCTGCTGACGTTGGTAACGGGCACCAGCTGCAGTAACCGCCGCCACCCTGCTCACCGCTGCTGCTGCTGCTGCTGCTGCTCGGGTATCTGCCACTGCCGCTGCCACTGCCGCGGGCGGGCGTTGGCGACTCCTATACCCTTCCTCACTTGCTGCCTGCAGCCGCCAGCTGCGCCTCCAGCTCCGCCACCCGCCGCTTGAGCGCCGCCACCTCCGCCTCCAGGGCCGCCTCCCGGCCCCCGCTGCCGCTGCTCTCGGGCGGGGGCGGAACGTAGGTCTGGCGGCCAGAGGGGCAGAGGGGCGGGCAAGGGCAGGGCGCCGGGCGGGCAGGCCGCGGATCACCGGAGGAGGTCGGGGGAGCCCCCAGGTGGAGTCCCCCCCCGGTATTGGGGGGGGGGCCCAAACGAACATACCGTAACCCTGTGTGGCCCGGTGCCTGGCCAGCGGAGAAGAGTCGAGGCGGGGCCTGGGCGGCTGGCTTTCGCTGCCACTGTGGACCCACTGTGGACCGCGAGGGACCGCAGGGACGCACATCCACCACGCCCACCCACGCCAACACGCACGATGCGCAACACACACACACACACACATCTAAAGTTCTCGGCCTTCCCCGCCTTTCGCTCTTTCCCCACCGCAAACACCCGCCCACCTTTCCCCCGTCATCCCCCACACCACCCTCCCTCGACTCCAATAATCAGACCAGGTACGGTACTCCGCTTCCCAGGTCTTCCGCCTTCCGCCACGCCGCCACCCCCACCACCACCTTGCCCCTCCTACCCCACACCTCACCGGGAGTCTTCCTTGCTCACCGTCCCACAAACACCCGAGCCCGCCCAACGACGCATCCCACACCCGAGCCCGCCCAGACGCAGCCCAACAGCCATCCAAAACCGCCATCCAACACGCCGTACACCGTACGGCAAGTACGGGGGGCACGTGTCACAGCGCCTAACGTACCTGCAGCAGGTTGACTGAGAAGGCCCGCAGCGCCTCGGGCCCCCGCACCTCCTCCTCCAGCAGCGGCAGTTTGACGATGTGGAAATCTTCGTACAACTCGTAGAACTGGTCCAGGTACTTTTGTTGCATGCGCACTCGCGCCTCGAGCAGCCGACTGGAACCGACTGATGGGTTTGGAGAGGGGAGGGGGTTTGAAGAGTGAATTTGCAAGAACGAAACAAAAAGCCCTGCGGACGTTGTAGGGGAGGGAGTGGGTGGGGGTGGAGGGGTTGAGGAGGGGAGGGGGTTCGGGGGGAGGAAGGGGAGAGGAGGGGGTCGGGGTGGAGGGGAAAGGGGAGGGTGATTCGGGGGTCTTCCGAGGTGGGGGTAAGAGCAACACAGTCCAAAGCGATAATCTGCCATCTGTTGGGGGGAACCAACACGCAGAGAGCGGGGGTCAATGGTGCGGGAGGAGGGATGTGACCGACCGCGTTATGTCCGGGAGAGGTACGTCTGGAAGGTAAGGGGGAAGGCGGGTTTGGCTTTTGGCTCGGGATGGGGGAGTTGGAAGGGCTTATTGTGGGCTTGTGGGGGTTAAGGTAAGCAGAGAGGCGCGAGATGCAGCGCGGCAGGAGATCAAAGCGCAGCGAAGACGGACGGGATGGGTCACGGGACAGTGCAGGGGGAGGGGGGGGGCGCTCGCGCCCTACTGACCACCGCCTCCCCGCCTCAGTCCCCCTCGCCTCTCCTCCGCGTCAAGGGCCTGCTAACAGTCTTGCCCCCTCAGTCCCACTGCCAGCCGGCGGGCCGACCCCCGGGGCCGCCCGCCCGCCCCCACCCGTATCAACCAGGCCGCTCGGTCCCGGTTGGGCTCCGGGTATGTGATCACCCACTTAACCCACTTGACCCATTTTCCATACCCACCACCACCACCACTACACACACACCCGTCCGCCCACCCTGCTCCCCGCCCGCTCCCTTCCTCCGTCCACCCCCTCATCCCCCTCATCCTCCTCCCTCCCTCGCCCTCCAGGGGGGGGGACTCACTCGAATCGGGGAATATGACCTGATTGATCACAATGTTGCGGCAGTCGATCTCAAATTTGGCCAACTCCTGAAAAGGGGGTAAAAAGAAAATACCGCAGCGGAGACGGAGACGGGGGAGGGAGAGGGGGGGAGTGGGTATACCGGTAGATGGAGCGCTAAGACGCATGCGACACACAATTTGTACGGGTTGGGGAGGCAGGAGCGGGGAGTTGCGGGGAGGTGCGAGGAGGGGAGAGGCAAGGAGAGAAGGGGGTGCAAGGGTGGGGTAAAAAGAAGATACCGCAGCGAAAGGGTGGGGGCCAATGAGTGAGATGCGAGTCAGAACCATTAGGTACGTGGTCAGCCCCGCCCCGCCCCGATCCCTCCCAATCCCACGAACACCCGACCCCTCTTCCCTCCCTCCCTCCCAATTAACACCGACCCCCGACCCCCAAACACACCGAACTGACGCCCACACAGACACTGGCACCGACATCCAACATACGTCACATCCGCCATCATGCCCCGATCCCCGACCATCCCACCCCCCCCCCCCCCCACCCCAACCCGCCCATACACAGCCACACCCACCAGACACCCACCTGCACCAGCCGCTCCGTCTCGTATAGCGAGAGGAACTCGGGGATGCAGACCGCCACAAAGGTGGTCAGCAGAGGGTCCTTGAACTGGGCGGAGACCTAGGGGAGGGGGAGGAGGGGGAGGAGGGGGGGGAGAGAGGAAGGGGGGGAGTTTGAAGAGTGAATTTGCAAGAAAGAAACAAAAAGGAAGGGGGGGAGGGGAGAGAGGCGGGAGAGGGAAGATGGCGGAGGGAGGCAACGAGTGGTAAAGCTGGGCGGGGCGGTGCACCCCATTGCGCCTGGTTGTCGGGGAAGCGGTGGCGACGACGTTGCGCGTTGGCGGTGGTGACGGACGCGAGCAGGCTGTAGACCCGCCGCCCAAGAGCCTCCCAGCCCATCGCCAAAGGGCCGCCATCGCCCCCTCCCCCCACCCCCCACCCCACACACACACACCCCGACAGAGCAGAGGGGCGCAGTGCCGTGGGGTGCAGTACCCGGCAGGAGGCCCGCGCCCCGAGGGACGTGCGGCTGAGACATCCCTCCTGCCCCCCCTGACCCCTCGTCTCCCTCACCTCCCCACCCACACCCACACCCTTTAGACTGCCGTACTCTACCTCCCCCCTCCCTCCCACATACACACACACGCACACCCATACATACCCACATATCCCACATACCCACCATCCGCACACCCACCTTCCGCACCACATCCAACATCCCCTCCACCTTGCCCAACAGCTGGTCCGGCAGGTTCTCCCCCTCCGCACCGCCAACACCCAACATGCGGGTCATCTGAGGGCATTAGGGTTTAGGGTTGTTTTAGGGTTTTTAGGATTGTTTTAGGGTTGTTTTAGGGTTTTAGGGTTGCTTTAGGGTGTTTTAGGAAAGGGACATGCAACAGAGCGAGCCAGGCCACGTGCCCACGTCGGCAGCAGCGGCGCGGAGGTCGCGGGTGCCCATGCGTCACGAAGGAAGGAGACTGCGCTTTCGGTTGCGTGGGTCGCGTTGAGATCAGGGAGGCGGCGACGGGTGTGAGCGTGGGCGGCAGCGGTGGGTTGAGTGTGGTGAGTACACGAGTTGTTAGGTCGTGCGGCCAGGGGTACAGCCGGCAGCTAACCAGCTAGGGTTGGTGATGGTATTGGGTGGGCGGCGCCCTGGTCAAGGGTGGAGCCCGCAGCGTCAGGCGGCAAGGGCTGAGAGGCGCGCGCGGGTTGCGAGGCGCGTGCGGATGCACCCAATGACCCAATGCCACCACCACCACCACCACCACCACCACCACCACCACCACCACCACCACCACCACCACCACCACCGCGAATCGGCCGCGCACCCAGCGGGGCCCCACTGCCCGACAGATCCAGAAGTGCAGCGAAGTGCGGTGCGGTGCGGTGCGGAGCACGCCACCGCCTCCCCTCTCCGCAACCATGGCACCCCACCACCGCCCCATGCCACCGTTCCCCGGCACCCCGCCCCCCCCCCGGCCCGCGCGTGCACCCCGCCTCAGACCCTTCCCTCCATTACCCCCTTTCCGCCTGCCCAGTCCGAACATGCGCCCCTCCCGCCCCCCCCCACCCGACGCACACACACACACACAATCCCTCCCCCCCTGGACTAGGACCCAAACGTCACAGCCACACCCGACCAACCCCACCACCACCCCGTTATACCTAAGGAGGACACCCATTCCCTTCCCTCCCAAACCCCCAACCCCACACCCCCTCACCCCTCCCACACATACACACGCGCACACGCTCCACGCCCTCCCCCTCCCTCTCGCACCTGCCCCATCATGCCCCCCATTGCCCCCTTGAGCGCCACCAGCTTCGACAGCCCCTTCTCCAGAATGGTGGGGAAGTTGAGCAGTCGCAGCGTGTGACCCGTGGGAGCCGTGTCGAATACGATGGTCGAGTAGTCCATAGTTTGGACCTGGGCAGGGAGGGTAACAGAAAATGGAGGGGGGGTTATCCACGTAAAGGCCGGAGGGGGGGTGACGGCGAGGGTTTTTCGTTGGTTGGTGGTTACGTTGGTGGGTTCGTTGCTACCCCGCCTCCCCTACGAGCAGCAATCCCAGCCGTGGTCCCCCGCCCTGGGCTCACCTCCCACTTCCGGCCCCCGCCCCGCCTTGCACCTATACGCGCGCTTGCGAACCCCCCCCCCCCGCTCCCCCCGGGCCTGTGGATCCCCCGACTCAGCAGTCCCTCCACCATTGATGCAAGACCCCTCGATATGTACATGCACCCCCAGATTTCCCTGACACGTCCCCCCCCCCTTCCACACACCCACACCGTTACCCCTCACCCTGCCCCAAACGCAAACCACCACCCAACCTCCTCACACACCACAGCCATACCGCTACCCGTACCCGTCCTTACTCCCCTACCCCCACCCCGCCCCACCTCCGTCTCCGCTGCGGTATCTTCTTTTTACCCCACCTCTTTTTACCCCACCCCACCCCACCCCACCCCACCCCACCCGACCCCACCTGCTTCATGACCTCTGCGAAGCTCATGGCCTCATCGATGCCGGGAATGGATCCCGCCAGCTCTGTGAGGAACGAGTCCTGAGCCCACTCCAGCTGCTCCATGTCGCCCAGGTCGGGAGTGGGGTCCACCTCCTGCGAACAGGGGGGGGAGGCGGGGGGAGGGAGGGAGGGGAGGGCGGGAGGGGGTTGGGACCTGCGTGTGTGTGTTTGCACCACAACGCCGTCGCTGTGGACAAAGGGGAAGAGGGGAGAGCGTTCGCGAGGAACCCTCTTGAAACAGAGTCAGGCGCCCCTCCCCCAATCTGTCAGCAAAGGTGCCACCTGTTTCGACTGTTGCTGTCTTAGCAACCCGTGGCGCGCCTGGGCGGGGATGTGATCAGCGGGCCCCAACGCACCATGGCGTACAGGTTCGTAAACCCGTTGACGAGCGTTGGGTTCTTTGTGAATTTCTGACGGAACGCGTCGCTAAGGTTATGCGCCGGATCCGTTGAGATGATGAGCACGTTGTCGCGCCCGCCGCGTTCAGCTAGAGCCACCGCCAGACTTGATGACGTTGTCGTCTTGCCAACGCCGCCTTTCCCCCCGACAAAGATCCATTTTAGCTCCTTCTGATCAAGGACATTTTGAAGTGTTGGCTCTGGAAGGTCCGAGTCTGCCATCGTGTCGCTGAGGGCGGCGTGTTTTCAACTTTCCAGGTAAGGACACGTATATGAAACAATCTAATGATGTCGAAAACGTCCGAACTAACAGTTTAAAAGCGATTCCAGCCAGAGACGTCACTCCCGACGGCCGATCCTCTTCCGAACTGGCGATTTTGATGAGCTTGCACCTAAGAGCCGACAATACTAGTTTTCACCTTAATACAAAAGGAGTATTACTTGCAGCCTAGCGCTTCTCAGTCAAACCGCGTCCACACTCCACAGCACAGCTCACGTCAACCGCCGTCGTATTGCGACAACCGGCTAATAACCACCACTTCCGAGCCACCTCAAGCTTGCAGCACTCCTTGCACAACACCAGCTCACGGCCACCATAAACCCAACACCGCGATTCCCTACAAGAGCTGCAACAAATCCGCCTCCCCAATCGTGTACAGCGCAATGTCGCCATTCAAGACCGCAGCCCAGCTGACGCTAGCAGGCCGCCCCGCGCCGCCATCCCCGCCGCCAGCCCCTACTCCCACCACCACCACCGCGGCCGCCGCCGCCGCCTCCGCGTCCGCCGCGCGCATCTCCCCCAGCGTCGGCGGCGCCGCCGAGCACATCGCCACGTGCGTGTGTACGGCGGGGAACTGCCCCTTGTACCGACTCACAAAGCTCCCCGGCTTGTAGACATCAAACACCAGGTGCGCATCCTCGCCCGGGATACCAAGCGAGATGCCACCACTGCCACCGCCGCTGCCACCGCCGCTACCACCGTCGGCACTGGCAGCATCTGCGGAGGCAGAGGCAACTGCCGAGTCCGGCCCGACATCGGTAGCACCTGGCGCTGCCGCCGCCGGCGGCGCCGGCGTCGGCGAGGAGACTGTCTCGAGGACGGATCGAATGGAGTTGAGGGGGCGCAGGTTGGGGAAGGACGCGCGCAGCGAAGTCGAGAGCCGATCCTGGACGATGACCCTGAGGTGGGATGATGTGGGCAGTTGGTGGAGAGGGAGGGAGTGGGGAGGGAGGCCCGATGATTAGGAAAGCGCAGCGCGGTGCTTGAGAGCAGAATATGGGCGAGCGAGCGGGAGGCGGAGGCGGGCAGGGCGCAAGGGAGGTGGGCAATAAAGGAGATGCCGGAGGTGGGCCGGGAGGGAGGGACAATGGCAGGGAGGGAGGGAGGGAGGGCGCCGTGGTTGGAGCTCCATCGCCCGGTCCCCGCTCCAAAAAACGATACGGTATATCCAACCCCACCCACCCCACCCACTCCCCACCCCCAACATACAGGACCCCACACACACACACACATTTGCTCCGCAGAGCCCCACCCCTCGCCCACAGGCCCATCCCACCCTCATACTCCTACTCCTACTCCCACTCACGGCGGCATCCGGCTGAAGAACTCCTCCGGCACTCCCCGCAGGTGCGGATGACCCGGATCCGCCACCCGCCACCAGCCCCGAGAGCCAACCGCCGCCGCCGCCGCAGCCGCCGCAGCCGCCACAGCCCCCGCCGCCGGGTCGCCGCCATTCCCGCCCAGACCCTGCCGCCGCCGCTGCTGCTGCTGCGGTGTCTGCTGCTGCGGCCCGCCGGTGTGCTGCTGCCTGCCGGAACCCGACGTCCCCACCGCCGCCGTCGCAGCGGCGGCCGTATCCCCCCCGGGAGTCTCGACGTCCATCGGGGACGCCGCGTCGGCAGCGGCGGCGGTGGCGGCGGCGCCACGCGCTGGCCCCGCGGCCGTGGCGGCGGCGGCGGCGGCGGCGGCGGCGGAAGCGCGCTCCGCCGCCAGCTGTTGCTGCATGGGCTGTGTGGGCAAGGTGCCGGGCACCGCTGGAAAGCGACCGTAGCAAGCCGCCCAGGCACCTCTGCCCCAGACCTGAAGGGGAGCGGATGGGTTTGGGGGGGTTGGGGGTGGGGGGGGTGGGGAGGGGGGTGGGGGTCGATGCATGCAGATCACCGGCGGCGAGAGCCCCCGCATTGCGGCAGGTCGCGGAGGCCAACGCAGTACAGTACAGTACAGTACACAGTCCTGTAGAGTACACTCCAGTACAGTGCAGTACAGTGCAGTGCATTGCCGTACAGTGCAATACAGGGCGGACGCTGGTGCTTCGCAGCACAAAGCATGCCCATCACTAGTGCACACTGGTGCACCATACGTGCAGTGCGGCAGACACATCACACACACAGCCGCCTGCGGTGCGCTTGCACCGACAACGCCGTCCCTCCTGGGTACCGCTGACACTCAGAGCACGCACCCACAACCGCTACCCGCTACCCACAACCGCTACCCGCTACCCGCACCCGGATCCCGTTTCAGTGCAGCACTCGCTCCCCGCGACTCTCTCCCCGCTCCCCGCGACCCGCGACCCGCTCCCCACTCCCCGCTCCCCGCCCCCGGTCTCACCTGCTCCGTCATCTCCTCCCTGCCCAGCAGCCACCTCGAGGGGTGGCGCACCACCAGATAGCCGCTGCGGCTGAGGGAGCTGTACAGCAGGTAGCGCTCCAGGGGCACTCCCACGGATATCTGAAAGCAAAGGGGGAGGATACGGGCGGAGACGGAGGCGGCGGAGGAGGAGGTGGTGATGAACGGGTTCGTGGGACGAGCAGGTACGGCAGGAGCTGCTGTGCGATCATGTATCGCTTGGCATTTGGGACGTACGAACGAACGGACAGACGGACGGACGGACGGGAGTGGCTGTGCCTGGCTTTGCTTTTGGGCGGGTGTCCACGGGAGGGGCGGGGGCGGGGCGCGCATGGCGAGGCGCAGCTCGGTAGGTGCTGGCGGTGCGGTGTCGGGTAAGTAAACAAATGATGGCGATGACGATGTGCATCGCAGCGACGGGGGGGACGGGGGAAGGACGGGAGGACGAGAAGGCGGTGGAGCATGCATGCAGTCGGGGTGAATATGTCCCGTCCTGGCGGTGATCTCAACACGGGTGGACACGGACAGCAACAGGGACAACAACGACCAGCAGCGCGCAGCGGCGCCGCCTCCCTCCCTCCCTCCCACCCTCCCTCCCTCCCTCCCTCCCTCCCACCCACCCTCCCTCCCTCCCTCCCACCCTCCCTCCCACCCTCCCTCCCACCCTCCCTCCCACCCTCCCTCCCACCCTCCCTCCCTCCCACCCTCCCTCCCACCCTCCCTCCCACCCTCCCTCCCTCTCCCTCCCCCCCCCCCCCCTCCCCACCCCCCCGCCCCCCCCCCCCCCCCCTCCACCCCCCCCCTCCCCCCCCCTCCCCCCCCCCCCCTCCCCCCCCTCCCCCCTCCCCCCCCCTCCCCCCCCCCCCCCCTCCCCCCCCCCCCTCCCCCCCCCCCCCCCCCCTCCCCCCCTCCCCCCCCCCTCCCTCCCCCCTCCCCCCCCCCCCTCCCCCCCCTCCCCCCCTCCCCCCCCCCCCCCCCTCCCCCCCCCCTCCCCCCCCCCCCTCCCCCCCCCCCCTCCCCCCTCCCCCCCCCCCCCCCCCCCTCCCCCCTCCCCCCCCCCCTCCCTCCCCCCCCCCCCCCCCCGCCCCCCCCCCCTCCCCCCCCCCGCCCCGCCCCCCCTCCCTCCCCTCCCCCCACCCCCCCCACCCCCCTCCCCCCCCCCCCCCCCTCCCCCCCTCCCTCCCCCCCCCTCCCCCCCCCCCTCCCCCCCCCTCCCCCTCCCCCCCTCCCCCCCCCTCCCACCATCCCTCTCCTCCCTCCCAGCCCCTCCTCCCTCCTCTCCCTCCCCACCCTACCCTCCCACCCTCCCTCCCTCGTCCCTCCCTCTCCTCCCTCTCCACTCCTCCCTCCCCTCCCTCCCTCCTCTCCTCCCTCCCGCCCTCACCACCCTCACCTCCCTCCCTCCCTCCCTCCCTCCCACTCCTCCCTCCCTCTCCCCTCCCTCCCTCCCTCCTCCCTCCCTCTCCCTCCCTCTCCCCTCCTCCCACCCTCCCTCCCTCTCCCTCTCCCCCTCCTCCTCTCCCTCCCTCCCACCCTCCCTCCCTCCCTCCCACTCCTCCCTCCCTCCCTCCCTCCCTCCCTCCCTCCCCCCACTCCCTCCCACCCTCCCCTCCCACCCTCCCTCCACCCTCCCTCCACCCTCCCTCCCTCCCTCCCTCCCTCCCTCCCTCCCTTCCCTCACCTCCCACCCTCCCTCCCTCCCACCCCTCCCACCCTCCCTCCCACCCTCCCTCCCCTCCCTCCCTCCCTCCCTCCCACCCTCCCTCCCACCTCCCTCCCACCCTCCCTCCCTCCCTCCCACCCTCTCCCTCCCTCTCCCTCCCTCCCACCCTCCCTCCCTCCCTCTCCCTCCCTCCCACCCTCCCTCCCTCCCTCTCCCTCCCTCCCACCCTCCCTCCCCCCTCCCCCCCACCCTCCCTCCCACCCTCCCTCTCCCTCCCCTCCCACCCTCCCTCCCTCCCACCCTCCCTCCCTCTCCACCCTCCCCTCCCACCCCTCCCACCCTCCCTCCCACCCTCCCTCCCCCTCTCCCTCCCTCCTCCCACCCTCCCTCCCTCTCCCTCCCTCCCTCCCTCCACCTCCTCCCCTCCCTCTCCCTCCCTCCCACCCTCCCTCCTCTCCTCCCTCCCTCTCCCTCCTCCCTCCCTCCCTCCCTCCCTCCCACCCTCCCTCCCTCTCCCTCCCTCCCTCTCCTCCCTCCCACCCTCCCTCCCACCCTCCCTCCCACCCTCCCTCCCTCCCTCCCTCCCTCCCTCCCTCCCTCCCACCCTCCCTCCCTCCCCCACCCTCCCTCCCTCCCTCCCTTCCACACCTCCCTCCCTCCCTCCCTCCCACCCTCCCTCCCTCCCACCCCTCCCTCCCTCCCTCGTCCCTCCCTCCCTCCCACCCTCCCTCCCTCCCTCCCCTCCCTCCCTCCCTCCCCTCCCACCCTCCCTCCCTCCCACCCTCCCTCCCTCCCTCCGTCCCCTCCCCTCCCTCCCACCCTCCCCACCCTCCCTCCCACCCTCCCTCCCTCTCCCTCCCTCTCCCTCCCTCCCACCCTCCCTCCCTCTCCCTCCCTCCCACCCTCCCACCCTCCCACCCTCCCTCCCTCCCTCTCCCTCCCTCCCACCCTCCCTCCCCCCCTCCCTCCCACCCTCCCTCCCACCCTCCCTCCCTCTCCCTCCCTCTCCCTCCCTCCCACCCTCCCTCCCCTCTCCCTCCCTCCCACCCTCCCTCCCTCCCTCCCACCCTCCCTCCCACCCTCCCACCCTCCCTCCCACCCTCCCTCCCTCACCCTCCCTCCCTCCCACCCTCCCTCCCCTCCCTCCCTCCCTCCCTCCCCTCCCCCCTCCCTCCCTCCCTCCCTCCCTCCCTCCCCCCCTCCCTCCCTCTCCCTCCCTCTCCCTCCCTCTCCCTCCCTCTCCCTCCCTCTCCCTCCCTCCCACCCTCCCTCCCTCTCCCTCCCTCCCACCCTCCCTCCCTCCCTCCCACCCTCCCTCCCTCCCTCCCTCCCTCCCTCCCTCCCTCCCTCCCTCCCTCCCACCCTCCCTCCCACCCTCCCTCCCACCCTCCCTCCCACCCTCCCTCCCTCTCCCTCCCTCCCACCCTCCCTCCCTCCCTCCCTCCCACCCTCCCTCCCTCCCACCCTCCCTCCCTCCCACCCTCCCTCCCTCCCTCCGTCCCTCCCTCCCTCCCACCCTCCCTCCCACCCTCCCTCCCACCCTCCCTCCCTCTCCCTCCCTCTCCCTCCCTCTCCCTCCCTCCCACCCTCCCTCCCTCTCCCTCCCTCCCACCCTCCCTCCCTCCCTCTCCCTCCCTCCCACCCTCCCTCCCACCCTCCCCCCCACCCTCCCTCCCTCTCCCTCCCTCCCTCCCTCCCCCCTCCCCCTCCCTCCCACCCTCCCTCCCTCCCACCCTCCCTCCCACCCTCCCACCCTCCCTCCCACCCTCCCTCCCTCTCCCTCCCTCCCTCCCACCCTCCCTCCCTCTCCCTCCCTCCCTCCCTCCCACCCTCCCTCCCTCCCTCTCCCTCCCTCCCTCCCCCCCTCCCTCCCTCTCCCTCCCTCTCCCTCCCTCTCCCTCCCTCTCCCTCCCTCCCTCTCCCTCCCTCTCCCTCCCTCCCTCCCTCCCTCCCTCTCCCTCCCTCCCTCCCTCCCACCCTCCCTCCCTCCCTCCCTCCCTCCCTCCCACCCTCCCTCCCACCCTCCCTCCCACCCTCCCTCCCTCCCTCCCTCCCTCTCCCTCCCTCCCACCCTCCCTCCCTCCCTCCCTCCCACCCTCCCTCCCTCCCACCCTCCCTCCCTCCCTCCGTCCCTCCCTCCCTCCCACCCTCCCTCCCTCCCTCCCTCCCTCCCTCCCTCCCTCCCACCCTCCCTCCCTCCCACCCTCCCTCCCTCCCTCCGTCCCTCCCTCCCTCCCACCCTCCCTCCCACCCTCCCTCCCACCCTCCCTCCCTCTCCCTCCCTCTCCCTCCCTCCCACCCTCCCTCCCTCTCCCTCCCTCCCACCCTCCCACCCTCCCACCCTCCCACCCTCCCACCCTCCCTCCCTCTCCCTCCCTCCCACCCTCGCCCTCCCTCTCCCTCCCCCTCTCCCTCCCAGCCTCACCATAAGGTCAAACGCCTCCTGGACGGACAGCAGCCGCTGCCGCTGCCTCCGCGCCCCGCCGCCGGCCTCGCTGGCCCCGCCTGACACCGCCGCTGCACCCTCCTGCTGCTGCCCCTCCTCCTCCGCCGCCACCACCACCTCCTCCTCCACAAACAGCAGCAAATCACCGCGGTCCAGAAGGAAGCTGCGGGGGGGGGAGGGAGAGGGGGACAACGCACACGACAGCACACGACCAGTACCAAACGACGTCAGCTCTGTGAAAGGGCTGTCGGCCTAAACGTTCAAACGCAGCGCCGGAGGCTGGAGGCCGGAGTCATAGACAGTAGTACCCCGTGTGGCGACGCGAGGCCGAAGAAAGAAACAGCCAAAGAAGGAAGAACCCTCCACTGGGGAAGGACTCGCCACGGGGGATGGACCCTCCATTGACAACCAATCCAACACGTGGGGGCAGGGGCCCCTCTGCGGCATGACGATGAGGACGTGCGGAAGGGGTCTGGAAGCGCAGCGGGAACTGGAAAAGGCGCCATGGCGCAATGGAGCTGTGCGCAGCGGAACTTTCGCACCCCCAGAGGGCGGGGTGCATCAAATAGGCCGCCGCGGCCTTGCGGGCGGCGTGTGGAGGTCACAGCCACACACATACAGCCACACACACAGCCACACACATACAGCCACACACACAGCCACACACATACAGCCACACACACAGTCCTCGTCCTCGTTGCCCTTCTACTTTGCCTGCCTGCTTCTTTCCCCGGGAACACGCTTCCCCGTGCCGCGCCGCTGAATGTGCTCGGCCGGCGGCCCCCACTGGCCGTTGACGCAGCGGCCTTGCTTTTCTGTCATCCCACACTGACGTCCCCACTGATCGTCCCACGGGTCACCAACCCCCCCACCCCCCCGGCCGCCAACGGGAACGCCACTCACACGGCCTCCTCCACTTGCAGGTAGGCCTTGTGACCCCGGATGAAGCCTGGCGTGCCGTGCGCATTCGTTCAATGGGTGGGTTTGGGTTCGAGAGGACAAATGGCGGGGGAAAGAGAGGGACGGGGACGGGGACAGCGGGGGACGGCGGGTGGTTGAGCGGGTGGGATGGAAGGTGGCGCACCTGCCCTGTCCCTTCCTCCTCCTTCGTTGCAATCGAATCGGGACTGGGCCACACCACCCGAAGACTGTGACTCACTCACTCACCCACTCATTTGAGTGCCACAGGTGATTGCGGATTTGAGGCACCATTCTGTGGAGGAAGTCCCAGAGCGGAATCGGGATTTCTGCGACGTCCCAGCACCCATGCCCCATGTTATCGTACATAATGTGTCGTACATGGCTTGGGTGAGTTGTCGCAGTTTCAAGACCACACGCCATTGCCGCTGCACTGTGCTGGTGTGCTCCCATGACTGATCCCCCGGCGTGCAAATTCTAGTACCGGACGCTTGGGACGCTGGGAGGCACGGCAGCGGGCCCCCGAGGCCCCTAACACCCGCGGCTTCGTCGGCAACCCCGGCCATGTTGCCGCTTACCCATGTCCCGGGCGCACTGCTTCCGTGTTTTGAGCAGCTCCGCAGCGCACAGGTGCGGCCGCCATATGGCCGCGGACAACTCGCGACTACGGGTCGTTGCGTAATTCGGGCGCCGGAGGGTGGGAGGTAAGGGCCAATCCACGCCGTCAAGGATAATTCATGCAGTAAGACAATAGCAATTTCCATACTTCGGTTGGATAAAGGCGCGTTCAATACGTACCCTGTTTTGTCTGTGTGAAGTAAAACATCTAGTTCCGCAAGCTTTTCATCCAGCTCTTTTTCGTCGTCGCCATCCTCATTGATTGCGTCAAATAGCTCCTTTTTGGGCCCTCCTCTCCGAAAGATAGACGCAGACAACGGCATTCACGGTCCGGCGGCTGAAACCGTCTGCCGAGTGATTCAGTTAGGCCGTCTAGGTAAATAGCTAGGGTGTCGCTATAGAAACAAAGATTTACTTGCTTGGATCGAGCTTCTGGAGGCACAGATAGAAAGCTTGCAAGTTGCGGCAGTAAACACAGCGGTTACAATGGCATGTGCAAAGTTTGTTCTATGCCGCAACGTAAAACATCTTATTGAAAGCGATACCAGCAGAAGATGCAATGTCGGGGGTTCGGGGCTCGGGGGCACTTGACGGTTCAAACTGTCGGTCAACAAACCGAAACCAACCGCCTCGAAACAAACGCCGCAAGTGTGCCAGACAGCCAAGAGATCCAGAAAGCAAGCACGAGAGTGACCAACTACCCACAACTGCCTCGGTCGGCTACTGTCCCCAACTCCATTTCAACAATCAAGCACATCGGCCCTCATCAGTAGCGAAAAGAGCAGCCCGGCGACGCCCAGCGCTTTCGGGAACGCCCCACGCTTCCTCGCAACGCCTTCACAATATCACGGGGCCCTTAGGAGACGCCCTTGCGCTGGTTGCATGGGAAGCAGGACACGACCATGTTGTCGGCGCTGTCCGGGCCGCCGCGCGACAGCGGAATCACGTGGTCCGTGGTGGCCTTGTCGGGCGCGTTGCGCCCGTTGCTGTCGTCCCACGAGTAGATCCGCAGCGGGCCGGTGCCGCAGTAGTGACAGCTGAGGCTTCCCGACGCGTCCTCCTCCGAGCGCAGGAAGCGGTTGCTGCTCTGCAGCAGCCCCCAGCGCTGGCGCTTGGCCGGCGTGTCGCGCCAGGCGGCCGGGAGGGGCTCGTTGCCGTCGTTGCTCATGGCGCAGTCGGGCAGTCGAGAACGATGGTGCAGAAACGTGGCGGCCTCGGTGAACTGCGCGATGGTGAGGCGCGTGTGCGGAGGGATGGTGGGCCGTGGTCGGGTGCTGTCGGGTGCGTCTGGAGGGCTAGGAGCTTCGGGCTCGGGTTCGGGTTCGAGTTGCCGACAGTGCGCGAGGCGGGTGGTACTGCGTACCGTTGCGTGAAGGATGGAAGGAGTGGGCGGACGCGCGTGCACGGGTCACGGGGATGCATGTGTGTGTGTGTGGGGGGGAGCTTTTACGAGGGAGGGTCCTCCATCCATCCAACTCCTCCTCGAGTAGTCTACCCGTGAAAACACCCGTGAAACCCGTAAAACCCGTGAAAACACCCGTGAAACCCGTAAAACCCGTGAAAACACCCGTGAAACCCGTGAACCAGGCAACCTTATGTGCCTTGCGACCCGGTAGGACCCCGTAGGATCGTAGGTGGAACCTTGAGCTCCATCACATCGAGGTGGCCTCAGGCCTTAACAGAGCCTTAATAGAGCTACTGAAACGAAGGACCAAACGACTAACGACCAGCCGACAACGGCTTATTCGTTACAGCTACTGTTGAGCGTTGACGTGTTTTGAGGGCACGTCCTGAGGGCAACTGCAGCTCGTGACGGGCACTGTCTCGGCGGCGGCGGCGGCGGTGAAGGGTGAGCTGGTGGCGCGTAGCGGCCGCGGCTTCGGAGCGGCGCCGGCTGGCCACATCCGTATTGGATCTCAGAATCCAGGCGCTTACTCAGGCGCCGTTTGCAGGCCGTGACAGTGAGGACATGGGGGGGGGGCCCCACGGTCCGTACCGCGCGGCCAGCAGCGCCTGGTGCGTCCGGGGGCTGGCAGTGCGGGCCTTACATGTTAAAGACGATACCGCAGCGAAGGGCTGCAGAGGAGCGCGCAGCGGAGAGGTGGACTGTACGGGACCCACCAGGAAAACCAGGGACGGATCCAAGGCATGGCTGTCGAAATCCGCTGTCGAGCTGCTGAAGGGCTGTTGCCCCCATTGGGTCACCCACGCAAGTAGAATCTACTCAAGTAGATTTAGACGACAAGACTCTTAACTTGGTCTCTTCCGACTCGCACGCCTACCTTACACTCCCAAGTCCCTAGGATGCAGGGAGGGAATACCGGTTTTGGGTGGACAGGAGGCAGCCTGTTCAGCCGGACGTACAGCTACATGACAACGTGGGATACATTGGGATACAACCCAGGGCGACGCGGCGGCGGCGCTGGCGGTGCTGGCTGGAATGGCGGCGCTGGTGGCGACGCGGCCGCGGCGGCGGACGGCCTGGGTGGCGGCGGCGTTGCATCACGACCACGGTGACGCTCCCAGAAGTGCAGATGGCGGCGCCGCCGCCACCTCTGCCACGGACAGTCTCTGGGCGGGATCACCGTCAGGGGCGCCGGTGGCAGCACCGCCGACTCCAACTCCCGCACCGGCGCCGGTGGCAGCGGCCTCCGCGGCTGCATTCAAGCCAGCCCGGGGCGGCGCCAGCGCCTCCTGCCAGATCGACGGTGGGGCCAGTGACGGCGCCAAACCCCGCGCCGACGGAGACAGCGGCAGTGCCGGCGCCGTCGGCAGTCGCGACAGCTGGTGGCGGTGTCAATGCCGGCGCTGGTTTCGGAGCTGGGTTGCTGGATGGCCCCCTTCCTGGCGATGCCTGACACTGCGGATGAACGCACAGTGCAGCTGTTGGATGAGGAGGATGAGGACGGGGAAGGGTAGGGGTAGGCAAAAGCACGCAAGTAACCGCAGCGAAGGAACTGAGGCGACGTTTTGCGAACGGAATTCGCGGAAGGAGGGACCTCAGAGGCGGAGGGGGAGGAGCGCTGGCAGATGGAGGAAGAGAAGGGGGAGGTAAAAAAGCGTGAGGGAGGTGGTGAGCTCAGAAAGCCGCAGCAAGCGATTTGCGAGTCGAGACTCGGCAGTGACGCCGGCGACTTTGGGACACCGGCGGGATTCCCAATCACCGGCATTGCGGGTGCCATGGCGCTGACCGTTTAGAGGTTCGTGCGTATGTGCGTGGGGGGTGGGGGTGTACTGGGGTTGTTACAGTGGGCTCCAGACTGAAGAAGCGTAGAGTCGACGGGCCAGCTGGCTTGGGGTTGGACGGCGCAAGTGGAGCAAGGTGGTCAAACTTGCAGCTGTGGCAGCGACAGTCCGCAACTCTTAAGCGGCAGCCGGGTTAGTTCCCAAGCGAGTGCTGATTCGGTCCCTGGACAGCGCCTGGACCGGCTGATAACCTATCTAGGTCCACACCGCAGCCATCGGTGGAAGCCTGTGAGGATCTCGCAGCGCGGGCAGGCTTTCCAGGCGTGTGGCTTTCCAGGCGTGGAAGCGGGAAGAGAGGGAGGTGGTCAACTGGTCATCCACTCAAGACTCAATGGCCGCCGTACGGAATCCGGATCTGAGGATTAAACTTGCCACGGAGCAAGCGTATGGAAACAACGCTTTTTCCATCGTTGGCCAGCTTAACTCTTTTGGATAAGTTCTTGGGCCTTCTCCTGCTCCTCCAAACAAATATCCAAATGTTTCTGTTCGCATACTTGCATGTGTTGGAAACCGACGTCGCTGAGTTGTGGATATTTGTCCCAGTTCCCGGTCGCAGTCAATGATGGTCTTGAGATGGTCAAAAATCATAATGCCGTCGGTTCAGACGCACCGCAACGCACCACTGCTATAAAACAAAAGGCCACGAGTCACGTCAATACGCCGCACCGGCCGCGCCGCTGCTAAATAGGAGTACCGAAGTTCAAGTGACAGCGGCGTTAGGATTGACGTGCGAGGCTATGCACAAAGCACTGAGGCGGCAACACGCTAAGGCTCTGTTCTGACGAGGGTCAACCCGACAAGACCAGCACGGAAACCCCGAAGTGCCGTACAGTATCACGGCTTTCAACTTTGAACTCGCCTGCAAACCACATTTTCGGTTTAACCGAAAATCTAATTTCTGGCCACGCCACGCCTTGCGGAAGGCCGCTTCCATTTTACAACTTCGGCATTATTCTATCGCATACAGGCGCAAGAATTCTTGAACGTACATGTGAATGATATAGGGGGAAAATGTCGGGTCAACTTACACCAGACGGCTCGAGCGTTTGGCTGCCGGGCATCGTGGCGTGCATTGCGCACCATCTGCCAGCTAACGAAGTGGCAAGCACATTACGACTGATAGACAAGACGACGTCGCAGCAGTTCGCACACCACAGGACCCTGCGGCTCTCGCTTCCGTCACCCATCCACGTGTTCCGGGAGCGCTGGGGCCGCCCGAGCGCTTTCCGCGCGTTGTCTCGCAAGCAGCGGCTGCAGCTGCTGTGCCTGACGGCGGCAAGCGGCAGCGTCGCCAACCTGGAGGTTGCCCTGGCCTATGCGGGTCTTGATCTTCGGCGCGAGCTGCTTGAGGCCGCCGCAGCCGCGGGCCAGCTCGACATGTGCAAGGTGCTGCGTGCGCGCGGCTGCCCCTGGGGTGATTATCTGTCAGCCACGGCGAAGGCCGGCCACCGGCACGTGTGCGAGTGGCTGTTGGCCAGCGGCTGCCCCTTCCCCTGGCACGTCGTTTGCGGTGCTGTCCGGAGCGGGCAGGAGGACCTTATGCAGTGGCTGCTGACGGAGTTGCAGGGCCGTCCCAACGACGATGTGTATGGTGACTGCCAGTCATTGTTAGAGGCCGCGACGAAGGACTTGAGCCTGGCGGCGCTGCAGCGGCTGTGGGAGCAGCTCATGGCAGGGCGTCACGGCAGCGACCTGCAGCAGCAGCTTGAGCAGCTCGATGAGGCGGATCGGGGTGACATCCTGGCGGCCGCGGCCGGCAACACCACGCCCGATTGGCAGGCCAAAGTGGAGTGGCTGGAGTGGCTGGGCTACCCCCGCATAGCAATGGCGTGCGTTTTTGCTCTTTGGGCTGGCGACGGCGATGCAGCGGTGGCGCGTCTGCAGTGGCTGCACGGCCGGGGCTACCCCCTGGAGGCGGCGGTGGCGAACGCTGCGATCCCTGTCGGCAATCTTGCCGCCCTGCGTTTCCTGGTGGAGCAAGCGGGGGTGCGGCCCGCCGGCAATCAGTTCCCCGTGACGGATGCAGCCCGCCGGGGCCACCTGGCCGTACTGCAGTACCTGCACGCCAACGGCTTGCCTGTCAACGCCCGTTCTGTTGCGGAAGCGGCGGCCCGGGCTGGTCACCTGCCGCTGGTGGCCTGGGCGGTGGAGGACCTGGGCGTTGCACCCGCCGACGGCGCAGCTAGCTTGCTTGACTGCGCGGCGGAGAGCGGAAACCTTGAGCTGATGGCCTGGCTTCACGTCCGCGGCTGGGCCTTGGGCCCCGAGGCCATCCCCAACGGCGCCGCGAGCGGCTGCGAAGAGGCGCTGGAGTGGCTGGTGGAGCGGGGCTGCCCCTTCCCGGTGGGTGTCGCCGTCCTCGTTAGTCACCACCACATGTACGTTGCGCTCCGTGTGGCCCACCAGTTGTGGCCCACCGGTGGTGCATGCGCTGTGCCCAGCCAGGTCACTCGGCAGGTCCATTAGACGGGTGTGCCGGGCCAGCGTGTGTCATACGTCCGTCGAGCTGCTCGAGACGTTATTCATGGCGTCGATGCCGTGTTCAGATTTGCATGTGCGCGTTCCGGGACAAGAGTCACTGTCTGCCAAGTTGCCAAAGCGCGGCGCCGGGAAACTCTGCTGCCGGGGAGCTAAGCTGTGAGGCTGCATGGGGGTTGCACCGCCCCTGCCTGCCCAACCGCCCGTCCCTGCATTGAAGTGTGTATGTACGGCAATCATGTATGTTCCTTGGCGGCCTCAGCTCGATGGCGGCGCCTACCTTGGAGCCGCCCTCAACGGTGATCTGGCGATGCTCCGCTGCCTGCACCGGCTGGGCTGCCCCTGGGGGCCGCCGGGGAAGCTGCTGGCGGACTGCATCAGCAACGTGGTCTCCGTCGCCGTTCTGCAGTGCCTGCTGGACTTGGGCTGCCCCGAAATGGACTGGGATGCTGCGGTCAAGTTGGCGGAGGGCTGGAGGGCGCAAATTGCGCCCCGGAAGCGCCACGCGGCGCTGCTGGCATGGCTGGGCGAGCAACGGCGGCGGCGGCTGTCGCCTGGGGCCCAAGGGGCCTAGCTCGCGGCAGCAACGAACAGCGGCGCCAGACTTGCCTTGTAGAGCGGGGCGTGTGTGGGTTGGGTGCGGCTTACCGTGTTGTCCGGTGCCGGGGGTCGGTAGGGCTGCCACACAGCCACCCACCCTGTCATGATGATCGGTGTGTGTTGGGGGAGGAGTGTGTGGGGGGGACCGGAGCGAGGGCCGTCCGCAGTCTGATGGCGGGGCGGGGGCAGACTTTGGGTGCCGCCGGGCGGTGACTCATCCCATCTGGGTACGACTTATTCGGTCGGGGGCATGCATGGGCTTTTGAGGTTGTGCATGCCGGCCGCGCGCGTGCTGCACTCGTGGACGTGGTTCACGATGCCGCTTGGCAGCTCCGATCAGAGCAGGACTCAACAAGTTCGGTTCTGCCTTCGCTGTGCTGCATTAGAGACAGCGCTGCAGAGCCCTCGTCTAGGGAGGCAGCCGAGTGCTGCAAGGCATGGCAACTGCCGTCAGCGGGGCTGCATTACCGCATTACTACGGCCGTCACACCCCGCCACGTTGCTGGTACTTGAGGGTTTAGGGTTTTAGGGTTTCCTGCATCTATGCGGCTGATTCCGGCAGCGCGGCTCCCACGGGCGCTTCGTGCTCGCTGATAATCGCTGCGACCTCGAAGGTGGTGGCATCGTAAATCATACCGTATGTGGGCCGCCGGCTGCTGGCCTGCTGGTTGATGTCACCGCCGCGGGCCACCATGGGCTGCAGGCGCACCGCCGCCGTCCGCGGCGAGAACGAGCGGATCAATAAACCGTTTTAAGTAATACCGGTAGGAGACCTTTTGGCGAATCGTGAGACCCTGGGCCCCCGACTCGAATGGGTACCGGTAGTTGTTTGAGTATTGGGTCACGCACCCCCGCAGTTGCCGTATACAAAATTCACTCTCAGAGTGGACCCGAAAGGATCACCGGAGCAGAGTGCTGAGACCATCGTTGGGCTCTGCGGCCCGCGCCCTTTACCGTACCCGGTACGGTACTGCAGCACGTGCTTGCAGCGCGTGCATGGCGGTCCGAGGCCCGCAGGCACGGCAGTTGATATTGGCGCGACTAGAACTGACTACTTCCAGGCAATCACGAGTACCGTACACCCGCACTGGCAGCCCGATCGTTCTGCTGCTCATGAGCATAGATCTGGGAATGAGATCTGGGAATCTGATCGTTCTGCTGCTCATGAGATCTGGGAATGAGGCCTCGAGCATCTTAGGGTGGGCTTGGCCTCAACTGCTCTGAGCACTGTTTGCGCTCAGCTTGGACCGTAGACCCCGTTCTGAAGAGCCCCCTCCTCCCCGCCTAATCAACTCGCACCTGCAGCTACGGTATCACCAACGCTTGCGGGCACGAGACTTCCTTCCCCCCCCCCGCCTCTCGGTGCACCACACGCCGGCCTGATTTCTTTGTCGCGCGTTCGGCAGATCGGCACGGTCTTGCGCAGCAACCACATCCAGCTTCCGGGGTTTGGGCATGTGCTGGGGGTGGTGGGGCAGGCACAATCCGGAACTCCGTGTCCGCTCCACGGACAGTCCGAACCAGTTAAAAGAGACTCAGCACACGCGCACGCGCACTCTCGAGACACGTGAGCCCCACACGGCCACCCCCGCCTGTTTGTTAGTCGGAATTCTTGTTGCCAGCCAACTCACGGTTTACGACATTCGGTACGACATCGCGCCTCGCACGCCCAAAGCACACGCGCTCCTAACCCTTCCTGACTACCGATTACTGCAACCGTGCAACGCCCGGCGCCAAAAGGTGCCAAAAGTGATCGGACCACAACATTTGCGCAAACTTGGGGTGATGCCAGCGGGCCGCAGATGGATGGCCCGCCGGCTCTCGACCCCTCCGGGGGCCTGGACCCCAGTGTAACCAATACGACTATCAAGGTGCAAACAAACTTGAGGTCAAAAAGTCACTGAACCCTACTGAACCGTATACTGGCTAGCCACTTGCTTGCTGGCTTGAAACTCACGCCGATATCCCACAACGGTGCCGGCTGTAACAACAGACCATACCGTAAGCATCCAAAGTCGTGATCATCGTGATTACAAAATCCCCCGACGATGGCGAGACTGACTGACGATGTGTTTGACGATGTCATTTAAGCTCTTGAACCAAAATGGGCCGCGCCTGCGGGCGCGCAAAGCATTACACATCCCAACCCACAAGTAGGACTGGACTGTAGGAGGGCAAGCAAGGCGACGACGGATGAGCGGGCGGCAGCGTCCCGCCGCCGCCGCCGCCGCCATGCCCTCCCGCGCGAGGCGCGACCCCTCCCTCACTTCCCAGCCGAAGGCCCGCCCTTGCAGCCACGGAAAAAAAGGATGTCCCTGCCTTCAGCTTCGAATCTGCAAAGCACTTAGGCCATGGACTAGCACGAAGCGCATTAGGCCATGCAACAGCCAACCACCTCTACTTCACACTTTAGCCCCAGCCAGCTGCCGCTGCCGCTGCTGTTACTGCTGCTGCTGCTGTCGGGCAAAAGCCCAGAGCTTGAAAAGAGAGAGATGAAAACAACTTGACAGCTGCTTCGCAACCCCAGATGCCAAATTACCATTTCTTGTTTGTGGAAAAGGAAACGGATACGCAACAAAGACACAACTCCCCCCCCGGGCCCTGATCTCAGGAGCCTCATATGCCCCACCAGTCGTTGCCTCGCGATTGTGAAATTTGCGTTGCGGCCATTCTGATTGTTGTGGACCGCGGCTATGTCGCCCTCATTCCGCCGTGCGGTCGTCAAAAATCCCACGACGGGGGGATGGGGGATGGCGGTACCGCGGGGGAAACACTTGTACCAAGGTAAGCAGCAGCCCCAGCCCCCCCCCCCCGAAGGCCCTCCAAAGGCCCCACCACCACCCCGCGACGTCCGCCCATCACATCCCGCACCATCAGCACATGCACACAGCCGCTTAAGAAGAGCAACATGCACAAAAAACAGCAAAAAAGGCAACTCATGACATGTTGCAATAGGGTATGCAAAAGAAATATCCAATCAAGCCATGCTGGTACCCGTACCAGTACTGGTACATGATACAGCATAGGGCCTGCGCGCCGCGCCATTGTTTCGAGGCTCAGCTGCCCACCCACCCACCCACCCACCCAGCCACCCACCCACCCAGCCAGCCAGCGGTATCGTCCCTCCGCTGCGGTATCGTCTTTATCACCACCCACCCATCCACCCACTTATTACCCACTTCGGTCCCGCGGGGCACCTGCCAGCCTGTGGAGGTCCCTCCGCCGCCGCCAACAGTCCAACAACACCCGCCAGCCAGCAGTCGCCGTCGTCGCCGCCGCGAGCAACGATTGCGACGACGACACGGCGCCGACACTGCGACAGCTGCCGCTGCTCCTGCTGCCGGCTGCTGCCGCTGATGCCGTAACGGCTGTTGCCGCTATCGCTGCTGCTGCTGCTATTGTTGTTGTTATTGTTTTTGTTGTTCTAGTAGCCAAAACCCATCCGCGATGCCTTGGCGTCCCTCGACCATCGCCGGTCGGCGGTTCGGGCCTTGGCGTCGGCGCTGTGGCAGCTGCGGTTGAGGCGCTTCTCCACTGCGCTCATGCGCTCGGGGCGCTCCGTTCGCGGGCGGTATCCAAACACGTCGTGCAGAAGCGGATTGCGCTGCAGGTGGGCCTGTGGGGGTGTGCGGGTGTGTGTGTGTGTGTGGGTGTGGGTGAGACAGGGGGCGGGGGGTCTGGGGAATGAGAGCCGCTAAGATGGGAGGGCAGCACAAGCGGTCAGGCGCGGTCAGGCACGGCGCAAGGGTAACTCAAGGGCAGAGGGCGTCAGGGGCACACACATGCCCACACACGTGCACGCACACCCACACGCCTGACACAGCAGCACGCAGCCAGGGAGGATCCCGCGGGGCGGCGGCCCTATATCTCCCCCCCACCCTCACGACCCGCATCCCCTACTCCCCCCCCAAATCCCCACCTCCACACACACACACAGGGACCGCCTCTCGCGCCCCTTGCTCCCCCCCTCCCCTCTTGTCTCCCTCCCCTCCCCTTCACCCCGCGCCCTTGCTTCATTCTTGCCAATTAACTCTTCAAAACTCCCCTCCCCCCCCCACATCCTGCCCACCTGGAATCCCCCCGCCAGAAAGCGACGCAGGAAGGCCAGTCGGTGTGTGGCCGCCACCCCCTCCACCTGCAGACAGTCCCCGTGCTGCAGCTTGATGCGGCACTCGGGCAGTGACTCGCCGCTGAGGGCCGACATCAGACCGCGGAAGGTGGAGCGCTGGGAGGCGCGCTCGCGGCGGCTGCGGCGGAGCTTGTCGCCTGGATAGCCGTGTGGGTGTTTCGGGGTGGGGCGGGGCGGGGTTGGGTGGGGTGGGGTTGGGTGTGGAGGTTGTAAAGACAATTGCAATGCGCGGAGTTGGTACAGGGAGGGAGCAAGGTAACGCAGCGCTGTGCTGGGGGGTAGTCAGAGCGGGAAGGGGCGAGGCGGCCGCCACCAGGCCGACCAGCTCATCTGGCGAGCTACCCATGGCGCGACTTGCCCGTCTCATGGGGGGGTCACCTTTCCTTTCCCTGCCTCTTCTTGCCTCGTTCGCTTTCCTTCTCTGTTCTGTTGCGCCGTGCACCCGCGCGTGTGCTGCTCCGAAACTGATGGATCCAGTCCAGGTCTCGCGCGCATTGCCCCACCCTCTCAAGGTGTACGGTACTACGGTAATACCGGTACGGTAATACGGCACATGTTTGGCAGTACAACGGTACTTTCTTCGGCTCCGGTAACCTTCTACGGTGGCTGGGTTCCAGCCGGGTGCCATCGTCTTGCTGTTTCTCATCTTTCCCCATCCGCTCCCTCCCATCCCAACCACCCACTTGGCTCACTCACCCTTCCCAACCCACTTGCTCCCCCTCCCCCGTCCCAGGCCGTTTCCTGTTACCCCCTCCCCCCTCACTCATAGTTATATCAAGGAGCATATCACTCCCTGTCCCCCCTCACCCTGGTTACACGCCAGCTCCTGCATGCGCTCCACCAAGTCGCCCAGCTCGCCACCACTGTCACCAGTGGCCCGCCGCCCGCCGCGCCCATTCGCGTGCTGTTGCTGCTGCTGCTTCCTGCTGCTGCTGCCACCTCCGCTCCGCCCACCAGCCGCCGCCGCACTCCCCACCCCATCCTTCTCCTCGCCACAGTCCTCGTCCTCCTCCTCGTCCCCCGCTCGCTCGTCCTCCTCCCGTTGTTGCTGCTCGTCCTGCTCGTCCAACATCTCGTCCAGCACGTGGTCTGCGCAGCCGCACGCCCTCATTACCCCCACCGCCTCCCCCGCCGCGGTCCGCAGCTCCAGATCCCGCTCCCCCAGCAGCCCCGCCAGGGCCCCCAGACAGGCGGCCGCCTCGTGCTCCCCCATCTGGCAGTCCAGCAAGGTAACCAGAAAGGACCAGCCGCGAACGGCGGCGGCGCGGACCTTCGCATCACCTGCGGGGTGGCCACAAGTTACATGTCACATGTCACGTGTCATGTCACATCACAATCAGTTCGTCAGAACAGGAGGCACGGTCTACCCCCGTTCCATACCTGCCCGCTGGCACTCTTCTGATTCCGCACTCTTAATGTTCACATACGTCATACTTCCGCACTCAAATGTCAAATTGTCGCCACAACACAGACCCAGCAGCCGTTCTGCATCCGCCCCCACTGACTCCACCCCACCCCACCCAACTCACTCACCCTTGCCCCACATTGCCCTCAGTCGGTCCATCACCCCCCGGCTGCCCTCCTCATCCTCCGCCAGCACAAAGGCCGCCAGAGCCAGAGTATCCGCCGCCGCCACCTGAACCGCAGAGCCGCCGCCGTTGGACCCACCAGCGGTGCGCTCCAGCTCCGGGCGGAGGCTCTGGAACAAGCTGGGGGACAGGGCGGTACGGCATGGCGGTACGGGATGGCGGTACGACAAGGCGGTACGGATGGCGAAAGGCAGGGGGAGAGGGTGAGGGAGAGGGAGTTTGTGGAGGCGGTCGATCGGTCATGAATGGGGGACTTGCAGGTCTGTAGCCGAGGGGGGGGGGCGGACGTCGGCGGACGGGCCCAGCCGCAGTAGGGCGGGGACCGGGGAGGAGGGTGAGCATCTAAGAAAGAAGATACCGCGGCGGAGAGAGGGAATCGAACCCGGGAGCGGTCGGTTCAGTGGTCGGTTCAGCGCCTAGTTAATCCCTCACCCGCGCCTCTCTCTCCTCCCTTCCCGCTCGTTACGGTGGTCAGCCAGTCAGCCAGCCAGTCAGCCAGCCAGTCAGTCAGCCAGTCAGCCAGCCAGCCAGTCAGTCTATCAGTCAGGTCCAGGCCTCCGGCCCGCCAGCCCCCTCCCCGCTGCGTGTTCAGCTCTGTCTCCCCGCGTGTGCGCCTGTTTGACTGACACCGACACCTCGCCCACCCCCCCCCCACCGCCTATGCCCCCCCACCACACGCGCCCCCCCACGTGCCCCCTACGTCGCCTCCGTCCCTCCACTGCCATGTCGTTTTCATTATCGACTCGTACGGTGTCGTCTTTACTGCCCCGTACGGTATCGTCTTTACTGCCCCGTATGGTATCGTGTTTACTGCCCCGTACGGTATCGTCTTTACTGTCCCACCTCTCATCCGGCTGGCCGAGTGTGAGGATGTGGAGGCCCAGCAATTGGGAGGCGAGGCTGCTCTCAACGGCGGAGCCCCGCTTCAGGGCCGTCAGGCAGCGGCTGGTCAGGGTCTCGGTGCTGCGGGGGCAGGGGCGGTGAGGGCGTGAGCGGGGATGGTGAGGGCGTGAGCGGGGATGAAGTATGCGGTGCGGTGCGTCAAAGGTACCGTTTGCAGCAGTGCTGGGGTGTGTGTGGGGGGGTTGGGGGAGAAGAGGGGCGTGGAGATGGGAGGAGGAAAGGCCAGCGGGGCTTGTTGAGGGGTTTTGGGAATAGCGCGGCGTCTTTACGTGCGTGGTGTCACGCAAGGGTGAGGTGAGAGGTGAGAAGCGCAAGCGAGCCACACGGGGCGGGGCGTATGGGGTCAATGGCGATGGTGGAGCCGCAGCAAAGTAACCGCGGCGACGTGAGGTGGGGACCGTCTCCTTTGAACTTGGTAAGGAGACATTGTTGTGGCTTAGAGAGCGTGCTGGTGATAAAAAGAGGGAAGGACGGGGCCCGAGACGGACTTCGTTGCCGTCGTGGCATTGGTGGTTTTGACTCACTGTTCCAGGCAGTCGTTGAAGCGGTAGTCCACCCGCAGCATGACGGCGAGCGACTCCAGTGCCTTCTCCCTTGTTGAGCCCCTGCGGAAAGAGTGCCAGGCCTTGGGCGGTACGGCCTAGGACACATTGCAGGTACTTTCGGAAGCCAATTGCCGCACCTCTTCTCAAACAGCGAGTCCAGTCGCTTTTCGAATTCGTCGACTTGAATGTCGTCTGCCTCGCCATCGAGGTAGCTGAAGGCACTGCAAACGCTGGCTGTGCTGACGCTGCCCGGCCCCTCTCGGCCGAGAGAGGCGAGCTCCAGGCACGAAGCAGCGGCAGCTGCCACGCCATTTGCTCGCCCTGCAATAAACCATAATGCGTCACAGCCGGTCGCAGGTGCGCACCGTTATACAGGCAAAGCAGACCCAATCCCAACTTACTGCGGCCTCCCATGTCTCCACGTTGGACGGGCGCCGCAGCCACGCGCTGGTCAATAGATACACAAGCAAATATCACAATTCGCTACTGAAGCTCATGTATGAGCTTGCCGCAAAGTTCGCCCCAATAGCCTTATCGGAGCCGCGAAGAAAAAGCAGGAGGGGGGAGCGGTAGAGTTGTTTTGTGTACACCCGTACATCTTGCCATAGAAATGTCACAATCTGCGCCTAGGTCTCGCCTTTTGGCCTTCCTTAGTTAGCGTCGCGCTCGCCAAAGTCGTACGATCGTACAATGTACCGTAATCTTGCGAGCCGTAGCCTGCTTGCGACGCGGGCGCCTCCTAAGTATGGATTGGTTGGCGCAACCATTTGCTGTCAAGCTCCTATTTGAGTCGTTTGGCTCGTGTACCGGTGGGCTTTGGGGCTCAGGGCCCGGCGCCTGAGCGGTGCAGACGACATGGCGACGACGACGCTTGCGCCACCCTTCAAGCCACCCTTCAACCAAGTACGAGCGAAGCAAGACCCTTTCCCATGTGCGCTGTTGCTGTATTCGCGTCGTTTTCCTTAGCAGGCTTCCCCCACTCGACATCTGGGCACGTGCGGTACGGCCATGTACGGCTCATACCGTGTACGACAGAGGAAACTTCGAGAGGGCAGAACGGCCCGAGGAACATCATTGGACGCGGATCAATATGGACTGCAGTAGTGCGAGGCGGGACGCGGGAGGTGGTCAGCATCGCAATTCACAAGACACCTAACACAAGCCCTCGGACGGAAGTCCACCTGGTGGACCAACAAAGGCAACTCACAAGCGGAAGGCGTACCAGTAGGTTAGGCCCGCGCCACTGGCGCCGCCTGGAGGGCTTATGCCAGCCAGTCCGGACTCAGGGGGTGCATGTGCGCGCGCCGGGGGGCGCCACCAGCCGCTATCATGCCCACTGCCAACTGTGGCAACCAGAGGCCGGCAGGAGCTGAGGGTCCTGAGGGTCATAAGGAGTCGTATCGCAGCCGGCATTCGCATACGGGCCGCGGCTGCGGGTACCGAAATGGCAAACATTCGACCGAAATATACATGTGTTGCAGCCCTTGCAGCGGCCCGTACGGCCGCTCGCTGACCCATCAAGCCTGTTTGACCCCTTCGGCGCTAGGATATGTGTGCATTTTTGGCAGCCCAGTCTTGCTTTGGATTCAAGAATCTCAGCATGTTCCCGGACTGTGGGCCGCGGCCCCCGGACCGCCGCATGAGGTACGAGTGATATGATCCACAATGGACATGCGGGGGGGTATCTGGGTTTGGGTTTGGGTGGTTGCTTGGGTGCAAGCATCAGAATTGTTGAAAGTACAACCGAGACAACGGACCCACGTTGACACCCGCCGAACGGCAACCGCGCCGTACGCCAGGAATGCCAGACGCCGAGACTAAGCTAGGGCCGACCGCATAGTTCTCGCGTAACTAGAATACATAGAAGCGTAACGTACACGGAGTTACGCCACGGAGTTGCGATACAATTGGGCGCACGAAAGTCAAAACACCACCCACCCTTCAAGCCGCGCGAGCACCCACGGCTTCCACAGCCGGAGTGGTTGGGCGGAGAAGAGAGAGACTCCGGAGATCACTGCACGCGCGGGCGGACGTCGCGGGAAGCCAGGTGGCGGTGCGGGTCGAGGTAGCGCTTCAGCACGGCGGGCGTACGGATCTGCCCCAAGGTCGACAACTCCTCCGGCATGGCGCCCTGACGCTGGGCCTCCTGCAGTGTGCCCCGGCGAAAGCCGTGGTTGGTCTCGCCCTCGTACAGCCCAGCGTTCATCAGGTGCGTCCGCAGCCGCGCACCCAAGGCGCTGCTGGACAGGGGCGCCTCCTTAATGCGACCCCCCCCCCAGCCGCCGGGGGCCGGAACAGATAGCACGTCACGGCGGAGCCCGGGGGTGAGCGGTGGCTGGAGCAGAGCGCCAGGTAGACCGCCAGACCACGGAGGAAGCAGGTCTGGGGGTCGACGCCAGGAACGAAGGTGATGCCCGGCGCGCGAGACGCCTGGTAGGTTTTGGTGCCGAATTGAGACACCAAGCGAGAGACGCCAGTAGGGTAGGAGTCGCCCAGGCCTGGAAGGGGCAGGGGAAAGCCCCCAAAGGGACGGCGCCCCCCGGAGGCAGGGTCGCGGAAGTCCTCCAAACGCAGCCTGCCCACGTCGGCCCCGCGCATAGATGTGGCCCACATGTGTGTGTGTGTGTGTGTTTGTTACATGGTTGGGGGTGCGTGCCCCTCTCATGAACAAAAAACCCATACGAGCCGAGGGCCCAAGGGAACTAAAACGCCTAAAAGCACAACAGTAGAAATACCGCCCATGCAGGAGAAGGGGATACTAGCGGCCAAAGGGGACCATTGAGTTGCGGTGGGCCCACATGCGCTCAAGCATCTTCGCCAAACGGGGAGGATCCCATCTCATCGCTTCCTCCATACCCTCGAATTGAGGGAAACCTTCATCCGCGCGCCCACATGTAGAGCATGCAGAGCAGGTCACGGAGGAGTAGCAGTAGCTCCTCCAACCGCGAGCGGGCCGCCCGAATGACGCTCCACAGGTAGTCGACCAGGGAGTGGAACTTGGGCGGGTGCAAGGGAATCGCGGAGACCTCCACCAGGCCGCCCGACGCCACCCCTTTGGTGTAACGCTTGCGGAAACCCTCCACCTCTGGCGACTGGCAAGGAATGCCGAGACCGGTGGCGGGTTCTGTGCTCCTGTCTCCCTAAACCTGTAATCTCCTGGCTCTGCCGAAGATGACGGGCTGGCCGAATGGGCTGTTTTGAGAGAGCCATTGAGACGAGGAGCGGGGAACCAGCTGCCAAGGGCCCTTACACTGCAGGAGAACTCAGCCTAACACACACCAGCCGCGCGCGCGGCCCTCCAAGCCGCCCACCAGCCGAGCGCGCGGCCACCCCACACGAAACCCACATCCCGCGGCGCGACACCAAACCCGCAACCGCGCACCACCAAACCGCCGCCGCCGCGGCAAAAACGCACCCGAACCACCGCCCCCGCGGGGCGATAACCACACGCCAGGCAGATGGCCGGCGAAAAAAAACCGGGCGAGCCCCCCCCCTGCCGCGCCACCCACCGCCCAACCACACCCAGACAAGGACCCCCCCAGCCCCGCCGAAGGCCGCCGGGCCCGGCCGTCAACCGGAGCCCGCGGGCGACCCGCCGATGGCCGAGCCGATGGTGGAGGCGTCTGAGCGCGGGAGAGGACAGTCGAGGGAGGCGGGCGGGAAACTAACAGCTATGAAAAGCTGAAGCTCTACTGAGTGAAAGGCAGAATGCCTGTAACGAAGGAGCGAAAGCATAATAAACGCGCCACTCGATTACCGGTTGTACGACAGTCGCACAGAACCAGACTTAGAGGCTCCGATCGCTACGCTCAGTCGCATCTAAGTCAACAAGTCGAACTAGCCACGCCGTCCTAGGCGCCGGAAGAGGCCGGAGAGGAGTGAGAGGTGGTGCTTGAGGGTGTTGAACGAAGGGGCCTTGTCCGCCTCGCCAAGGCGCCGGTAGGTATTTAACCAGCCGCCCATGATGTATACGACTTAGTCGTCGGGGGTACAGGTGCTTAGGTCACAGCCCATGCCCGGGCTAATGAACCACGAACTCGCCTCGCGACCGGCGGCTTGCTGTTGTTTGCAGGTGGAGGGAGCAAGGGCCAGCGAGATCACCTCCTCGGTGCTGACCAGACTCTGCAGATAGGTGGCAGCGGCCTCTGCAGGGCCCAGGATGGGAGGTGGCGCGACGGCGGCCATGCTGGCCGCGGCTCGCCCTCTCAGATAGCGTCATCGGTGCAGGTGCAACCTGGGTGGCCGGGGCCAGGCGGTTTAGGCCAGGGAATCCTCGAAGTAGGCAGGGCCGGGTGGCGGCCAGGGCTAGTGAGGAGGCGCGTACCTACCGGAGTACATTGGATGTAGACAGGTGTGTTGGAGATGAATCCGGACGCCGCAGACGGTCCGCGGAGGACCTGGGAAAGCTCTGGGGACGACGGGAAGGGGAACTGGCGGTAAGACGCGGAGCCAGTAAGCAAATTATAAGCTATAGAGATTGGCAATAATTAGCTCAATCTGTGCTCTTGGCCTCGCCGTAGTTCGTTGGCCAACCTCCACTCCGGCATTCCGGCAGGGGGGGGGGGGGAAAGCGAACATTCAACCTATTCAACCTCCTGGCTCGTCTGGGCCTTACGAGCTCAAAGCTTAACCCTAAGTACCAGTTAACCACCCGGTGAATTTAATTAATTACAGAGGAGTTGGATAACAGCTACATAGTGCGATCGCACGGCTCTGTGGGTCTGATGTTCAATAGAACATCTAGACCAGGCCACTAACCAAATCACCGGCGAAATCGCTTCATTGGAAAGTGATCCCACGCTGGGATCCCACCCGGTGAGTCAGTATATCGAAAATATCCTGCCTAGCGGCGTGACAGTATATGGTCGGCTGGACGAGCGAGTGAGCGCGTGGAGGCCGAAAGGGGCCGAAGGCCCGAACGAGCGAACGAGCGAGTCCAGCAAGGCAATAAACTGTTAAGCCACAAGGCAGGATGATTTGAGATACTGATACTGTCGACTCGTATACTGTAGTAACACAGTGCTAATAATATACTGAAGTGGATATAGTAGGACCGAGGCGCCGAAAGTGGGATAACATCATCAAATGCTTGATTCGGACAAATGCACGAGCACACGTTAATAGTAAACAGAAAGTCGGCAGTGGCAGCTGGTCGGAACCGAGCTCGCGTCGAACTAGGTCGAACTCTACCCTGATACGCACACTGTAACGGAGCTCGTTCCGTTACAGTATGCCGTTAATACAACTAATCTAAAGAGGTTAGAAACCACAGAATGGTGGTATCGAAAGAAACCAATTAGGTATGAGTTTCAGTGCAGCGTGTTCGCGTCCCGTTTTTTTCGTCGGAATGGTAATAGGGGGGGTGGGGAGAAAGTATGGGGTGTGGTGGGGGGGGCCGCTTGACCCCCCCCTCCCCCATCATTCGTTACTGGTTTCGGGGCTGGCTTCAGGGCGAACGAGCAGGCGAGCCGCTACTCCAGGCCGTTCTTGGCCTTGCTCGCTTTATCGGGTTCCCTTCCAGAACACGTGATAAAGTCGTATCTGTATCTTCATCATTCAGATAATGTAATATGCCCGCTAAAGGTCAGCACCGGTATTATTATTAGTGTCGGAAGGATCCGAATGGTTATCCACAAAATTGTATATAATCGATACAGCTTGACAAGTAGGCTTGTGTCTGGCCCGCTTTGTCTCTGGGTTCTGCAGCTGAACGACAGGGAACGGCCTGGAACGGCCTAGAAGGCAACGACGAGTGGGTTGCTCCGCAATTAATGAGCCTTGAGGAGCTCAAAGAAGAATACATGAAACAATACTGCCTTAGGATTCAGTTTAACGAGGACTATTCCTTCGCCGAACTCTGCATGGCGGCAAAATTTAAGCTACATAAATGATTGGGGATGGGGGGCATAGCATGAATGATGGGGGAGGGGGGGGTCTGGACCCCTTTTCCGTTACCATTCATACGGCAAATTTGGGACACGGACTCCCTCCAGTATTTGAACGGAGTTGGTTGCAAGCGCCATAAGGCCCTTGTCGTAATGGAAGCCTTACGAATGTGCCTGACATCCTTACACACACAGAGATGCACTGTCCGATAGCTCCGGAACCGAATAGCCATCCCTTCAAGCTCACACACGAGTACACAGGTATATAAGACAAATCATACATGAGTAGTAGACACGTTTTTGATACCGGAACATTGGGTGCTTACACCTAATAACGAGCCCCGTATCTGTACCCAGTACAAACGTCGTCATCCCGGCCGATAAACATGATGCTATTGCATGATGTTGCTGTGGCTGGAGTGGCTGCGGCCACTGTATGCGTCCTCTCACGCATCGTCAGTCCCAGGAAGCTCGCGATCCGCTCGCTGCCAACAACAAGGTCAGCCCGATAATTATTAACGTTTGACATTTTCAGGTATCTTTGTGTATATAAGACAAATCATACATGAGTAGTAGACACGTTTTTGATACCGGAACATTGGGTGCTTACACCTAATAACGAGCCCCGTATCTGTACCCAGTACAAACGTCGTCATCCCGGCCGATAAACATGATGCTATTGCATGATGTTGCTGTGGCTGGAGTGGCTGCGGCCACTGTATGCGTCCTCTCACGCATCGTCAGTCCCAGGAAGCTCGCGATCCGCTCGCTGCCAACAACAAGGTCAGCCCGATAATTATTAACGTTTGACATTTTTGGGCGGGGCCCCAGCGCGAAGCGCCCAGGGGGGCCCCGCCCTGTAGGATTGCCCATGTTCCCGGAGCAATCGTAGATTGCGAAGGGACTGCATACCCCAAAAAAAATGTGGTGTCGCAAAACGCACTCGTCTTTTGCGACTTCTGGCCACCGAAATTTCTGGGAATCAGCATTCTATATTATTGATGGCTGCCTCCGTGTCGGAGAGCCAGGCACGCCCACGTCGCAGCCATTCAAAGGCTCCATGGACGAGCGACCCGCCGGCGCGCGACCAGAACGCCTCCAAGGAAGTCTTTCAATGGCAGTCAATGCCGCATTGTAAACAACGTGCATTGCGCGATGCGGCGCGACCTCAGGCGCCGGTCGCAATACATTCACAAACGGATAGCGACCTCAGAGGGTAACTTCAGCAAATATGTACGCCGGCACATAAACAAACATGACATGGAATTATGTTGCATATGAAAGTTTGACAAAAGCTCAGTATCAGATAGGTCGCAGCCGGCAGCGGTTGCAACATGTTCAATGGCCGTAAGGCGGCCTAAAAAATAGGCGTAACGGCATACAATCAGTTCTACTGACATCCCGCTAGGGCATGCTGTAAGCGCGGCTTCACCGATGGGGTGTCGGTGGTACGACGACGCTTATGATGACGCTCATGACAGCGAAACGCCAAGCATCCGGTGCCAAACTGCATTCGGACAAAGCAGACGCCTGCGACAACATTTAGTATAGTGGCAAACTGGGGCCCAGGGCGTACAGTGCTCGTCACACTCATCCTCGGAGCTATGTCGCACCTGTTGTCAATGAGCGGGACCATGCGGCTTCTGGAAACGAGGCAACACAACACCTTGCCACGCCTCAACATCGCTAGTCGGAATGACTGAGCCGCGCGCCAGTCGTTGTCGAATGCCACATCGGAGAGACCGGCAGCAGCCAGCGGGAGGCAGAAGGACCGCTTACGGTAATAGTAAGCATGCGCAGCCGCTCAGGAGGCACTCGAGGGCTTACTGGGCCTAGGGCGGGACCAAACAAGGAAGGCATGCCACCCTCGGGAAGGTACGCCAACCCCTCCAGCAGGAAGTCGAGGACCGTTGCCAAACACCGAGATGGGGAGACAAGGCTTGGGCCTGCGGCTGCCGGGCAACAGCCCCACACGTCAAGTAACAGAGCCACCGCCCCCGGACACCAAGGTTGAAGGCTCGGCCCGCGCGGGCCAGGTCAGTCAGCACGACGAGCCTGGGCTTACGGAAAGGACAGGGGTCTCAGGCCAAGGCCACGGGGAGCGGCAGGCGACACGGGAGACGGATACCGCCACACACAGGTCGTTCACAACTGTGCACCGTGCGCCCACACCTAGAGGGCAAGTTGCGCGTGGGACCGGTTCCAACGGGGAGGGGCGGCGTGTGCCGCGGGTATGGCAGCAGGGGGCCCATCTCGTGCGGGGCCGGGTTCGGGGGGAAAGGGTGGTGCGCACCGGGGGGGCTGTAGGCGGGGTGCATCACGCACGGAATAGGGCACAAGGCAGAAAGGGGAAGCGACACGCACCGCGGGGTCGGCCGAAGAGGGGCGCATCGCGCGCGAGACCAGGTACCAAGGGACCGGGGGGGGGGGCGGCGCGCGCCGCTGAGGCATGGTGCACCACGTGCGGATCGAGTCCATGGGGAAACGGGAAAAGGTGGTGCACGCCGCTCGGACAGCAGGAGGGGACGCAGGGCGCGCGGCATCGAGTACAGGGTGGGAAAGGAGGAGGGTGGTGTGCGCCGCTGGGGTTGCCAGGAGGGGCACATCGAGCGTGAGACCGAATACCGTATCAGGAGAAGGGTGGCGGCGTGCACCACGGGGAGGGCGCACCACGCGAGAGACCGAGCCAGGGGGAAAGGGGGGCGGCGCGCACCGTGGGTTCTGCAGGGGAGGGGTGCACCACGCACGGGACCGGGCACTAAGGAAGTGGGCTCCGTGCGCCTCAGGCAGTGAGCGCATGGCAAAGGGGAAAGGGACGGCACGCGTCTCTGAATCGGCAGGGAGGTGCCGCGTCACACGAGGGTCCGGGCCCAAGGGAGAAGACACAGCACTCGCAGTAGGTCGGTCAGTCAGGGTGCACCGTGCGGCCGAGAAGGGACAAGCAGCTTCGAGGGGTACGGGGTGGGGCTCACAGCACACCGAAAAACCCAATACGGGCCAAATGGGGACGGCTAGCATATTTATGGGCCGGCAGGGCAGCCAGCGCTCACCACAAAGGGCGGGCACGCAGGGGGGGAGGCAACTGTACGGGGCACCGGCACCCCATTTCCTGAGCAACACGCTGCACCCCTGGAGCTGGAGCTTACGGCGGGCAAGGCTGGCACGGCCGCGGCCGCGGACTCCCTTCCGCGCGGCTGCGGCCGCGCACTCCCTTACGTGCGGCCGCGGCCGCGGACTCCCTTACACGCAGGGGGGGGGGGCGGATTCCCGTGGGATTTGTGGGAGCGGGGGATTGCGGCCGTGACACCGGCGTGGACGCCCTCTCGCGCCGGGGCTGCCCCCGGGGCCCGGGATCCTTCCTGTTCAGTCATGCCACGGGGTGGTTGCTCTTGGGGCCTGCTTGCCCCAAGTGTTGGCCCTGGTGTTGCTTGTTGGCCTCTTCGCCTTCCCCGTCCTTGTAACATCCCTCGCAGAGGACAAAAACGCACTGCAGGCCACACCCAACACGTGCAAACCCCCTACCCGTCTCCTGCCGTACCTCCCTCCCATCGCCCGGCGCGACCGTTTCAAATTGCTCCGGGCAGTGTTGCCGCAGGCAACACGTGTCATGTCCGTGCCTGTGAACTGTGAACTGTGGTGTCCTAACAAAAGTGCAGAATCTCGGCCAACGGAAATACTGCATAAGTAAAAGATTGCATTCTTTATTGCATGGTATATTTATTATAGAAACCCAACATCGCACGAGTAAAAACCAGTTTGGCAGTCTCCATGGACCGAGGCCGAGGTCAAACCAACGCCTCTCGGCCTATAATTAATTCCAGAAGATTCATCGTTCCTCAAAGTGGATTTCTGACATGACGGCGTGAAATGAATCTTCGCTTCGGCAACCAAATATGTTTGCATTGCGAACATTCTTCCCGCGACTACACCACAGCTCTGCTACCCGGTCCGACCGACTTGACGCACATTTCGATTACAAAGGTTGCAAGGAGCAAACCATGAGGGGCAAACTGCTGGTTGTTGGACGCCAAGCCGCAAATGCACGCATGATGCAGCGGTCTTCTGCGGGCCGCCCAACAAGTCCAGACGGCAACCTAGGGGATGGACTTCTACATTCCCTGTCCTAATGTTAAAGCAGTCAAGCCTCCTCTACGGCGAATACCTCAGTAGCGAAGCCTGTGCACTCTCGTCGGCAACTGCACGTCGTCGCAACCCTCGCAAACAGTTCCGCTGTCCTTCTATTGGCAAGTCAGCCTGCGTGATGTGTAAATGATACACTCCATGTCTACTGTCAAGTAACTTCAGCCAATGCGCTGGCCGGAAGAGTTGCACAGTGCCGAGACGGCGCGCGATGCTAAACATGGGTCGGATTGCTGAAGCCGCAGGCATTTCAGATTTAAAGCTCTGGCTGCCTATCAGCAGGAATGTCGACACTCTCACAGTTGACGCCCTCGCCGCTCGCTTTGGAAATGCCGTATTTCGGTCGATGCGCACATGCGCTCATGCACCCGACGGGATGACGCGCTTCGCGCGGCGCCGGCAGGCCTTGCTAACGACTCGGCTAGCAGGCATTTCGGGAAAAAGCTCTGGCTGTCTATCAGCAGGAATGTCGACACTCTCACACTACTTCACGCCCTCGCCACCCTAGCACTCAACTTAACCCGTACGGATTTAGTGGGGCCCCGCCCTTTTTCCGGCTTCAAGGAAGCCGACACCAACCCCTTGTCAGGTATCTTTGTGTGCCTAGGACTAAACTCCTGCCGGTACTACGCTGTCTCTTGGCGGGACGTGCGGCTCGCGGTGGCCGGGTCGGCCGTATCGGTACCTTGACTTCGCGCGCGGTGTCATTCAATCCGCTAGAACCTAAAACTCCATGTCTTAGTGCTTATTACTGTCGCCTGCTGTCCGGGACATTGAATCTTCCTCAGCAGTGCACCGACAATCGGAGTTGCTGATAAGGAGGAGCTCATCAACGGGTTGCGGGGAGTGGTCGTGGCCGGTCTTGAGAAGATTCCCGAGGTCGGAGCTTTCATCGCGTTCATTGTGGGCTTCATTTGGAAGCCGGTCCCTTCGGGCACACTTCTCGACGAGGCCGCTCGGCAGGTCATGCATCAATGACATGATCCGGTTACAGATTGGGGCGCAAAGGATTCGCGACTTGCAGAACTTTGCGAACGGTGAGTACCCGATAGAGAATATCACTTAATTAATTAATTACAGAGGATCACGCATGACGGTTGCCATGGTGCGCCCGCTTCCGTCGTGTTCCCTTCGCTTGTCGCCTCCTGTCGCTTGTGCCAGCCACCGCGCGCGTTCTATTGACAGGGTCAAGCGCTCTGCTTCCCTTCAGTTGCGCCCTTTGCCTATTGAGATTTTGTTGAGGAGTGTGCGTGTTACCGGCGGGCCGTGAGGGCTTGCCATGCATGCGTGTCGCTCGCCCTTAGTGCTGACTACTGGGGCCATGGGAGGCCATGACAGTACCCGCGCCCTAGATGCTATTCATTACTGACTGGTAAGTTTGTTGTAGGTTTAAGCGATATCGCATGGTTTGATCACGACCTAAGACGTCCATGTTAATTTCCCTTGCACCTACTGCACCGCCCGCAGACCTCAGGCGCACCTTCAGTGTCTACACGGACACCCAGAACCCGCTCCAGAAGGGCGAGAAGCTGTCCAGCATCACCACGGTCCTGGCCACGCACGGCTACCTGATCCGCGACACGAGCGACCCGGCAGTGTGCTACCACGCGCTGCCGTTCGTTGTGTCCATCGCCACCATGCACCTCGCCGCGCTCAGGGAGCAGGTCGTCTTCAGCAACGTCCTGTTCGGCAACGTACGTCCTACCTCCTCGGAGGCAGTGCGTGAAGAAATGCGATAGGGCCTGCGTGCGGTTAGGTGCAGCAGTCGGGTGTACAAGCGAGGGGAGGGAGCTTGCCGTTTCGCGAAACGATCGTGAGTAGGCACAGCCTACACGACATTTATTTATACGGCGACATGACCCTTCACCACCCGTCTATTTATGCCGCCGATCCGTCCTCTGTTGACTGGTGACTGAATGCTGCGCTGGCTGAGCGTCCTCTGCCCTGCTTAGCACTGGTGTTGGCTTGCAATCAGCCGTAGGCAAGCAAACAGCATGATTGGGTGCGTGCATGTTTCGCAGGATAGCTTGCGCCAGCGTCTGACCTGACCCAGCAACGTGCACCTACACCCATTTACCGATGGTGGTTGCTTGCGCCCGCGCGAGCACGCACCTACCCATCAATGCATCCCTTCACCTGCACGCCTTTCTCCGCCCATCACTCACTGTCCGCACACACAGGACGTGGACGCGGAGGTGCACAAGCGGGAGATGCGGGAGATGTACGCCTTGTACAAGGCCAACGCCGACAAGATGCACGCCGACATCCGGGCCTGGCGCCAGGGCTTCATCAGCTCCTCCGTCAAGGAGGAGCGTGCCATGAACAACGACTCCGTGTTGCACAGCTTCAGCGCCGTGGATACCTACGCCGCGCAGCCCTGGGTCGCGCGCGCCAGCTACACCACCGTCGGCACCATGCGGTATGGCGACAAGGATGCCCGGGAGCACGTACAGGCCGCCTTGAACGCGCACACCGCACAGGTCATGACTGCACTCGAGGCCGAGCTGACCACCCAGCTGTCGCTGATCTACCTGTGGGAGAACCATCTGCCGTAAACAGCAGGCGTCGTGTACCTGCTACACGCGTCCACGTTCATCGCGCACGCGAAGCTGGCTGTCGCGAACGGGGCCCCTTCCTGGACTCGGCAGGATAGTACCAGGTGGCCCCTTCCTGGACTCGGCAGGATAGTACCAGGTGGCCCCTTCCTGGACTCGGCAGGATAGTACCAGGTGGCCCCTTCCTGGACTCGGCAGGATAGTACCAGGTGGCCCCTTCCTGGACTCGGCAGGATAGTACCAGGTGGCAGGCACTGAGGGTGGGTGTGTGAGTGAGCGAGCGGCGTTGTATGGCACGGCAAGGCAGCAGGGCCTCGCTAGCTGTTGTTCAGGGCTGTATTAGGGTATGGACTTCATTTAATAATATTGTTGGTTTCAAGAAGAATTACGATTGAGACAAGAAGGGATTTTGTGGTCATGGCGGTTTGCGTGCTCGCTGTGAGCCCAGGAGTGATTCATTCATTCATGACAATCGTTACACGCCACTTTTCGAGGCTACCAAGCACCAACGGCGTGTTTTTTTTGCGTTTCCTGGCATTTCGGGTTGCGCACTTCTTCCCCACCGCGGCCACATGGTATGCGTGCATGTAGGTACGTCACAAAGCTTATGAGGGATAATGGAAAGGGCTAACTTGGCCCCTGGGGACCGTATTGTAGGTCGATGTATTCGTGAAGGTGTTGTCGTAGGGGAGACGTACAGTGCTGGGATGGCAAGTATGAACGATGATGCGAGGATGAAGTGGCATCAATACATTAACGAATACGATGCGTCATATGCATTATAGGTTCCCGTGTGTCAGAAGCGTTGGGCCCGGCTGAGGGTACGTAGCTAGGGAGGGCTGCCATCCCCCCACACACCCCTTCCCAACTCATTTGTGTTACATGTTACCAATGTTTTAATCTTGCAAGGAGCCTCAGCACCATTGTGGCAGTCCCGCAGTCGAGAAATCTCAAATCTGGCATTTGCCGACCTCTGGTGACATCGTCCGAGAACGTACGGCAGTCTGTTAGTAATGCACCCTAATTTTTGCTGACTGGCCGTTTCTTTATTACCATTAGTTGAAGATTGCATAGCTGCGCTGCGATCGGAAGCAGGCGTTGAGCGGGTTGGAGAGTTCATTTCTCGACTTCAGCCCGTTGAATCAGCCCCGCCTACTCTTTGGCCGCACTGAGCAATGGATCATAACCAGTTCATTTAGGTGCACTGCCATCATAGCTCTCCTAAATGCAGCTGTATCGGTCTCATAAACAATGCATGCCCTTGCGCGGGCTTCGCTAGCTGCGCTGTTGTTGCTTGCAAACCCTCAAATTCTTCGTAGTGAAGAAACTCGGCCGAGCCCCGTCATAATCCAGCGCAAGCCTTGTCCAGGCGGATGGTAGGTCCGGGTGGCGATGTCCACTTGGCCGGCGATGTGTTCGGCAGTTGTCAGACCCACGCGGAGCAGTGGCTACCCTGCCGACCCCTCTCCTTCCCTTTGGTCCATGGCGCGCCCTCCCAGCGGTCAACGGGGTCACTGCAACTACGAGCAGGGGCGCTGCGAATGCCCCTGGGGCTACACAGGTGGGTGGGTCCGGAGAGACCCAGTCGCTCCGGCTCGGCCCGGCCTGCCACCGCCCATCGGCCGGCCCAGATCTAGGCGGCCCAGCTCTGTCCTCCCTCTCAGCATCCCGGCACCGGGGCCCATCCCCTCTGGGGGCGCATCAGGACCACCGCCCTTAAGGGACAGCGGTGCTTTCGTCCATTTAGGGACAGCGGGCAGCCGGGAACCGTCGACTGCATTAGTCTGCACCGTCAAAATGCGTCTGATGCACCGCCAACGACTCAAAATGCGCATGTATCTCTCGATGTCCCCCTAAATGTGCATCCTGCGTTGGCCTCGCGCCCTGCTGCTGCGTGCTGCTCTCCCCGGGGTTCGACAAAAGAGGCCCTGCCCTGCGGCGCGGTTCGGGGCGTGTGTGTGTGTGTGTGTGTCGCACCTAGCCACACCCTCTGGGAGGAGGTGCCCCCCGGGGGTTGCGGGGGCCGGGTCCCCCGGCTGCCGGCAGCAGCAGCTGCGAGCCCGGCGATGGCGGTGGCCATGGACCCCCCTGGCTTCCCGTGTCGTGTCTGGCCGTGTCGTACCGGGCATTGTCGTGTCGTACCGTGCCGTGTACTGCCTTGCCATGTCGTATGTGTGGTCTGTGTGTGTGTGTGTCCTCTGCGATGCGGCCGCGTGGCGTCGTGAGGAATGTGGGTCGGGCACACGGCACACAATCGAGGGGGCGGGCGGGTGGTGGGCGGCGGGTGGTGGGCGGCAGCGGCGGGAGGGCAGCTGACTGATGCGCAACGCCCCCTTCCCCCCCCCACACGCACGCACCGCCGCCGTCTTGGAAAGTAAAGGAGGGAAGTGCCCCCCAGGAGGGGGGAAACGCATACGGCATACCCCCTGTTGCGTGTCGCCGCGCCGGCTGCGCTCGGGGCGGTATGGTGGCCTGCGCGGGGCTGACCCATGGGTCGGACATCCCGAGGTCGAGCGGGCCCCGAGAGCCCGGGACCTGGACAGTGTGCGGTGACGCCGCCCCCTTGCCCCGCCCTCACCGGAAAGAGACAGAGAGAGATAGGGGGTGGGGGAAAGAGGGTTGGAGGGGAGAACGAAGGATCGTTCGAATCCATCTCCTTTCGGCCCCAAGCCGAGCTTTCCCGCCTCTCCTGCCTTCCTTCCCCCTCGCATATTCTTTCCCCCTTCCCCCCTTTCGTGGCTGGGCCGGGGGCCGCAGGTCCCTCTTGTCAGGTGGACCGAATGGCGGCCTGCCGCCAAACAGAGGACGACCCAGGTGGGTGGGTGGGTGGGTGGGTGGGTGGGTGGGTGGGTGGGTGGGTGGGTGGGTGGGTGGGTGGGTGGGTGGGTGGGTGGGTGGGTGGGTGGGTGGGTGGGTGGGTGGGTGGGTGGGTGGGTGGGTGGGTGGGTGGGTGGGTGGGTGGGTGGGTGGGTGGGTGGGTGAGTGGGTGAGTGGGTGGGTGGGTGGGTGGGTGGGTGGGTGGGTGGGTGGGTGGGTGGGTGGGTGGGTGGGTGGGTGGGTGGGTGGGTGAGTGAGTGGGTGGGTGGGTGGGTGGGTGGGTGGGTGGCTGGCTGGCTGTGTGGCTGGGTGGCTGGGTGGCTGGGTGGCTGGGTGGCTGGGTGGCTGGGTGGCTGGGTGGGTGGGTGGGTGGGTGAGTGAGTGGGTGGGTGGGTGGGTGAGTGAGTGGGTGGGTGGGTGGGTGAGTGGGTGGGTGGGTGGGTGAGTGGGTGGGTGGGTGGGTGAGTGAGTGGGTGGGTGGGTGGGTGGGTGGGTGGGTGAGTGGGTGGGTGGGTGGGTGGGTGGGTGGGTGGTTGGGTGGGTGGGTGGGTGGGTGGGTGGGTGGCTGGGTGGCTGGGTGGCTGGCTGGGTGGCTGGCTGGGTGGCTGGCTGGGTGGGTGGGTGGGTGGGCGGGCGGGTGGGTGGGTGGGTGGGTGGGTGGGTGGGTGGGTGGGTGGGTGGGTGGGTGGGTGGGTGGGTGGGTGGGTGGGTGGGTGGGTGGGTGGGTGTGTGGGTGGGTGGGTGGGTGGGTGGGTGGGTGGGTGTGTGGGTGGGTGGGTGGGTGAGTGAGTGGGTGGGTGGGTGGGTGGGTGGGTGGGTGGGTGGGTGGCTGGGTGGGTGGGTGGGTGGCTGGGTGGGTGGAGAGCCCGGGAGGGACCGGGGGGTACCTCCTCCCCGCGATCGTACCCAGTCTTTGCCAGTGAGGGCGACCTACAGATGTAACGCAAGTACGGAGAAAGGCCCACCATACTCCCCTGCACTTCGTACTTCCGTACTGCCCTGCATTTCGTACTTCCGTACTCCCTCGGGCAGCGTCATCCCGGAACAACACACCCTGTCCCCCCACGGGGCCCGCCCGCCTCTGCTTAGCCCGCCTCTGCGTAACGCTCCCAGGCAGCCACTGCTGCCGCTGTGGCGCAGATCCCCCGGCCACCACTCACCGACCCCACCTGGAGGCCCACAGCTAGGGCCGCCTCTCCGCTGCCTGCTCTCTCGCGCCCGCGTTGCTTCACAACCCAACCCCACTCACTCACCCACCCACCCACCCACCCACCCACACCCACTCACCCACACCCACCCACCCACTCCCACACCCACTCACCCACACCCACTCACCCACTCCCACACCCACTCACTCACACTCACCCACCCACACCCACTCACTCACCCACACTCACCCACCCACTCCCACACCCACTCACCCACTCACCCACTCACCCACTCACCCACACCCATATGCTCACCCACCCACCCACACCTACTCACCCACTCCCACACCCACTCACCCACACCCACTCACCCACACCCACTCACTCACCCACACTCACCCACCCACTCCCACACCCACTCACCCACTCACCCACACCCACTCACCCACTCACCCACACCCACTCACCCACACCCATATGCTCACCCACCCACCCACACCAAATCACCCACTCCCACACCCACTCACCCACACCCACTCACCCACACCCACTCACTCACCCACACTCACCCACCCACTCCCACACCCACTCACCCACTCACCCACACCCACTCACCCACTCACCCACTCACCCACACCCACTCACCCACACCCATATGCTCACCCACCCACCCACATGCTCACCCACCCGCACTCAGGCTCCTGCGGCTTCATCATGCCCAAGAACTGCGAATGCTACCGAGAATGCCTCCGCCTGTACTGCCACTACGGCACTGATACGGACAAGTGCAGAAACCAGGTACTGTACACGTACGACATGTCCGTACGTATGCACACGCATGCAGCCGCAGCAGCAACCGCAGCGGCAGAACACGCGGGGGGGGGGGAAGGGGAGGGGAGGGGGCAGTACATCCCTATCAGAGGGAGGACGGGTGTCCATGCCCGTGTAACAAAACACACGGGCATGGACACGAGTCCATGCGCCCCTCTCCCGCTCTCCCCTTCCCCGCCTCCCCTCCCCTCCCCCGCACGGGGTTCCATCTGCCATCTGCCAACGTGGACCGCCCCTCCCTCCCTCCCTCCCCCCCTCCCTCCATCCTCCCTCCATTCTCCCCCAGCCGTCACTCTCTCACCCACAAGCCGCCCTTCTTTGTCTTCCCCGCCCGCGCACGATGTAACCCCGCCACCGCCGCCGCCGCCCTGCCACCAACTACCAACTTCCAACTACCAACCGTGCAACGCAACCAGATGTGGGGTAACGACGCGTTCGACGCCTCCTGTTGGCTGTACGGCAACGAGGCGGTGGGCCCCTCCCCGGACCACCCCCAGAACAGCTCCCGCTATCCGGACAACCCGGAGAACGAGACGGTGTGGTACGGCCACGTGAGTACGGCAACAAGTACGGGGGGAGTACGAGTACGGATATGTACGGCAGGCTCTGCTCCAAATGGACTGGTCCATTGTGGTCCATTATGGCGCATTGTATTGGGGAGGGGATTGGATGGGGGGGGGCGCGAAATTGGGCGTCCTCAGGAGGCGGCTGCGCATCGACCCGACCCTTTGCGGGGACGGGGACGGGGACGGGGAGGGGGACGGGGACGGGGACGGGGACGGGGACGGGGACGGGGACGGGGACGGGGACGGGGACGGGGACGGGGACGGGGACGGGGACGGGGACGGGGACGGGGACGGGGACGGGGACGGGGACGGGGACGGGGACGGGGACGGGGACGGGGACGGGGACGGGGACGGGGACGGGGACGGGGACGGGGACGGGGACGGGGACGGGGACGGGGACGGATACGGGGACGGGGACGGGGACGGGGACGGGGACGGGGACGGGGACGGGGACGGGGACGGGGACGGGGACGGGGACGGGGACGGGGACGGGGACGGGGACGGGGACGGGGACGGGGACGGGGACGGGGACGGGGACGGGGACGGGGACGGGGACGGGGACGGGGACGGGGACGGGGACGGGGACGGGGACGGGGACGGGGACGGGGACGGGGACGGGGACGGGGACGGGGACGGGGACGGGGACGGGGACGGGGACGGGGACGGGGACGGGGACGGGGACGGGGACGGGGACGGGGACGGGGACGGGGACGGGGACAGGGACGGGGACGGGGACGGGGACGGGGACGGGGACGGGGACGGGGACGGGGACGGGGACGGGGACGCCTTAGAGTGGGTGGCAAGTCTCAGATATGCTGGGATCGCGGCGCGTATCGCTGTAGATAAAAAACAGCCGCGGTGTAAAAGTCATGCGAACGGACCCAGTAGTACTCTAGTAGTAGTGATGGGGGTTTGGGGTTCCCATGGTGGGGGAGCAGAAAGATAGATACTTCAGGTGTCCTTTCTGAGGTTGACGACCCTTTGCTCTGCCCTCGATCCCTTTTTTTTGCGGGCCGCCGTAACAGCACCGTGCGTGCCGTAGTGGTGTACCTGCCACCTCAGCAAACCCCGGACCGCCAAACCCTCCCTCCCCCTTTTTACCCCCTCTCCCCCCCAAACGTAGCCCCCCACACCCCCCTCCCTCCCCTCCCTCCCTCCCTCCCCTTGGCCCACCCCCACCCCTCCCCCAGGTTCCCGAGTTCCTCGGCATGACGGACTATACCTCCCCCGAGCTGCGGCTCAAGGTGAGGTGGGGATAAGTGGGTGGGCGGGCGGGGAGTTGGGCGGGTGGGCGGGATATTGGGCGGGTGGGTGGGGTGGGGTGGGGAGTTGGGTGGGGTGGGGTGGGGTGGGGAGTTGGGTTTGACAGGTTTGACGCACACACAGGACAAGACAGGACAAGACAGGGCAGGACAGGAATGGCTCTTTGGTGAAACAGTCTGGGCGTGGGAGTGGGGACTGTACTGGGTGCCGTACAGTGCCGTACCGTGGCGCTGCTGCTGCTGCTGCTGCCGTACTGGGCGACCGTATAACGAGAAGGTAACGACATAGCACGGAGCGCAGGGGGTTGTGCATGCGTGGAGAGTTGGCATGGTCACCACCACAACCACAACCACCACCACAACAACAAACAATAAACAACAACTGAGCGCAAACCCTCTCGCCCCCCCCCCACATTTCCCCGCCACCTCACACTCCTCACCCCGCCCCTCTTCTGCACTCCCACACCACCCCCACACCACCCCCACACCACCCCACACCCTCTGCGCCCCCCCGATCCGCAACGCAACGCAACGCATCGCAGGACCCCGAGCGGCGCTTCAAATCGCCCTGGGACCGGCCCTGGCTCGGGTGGCACCGCGCCCCCAACGTCGCCCAGCCGCTGTCCCGCTGCCCCTCCGCCTGCTCCAACGGCCGCGGCTTCTGCATCCAGCGCCCCGACTCGTCCCTGCCCTCGCCCTCGCTCTCGGCCCCCGTGTGCATCTGCCACTACGGCTACAAGGGGCAAAACTGCTCGGAGGTACGACAGGGTACGGCAGGGTACGGCACGGGTGCGGGGTGGGGGAAGGGCAGGAGGGGGGGCGGTGCAATGCCGTGCAACAGCAGCGGTGCTGAGGGCGTGCACTGGCGAGCCGTGGCGAGCAGAGAATGGGGGAGCGAGGGAGGGAGAGGGAGAGGGAGAGGGAGAGGGAGAGGGAGAGGGAGAGGGAGAGGGAGAGGGAGAGGGAGAGGGAGAGGGAGAGGGAGAGGGAGAGGGAGAGGGAGAGGGAGAGGGAGAGGGAGAGGGAGAGGGAGAGGGAGAGGGAGAGGGAGAGGGAGAGGGAGGAGAGGGAGAGGGAGAGGGAGAGGGAGAGGGAGAGGGAGAGGGAGAGGGAGAGGGAGAGGGAGAGGGAGAGGGAGAGGGAGAGGGAGAGGGAGAGGGAGAGGGAGAGGGAGAGGGAGAGGGAGCGGGTGGGTGGGCGGGTGGGCGTGAGGGGAACAGGGGATGTGAAGGGTGCTGAAGGTGGCGCCCTTTTTTGTGCGATGAAATCGGTACGGCAACGGTTAAAGGGTTGTTACACGGGCGGGGCGGCGACGCAGTTACGCGCTCCCCGGTTCGCCGCAAGTCACACACATAGACACATAACGGGTCTCCAATCTGCCTCCCCCCACCCCGCGTCTTCTCCCCCTCCCCCTCCCCGCTGGGCCAGATGGTTCTAACTTCGCCTTCGTTCCCTCGCCGCGATCTCGAGAGTCATGTTTTCTCCCCTCCCTCCACCCTCCCTCCCCCTACATCCCCCTACCTCCCTCCCCCTCCCTCCCTCTACCCCCCTCTCCCCCTCCCCTCCCTCCCTCCCTCCCCCCCCCCCCCTCAGGAGGATCCCCGCACCTGCTGGCTCAGCCCCTCGTGCAGTGGCCGGGGGCGCTGCTTCCGCGGCTTCTGTCACTGCCAGGACGGGTTCTGGGGCTGGGGGTGCCACCGCAGTACGGCGGTGCAACCAGCGCCGGGGCTGGTTCCGGAGCCGGCGCAAACCCAGGCGGGGGGGCAGGAGCTGCCGCCGCCGCCGCCGCTGATACCCAACCTCAGGTTTGCGGGAGGGAGGGGTGGGGAGGAGGCTGGGGAGGGCGAGGGCGAGGGCGGAGGGGGGGTTTTCAGGGAGTGAAATGCTCCTTTGTTATGGAACCATGGGTCACTGGGGACGTTGTGGTTGCGGAGGGGGGGGACTGGGGCTTGGGGCGGGGCCAAGAGACATCAGCCCGGATAGGCGAGTTGACTGGCTGACTGGCTATGAGACGAATGTGTGTGTGTGTGGGGGGGGGAGGAGGTGGCAGGTGGTGGGGGTGGTGGGGGAGGGGGGGGGGGGTTGCACGAAGGGTGGGGCCGGGATGTGGTTCGGGGGGTGGGTTGGAGGCCCGGTCGGGTGTTGCCCCGCCTGCGCCTCCACCCACCCGCTTGCGAAGCACCCGCGGCCGCGTATGGCCTCTGGTGACCCAAAGCGTCGTACGGGCCCACGCAGTACGGCACAGTACGACGGTACGGCGCACTCTTTGCCTGCCAATCCCGTCGTAAGATAAGGAAAAGACGCGCGTGGCGTCTGGCGTGGCGAACGAAGCGCGGCCGTGGCACCTTCCTCCACCTCAGATCCCACCCCCACCCCCGTTGCCATCCCTGACCCCGCCTCCCCCTTGACCTGTGGCGCTGCACTGCCCTGTGCAGCCCGGGGGAAACCCAAAGGGCGGTAGGGCCGTAGGATGCCGTAGGGGGTTGATTGTGTGTGTGTGTTCTCGCCCGCCGCTCCCCGGCAGTCCCGTGCTGCGCTGTGCTGCGCCGTGCTGCGCTATGCTGCGCTTTGCTGCGCTTTGCTGCGCTGTACTGCGCCGTGCTGCGCTATGCTGCGCCGTGCTGCGCTGTGCTGCGCTGTGCTGCGCTGTCTCTGAGCGATGCGCGCCTGCGTTGGCTGCCGCGCCCCGTTGCGTCTTTTATCTGTGATTATCTGATTCAGATCCAAGATCAGATTCAAGATCTATATGTACGATCTGCCGTGGGAGATCGCCTTCCCGTGAGTGCCGTACTGTACTGTATTGTACTGTACTGCGGGGCGATTATTGTTGCGGGCGGGGGGGGGAGGAGGGGAAATCATCGTGTCATCGCGCCGCGTTTGTGTGTGGAGGGGCCTCTGGGGGAGGGGTGGGGGTGGGGGTGGGGGGGGGGGTGGGGGTGGGGCTGGGGCTGGGGGGGGGGCGGGGGCTGGGGCTGGGGGTGGGGGTGGGGGTGGGGGTGGGGGTGGGGGTGGGGGTGGGGGTGGGGGTGGGGGTGGGGGTGGGGGTGGGGGTGGGGGTGGGGGTGGGGGTGGGGGTGGGGGTGGGGGTGGGGGTCGGGGTGGGGGTGGGGGTCGGGGTGAGTCTGTTCTCAACTATTGCCACGGTTGGTCCCTTCGCCGGGATCGCGCCTCGGTCACCCAGACTCCGTTGCGGCTGTCTTCTTTCTCTATATATCTACATCTCTCTCTCTCTCTCTTATATCATGCAGGTTACAGGTGACAGAGGAGGCGTACGCCCGCGACAACATGTATACGGCGTACGAACAATTCCTGACGTACTTTCTTACGGACGAGACCGTACGTACGGGTGGGTGGCTGGGCGGGTGCCGATGCTGCGGCAGGCGGCGAGGCGGGTATGTATGTACGGCAGTCAGTGGCCCGTGTGAGTGGCCCGTGATGGGGAGGGGATCGGGGGGGGCGCCCCGTCCGTGCATCCCGCACTGTGTACGGCGACGTACGACGACCGTTCCTGACCCGCACCTCCACCGGCGCAGTACTCCACTTTGGCCCTCCCCCACCTCCTCCCCCACCTCCTCCTCCCCCACCCCTCCCCCACCTCCCCCAACGCAGCACACCCTCTCCCTCGCCCCCACCTTCCTTCCCCCTCGTTGCCGGCCCCCCCACTCCCGCCTCCCCCTCCAACCCCCCTGCCAGCCAGCCAGCCCACTGATTTGGGCTGTTTCCTACACCCCCACCCCCAATCCCCGCCCCCAACCCCCGCCCCCAACCCCCCCTCCCCCTCTCCCCCTACACGCACACATACACACATACACACACACGCAGAGAGCCCGTATGAGGCTAATCTGTTCTACGTGCCGGCGCTGCTGTACTTTTACACGGAGAACGTGCGGGCCGCTCAGTGGCAGGCCAAGGCGGCTCTCGACTACGTCCAGCAGCAGTGGCCCTTCTTCAACCGCTCGGGTGAGAGGGGGGGTTGGGCCTGCCTGCCAGCCAGCCAATCTGCCAGCCAGCCAGCCAGTCTGCCAGCTCTCGCCTTTTCGGACTGAACCCTTGTACCCTCCCGATTCCGCTTCCGATTCAGACCATGCTCCTCCCCCTCCGTTCCGGTACCCGCCGACCTTGAACTAAACCCCGCCGGGTGTGTGTGTGTGGGGGGGGGCTGTGCGTGTGTGGGTGGGTGAGAGGGTGAGGGTGGGGGTGTTCACCTGACCATTCGCGCAGCAGCAGCAGCAGCAGCAGTAGCATTGCAGCAGCCTCCGCACGCTTGCCCCCCGCCCCCAGGATCTCCGTCCCTTCGCTGCGGTCTCTTTGTTCTTACCCCCAGCCTCACAGTCCCCCCCAACACACACCCCTAAGAAATCGCCTCAACACACACCCCTAACCCCCCCTCCCCGCCCCATACACACACGCATAAGACATCACCCCCAAACACAACCCCCCTAACCACCCCTACACACCCACCCACACCCACCCAAACACCCATACACACGCCTCCTCACCCCCCGCGCCCCCCCGCTCCCCCCCGGCCCCCCCACCTCGCCCCTTCCCCCCAGGTGGTCGGGATCACTTCATCTTCATGCCCGGGGACCGGGGCTCATGTCATAGCGAGAGGTGGCTACAGGACGGGGTGATCAAGGTGTGTGTGTATGTGTGTGTGGGGGGGGCTGGCTGGGTTGTGGGGCGGGGGGGGGGGGCGGGGGACAGGGGGTGAGGGTGAGGGCAGCAATTCTTCCGGGGTTGTTTACTTGACTGGAGGCACGGCATTCGAACACATGACCCCCCTACGTTGCCCCCCCCAGCGTGCTCAACAACGTCCGCAGTGACTCATTTTTCTTAAATAAAGGAGCATATCACTCCCTGACCCCCTTATGTTGACAAACATACCTCTCCCCCCCTGCCTCTCCCCCCTCCTCACCTCCCTCACCTCCCTCCCTCCCTCCCTCCCCCCACTCCCTTAGGTGGTTCACTTCGGAATGCAGAAACAAAACCTGAACTGGACCAACATCGAGAACAAGGCGCGGACATTGGGGGGGGAAGGGCTTGGGGTGGGGTGGGGTGGCGAGAGGAAGGGAGGACGGGGCGTGCGTGCGTGCGTGCGTGCGTGTATGCGTGTGTGCGTGTGTATGTGGCCGAGGAGCCGGGGGAAATGGGCTTAGGGTTGAAGGGGAGTTCACACGGCCGTACATTCCCTCATCGTTATCTCTAAACTCACTCGCTCCCCCCTCCCCCCCTCTCCCCTCCCTCCCCCCTTCAGGACTACGGCTGCATTCAAGTCAAACGGGACCTGGTGGTGGCCACCCGCACAACCCACACGGGCTCCCTCCTGCCCAACCTCACGGCAGCGCACTACCAGGCAAGGGAGGGGAAGGGGAGACTGGCAGGGGAGGGGAAGGGGGAGGGGGAGGGGGAGACTGGCAGGGAAGGGGGAGGGGGAGGGGGAGGGGGAGGGGGAGGGGGAGGGGGAGGGGGAGGGGGAGGGGGAGGGGGAGGGGGAGGGGGAGGGGGAGGGGGGAGGGGGAGGGGGAGGGGGAGGGGGAGGGGGAGGGGGAGGGGGAGGGGGAGGGGGAGGGGGAGGGGGAGGGGGAGGGGGAGGGGGAGGGGGAGGGGGAGGGGGAGGGGGAGGGGGAGGGGGAGGGGGAGGGGGAGGGGGAGGGGGAGGGGGAGGGGGAGGGGAAGGGGGAGGGGGAGGGGGAGACTGGCAGGGAAGGGGGAGGGGGAGGGGACCGGAAGCACGCACACACACACACACGTGCCGGATCCCGGTTGTCTGCCAGCATTGTGATACCGGTGGTAATCTCTCTCTCTCTCTCTCTCTCTCTCTCTCTCTCTCTCTCTCTCTCTCTCTTAATATATATATAAATAATATATACCTTTTATAATATATATATAATATATAATATATAATATATATATATATATATATATATATATAAATAATATTCGTACAATATCAATAAAAAGTATATATATTATATATATTAATATTGGCACTTTGTCGTTACGGTGAGTCGTCCCTGATCCTGGTCCTCCCGCCCCCACCGCACCCATACGTACACACGCGCACCCATACACGCACCCATACACACACACGCACCCCTCCCCACCCCCCCACCCCCCCAAGTGGCTTGAGTCCACCGGCGGCCGCGATGGTAACCGCACGCTGCTGTTCTTCTTCGCGGGGGGAGTGGCGGACGGCGAGTACAGCGGCGGAGTACGACTGGTGAGCACGTGCGTGTGTATGTGTGTGTGGGGGTCGGTGTGTGTGTATGTTTATGTGTGTGGGTGTCCATGATTGCGCCCACATGTTTACATGTGTACCCCGTTGAATCCCCTCCACTGCGGCATCATTTTCGTCATCCACCGTTGACGCGGCTTCTGTGAGGCCTCCGGCCTATATCCGTAAGGTTCCGTATCCATACATACATGGGACCACCGCCCCCTCCACTCTCGCCCCAAGACTTCTTTTTTTGGGGGGGGGTGACCTCGCCTTCGCCTTCGCCTTCAATCCCAACCTTCCAACTGCCAACTACCAACTACTAGCTTGCTGATCCTACTTACTTCCCCCCAGGGCCAGGACTTTGCGCCCTCACACCTCCCGCCCCCTCCCGCCCCCTCCCCACCTCCCCACCTCCCCCCTCCCACACACACAAAACACACACACACGGCCTGCTGCGCAGGCCATCAAACAGTTGTTACAGGGGCTGAGGGATCCGCCCCCGGACGTCAAATTCTTCGAGGGCGGCATTGGCGACACGTATCTGGAAATGCTGAAGACGTGCAAGTTCTGCATCGCGCCGTGAGTACGGTAGCTTTTGCATCCGCAGTACGGTACTTTGATGTATGGACAGTACGGCGATGTATGTATGGCGGCAGCAGCTAAGAGTTACCGTACTTGCTCGGCGCAAAGGCAGGCAGGCTGCGAGATCTGGCGGGAAAAAGAGGAAGGGCGCGGGGGGGGGGGGGAGGGGGGGGGCAAGCGGCACAGGACACCTCCCCCGCCCGATATAAAAAGATTGCCGTACTCGTGCCGTATATGTGCAGGTACGGCCACGGGTGGGGCATCCGGCTAGTCCAAGCCATTCACTTCGGTTGCATCCCAGTCATCATTCAGGATTACGTGGTGCAGCCGTACGAGGTACGGCATGTGATGAAATGTGAAATGCGATGGGAACATGGGATGTGTCCTGTATGTGATGAAATGTGAAAAAGTGAAATATGAATGGAACATAGGATGTGTCCGTATGCTCTCTGCGCCTGTATGTATCTGTATGTATGTGCGCGTATATGTATGTATGTTGGTGAATGATGTGTGTTGGTGGGGAGGGTGAACCGCGGCAAAGGCACGGAGGCGGGGGCCGGGGGGCGGGGGGAGGGGAGGGGCGCCCAGCCCTTGTTCCCCCCTCCCCCCCTTTCCTTGCCAGCCCCTCCTAGGCCCGTCCCCGGACCCTGCCCCTGCACGCCGCTGCCCTGCATTCACCCCCCCCCACACACACACACATACACACTTTGTTTTTCTGTTGCAGACAGTAAGGATTATCCTGATACGTTACCGTTCACGGGCTCTGGCCTATACCCCCGTGGATAACCCCCACTCCTCCCCCCCACACCCACCACACGACCCAATCACCCCCCCCCTCCCCCCCAGACTGGCGACGGTGCCCCGCGCTCGTCTGGGAAAACCCGCGAGCCTCAACCCCCCTCCCTCCCGCCAGGCGCCAGACGCCACCAACGCCCCACCCCAACTCGATCGCCAACTGCCGTTTCGCCCTTACCTCGCCTCTGTACGGCACGTGTACGACACGCAGGACTTTCTGCCGTACGAGGAGTTTTCCGTCCGCATGCCGCTTTCGGACGTACCTCGCATGGTGGAGCTGCTCCGAAGCTACAGCGAAGCCCATCTGGCGGCTCTGCGGCTGGGTTTGGCCAGATACTTCCGGGCATTTATCTGGGAGAGAGAGTTCGGCGGTACGGCGTACGAATGGACGCTGGCGGGCCTGCAGCGCCGGGCGTACAACCTGGACGGTCAGTACTTTCGGTGAAGGGTCAAAGTACGTAAAAAGTAAAAACCCATTTTTGGCGCCGGGGGCGGGGAGTGGTGGCAGCGACTCGTACGACAGGCGGGCGGAACGGAGGGGCGGCGGGCCGCGGAAGAGAGAGCTGGCAAAGTGGTGCGTGGAGTGGTGAAGTCGTCGCCTTCCCTCGCGACCGCCTTTTGGAGTGGCGGCGACAGTGGTGGCGACAGTGGTGGCGACAGTGGTGGCGACAGTGGTGGTGGCAATAGGGCAAGTGAACGTCGGAGGAGGAGGAGGCACACGGCGGCACTCGTGCGGTGGAGTTGCTTCTCTGCGGGGGAGGGGGGGGTGCAGAGTTGCAGTAGATGATAGCGATAGGGTTTGCATAATCGGTTAGCGGTTAGAGGTTTGCGGTTTGCATTCGTCATCATGGCATACATGCAGTTGTGCTGGGGGCAGGGACATGCGTTTGAAGTCGTGGGCGAGGACAAGGGCGGGCGGAGGGGGGGCGGGATTGTTTCGCCGAGTCGGAGAGCTGCGGTTGTTTTTATTTACCGGAGTGCAGGAGCTACGGCGCACCCGACATTTTTTGGGAGTGAGCTGTGGGCGCGGTCGATGCATGCAGGCGCGGTGAGTGTGTGATGGAGCGATGACTCAGCAGTAATATTCCCGAAGAAAGCGTAAAGAAAGCACGCCAGAGAACCCGTTAGGGGCTTCTCTGGCTGCTTTCTGCTTTCTCGGGCATGCCAGGGACTGCCGTTCGTTCCTTCGTTCGTTCGTTCGTTCGTTCGTTCGTTCGGAGGTACAGCTGGAAAGAGCTGGTCGGCAGAGAATAAAAATGCAATATACGTGCAATAATACGGATGTGTACGGGACAGCGTTGACGGTAGTCATTCACCGAGCCGACGTCGTGAGCTCGATTCCTGCGTGGTGCAATACGCGCGGCGGTTAGCCCGCGCGAGTGGGCCACTTGGGATATCGGCAGGACACTTTCGGACCACTCAGTGGGGGCTGCAAGCACTGTGGAGAGCGGTGCATTACAGAAACTGCAGATCAGGTCACACGTCAGCTTCGCTCAGCAAATGGATTCAATCAATCAATTCAATTTGTGTACACCAGAGTGGGTACTCCGAAGGACGTTGAAAGGCTGGTGGCACTGTTGGGTGAAGGAGGACGGCACACGTGGGGCCGTATCGCCATAAAGGGGCAGTGCAAGGAAGTTCCGTCTGCCTGCGGGAGTCAGGAGCGCTTCATTAAATGAATGCTGCAGCACAACGCCGGCACCACGCACCGACAGAAAGGGTAAGAGCCGGCTCGCGCCGGCACGAGCCGGCACGCCGCCGAAATGACCCATGGGTCACTTGGAGCCACGCGTCCATTCTGCCTCGGTCGCCGTACATGGCGAGCTTCGTTTGGTATCGGTAAGCATGAAGCAAATACAGTAGTGCGTTGGCGGAGAATAAAAAGTGTGATATACGAGCGTGTACGTGAAGGGCTGACGTTAGGGATGTCGGTCATCGCTCAGCCGAGGTGCCCGTTCCTCGGACGCCAATCGAAAGTGCTAGCTCGACTGGCGGACACAGACGGTTGGCCGCTGGCTAGCGACTGGCGGGGCGGTCGCTGCTGTTCTGGCGCAAGACACAAGGAAAACAAGCTGACAAAAGACAAGGAGCCAAGGGAGCCAAGACACAAGCTTCGTGACGTGCTCCCCATGATTACGCCGTTATTGAAGTGCGACTGTTGTTGGAGAGGGTGCGGCGGCACTCCGCGCTTTTAAACTCGTTCTGCGTACGTTAAAGGATCGTCTGACTTATGTCTGACTAGTTGTAAACACCGCGACGCGCGTGGTCAGCGGCCGCGTGCGGATGCAGCACCGATAACAGGAGCCGGCTCGCGACGGTCGCGACGTCGCCCACATGACCCATGGGTCACTTGGAGCCAACGATTGCGAGCTTGGTTTGGTATATGGGTACGCATGAAGCAAAATCCCGAAGAAAGCGTAAAGAAAGCAAGCCAGAGTACCCGTTAGGGCTTCTCAAACGCGAGGAACTGTCCCAGCAAGCAGTAAGTTAGGGATTTAGCTGCTGGGTGGGTGGCTGGCTGGCTGGGTGGCTGGCTGGCTGGGTGGCTGGCTGGCTGGGTGGCTGGCTGGATGTCTGGGTGGGTGGGTGGCTGGGTGGGTGGCTGGGTGGGTGGCTGGCTGGGTGGCTGGGTGAGTGGCTGGGTGGCTAGGTGGATGGGTTGATGGGTGGCTGGGTGGCTGGGTGGCTGGGTGGCTGGGTGGGTGGCTGGGTGGCCGAGGGGGTGGGTGGGTGGCTGGCTGGCTGGCTGGGTGGCTGGCTGGATGTCTGGGTGGGTGGGTGGCTGGGTGGGTGGCTGGGTGGGTGGCTGGCTGGGTGGCTGGGTGAGTGGCTGGGTGGCTAGGTGGATGGGTTGATGGGTGGCTGGGTGGCTGGGTGGCTGGGTGGGTGGCTGGGTGGCCGAGTGGGTGGGTGGGTGGCTGGCTGGCTGGCTGGGTGGCTACCTGGCTGGGTGGGTGGATGGCTGGGTGGCTAGCTGGCTGAGTGGGTGGCTGGGTGGGTGGCTGGGTGGGTGGCTGGGTGGGTGGCTGGCTGGGTGGGTGGCTTGGTGGCTGGGTGGCTGGGTGGCTGGGTGGCTGGGTGGCTGGGTGGCTGGGTGGCTGGGTGGCTGGGTGGCTGGGTGGCTGGGTGGCTGGGTGGCTGGGTGGCTGGGTGGCTGGGTGGCTGGCTGGGTGGGTGGCTGGCTGGGTGGGTGGGTGGCTGGCTGGGTGGGTGCGTGGCTGGATGGCTAGGTGGCTGGGTGGCTGGGTAGCTGGCTGGATGGCTGGGTGGGTGGCTGGATGGCTGGCTGGGTGGGTGGGTGGGTGGCTGGCTGGCTGGGTTGCTGGGTGGCTGGCTGGGCGGCTGGGTGGCTGGGTGGGAGGCTGGGTGGCTGGCTGGGTGAGTGCGTGACTGGATGGCTCGGTGGCTGGGTGGCTGGCTGGATGGCTGGGTGGGTGGGTGGCTGGATGGCTGGGTGGGCGGCTGGCTGGCTGGCTGGCTGGCTGGCTGGCTGGCTGGCTGGCTGGCTGGCTGGCTGGCTGGCTGGCTGGCTGGCTGGCTGGCTGGCTGGCTGGCTGGCTGGCTGGGTGGGTGGGTGCGTGGCTGGATGGCTGGGTGTCTGGGTGGCTGGCTGGATGGCTGGGTGGGTGCGTGGCTGGGTGGCTGGGTGGCTGCGTGGCTGGGTGGCTGGCTGGCTGGGTGGATGGCTGGGTGGCCGAGTGGGTTGGTGGCCGGGTGGGTGGCTGGGTGGGTTGCTGGCTGGGTGGGGTAAAAAGAAAGTACCGGTATCGCAGCGGAGAAGGAGGCGGCGTTAGCGAACGAACCCAGAACCCAGCAATACTTACCGAACATACCTGTAACCTTACCGAGCTGAAAAGCGCAGCGACCGCGTCACCGCCGGACCAACCCAGACGGACGAGTACGCGCGACAGCTCAAGAACGGCAAGAGCGCCCGGACAAAACAACCCGACAAATGGGAGACTCACCTGCGCTCGATGGAGGAAACCAATTAGAAAGAAGCGAAGGAAACGGCGTGAGTAACGGTAATGGGCAACGGCAATGTCAGCGAAGGAAGGAGCGAGTAGGCAGGCAAGCAAAGCAGGACACACATAACCCACGAACGAGCTGGGGCGGCGACGCGGCGAAAAAGAGGGCAGGAAGGGGCGGCGGGGCAGAGAACAAAGGGATACGGATGGGCAAAACGAACGACGGCAGGGAGGCGAAAGGCAGACGGGAAAGGGCAAAGGAAAAGAGAATGGCAAGGAGAACGGCAAAGGGAAAGAGAACAGCAGAAGGAAGACGAGTGCGGGAGGGACGGAAGGTGCGTGGGGCAGGGGAGAAAGGGCGAAGGGGCACGAGGGCAAGGGCAAGGGCAAGGGCAAGGGCGAGGAGAAGGGAAGAGCGACGGCAGGACGAGCGGAAAGGGCAGAGGCAGCAGGGCGCGGGAAGATGCGATGCGCAGGAGGGGCCGGGTGGCGGAGCGTGAAAAGTCGGCTCCCCACCACACGGGCCGAGCACGCAGGCCACCACGCATGAGGGGCCTGGGGCGAGGTGAATGCGGCCAAGGGTGGACAGGACAGGGGCAGGGCAGGGACCGACAGGGCGGGGCAGAGGCGGGGCAGGGGAAAGGCATGCGGGGGGGCAGGGGGGGAAAATGGGGCAGGGCCCGAGGGCCAAGGAAAAACCCAGCACGGTGGGCATAGCGCGCGAGCAGACAAGGGGGCGGGGGACCAAGGGGGGCATGCGCGGGCGGGGAGGGGCGGGGCGTGTGTGTGTGTTTGGGTGGCTGGCTGGGTGGGTGGGTGGCTGGGTGGCTGGGTGGGTGGCTGGGTGGCTGGGTGGCTGGGTGGCTGGGTGGGTGACTGGGTGGGTGACTGGGTGGGTGGGTCCTTCTGCTGATGTCGTGCATCCATCCGGTTAACGCACCAGGTTGACGCACTGAGCGGACATTTACGGACACCCCCCGCAGCCCGCACGTGTGTGCGCAACTTATAGCTTGCAACTTTCGGGAGTGGCGTCAAATGAGACGTGCAGCGCAGCACAGACATGAGTGATGATGATGGATGCTGTCAACATCATTGGCAGCACCGCAATGCCCGCTGAGGACCTTTGCTTAACGGGCAAGTGTTATGACGACGGACGGGCAAGTGTTATGTGTTGCTTTCGAGTCTTAACGCGGCATAACGGCTCTAGTGGGATTGTCATTGTACGGCATGTGTACACAGGGTCGTACAGGTGCCGGATGGTTCTGGGATGGTCCCGGCGGCCCACACCTTCCTGGCCAACCAGGCGGGCCGGTTGTCGGTTCTCCGGACGCTGCCTCCCCTCCCGGATCCCCCTGACGGTCTATGTGCTGGCCTATGTTCGCTTTTGTCAGTGCATGTCCGCATGTACGTACGCTTGAAGCGGCTGCTACAGAGAGCTTCAGGTTGGGCCGACGTACGTATCTATCGGGACCGTGCTTGCTGATGTTGCTGCCTCTGGCGGTGCTTATAGCCCTTGCTTTATTACGGCTCGTTCTTCCTCACGCAAGCTGTTGTTGGGACCTTCCCTCTCGCTTTCTTCGGGCTACAGATCCGTAGGATCCCTAACTTATCCGGATCGTCAGTCGCGATGTTTGCGACGTTGCTTTCTCGGCTCTGAAAAACATCGAATCGATGAGCGAAAACAAGCACGCTTAATATTGGCGTAGGATGCGGCAACCGTTTTGTGTGTTTTTGGTCACCCTTTTTTTGGCCCGTGTACCGGTAAGGTAAGAGACGCAGGCAGCCATGCAGGCAGGTGGTGGTGGGCAACGAAGCTCCCCCAAAAAGGCGCCCCGCCAAGAGGCAATATTTATCAAAATTTCGAGTGAAGGTTTACAGAGGATTTTGTACATCATCGTCGTACAGCAGCCACGTGGCGTGCGGCGGTAGACAGCCCGGTGATGAGCACCTGGGCCGATCACGTGGTTTTTTTGGCGTGACTGTCGGAAAGTGTGATGTCAGTGTCGAGTTGCTTGAAATTGAAACTGCGGGTTGTCTGAAATGGAATCGAACAAAATGGAATTTTAACGTCAGTCCAAACTTGGTGCCGATTTGAGGAGAGTAGGCCTCGATTGCGGCACGCGGGCAAACTTGTTGTTTGCTGGTGCCGCCAGAGGACTCCAACGGGCGCGCGGGCCTCTCCTGCACTGCGGCGGGGATGACCACGGTAAGGGAAAGCGTCACCAGGCCATCCAGACACCAGCACCGGTAGTCGCCCAGAGCGAAACGAGCGAACAAAACGGGGCGGGCGGGGGGATGGCAGAGACACCCATCGCGGCCAGGGGGGAATGGCGCCCATGCGGCGTCTCAGTTGGCGACGGGCCCTGGCCACCCGCAAAGTAGCGGCACCCTCGGCACCAGCAGACTGGACCAGCCCTGCGAGCGATGCAACTGGGTTATGGGTCCTGCGGGGTCCTGTGCCTTTGACGCCCCAAACACGCTGGTCGCTAGTCGTCGCAATTTGGCGTCGGTTGGTTGGTCTATTGCCTGCTTTGCTGCGGCCCAGGGCTGTGGCCGATCTCTCCCCGCGGCTTTTGGTATCATATTTGAACGTCAGCTGGCGGTGCAAAAGATCTGGGGGTTCTTAAGTACAGCTTATGACAGTGCCCATACTGTGCCTGCGGTTTGTTCTGATTTTGTGCATTCAAACGCGTTGCGGCAAGACGAGGCGGGCTAGATCGATCGGCTGAACCCAATGTTCGTCTTTTCGTCGTCCGGGTCATCCGATGGCCCGATGGGTCGTTTTGGACAAAGGGCCGAAGGCCCGTTCGAATGCCGGACGAACAAAACGCCGGCCGAAGGCCGGTGCTCGTCCACAAGCCAATCGAATTGAAATGGACCCTATTGTACCACGTCCGTCTGGGCGGAGGAGGCTGTGAGTCGGTCTGAATATGAGAGGTTTGCCTGGCAGGGACAGCTGGAGGGGTTTGGCGATAGTTATACTTCGACAAAGAGTCCGCTACATTGAAGTGCCGTATCTGCATCGAGTTTGCGCCGCCCAACGCCCAAACTCTCTTCTCGGGCGAGGGCTGCCCAAGCCAATCAGGCGTTCGTCCGGTCCGTCCGGCCGGACGAGAAGGGACGAACGAATGACGGCAGCGGAGGGGCCGTTCGTCTGCCAGCCAACAATCGAAAAGGGTCAAAACGGGCCCCTGTCGTCCACAGGAACGAAAGCCAAAAAGTAAGATTTGAACACTGGCTGAACCTGAAGTAAATGGTCACGCTTGCGCGAAATACCGAGTTGATTATAAACAGAGGAGCTGGATAGTAAGTACATAGTGCGATCACACGACTCTGTGGATCTATTGTTCAATAAAATATCGATACCGAGGCCGCATACTTGAAGGTAATAAAGATCGCTACAACTTCACCGTTCAACGTCGCTCAAAAAAATGAGATCCCGTGACCCCCGTGACAACGCGCAAAACCGGTTTAGGCCTCGCAGCTGGCCCCGCTGGCCTGCATCACCTATCAACAGTACTAATTTATTCTTGCGTGTTCTCGTGGCAACTCGACGAGTTTGCAAGTTGCCCCTTGAAAGTACGGGATAAGTTTGCAGGAACGGCCGTAACACTCCGGGGACGTTCTATACTTCATTTAGCATAATAATCAAATAATATTTAAACTGCTGTACGTGAGCAGGCTGCCTTTTGCAGCGGACGCACGCCAGCTGAGCTGCCGAGGCACACTTTAAAAAGATTCTGTGAGGGATTAGGCGACACCACGTGGGGCCCCATTTGGTGAACACGGGGGCTCCGCTGATGCAACCAGATTGGTTTCTATCGGCAGCTTAAATCCAGCTTATTTTCGGCCTCTAACGCAGACGCTCGGTCGGCGGCGGCCCGACGACCGAGTTTATGAGAGCTGCCTGAATACAGCAAATACATCCTGCGCCTTTCCACGTGGTGTTATCTGCAACGTCACTTTTCTTCGCCTAGGCCGGAAGGGCAAGCATCTCGATTGTGCGGCTCCTGCGTCTCAATGGCGGCTCCTAATGACCTGCGTGCACTCTCCCAGCGGCTGCGAATCGGAAAGCGGTTGGGCTCGGGCGCATTTGCAGTTGTGCACCAGGCCACTTACGACGGGCAGCCGGTGGCGCTCAAGGTGCTGCTGCCGGGACGCGGTCCCAGCTCGCGCGACGATTGCCCCGTTAAGATGTTCATTCGCGAGGGGCAGCTGCTGCAATGCGTGAACCACAGGTGGGCGCATTATTACTCATTACACCAACCCATTCCTACACCTGTCTTACTGTCTTCTTAATCTTTCCTTCCTCTTCCTCTTCCTCTTCCGTTTCCCTGCGTTAAATTCCATATCCGCCCGCCCCGGTGCATACCCCACCCGTCTCTCCTCCCGTGCAGCAACCTCGTCCGCTGCCTGGCTGTGCTGGAGCTCCCCCCCGACTTCCCCGGCCTGCCCCGTGGCTACACCCGGCCCACGTGGGGTTTAGTTCTGGAGCTGCTGGGCGGGGGCTCCCTCTGCGGCCTGCTGCACAAGCAGCTGCTGGCGCCCTGGAAGTTCCTGTACGACAACGCCACGGCGCTGGCCTGGAGCTGTCAGGTGGCGGGGGCACTGGCGCACCTGCACGGATTGGAGCTGCCAGTGCTGCACCGGGTGGGGCGGGGTGGTGGTGGTGGTGGTGGGCCGGGGGTGAAAAGAAAAACCGGGGTTGGGGTGCGTCTCTAGGAAGGCGGGGCACGGGGTGGGGGCGAGGTGTGTACATGTTGGGTAAAAAAACCTTAGATACCGCAGCGAAAAGACGGTACGACACATGGTGGGGTGCAGCGTCTGCATGTTACGTAATGTAGTAAAGGGTATTTTGTGCGTCGCGCGTCGGCGGGTGGGAAACTGCGCTCGCGATGATTGAGAACCGCATGACCAGTGGTGTGCTGGCAGGCGATGTACGCGTACGCGTGCCGTGTTTAGTATGCGTGTGTGCGTGTGTGTGCGTGTGGGTTAGGGTGGCGGGTGGCAAAAGAAGGCCTTGAGGCTTGGCGGAAAATATTCTCAACCCGGACCAAGGGCCAGGGGCTTCGCTTCGCGGCCCTTGATCATCACCATCAGGGATGTTGTTGCGTGATAACCTTCTGGTATAGGCGATGTCCAATTGAGCCATCACCGGAGCTAGTACGCATATTGGGACTGAAGCTATATGTCCAAAATTATTTCGTGTTGCCAAAGGTTCTTGGATCGAATTCCCGTACCGGCATGTTAATTTCATGAACCTGGGAGGTGGCGGCGCCAGGCTGAACGAGGACGTTGATCGCCCCGACATCAATTCCTTGCGACACCGCAAGGCCAAAAAGGGGAGGCAGAGGCGGCCCCGCCCTTGCGAAGCAAACAACGTCTGCCAGGTCCCCGTCCGAATCCATAAGTACCTGCCGTCCTGCCGTACATCCGCCATCGTACTGTACGCCATGTAAATGTCGTACGATCTCCGTCCCGTGCGCTGCTGCGCCATCTGCCATTTGCGCCTCCCTCGCTGCCTTTGCCGACATTGGCCCCTCCGTCCCCTCACTCCAGGACATCAAGGCTGAGAACATTATGCTGACGGCGCCCCACCAGGAGGGTCGCGAGAGTGTCGCCAAGCTGGTAGACCTGGGGCTGCACTCGGTGGGTCGGTGGGGCGGGCCGCAGACCCGTGGGTCGGTGGGTCGGGCTGGAGAGCGGGCGGGCGTGTTGTCGCTGCGGTGCTTACCGTGGGCTCTCCAGAGCCGGGAAGGGAAAGGATAGGGAACCAGCGGGGAACGTAGGGCCCGTCTGGGGACGTGTGGAGCGAGGGAGGGATGTTGCCGCCTGCCAAGTGCCAACAACCCCGAGGAGGGAGAGAGATAGAGAGAGAAACACGGGCCTTGCCACTAACTTCCCCCGCCGCACCCGTTCGCGCCCACGCCACGCAGCGCCCCGTCCGCTATGTGGAGAGCCGCAACAGCCGCAAATCACTGCTGCGGGCTTCCATCGCCGCCAGCAGCACCACCAGCAGCTGCCGGAGCTTGCTGAGGACCAAGACGGCGGTGGTCGCCGCCGCCGCCGCCGCCACGTCTCGCCGCCCGATGTCCCTGCCGTGCAACAGCGCCTCGACGGGCCCCGACTGGGACATCGACAGGGATGCCGTACGGGCGGCGCTGCGCAGCGGCATCGCCGCCGCCGTCGCGGCGGCGGCGGATTCCACACCGTCGTCGACGGCGCCGCCAGGCGTAGACGCCGGCTTCACTTTGACCAGCAGGGGATCCGATGGGTCGCTCTTTTTTGAGCTTCTCGAGCAACAAAGCTCGGGGCTGTGCGCGGCCGGCCTTACGGCGTCCCGTGAGGGCGGCGGCGGCGGCGGCGGCGGCGCCGCCGCCGCCGCCGCCGCCGCCACCCCTGGCGTCTCAGATCGGGGCACGCTGTCCTCCAGGCCGCCGACGATGCCGCGCTTGCTGTCCTTCTGTACGACGCCGCCGCTGCCGCCGCCGCCAGAGGGGAAGCAGCAGGGTGCGCAGGGAGCGCCTCCGAGGCCGCCGCTGCCGCCGCCGCCGCCATTTGGGACGTCGCCGTCGACGCCGGCGCTGGCGCCGGCGCGGGTCAACTCCATAATAATCCAAGACGGAGACGGCTCATTCGCACTGATGCTGGGCCATCCGCCGCCCGCCGGCGGCGCCGCCGCCGCCGCCGCGTTGCCTGCGGACCCGCCAGCTGAAGGCAGCGACCCGGTGGTCGGTCAACCCCCCGGTAGCGCCGTCACCGCCGCGAACAGAGCCCTCCCGTCCGAAAAGGACATCGCGGGCGGGGTCCCCACGGCCTGCAGCGACCCGGGTGCATCGCGGGCCGCCGGCGGCAACGGCGGCGAACAGAGCCCCTTCGCGTCTGCGTTCGCGCTCCAGAACCCGCCGACGCCGACGCCGCGGCCGCAGCCACCCCAGCGCCAGCAGCGACCTGCGCGGGTGGACGCATCATCGGGCGGCAGAGGCGGCGGCGGCGGCGGCGTCGACTCTGCCAGCAGTTGCTCGACCGCCGTCACCGCCTTCACCACCTTCACCGCCACGGTGGGGGACATCCAAAGCTCGACGGTGGCTGCGTTTCTCGTTGGGGATAGCGGCCCCTGCGACGCCGTCAGGAGGGGGAGTCAAGAGAAGGAGACGACGACGGCCAGACTGGAGAGCTGTGTCGGGGGCGGCGGCGGCGGCGTCGGCGGAGCCGCGGTGGCGGCCGCGCGGCGGCTGTACGACTCGGCCGCGCCGGAGGGCCGGGCGGAGCCCGTTGGAGCTGGCGGCGGCGGCGGCGCCAAGCCGACGGAGGGGAGGCAGCTGTCGTACGGTAACCGAAAGGGCGCGGACGGCGAACCCCGCCGAGCCATCTCCGCCTCCGCCACATCTGCCACCTCCGCTAGCAACAACAACAACAACAACAACAACGGCTTACGGCTAGCGCGGCACTTCAGTTTCCTGGCGGCGCAGTCAGGGGCCGCAGGGGAGGGGGATCAGGGGCTGAATCGGGTGGGAACGTGTGAGGTGGTTGTGGAGGTGGTGTATTGCCTGACGGGCGAGACGGGATCCTTCATGACCATGGCCCCGGAGATCAAGTTACGACAGCCGTACAACGAAAAAGTCGACGTGTACGCCTTCGGTGTCGTACTGTACGAGATCTGGTCGCGGTCGCTGCTCAAGGTGTCGTATATTGGCACCCGGCGTCCGGATCTGCCGTACATTGTGCACCGGTGCGAGGACTGGCCGGCGCTGGTGGCGGGCGGCTTCCGGCCTGCGCGCTGCGAGTCCATTCCGGGGCCGGTGTGGGAGCTCATAAGCGAGTGCTGGCACACAGACCCGCTGGCCCGGCCGAGTATGGCGGAGGTGGAGGCGCGGCTGGTGCAGATGGGGGCGGAGCAGGCGGAGGAGGTGGTGGGACTGGCGAGCGGCAAGGGAGGCAGGAGGCTGAGGCGGATGGGGGCGGGGGAGGAGGGGGTGGGGGAGGGTATTGTGGGAGGGGCGGGGGATGCCGTGCAGGTGGGCGGAAATGGCGCAGCGGCTTGCCGTTGCACCATCAGCTGATGCCCGCGGTTGTGCGGCGAGTGTTCTGCTTGCCAAGGCTGGCGGAAGGTAAGGTCGCGGAGGGCGTTGCGCTTTGCGAGCGCCTGGAGATTGTTCGGACATGGTTATGTTTGAATTCGGAATTCCGGATCTATATTTCCACCAGGCAGATGCGTACTTTTTGCATCCTGTTGGAATAAATTTATTTTTTTATGGATGCATGCTTCGACCACTTCAAACTGCTGGATCCAGCGGAGCAGAATCGCGCGCCGTTGCGAGTCGATCACAAACGAAGCGAATCCAGGTGACCGCTATGATCGATGGGCAGAGATGGCCCGAACTTTGAATTGAGACGCTCTCTCGCGTCGCAGCGTCGGTTGAATTCGTTGTTTGTTCGTTGCGGACGTGGCAGGGACCTGGCAGAGACCAATCCCCGCTAGGATCAACACTCTCTGCTGCTTGTTTGAGCAGGGAGCTGCAGCGGGGCTTGCTGCTGGGCGACATTTTTCCGATGGCTGTGTTCCGCTGTCGTGGCGAATTGCGACGCAACGGGCTGCGCCGCTTTACAGTAGAATGTATGATGAGCTAGCCTGCTAGCGTACAGCTTCCGGACAGGTCCGGGCGCGGGCGCCGAATACCGTACTGAACAGCAGAGCTCTCGCCCGAAGCCCGGAGCCTTCTCGGCGCACCTGCGCCTCCTTCTCACTCGAAGACTGAGGGGGCGTCCCGTGGACATGCCGAGGGCGCGATGTGGCCCTTCTGTCATGGGACGGACTGCGTAACCCTCCCTGGCGCGCCGCTGGCTCCGTATAAAGCTAGTTTGGCCCGTGGGGGGTGGAGGTGCTCTCCCCCCTCCCCGTGAAAATTGTTACTGCGCGCAGGTTTCTATGCACGTGTGCGTGTGCGTATGCGTGTGCGTGAGCGCATTTTTACGTGTGTGTGCGTCGGTGCGTGTGTGTGTGCGTCGGTGCGTTTCTTATTGCACTGTGAAATGCGCTCTCGATAAATGAAGCTGTCAGTCGCGCGCGTTTTTTGTGTTTTCTTTTCGTCATTGCAGCTCCCCCTAGAGCGATAACAAGTGCTCCTTCAGGCCAACACAGCTGGCTTACATGTATGTGGGGGGCGGGGGCCGGGGCGGTGGGAAGGGAGGGGAGGGGGAGGACATTGCGTGCTTTGGTGCTTGACCACGGAGGCGGGTCCAGGGAGGGCCTCTCGCCGAGCCTCAAAAAAAAACGGTGCGCGAACCCCCGGTGAGCTCCCCTCACTCGATCAGAGCATTACAGACGGCGCGCGGCGGGAGGCGGGCCGTCGCGGTCCCGCCCAGTTGCCCGCCTTTTTGTTCATTCCTCAGGGCTGGGCTTGGCTTGGCTGCCTTTTTGTCGGGCTGCGGACTTTTGTCGGGCTCGATCTGGCGTTTTCTGCGTACTGCTGCGTACTGCTGAGTACTGCTGTGTACTGCTGTGTACTATTTATTTTGGGATGGGCGAGCTGTACGAGGTATGGCCGTACGGCGCTACCGTATGTGGGCTGTGTGGGGTTGGTTTGGCGCCTCGACCTCGATTCGGAGCCCCCAACGAACTTGTTCCCCAAGCGCGTGTGTGCGTCTTCGTGTCTGTGTGTGTGCGTCCTCCCGCTGCGTGTGCGTGTGTGTGCGTCCTTCCGCTGCGAGCATCACTTTGGGGGTGGGGCTGGGAAGAAAAAAAGAAGAAAAATACCGCAGCGAAACAAGGAAAGGAGACGGCGTGGGGCGGGGAGGTGGGAGGAGGAGACCAGCCACCAGCCCGCGGGGTGGACCCGGTGGCCCGAGCCTTCCCGCGCAGTTTTCATGAGTAGTTGCCTTACCGCTTGAAGACGGGGATGGAGTCGGGTACCTGCGAGCAGAAGAGTATGCTTGCTTCCGTGGGAGGAGGCGAGCCTGGTAACCGACTGCGCTATCTGCCGCGGGGCGGTGTAATGGGCAGAAGACGCAGCGGAAACCTGTCAGTACTGACTAAATGAACTCGCGAAATTGCTCTTTCCGTCGCGCTCAGCGCGACTTGCACTTCGCTCTCACCGGTACGGCCAGGCCGTACCGCCAACGAACAGCCGAGAACGCTCTCGGCAAATACACAGAAAACCTTGGTTTTCTTCGTTTCACTCAGAAAACCTTCAGTTAGCAAAGGCCGCCCGGGGTTAATTAAAACGGCCCGGGACGGGGTTGGGTCTTGGAGATGGGATTGGGGATGGGATTGAATCCGCAACAACGCGATCATGTCTTGGGGATGGGGTTGGGTCTTGGGTGGGCCCGCAACAACGCGATCATGTCTTGGGGATGGGAGTGGGGATGGGAGTGGGTGCGCAACAACGCGATCATGTTGATGTCGAGCTTGTGGCTTCTGGGGGGCGGGGCTCCTGGTAGGGGTGGTTGCAGAGGTACCTAGCTGCCGCTGCGTGTGGTTTTGACAGTGGCCTGGTGGCTGTCTTCTTTTCAGCGGCGGTGGCTTCGGTGTGTGCCACGCTCGGCCTGCGCCGGGGCTGGGCAGCCGCGATATCGAGGACGACGCAGCGTCCCGTGTTTGTTGGCGCCCTGACTGGACAGACGGCCTTTGGCTGCTTGCTTAGGGTTTTTGGGTTTTTGGGTTTTCGATCGAGGGCGACCGTGTCTGTCGGCGCCGTGACTGGACAGACGGCGTTTGGCTGCTTGCGCGGTCATCGAGGTCGTCGTGCATGGACTCGTTGATTTCCAGCTGGTAGCCGGGGACTTGGGGTGCAGGGGCGCGCACGCCGCCGCCGCGGCGTGCGCCGTCGCCGTCGCCGTCTCTCTGCATGGCGAGTCGTTTCGGAGGTTTTGGGGCGATGGAGCCGCCCTGCCCCTGCCCCCTGCCCCTGCTCCCGGTCCGACCCATGTTGGGCTCGTTTCCCACTATTATGTGCTGCACATTGTGGCTGTCATGAAAAAATGTGCGTGAGGTCGCGGTGCTGTGTGTTTGCTGAACGCGCGTGTTGATTGCAAGCCGGCCGCGGCCGCGGTGTGCCCGGCTGCCCGCACTCTGTGTCTCTGTGTCTGTGTGTGCGCATGCGTGTGCGTGCGCGCGTGTCCGCGTTTGCACTTCTTGGCACTTTTCACGGTGCATGCGTGTAGGCCGCAGACCCGCCGGGGCGTGTAAGCCACAGGCCGCCCGGCGGGGCCGCGTGTCGTCGTACGGTGGGCTGGGTATGGTACTGTTGTGGCAGTGCACGACTCCCCGTCGTACAACACTCTCTCGGATCTCTTGCGCCCGGCAGCAGTTGGCAGAGAGCGTCGTCGCCGGCGGGCGGACTGCCACCGGAGGAGGGCACATCGCGCATGCGAGGGAACATGTGGGGGAAGGGAGAGAGGCAGAGGCGCTCCGGTGTCCTGAGACTTCACTGGGCCTTCACTGGGCTACGGGACCATGGGGCGCCTGCTTCCATGAAGTCTAAGCCCTGCATGCTTCCATCCATTCGTCCATTCAGAGGGGGGGTGGGGGGGGTTTCGGAGAGGTGCCCGGCTGTGACCCCATCACGCGCGGGGGAGGTCGAGACTCGGTAGTCGGGACATTGAGGCCCCGCGTTCGTTTATCCCCGGCGTCACGGAAGGGCCCGGCTTCTGCTGGGGCGGGGGAGCCGTGGTTCCCGTTGCTCCCGTGTGTTTGGGAGACGCGAGCCGGGTGGGGGAAGGCTCTGAGTTCGAGTCGAGGGCTACTGAGGGCGGGGCCCAGGGAACATACAACTGGCACGCAGGAGACGGGGCGTCGGGTGGTGTATGCTTCTGTCGGGAGCGTGCCGAGATTGTGCTCGCCGTGTTCGTACTTGGAATGCTGTGAACGGAACGAAGCGGTGCTGATGTGGCAGCAACGCGGACAGGAACAGAGCAGCTGGCAGGCAGACCAGATGGATGCAGATCAGGTGGATCCAGGATGCATATCAGGTGGATCCAGGATGCATATCAGGTGGATCCAGGATGCAGATCAGGTGGATCCAGGATGCAGATCAGGTGGATCCAGGATGCAGATCAGGTGGATCCAGGATGCAGATCAGGTGGATCCAGGATGCAGATCAGGTGGATCCAGGATGCAGATCAGGTGGATCCAGGATGCAGATCAGATGGATCCAGGATGCAGATCAGATGGATCCAGGATGCAGATCGGGTGGATCCAGGATGCAGATCAGGTGGATCCAGGATGCAGATCGGGTGGATCCAGGATGCAGTGTATGGTACACCGCAGCAGATAACGACGATGCATGGTGGTGTTGGTGTTGGCGATGCATGGTGGTGGTGGTGGTGGTGGTGGTGGTGGTGGCGATGACTCGGGATCTCAAAAGGCGCACGCCTGTTGTTGCTTCGGCGGGCGGTGTGTACGGCACATGTGATGCTCTCGATCGCTCCCCTCGTGCTTGTATGTGCACCTCGGTACGGCAATCTAATCGTGATCTAATCTGCGCCGGTGGGGGAAGGGGAAGGGCGTGGGGAACTGGGGATGGCCACGTACCGGGCCTTGAAGCCAGCCGTTGCTGGCCGCCTGCTGCCACAATCGACGGCTCGTAGAAGATACCACGGTAGCTCGTAACATCATTTATTAATCTTCAAATTGATCTCATTGCGCCGCCGCCGCCGCTCCATTTCGGATCTCCTGCCCACCCGCAGCTCCATCCACAGCCCCAAGCCCTGGGGATTAAGTGTTGGGTGATTTACCGTAAGCTGCGATTACCGTAAGACTGGGGGGGCCGGCGGGTAACGAGCGAGGAGGCCACCTTGCCCAGGATCAGCGTATGGTGCGGAACAGACACCCGACACGCCGGCAGGCGGCAGCTCATCACACGGGGAGTAATAAGAAAGGAGGGAGTGCAGTGAAGGGACGGCGACGGCGTTAGCCGGGGGGACCCTGGAAGGGTTCCCCCGGCTGCCAGGGGTCCGTGGGAGGGCGGTCGGGGCGGGTTGGTTCGGTTGTGGTTTCGACGACGGGGGGGGCGGGGGGGGGGGGTTTACACCGGGGGGAGGGGGGCGGGGGGGGGGGGGGGGCGGTACACCCGACTGTCCACGACTGTGTCGCGATGGCGGCGCCCCAGTCCTTCCGTCCGGGGGAGTCCGGGGGAGCTCCTGGGTTGACAGGATCTACGCTCCCACTGATCTCATGACGCAGTTCATTCCATCAGCTACGGTCCCGGTGTGCACCTCGTCGGATCACGGCCTGGCCTGGCGGTTGTTATCCCATTTTGTGATTGCCGCGAGTTTGGGTTTTAGGGGTTTATTTGCACGAAACGTTTGCTGATGACACGGAGGTGATGCTAGAGGGGATGGAGGCACTGCCTGCTTTCCTCCAGTGCATGAAAGCGGGTGGGTGTACGCCCGGGCTTCTGGGCAACGACTTAGCCCAGGCGCCCGCAGTCCTCCGCAGTAAAACCTGCGACACAGAGAAACAAAACATGAACAGGAAATACTGCCCAGGCATGTGTTCAGCCTTCACGTGTTTCCGTGTGAATTTTGGACGTTCGTTTATGTGCAGCTCCGTTCGAGGCCAGATCGGACCGCCCGCCTTCGGCCTTACGTCACGTCTGTACGGCAAAATGTGAAATTATAGTATCTACCTATTGCGTTGGGTGTTTTAAGGGTGCTTAAGACTGGTTTTGTAAGGGTGCTTGGGACGACGCTGAAAATGCATCGCCTTATGAACTTGGCGACAGCGTCATGCTTTACCTTAATGGTCGGCATGCTCTCATCGCCGGTTGCTTGTAGTTTCCCAGGTGCCTTTGACGTTGTCACCTTAGCCTACAAGCCATCTTGCGTAAACCGGCAGATGATTACAAAGGCCAATAAGTACCTGCTCCCTAAGCCCCGAAAAATCCACGTCATAGCAGGGAAAAGCTGTGATGTGTTTGTTGAGTTTGCGGATAATGTTGTCTGTTACCAGGTAATGAGACGTCGGCTTGACAACGATGGCAATTGTTGGACACTGGATTGGATTGCACCGATTGGAAGGTTCCTGTATGGACGAAATTGGACTCTTTTGAGCGCACAAATGGACGCGATTCACCTGCAGGAGGACTCGATTGTACCGGGTCTATCATACAACGTTTTCCATGGTTGGTTAGCAGCTCGTTTCGGCGGCAAAGGCAGAAGCCCCGAAGTCACCAACTACGTCCTTCGGCAGCGAGGGAGATGGTTTTGGCAGCAAATTCAAAAACTGGCAGCCGCGGCGCACATCCCCGACCTTTCAGACCACTTTCTCATCCTCGACAGTGAGTCGAGTCGGATCGAGTCAAGCCGGGTCAAGCCGGGTTGGCTTGGGTCGGGTCAGGTGCTCGGGTCGGGTCGCGCCCTGGTCGGGTCTGACCGGGTCGACCTGTGGATTGGATCGGATTGTGTCGGGTCGGGTCGGGTCGGGGGTTTCCACTTTCCACCAGCCGAGGGCGCACAGCTCGCGTGCCCACATCCCTCCGCCCCCCTTTGCGCCGTCCCCCTCCGCCCCCCGCTGCCGCTAGCGCGCTGTCACCATTACTGCGACCCCGCGGATTTCTCTTTATTCCCACCCCCCCATCCACCTCCCCCCCAACCACCTTCCCTCCCGCCCCGATCTCCCCCCACCCCCCCCCAACCCCCCACTCCCCCAACACGCAGGCGACATGATCATCCTCCGGCCCCTCACCTGGTTCATGCCCCCTGAGGGCGAAAAGCCAGCCCCCAGATTCAGTCTCGAGCCATCGCCCTTCCCGCTCGCCCGCCCCGTGGAGCCCCGCGACCCTGCCGGCCGCAGCTGCACCAACCCACATCCCTTCCGCACCCTCATCCACATCGGCGGCTGGGCGCCTCCCCACTCGTACCACCGCACCTATCGCTACCTGACGGGCAAGGAGCTGATGGACGCACACACCAATGCCAGCCTGGTGCCCGGCTACAGCGGAAGGAGCCTGGTGACGCACCACATCTTGGTCTACAAACCTTATATGGCGGAGTTTTTAGGCAACATTACGAGGACCGTATACCGGGGAGTGTCCAACGGATGGGCGATGTCGATTGTGGATGCGCTGACGGTGCTCAAGGTGTGTGGGGGTGAGGAGAGAGGGGGGGGTGGGGAGAAGGGGGTAGAAGGGGGTGAGGTGGGGTGAAGGGGGGTGAGGAGAGAGGGGGGGTGGTAGAAGGGGGTAGAAATGGGGGGGGGGCACAAGGGGGGAGAAGGGGGGAGAAGGGGGGTGAGGGGGGGATGAAGGGGGTTGGGGGGGAAAGGGGGTTACACACAAGAAGAGAGAGACCGCAGCGACGGTTTAGCAATAGGCGAAAAGTAAAAGTACGTGAGGGCGGGTGGATCGATGGTGATGGGTCGGTGATGGGTCGATAGTGAGAGCTCATGGGCGGCGAGTGGAGGGAGGAAAAGGTTTGTGCCCGGTCACTGCCCGCGGAAACGGATACCGGTACATGCCGCGGTACGACGTCGGGGGGCCCTTGTGTCAAAAGGCGGTCGCCCTCTGGCTGTCAGGGGGGTTCAACTCGCCCTCTCACTTATCGGAACCTCCATTTACGTTATCGGGAGCACGGCACCCGACTCAGCCCTCACTTATCGGTATCTGGACCCGCCTCCGCGCAGCCAATTTGGGGGGGCGAGTTGGACCCCCGGTGGCGAGCTGGCGCCAATCTTTTGACACTGGCCTTTGTTGCTGCTGCTACTGCTGCTGCTGCGGCCCAGCTGCTGTTGCTGCGGCCCAGCTGCTGCTGCGGCGGCCCAGCTGCTGCTGCTGCTGCTACTGCGTCACAACATTGACATTTGACAATTGACATTGCCGTCAACGTCGACGTCATTGTCGCACGGCTCCTGCTGCTGTTGCTGCTCCTGCTGCCATTACCTTTTACTTGCCCTGCAGCACGCGAGCGAACTGCGGGAGGGTTTTTCGGAGTATTGGTCGTACCTGTCGTGGGTGCAGGTGGGTGGTGGTGGGTGGCTGGGGAGGGAGCTGCCTGTGTCGTACGTGTGGTGGAGACTGGAGAGCGAGGGCGAGAATTTGGGTCGAGCCGCGCCCGCGGGCATATCGTACAAGTCGTCGTACACACGCTGTCGTACACATGCGCGTCGGTCGTTGTGCACGCGTGCCGGCGGAGCTGCCCAACGGTCGGAAGCACATGGGCCGATCGCAATTCCGGAAGCGCGCGCGCGTCTGACGGACCATGCAACCAGACGATTAGGTGACGGCGCGCGGATGGGCCGCTCGAAGACGTCACTTGGCGTGTCGCATGAATGTCATCATGTGCGCGTGTGTGTATGTGATTACCAATTTATTATTAACCATGTTCAGCGGCAGTACCAGAAGCAGTAGGGCGCCTTTGCACGAGATCGCAATACTCCAGTTCCGCACAGCTAGCGTGCGCGCCCCCGGCCAGTGGTTCGATGCTGGCTCGCCGGTTGCGACGTCCTGCCGTACAGTACCCTCCCGCAACTGCCCCCGTTTTCTGGCCGCCGGCCGCCGCCTTCCCCCCATGCGTGTGCGTGCCTTCCCCCCGTGTGCGTGTGCCCTCCCCCCGTGCGCATGTGCGTGTGCGTGTGTGTATGTATGTGCAGGATCACTACCCCTGCACCGTCATGCAGGCTGAGCGGCGGGCCTGGACCCGCATCCCCCTGGCCTACCCGGGGGTAATGCCCAAGGAGGGTTTTGTCAGCGCTGTGCCGTACAAGGACACGTTCGTACCGGTGTGCTGTCCCACGTGAGTGGGCGAGGGGCGGGGGGTGCTGGGCCAATGGGCGCGTGTGTATGCATGTAGTATGTGTGGGAGGGGGAGGAGGTTGAAGAGTGAATTTGCAAGGATGAAACAAGAAGCCCTGCGGATGTTGTAGTCTGAGGTCGACTGGATCCCTGTCAAGCCTCCCGAAGAAAGAACTGCTTACGGACCCCGATAGTTACCAATAAGTGCTTGTAGACGACCAGTGGCTGCACCGAACACCAACCGGGGGATGGGGTGGGGGGTGGAGCGCGCCGTCGTGGAGCACGAAACAGGCACCAGCACCGGCACCAGCACCAGCACCTGCACCTGCACCAGCGCCCTCCATCATGTGCGCTTGATACCCAAGGTCGCGTTCGCCTTGCCTCGGAACATGTGCACGCACCCGCCTGCGGCCGCACTGTTGTCTCAACCACACACTCACACACACACTCACACGCGCGCCCGCCCGCCCGCTCGATCGCTCTCTCTTTCTCTCGGTCTGTTGGTGGGTCGCAGTACCCAGACCTTGCGCCACATTGCCAGCAAGGGCTATTACTACACGGGCTATGAGCTGGGCCACTTCAGCAACTGCAACTTCCACCACGAGGCCTTCAAGGAGGGCTACGCGGAGTGGTTTCTGGCGCCCTGACGGTCTGGCGCCCTGACGGTCTGGCGCCCTGACGGTCTGGCGCCCTGACGGTCTGGCGCCCTGACGGTCTGGCGCCCTGACGGTCTGGCGCCCTGACGGTCTGGCGCCCTGACGGTCTGGCGCCCTGACGGTCTGGCGCCCTGACGGACGGAGCCGCGGGGAGCAGCGGCGTCCAAAGGTCCAAACAGCAAGAGGGGGACGACGGGGATGAGGGGAAGGGGCTGGAATGTTACCGCAACGCGCGGGGAGGGGAGAGCGAGGGGAGGGGAGCGGGGGAAGAGGGGCTGGAATGGCGAGCGGGTCTGATGGTGCAGGATTGGAAGGGCCGCGCCGAAAGAGGCTCCGCTACCATGGTGGGCAATGGTGGGCAGACGGACGGACGGAGGAGGCAAGGGAAGGAGCGAGCGTTGGGGCACCCGAGTGCCTCGCCACACACATACAAACACGTATATACAGGCGGTACGGCACGGCACGGCATAATACGGCACGGTACGGTACGGTACGGTGTCTCAAGCTGCCTCGCCTGCGTGCGTTGCCCTTATGCTGCTCGGGGGGGGGGGTCATCGTTGGGTTTGACTGCGCAACCTGGCATTGCTTGCTTGTTGGAACACGCCGCGGAGCGGTGCGTGTTCTGATTTGGTTTGGGCGCCAATCGAGCCGATCCTCCCCGCCCCATTTCGCCGCCGGTGTGTCGAACCGCGGCATGCGCCCGCTGTCCCGGTTTGCAGGACGCTTCCCTTGCGGGCCTGCCGGGTGGGGTGGGGGTGGGGTGGGGTGGGTGGGCTCTGGTGTACCTGTGCCCTGCGCCGGTTGGTTCCAGCAGCCCGGTGCATGTCTGTCTGTCAGTCAGATGGATGGAGGCACTGGTCGGTTGGTGTTGGGGGGGCCCTCGTCCTAGCCATACATTTGCCCTTCCCAGGGCAAAGGCTGTGGCTTTTGCCGAATTGTGATTTTTTTGTGGTGCGATTACGGTATTCGTTCATGATAGTAATGAATTTGCGTAGCTCGCATTCCTCGCTTCGGCAATTCACCCGAAATGGGTGTATGATAAGAACGTATGTGGTGTACGATGCTATCTGTGATGTACGACACCACCTGTGTGACAAAGCTCGTCTTTTTTTATGCGATGCCTCGGCGCCCTGGCTGACCCCACCTTAGCGGGTTGATGAGCCAAAAATTGTTATGTTCCGCTAATGCGGGGTTTTATTTCTTGGGGGAAGTTGGGATCACTCTCACTTGGCTTTTCGCTGTGAGTGGCTGGCTGGACTGGGCTGGGATGGGTTGCGCTGCACGCATTGGGACGTAGCATGCGGCGAGGGAGAGGTCAACACTCGTACGTATGTTAGTTGTCCGTACGTACGGCAGCAGCCGCCGGGGCCGCGCCCGCCCCTGGCGTTGCTGAGGTGGATGCTCACGCGGGGTTGTTGGGTGCATTGGTGTGGTGGGGGGGCTCATGTTTGTGTGTGTGTGTGTGAGTGTGTGAAAAGGGGTTGGGCCGTCCCGGCAGAGTTGCGGCAGAATTGCGGCAGAGTTGCGGCAGAATTGCGGCAGGGTTACGGCAAAGTTGCGGCAGGGTTACGGCAGAGTTGCGGCAGGGTTGCGGCAGAGTTGCGGCAGGGTTGCGGCAAGCGCTGCCTGGCCGGAAGGCATTCTTCCCGTTTTGACCGCCAAGGGACAACGGGCAGAGCTGTCTAGCTATGGATCATGCGGCGGAGAGGCGCGCGCCGCGCTTTGGCGGCGTTCAATGCTGGCGGACGGCACATGCGTATCTCTGTGTGTATGTATGTGTGTGTGCACGTGTGTGTGTGTGTGCGTGATGCCCGAGCAGGGAGTCACTGGTGAAGTGCACGCATTACCTTGCGCGTTACGGGCGTGGGCGTGAAGGAGGCAGGGGGAACCAACGTAGGCGACTGAAAAAAAGTGCGCGTCGCGAGTAGCAAACTAGCCATGTACCGTAGCATGGGTCTTCGGCGGATTCGAGGGAGGCAGGTACGATTGGCAGCGGGTACCGTATGCGGCGGCGGCTTGGGCGGCGTCGTTGGATTGGGATTAGGGGGTGGGCACTCTCGGTGCAGGCGCTGCTGACAGGCAGGCGCTGCACGCTGGCTCCGGCCAGGGCGCCCGGGCTCTTAATACGGTAACCACCTGGAACACGCACGGTGCTGCTGTCATCCGAGTGACATCGGAGTGACATCGGAGTGTCATCGGAGTGACATCGAAGTGTCATCCCATCGGGAAGAACTTCACACAGAGAGGCTCCGTGACACCGTTGGTCGGCCAGGATACCGGTACCTCGGCCACACGGTCAGGCAGGGGAAAGAGCTGCGGCCTGCGGGGGCGCCTTTGTGGAGCGCGAGTGCGCGACGCTCGCGACCTTTTTTTTTGACGCGTACGTACAACGCGACGCGAGAAGCAGCCAAGACTCGCTCGCCTTGCCGTGATGAGCGTCGCCTAGGGGCGACGGTTGTGTGTGTAAGCATGAAGCGTGCCGGTATGCTCTCGGGATGGGGATTGGGGAAGCGCGCACGTACGACGCCGCACCACACCACCCGACACGAGCACACGACACGACCCGGCGGGCGCCACCCAGCCGGGTCTTTTTGTACACGACACCAACACCGACACCACGCAGCGCAGCGCTCTGCCTCTGCGTGCCCGGCGCTGCGTGCCCCACGGACTAGGCTCGATGGGCAAAATCAAGCAGGCATACACACATACACATACACACATGACACATACACACATGGCACATCGCAGGTTTGCGGATTTGCGGGTTGACATTGCTGCCTAGCCTTGGTGTCTCGCTCGGGCTGTCTGATCGGTGGACGCCCGTTTGCACTTTCCATTGCCCTGCTGGTCGTTCCTTCTGCACTGCACTGCACGGCCAGCTGGCCCGCTGGCTCAACCCTCCGAACGAAGGTCTGGAGCCCACTGTAACAACTCAGAGAAGGAAGTTTCAAACAACTCGACCATCACTGCCCGTAAGACGGCATCGCTATTTATGGGCATTGCTATTTTTGGGGCTGTTACTTCATGTTACATATGAAAACACGATTGTGGTTGTTTGCAAGGTTGCGGGCTTTTGATTGAAGCTAAGCGGCGAAGGCAGAACACGGCAGCACCGTTGTTACAAGTTTAAGGTCCCCGATACGTTGGTTTCACGCCCGGTTGTGTATGATGGCAATGCTTTATAGTAGACCGAGGAGCTGGAAAGGGCTGGGCCCTGGGCACACAATAATCCTTTCCTGTACGAATATTTGAGACAGACGACTGGGCTGGACAGACCTCCGCCAGAACCGGTATTCATGATGAACCCTAGTGGTTGTTTTATCCGTTAGGTAACAGTGTCATCTTATTACCTGCTACATAGACGGATCGATTGCGCTGCAATGATTGTCCGCGTACTGCGAGTTCTCCCTCGGTAGGATATCTTCCTGTGCAGGTCCTGAAAAGGCAAAGGCATCTCTTCATGGCTTAAGCTGGGCATGGATATTGTCACATATGAGTACAACCCAAACAAAACTGAATAACAGCAGTGGTGCCTGCCTTCGTAAGTTAGTGCGCCGGTTAAAGCGCAGCACAAAACGCTTTCGAGAGACACCCGAACGCTTGAAAAAGTATCTTACAGCATTATACATGCTTAATTTAGTGGTTATATTTATCAACAGAAATGTCATTGTATGTGTGTCGCAGTACGGACTCTCGTAGCCTCTGACGCTCGACGCATGCTAGGCTAGAGTGCTTCAACAGGTGTCAAATACTATTAATTAATCAGCTACTCAAAGTCCGGTCATAGTCTTATGTCATAGGGGTGAGCATCTCCCAAATAACTGGGATGTGGCTCACGTGAGCTCTGGACCCTACTGGGGTCGGGCGTCGGGGATAGATGCTGCGATGGCTTGCATATCAAAATTGCGTCCACAAATGTGCGCGACCATAAATCGGTGATCCATAGCTCTTTAACGGCGGCCATGGTCCTGGTGTACTAGGCACAGTGAGTGACTGAATTGCCGGTATCTTTTACCTCCTTGAAGGACTATTTGGCTATGCTGCACAACCATTGTATTTATCAGTACGACAGATGAGAAAGAAACCTGCATGAAACGCCGTTTCTCGAAGGCGTGGGAGGCGCCATTCGGCTGCGGGTCGACTTTGGGCAGCTGATCGAGGCTACCTCCGGTCAGAAAATGGCGATAATTATGGCACTTCTCATTATTTATATGGTCGCCTGTGGAGTCCAGGCGGATGGAGCGGTCTCCTCGCGCTGTTCCATCTCGGATGTCCTGCCAGAGCTTCTTCCGAGGTAAGAAAATAAAGCCCCGCCGCCCTCACTCCGAAACAGCGGCCCCGAAACAAGCTATTCCTCATGCGTTTTCGTCGCCCCTGAGCCGCATGCAAACGTACCAAGAGTACATACGCGCCGCGTACCCTGGCACCGGCTCCGCAGTTGCTCCCAGGGCAACAGCTCCGCCAAGCGCAGCGCATTGCTGGGCTTCCTGGCGAAATGCCTCGGGCCCGAAGCTCCAGTCAATCGGGTAAGGCGCGGGCAAACGGCCGCAGAGCACGCCGGTGCGCGCCACGCTTACGGAAGGTACACACACCGTAACCGCTTCTCGCCCCACTTCCGGTTCCGCTCCACTTCCCGTTCCGCTCTGCTGGCCTATATGACCGCGCCGGGCGCCAGCACCTCCGCCGTTCCCACCCGGCTCGCATGCCACGGCCCCCCGCCCGCCGCAACTTTCGGAGATTGGGATCACCAGCACGCGCAGCTACGCACCCGCAACGCTCGCTGGTTCCGACGGCTTCAATGACCGCCCGCGCACTCACACTGAAGACAGCACTGCCGCCTCACCAATCCTACTGTGAGACGCCCAAACCTGACCGAGGAACTTGAAGACAAACGCCGTGACCCGGCCCCAGTCAATCTGCAGTACCCACCCCAACTGCCCTTTCGCCTTTCGCCTTTCGCCGTCCCCCGGGGCCCGATTACGGCCCCCCTCAGCCCTCACATACATACACACACACATACACACACATACACACACCGGTGCGCCTTCCCGTGCCGGGTTCCCCTTCCCCCCGGCCCTTGCTGCTGCCCCACCCCCCTTCCGATGCGATACGAAACGAAACGACGCGGTACGGCACGACGCGCAAAATCTCCCGCGCGAGCACAGCCGCTGGCAGTTCTCATACGACAGTCAGCCTCGCACGACAATGTGTCGTACGTGTACGACAGCGCGTTTGGGAGGGCCGAGCGTTTCGCCGCTGCCACGGGAGTCGACGTGCAAGTCGAGCTGCTGTCGGTGCCGTCACCACCGCCGCCAATATCGCCCCCGGAGGCGACGCCACCGGCTGGGGTTGACGGCGGCGCCGCCGTCGCCGCCGGAGGCGGCGAGGCGTCTCCAACTCCGCCGCCCAGCGCCGCCGCCGCCGCCGCCGCCGACGCCGGTGCGATGGGCGTGCCGGATCCTGCCTCCGGTGCCGCCACCGCCGCCGCCGGGCAAACGGGCGGTTTGTACGACATCTGGACGGGTCGTGCAGCGGAACTGGGGGCAGCTGTGGAGTCAGGTGTGTGTAGCCCAGGGGGGGGGCGCTGAGGGACCTGTCCAGGGAGGGCCGTCGGGCCGCTCTAAAATCATTGGGACCCACCATCGGGGGATCTGGGGATTTGGGGACTTGGGGAGCGAGGGAGATGATCCTTTCAGATCTCGAGCCCTCTGGGAGGCAAATCTGGGCTGGATGAGCGGCGATGGATGTCCCCCCCCCCGCGCTCGCCCCCGCTCCCCTGCGTGGGCGCCTGCCTGGCAGGTACCCTGCTGGATATCGACCAGCTCGTACGGCAAGATGCCGTACTGGACTGGGACGACGTCTTCGACAGCCTCAAGATGGCGGTGACGTACTACGGCAAGGTACGACAGAAAGAGGGCGGAAGTTGTGCGGGAGCGGGGGGGGCGGGATGAGACTCGCGATTGCCCCAATTCCCCCTTGCCCCTAATTTCCCCCAGTTCAGCAGTGGTAAAGGCAGATGAACGGGCAAAAGCAAGTCTCAGCCTGAACTAATTGGACTGCCGCCCGAATCCCGGACTGCCGCCCGGCAATGGGGAGAGGGGAGGTACTCTAAAACCCTAAAACCCTAAACCCTAAAACCCTTCAAAAGTTGGGAAAACGCGCGGCCCCGCTTTTGGGAACACGGCTGCCTTCGGAGCGACTCCGGAGCGACAGCCCGCATACCTACCTCTTGACAGCCGCACACCATATGCCGTACCGTAGCATCTTTTGTCGTACCATTTACCCCACCACTAACACCACCACCAATTCGCCAGCCAACCATCAGCCTCCTTAAAAGGCCCACACGACCTCCCCCTCGCCCGTTTTAATTATCCCCCTCGCCCCCTCCCAACACACTTACAGGGCCCCAGCCCGGCCCTGGACATTCCCTCTTCGGTTCCTTAGAAACACCTCTCACTTCCCCAGCCCTAACCCTCACACCTATCCCCCGCCACTCACCCCCGCCAACCCACGCCCGCTTCGTCGCCCGCTTCGTCGTCCTCCAGGTTCGCGCGCTGCCGCTGGCTCCCTCCCCCCTGCTGCTGTTGTACCGCCGCGACCTGCTGCTGCTGCAGACCCCGGGGCCGCCGGCAGCTACCGCCTCCGCCACCACCCCCACCACCAACACCCCCACCACCAACACCACCCCCTTCCAGCCGCCCGCCACCTGGCAGCAGCTGCTGGCGGCGGCGAGGGCGGTGCACGGACGGGATCTGGACGGCGACGGCGAGCCGGAAGTGGGGCTGTGCGCGCGATGGTACCAGCGGGGTGAGTGAGTGAGCGAGTGAGCGAGCGAGGGAGTGGGAAACGGAGGAGGAGGAGGACTGGAGGAGGGCCGGAGGAGAAAGGCCGGAGGGGGACGAGGAGGAAGAGGAGGAGGAGGGGCGCCGGGTCACGGAGCTTTGTCTCTATGATCTTTGGGCTTTTGTGGCCGCTGCCGCGGCCCTCCCCCCAAACCCTAGGGGCTGGGGAAAAGGGTGACCCGATTTGGGTGACGCATCCGGCAGACCCAGACCGACCCACGGGTCAACCCGCACCGTCCCCCGTCCCGCATCCCCAGCCCCCCGTCCCCCGCCCCCCGTCCTCCGCCAGGCTGTAACGGCGCCGCCGCTTCGCCCTTCGCGCACGCCCTGCTGGCGTCGTACCTCCAGTCTGACGCGCTGACGAGGGGCATCTACTTCCAAACCAGCGACGGCGGGGGTGACGGCGGCGGCGGAGGCGGCGGCGGAGGCGGCGGAGGCCTGGAGCCGCTGCTCGACTCCGCCGCCGCCGCGGAGGCGATGAATCTGCTGCTGCAGCTGCGTCGAGTCAGTGTGGACCCCACCGCCACCGACACCGCCACCGCCACCGCCACCGAACCCACCTCCACCTCCGCCGCGGCCCCGTGTTCCGATCCGGTGACGCGGCCCTTCCTGGAGGGGCGCTGCGTCTTCAGCCTGTCCACGTTCCGGGACTTCAAGGTGCGGTGTAGGGTTTTAGGGTTTTAAGGATTTACGGTTAAGGTTTTGCGGTGCCGGGCGCTCCGCCTCCGCCTCCGCCTCCGACCCAGACCCAGACCCCGACCCGGAATCGTGGATGCTGCAGCCGTGGCCCTCCGCTGCCTTGGCCGCCGCCGCCGCCCTCCTCCGGGCGACCTCCAGGCGCACCAGCAGGGCGGAAATACGGTATCAGCCGGGTTGACGCCACCGATGCGGGCGGACCAGTCGGAAGCAAGCAAGCAACGGGGAGAAGGGGATCGAGGGTGGCAGAACAGAACTTGAGGTTTCTGCGCTGGCGAGCGGAGCCAGTCTGAGGATGTGAGGAGGGGGTTTGGGGGCGGGGGGCGCCACGGATCGGTTTGCTGATACATTGTGATCTACGTATGCTAAAGGCAAGCAAAGTGGGACGCCCAAGACGGACCAATGGAGGGCGGCATGGCCCTGCGAGTGTCCCACCGAGTCGACGTGCGTGCGTGCGTGCGTGCGCGAGGGCAAGTATGTAACAGTTACACACACACACACACACACACACCGGCGTAGCTCAAGTTGGTAGAGCACCGGGTTAGTAACCGGCGGGTCTGGAGTTCGATCCCCAGAGTCGGCACTAACTTAACCGGAAGACGTGGGATCGTACCCCACCGCTGGTCCCCCGGGTGAAAGAGATCGGGGTGTCGAAGGCTGGAGACAATGGTGTCCTCTGGTGCGCGGGGCGGCTGGAGTGGGATGCCACCAAGAAGACTACAACGCTGCCGCAGAGCAGTGGTGGAGGAATGAGTCTGCATAGGGCCTGGACCAGACTGCATAGCAGGTGGTGGTTGGATAACTGAGATCGGGCGGCGGCAGGCTTCCGAAGGATATAGGAGGTGGCAATGGCACCGGTGTGCGTGCCCTGGTAGATTACGCAGCTGTAGAGCATGCGTTCGGTGGACTGAGGACAGTAGGCACCTGGGGCTAGCTTAGCTGGCACATGGACAATCAGGTGGACGCTGTCCTGTGACGATTACGGCGCAGCGGTTAGCACTTCCCGGTGCAGTGTGCAGACAAGGTGGTACGCCCCTCCTCAACAGAGGAGTGCTTCGGCGGTCTCCCGTATGTGGGCGGGTTAGCGCCCCCGGCCAGTGTCGGCCCGGCAGATATGTAACAGTTACACACACACACACACACACACACACACACACACACACACACACACACACACACACACACACACACACACACACACACACACACACACACACACACACACACACACACACACACACACACACACACACACACACACACACACACACACACACAGCAGGGGTAGGGCGCGCGCTGTCTTGGGTTCTCCTTTGGTGCTGACCGCCCACGAGCCGGACCAAGCTCGGGGCAGGTTCTCAGCGCTTTGTTTTCGCGCCTAGAGGAGCACCGCCAGCCGGTAGCAGGCCGGCCGGGCGCCCCGGCGCTGCAAGGACTTCAGGGCGGGCAGGACAGCGCGGGCGCCGCGTAGTGCGCCGGCGCGACTGCTGTTTGTGCGGACGAAGGGCCCAGCTGCCGTATAAGGCAGGCTGTGAGCTCAAGCCTTTGGGGAGCCGCTGCGCCGTACACCCGTATATGGGGTGTACGACGCAGCCAGCTCTGCGTCGAGCAGGAGGGGGTAGCGGCCCCTCACGCCCTTCTCCCACCGCAAGGGGGAGAGTGCTTAGGCGGTCTTTCCGTCGAGGCTGGGTTAGCAGCCCCTGGCCAGCGTCAGGGCCCGGTCAGATACTGTAACGACACACACACACACATACACACACACACAACCAAACACTGTCTCTTTGCTCCTGTATCGGTGGGTGGTTTGCCGGACATCTGCCGGAGCTTTGCCAAGGATGCTTCACTCTCCCAACGAATCTCGCCATTGCCTTTCGATCTGTGCCCCCCCCCACACACACCACCAACGGGAACTACTAACACGCACAAACACTCGCGCACGACCGCCCCCCACCCCACCCCACCCCACCCCCCCAGGCCGCCAGCCACGCCTCCTCGCCTGCCAATCCGCTGCGTGGCCGGCTGGGTGCTGCTCCCCTCCCTGGATCAACCCGAGTGCTGCTGCGGGGGAGGCAGCTGTCACAGGGCCAGGGCCAGGGGCAGGGTTTGGCGGCCGGGGCCGATGCCGACGCCGCTGACGGTGCCGACGTCGCCCAAGGGGCCAACAGCTCGTTGTTGCAGCCGCCTCTGAGGTCCCAACAATTGTTGGTCAACTGCAATCCGGTACTGTGCCCGCTGGCGCGGAGTGACGACACCGCCGAAGACGAGGTACGGAGTACGGATTAGTACGGTGTACGGTGTACGGCGGAGCCGTCACGGGCTGGCGGCCTGCTTGCAGCACCCGCATGGCCGCAAATCCGATCTCTCCCCCCCCACCCACGACCCACCCCTTCCCGGTTCCCGCCCCTTTCCGCCCCTCCCAACCTCGAACCCCCGCTGGACTGGACTCCTTTCGGCAGTACGGAATTGTACGACCTGTCAACCGCGCGCCGTACATCCCGACATCGTTGCTGGCGGTTAATGGACGGGTGGGCGGAAGTGGGCGGGCCCAGCTGCTAGCGTGTGTTGGATGTTAGTATGTATGTGTAAGGGGGAGGGGGGGCCAGCCAATAAAAAAGATAGCGCTGCCTGCCGCAGCAAAGATAGGCGGGGGGGGGGGGAGAAGAGGCGGGGGGGTGAGAAGGCGGAGGAAGGGAGGGCGGGGAGCAGCAGGGGTTGGGTTGATAGTTCAGAGTCGGAAGTAGAGGTAGGTGTAGTACTGCTTGGCTGCATGACATTAAGCTGCCGTACCCGGTGATTGTGTTCCGGCCGCCTTGTACGGCACACGGGTGCCCCGCCTCCCGCGCCCTACCGCAATGGCACTGCTGCTGTTGCTGCTGTTGCTGTTGAGCCTACTCAACGGCCATTCAGCGATATACACTGTACGGCACACACACAAACACACACACACAAAGACACACACACCGCAGCCCCCTGCCGCCGCCGCCGCCGCCGCAGTCTCCCGTACTGGACCTTGCGGGGCTGTTGTCGTACTACTTGGCGGCTGACGTGGCATCCCCCGCCGCTGAGCTGCAGGCGCTGCTGAACCCAAACACGGGTGGGTACGTGCGTGTGTCGTACTGTGTCGTATAATGCATTGGATAATGGAGTACGACAGGGATGTACGGTGCGGTCCCTCCCCATGCTCCGGCCTATCCGTGGACAACCCCTCCCCTTCCCCCCTCCCCCTCCCCCTCCCCCTCCCCCCTCAATGTGTTGTGTTTCAGTCTCCGCCCCCACTCGTCGCTCCCATTTGGACTTGGCGCTATGGACAGCTGCGGGGTACGACACCGACGACGCCGCTGCCGTACTGTCGGCCTACCGGGCCACCCTGGAGCACCCCAATCCCGCCTTCGAGTTGCGGATGAAGGGCGGGGAGCCGTACGGGTACGGCACGGCAGGCCGTGCGGGGAGCCGCGATGGGGGGTGGCGATGGGGATGGTCCCAGGGTCGCTCCGAAAAACTTGGGGGTATGTTTTGTGTGTGGAGAGGGGAAACTGATTTGTCATCAGATAAAGGACGATCAAAAAGTGCCAGCGCCTCGCCTCATCTAGACTCCAACGCCAAGTACAACCACCTCAACACCATTACATGCATCCCTAACGGTCGCCACGGGCTAAGTTATCAGTTATCCGCTATTAGTTAATTCGTTGGACCAGGCGCCCTTGTAAACTCACGGCCAATATGTTTTCTAGTCCCACAGCCTGCCGGGCCCCAACCGCTTTCCAACCGCTTTCCAACCGCTTTCCAACCGTGTGGCGTCACCTTGTGTGTGCTGCCTTTGCTGACCGATCATCGCAGGCGCGTCTTGGATGCCGTACTGAGCTCCCTCCTGTCCGCCACTGACGGCGGCGACGACAGCGACGGCGACGGCGTGGCGGCGGCGGCGGAAGCACAAGCGCAAGCGGTTGCGGCGGCGCTGGCCGCCGCCGCCGGCGCGCTCCGGGCCGCCTTCAACGCCACCTCCCTGCCGGATGCCGTACAGTTGTACGAGAGGTCGGTCACCGATGGGCTGACGGCCGGCGGAACGCAGGCGTCGGCGTCGCCGCCGCCTGCGGCGGCAGGGGCCGGTGGATCGGCCGCCGCCGGCGGAGCTGACGGCGGCGGCACCGCCGCCGACGGCGGGGCCGCCGCCAGCGGCGGCGGCGGTGGGCGTATGCCGGATTGGGGTGTTGCGGTGGTGTCGTTGGCGGGTCTGGCGCTGGTGGTGGCGGCGGGGTTCGTACTTCAACGGCGCATTCGTACGGGACGGTTTCGGAGCTACAAGGCCCGGCATGCCCCCGGCCCAGGGCCCGATACGACGCTGCTGCTCTCCGGTGGGTCGGTGGGTCGGTGGGTCGGTGGGTCAGTGGGTCGGTGGGTCGGTGGGTCGGCCACGACCCCGGGAGGCGGCGGAGGCTGGCGAATATCCGCATGTGTCAATCCGCATGTGCGAGGGGAAGAACCTCCAAGTGTGCGGCATGCGGCCCGCCGTCCTCGGCTGCCACCTACACTTTTTATAAACCTAAAAACCCTAAAAAAACCTAAAACCCAACCCTAAAACCCTAAAACCCTGCACCTCGGGACGGGTGTGTACACCCCCTAACACCCCTCGCCCGCTCACTCGCCCAACCAACCAACAACCAACAAACCAACCAACAAACCAACCAACCGACCAACCAACCAGCCAACCAACCAACCGCGCAGACATTGCGGACAGTACGATGCTTTGGGAGCTGCTACCGGCCCGAGTTATGGATCAGTCGGTGCGGCTCCACAGGTGGGAGGGGAGGGGAGGGGAGGGGAGGGGGATGTGAGTCGGCGACGGGTGTAGGGGTGTGTGTGTGTGTGTGTGTGGGGGGGGGGGGTATCACCGTCTCATGAAATGGGGGGAGCGGGAACACCGGGGCGGGGGACAGGGGGATGTAACCCACGTGCCGACCGACCGGGGCGGGTTTTGCGGGTTTTGCGGGGCCGAGTAGTAGCGGGGGCGGGGCCCAGTAGTTGGGGGGTTGTGTGTGTGTGTGGGGGGGGGAGTAATTCTCGCTCATACACACAAAACGGGGGCATTTTGTCAGTTCGGTCTGGCTGTCGCGAGTAGAGAGGGGCCCGCGGGGAGGGGGATTGGGAGGGAAAGGTTGGGACCGGAGCAGGATGATGGGACGCCCCCCCCCCACACACACACCACCCCCACCACCCCACCACCACATTCGGCCCTCCGATGCATCCCCCACATCACGCACCTCCCGCCCGCAGTTTGGCGGTACGACACCTGCTCGTACGACATCACGGGTACGAGTCAGCGACGGAGGGCGACGCCTTCATCGCCGCCTTCGACGACCCCCTGTCTGCGCTCAACTTCGCATGCGATCTGCAGGTACGGCAAAGGGACCAGGGGCCTCCGGGGTGGGGGGGGAGGCGATTAACGATTAACGATCTTTTTATAACGCCCGGTTAATTATTGATGTTTAACAAGTGAGCGACCCAAATCTTGCCTTTGGAACGTGTGATGGTGGTGGTGGTGGTGGTGGTTACGGTGTGAGGTTGCCTCCAGTCTCACTCACTCGTCATGGAGGGTGCAGCACTGCAGCTGGCCCTTCGGCCACCGCACTGTGCACTGCACCGGAGGCAAACAGAGCCCCTCTCCTGCGGCACCTGCAGCCTGGCTCACCCCACCTCCCTCCCTCCCCCCTCCCTGCAGTGACGTTCGAACTGGAATGTCCCAAACCACTCACGCGGCCACCGGCCCCCAACCCCTCATCCCTCACGCGGCCAACCCCTCTCCCCCAAATTCGTAGTTGGCGTTGCTGCGGTTGGAGTGGCCGGAGGAGCTGCTGGCAACCCCTGGAGCAGCCCCCGCCTATGCCGTACAGACCGTGTGGGTAACTGGGTATGCCGTACTCTGAAGGACCCGAAGGACCTGGGCCGGCAGTAGGGTCGCGGCGGGGAGGGTCCCCCCGGGGGGGGTCCCCCCGGCCTGGGGGACCGCCCCAGCGCCGCCCAAGCACCCAACAAAACACACACGCACACACAGACACAAAAACAAAAAAGTGTAAACATACACAAGTGCAGCCGCATGTAATGTTTCCTTAGGGTTCAGGCAGGCAGGGCGTTGGAGGCGGTGTTTGGATGGGAGGAGGGAAAGCGGAGGGGCGGCGAGGGGTGGCGGGTGGGGTGGGGTGGGGTGGGGGGTTTTCATGAAAGCCATGGCTGCAAGGCTCAGCGGCAAACGGTCGTCAAGGTCGTGAACCCCTCCCCGCCCCCCTTCGCCCCGACCCTGACCCCAAGTCCCCAAGCCTGAGGCTGGCGAAGGCGGAGCGCCAAGCCACTTAAGCCGTACGGCCGTATCGAAAGGTGCCGTACAGTGTAGCGCAATGTGATGCGTTGCGTGCATGAGATCTCACATCAGACGCGCGCTCCGCCCCCCGCCCGCCATTGCGCCCGCCTGTCGTACAGGTCCCTCGCCACCAACAGCCGGTTTCGGCTGCGATCCGACAGCTCCGTACTGTTGCCCAACAACAGCGGCACCAGCTGCACGGGTAGGGCTGGGGACGTGGGGGTGGGGGTGAAGCTGTGGGGATGGGTAGGGCGCGGGGAGGGGGGACGTAGGCGACCGAGAACCCACCCAGCAATGTACTAACCAGACACGCCTGTTACCTAACCATTTCCGGAATACGAACCAGTGTACGAACTGGTGTACGAACCGTACCTCCACACCCCTCCCCAACCCCCCAACCCCACAGGCCGACAGATCTCGCCGTACGGCACCGTCAGCAACCACCGCCTCGCCAGCAGCACCGACGGCGCCGCCTGTGGCGGCGACCCCGAGGGCCTCGACGCCGCCGGCGAAGCCGCCCTCGCCAGCCTCCGCGCCCTCGCCGTCGACCCACCCTCCGGCGCCGCCGCCGCCGCCGGCGGCGGCGGCGGCGGCGGCGGCGGCAGCATCAGCCAACTGCACTCCGGCGCCCTATCGGGTCCCCAGCCGCTTCTACAGCCCTTAGGTAGCCTCCCGGTACCAAGCCACTTGAACGACGGAGGTGGCGGCGGCGGCGGCGCCGCCGCCGCCGCCGCCGTGTCCTGCACCGGCGGCCTGCCACCCAGTCTCCAGGAGCCACGCCTGATGTACAGATCCTGGCAGAGGTCCCCCTCCGCCGGCGCGCGCTTCGTTCCGGCCCTACCCGTACCATCGTACGGCGCACCGTCGTACGGCGTACGGCACAGTGCCCAGCCGACGCTCGATTCGGGCACGGACTCGGACTGCGGCGGCGGCGGCGCCGGCGCGGTTGCCGCCGCGGCCACGACCGCTGCCAGCACTGACAGCGGTGGCGGCGGAGGCGGCGGCGGCGAGACGGCGTTTAGCTGGGCTTCCACTGCACTGGCCCTCGCCGCCGCCGCCATTGGCGGCGGCAGCGGCGGCGGCGGTGGTAATGCCAGGCCGCCGCCAGGCGGCGGCGGCGTCGCCGCCGCCAGATCGCCTCCCAGCGGCGCCGCCAGGCTCGCCTGGGACCTCCGGCATCGCAGCCACCAGGGCGCGTTGTACGGCAGCTACGGCGACGGCATTAGTCACAGCGGCAGCAGCGCCGCTCTGCCGCCGCCGACGCTGGCGGCGCCGCAGCCCGCCGCGCTGGCGTCGTCGGCGCCGGGCACGAGGCCGGTCGCCGCCGCCGCCGCCGCCGCCGGCGTCGGCGGCGGCGGCGGCGGCGGTTCACTGCCGAGCCGCAGCCGACTCGCCCGGGTCGCCTCCGCCGACGGCCGGTCGCTGCAGGGTCTGTATCTGCAGGGGGTGTGGGCCGAGTCGGGACCGGTATCCAGGGAGGCTCTGAGCCCGCCCGCCAGGCACGCCGCCGGGGAAGCGCTTCGAGACGAGAGAGACACAGCTAGCGGCGGTGGCGGCGGCGGCGGCGGTGGCGGAGGCGGAGGCGGAGGCGGTGGCGGCGGCGGCAGCCGCACGAGCAGGCGTTCCTCGCTGGTCTTTCCGCGCATTAGCGACGCGCCGCCGCTGCCGCCGCCGCGGGTGGTGGCGGCGGCGGCAGCGCCGCCGCAGGCACCGGCGGCGGCGGCGGCGGCGGCGCAGCTGCAGCAGCAGTCGCGGCTAGGGTCGTGGCGCCAGGAGCAGGCGGCGCGGTCCTTCAAGCCGTATCGACAATCGCTGGTGAGTGCCGTACACGTGCCCCTTGGTCGTACGACCGCCGCCGCGACGACGCCTTGCGCGTCTGCCTTTGAGCCGCCCGGACATTTCGGGATTTTGGCGGTATTACCGAAACGTGCGGCTAACTTTGGTTACTATTGGGCAATTTAAGGTGCCTGGTCCCCGAGCTCCCAAGCCCTCCTGAAACCCCCTGGCTCCGGAACCCGTCGCCGTACACCTCGCCCATGCAGCCGTACACCTCTCCCGAGCATCCCCTGGACCTGCCCAACATCAGCCCCACCCAGCTGCGCAACCTCTCCAGTACGGCACTTCCCAGCTCGCTGGTGCCGTACACGCCGCCGCTGCGGGCGGAGACTGCCGGCGCCGGCGCCGCCGCCGCCGGTGATTTCAGCGGCGGCGGCGGCGGCGGCGGTGGCGGCGGTGGCGGCCTCAGACTGGCTCTGGGCAGCAGCAGTGCCGGCAGCGGCGGCGGCGGCCACGGGAGCGGTAGAGGCCGAACCCTGGCGGGAGCGGCGACGGCGGCATACGTGTACGGCACCGACGCGACGACGGAGCCGTCAGGCATCGCATTTAGCCCGCACGGCACCTCCCGCCTACACAATGCCGTACAGGGCTTTTCCATGTACGACAACGACAGCGCCGGCGGCTTTGACTCGACGGTCACCAGCGGCGCGACGTCGGGGCCGCTAGCCGGTGCAGTCGGCGGAGGCGGCGACGGCGACGGCGACGGCGGCGGCATCACGTCGGCGACGCCGCCGCAGCCCCGCCTGCAGTTCTTCTCCTCCTCGTATATCGTCCCACGAGAGGTGGCGGCGGCGCTGACGCCGGCGTCGGCGTCGGCGTCGGCATCGGCGTCGGCGGCGTCTATGTACGGCACTGAAGATGTGTCGCACGTCAAGGTCAGCGCCGGTGGCCTCGGCAGCCCGCCGCCGCCGACGCCGCAGCTCCCAACCGCCGCCGCCGCCTCCGTCGCCGCCGCCGCCGACGCTGCGGAGATGCAGCTCCCGTCGAGCATCTTGGGTGATCCAACGCTGTTGCCGATGGTGCTCGGGCCGCTGACGCCGCGAAGTCGATCTAGCAGCCTTCGGAGGGGAGGGGCAGGAGCAGGTGTGCAGGACGGGGCAGGGGGAGGGGCAGGGGGGAGGGGGAGGGGCGGGTATGCAGGATGGGGGAGGGCCACCGCGTGTGGGGCGGCGCCGCCGGTACGGCGTTCAGGCGCGACGTCGTCCCCTCCTATGCCAATGCGTTCCGCCATGTGCACTGCCGCCCTCAGCCGGCGCTGCAGTACGGCAGGTGGCCTCTGCCCCCATGCTTGCTTTTCGCTGGATTCCATGGGACTCGAACGGTTCAATGATCAACTTTTGACTCTCACGGTTTCATTCTCTCACATCACCACACAAGCCACACTCCATATCCTTCTCACACGGCCCTCCCCTCGCCCCCCGCCCGTCCCCCACTCCCTTCCCTCCGGCATGTCCCTGGCTAAACCCGCCGGCCCCCCACCAATACACGCACGCTCAGGCAATCGCGCTTCGGAGTTCCTCCGGCGACTCCACGGGCGAGGAGCTGCGGCCGGCGGCGGCGGCGGCGGCGGCGGCGGTGTGGAATCCCGCATGCCCTCCACGACCCTGACCGCCGCCGCCGCCGCCGCCACTGCCAGCGTCGCCGCCGACGTCACCGCCGCCTTCCGCCGCCGCTCGAGCTGCTATTTCGGGGAGGAGTCAGTGCACAACGGAAATAACGGCCTGGCAGGTAGGTGACCGTTGGCGGTTGGACAGTTAAGTACGGCGGCTGTAGCTTGTTGTTAGGGGGACCGGCGACCAGGGACGCCCCGCGCAGTCGTACGGGAGCATGTCAGGCCCATGCACCGCGCCGCGCGCCGAGGCTACCATTCCTTCCTTCCACCATTCCACCCTAAATCCTCGCCACACCCAACTCCCGTCGCAATCCACCCACACTTCGCCCCGCCCCGCCCCTCGCTAACGCCGTCTCCGTCCCTTCGCCGCGGTATCTTATTTTTCACCACCCCACCCCGCCCCATCCCGCTCCTCTCCTCTCCTCTCCTTCCCTCCAGGGGAGGACGCTGCCGACCTTCTGTCCACCGCCTCCGCCTCCGTGTCTCTGGTGATGTCGATGATGACGTCACCGCTAGGCTCCTGGATCCGCAGGGAGGGCAGCGCCGCCCGCCTGCCAGTGTACGAAGCCTGCGTGTCGTACTTGTCGTACATGCAGCGCCTGTGGCACCCCGCGGAGTCCGGCCAGCAGGACGCGATGCTCGTACACCGGTGGGGGTGTGTTGTGTATTCCACAGGGGGGAGTGAGGGAGCGAGGGAGGGAAGTGAGGGAGCGCGGGAGGGAGGGAGGAAGGAAGGGAGGGAGCACAGAGCGAAAGGGTGAAGGGGAGATTCGTTGGGAGGAGTGGAGCATCCTTGGCAATGGTTCGGCAGATGTGCCCAACCCTCCCATCGATACAGGACAAAGCAAATGCAGGCAGATGCGACGGTGCGGCTCTGAGGCGTGGGTTTGTGCTGTTGTCGATGGGGCTGACTCGCTGCGCGGGTTGGCTGCCCCAGAGGGCCCAGACGTCCAGAGCACTCGCTCGATCACGCCACAATGCTGTAAATGCGACGGCGACGAGGCTCACCTGCGAGCAAAGAAGGCGATTTCAGGACTGGCTCCGACACATACACACGCACGCACACAGCCCGGTGTGTGTATGCGTGTGCGTGTATATTAGGGTTTAGGGTTTTAGGGTTTTAGGGTTTTTTTGGGACCCCTCACCCCTCTCACCCTTCCCCCCACCCCCTTAACCCCCCCTTCTCCCTTCCCCCTTCCCCTTCCGCCTTCCCCCTTCCTCCCCCCCTCCCCACCCCGGGCAGCGGCCTGCGACTGCGTCTGGGTCTGCACAGCGGCCTGACCTGCCCCTCTGAGCTCTGTCTGAACAAGGCCACCGGAAGGGCCGCCTACTCGGGGGCCTTCCTGGCGGTGGCTCGGGAGGTGTCTAATGCGGGGCCCGGAGGCTGCGTGATGATGTCGGAGACGACGAGGAAGAGACTGGCGACGAGGGTGGGTGGGGTGTGTGTGTGGGGGGGTGCGTTTGCGGGTATGTGGGTTTGCGTGTTTGCGGTAGTTGGGGAAGTTGGGGGAGAGGGTTTATGGGGGGCGTGTTTGGTGTTTGATTAGGTCGAGGATTAGGTTGGGGCCGAATTGGCGGGCGGCGATGTGTTTCAGTGCGGGGGGCGGTGATGCGGCGAAGTTTAGGGCGGGCGGGTGGGGCGGTGCGGGTCGCGGTCGTGTTCGCCTCAACGAGTGATAGGGAAGGTGGGAGCCGGGCTGGGGAGCTTTGGGAAGCCCGCTCCCCACTTTCTTCTCGGGCCTCTCAGCCCGGCTTCATCGGGCTCTCCGTCCGGTAGCAGACTGGACGGGCGCGGGGGTGGGGGGTGGAGTGGGAGTGGGGAGGGGGCCGGGCGGGAGCCCTGGGTCGCGCATGGTGGGTGTTGCTGGGGTGTTCTGTGTCCGTCCTCTGGACTGCCATACCCAGCTTCCCGTACCTTTCCGTACCTTTCCGTACCTTTCCGTACCTTCGTCCAGCTGCATGCCACCCCAAGACCCCCTCCCAATGCTGCCCCCACGGTGGGCTGCCAATGGTGCCCACCTCCCCTGTCCCCTCCCTCCTCCCCCCTCCCCGCTCCCCCTCCCCCCCCTCAGGGCGTCTTCAAGCCCGGCAGCACCCTGGGCTGTCTGTACATGGGCGACTTCTCCGCCTCCTGCCCCGCCGTCGCCGCCGCCGACGCCGACGCCCTCACCCCCTGCGGTGACGGCGACGGCGACGGCGACGGCGGCGACGGCGACGGCGGCGACGGCGACGGCGACGGCGGCGACGGCGACGGCGGCGGCGGCGGCGGCGGCGGCTCCGCCGGGCCGCTCCCCGCCCTCGGCATCTCACCCGCCCTCGGCATCACCTGCGGTACCGAAGATTCCGGCACCACATACGCCTCCACCGCCGCCGCCGCCGGCGGCGGCGCTGCCGGCGGCGGCGCCGCCGGCGCCGCGGCGGCGCTGCCGGATTTCCTCCTTGGCCCGTCGCCCGGTGTTGCGCTGTTTCAGCTGGTGGGGGGCGCGGCGGAGCTCTTCACGGCCCGATGGGCGCTGCAGCCGCCGCTGACCCGCTGCGGGCCGTGTCGGCTCGTTGGCAGCCCGGCGGCGCCTGTGCGGGGCATTGGGCTGGCGGTGGCGGAGGTACAGGTGCAGGTGCGTGTGCGTGTGTCTCTACTTAGCTATTCTTTTAGAACCTAGAAGAACCTAGGGTGCTAGGGTTCTAGGTTTCTAGGGTTCTAGGTTTCTAGGGTTCTAGGTTTCTAGGTTTCTAGGGTTCTAGGGTTCTAGGGTTCTAGGGTTCTAGGTTTCTAGGGTTCTAGGGTTCTAGGTTTCTAGGGTTCTAGGGTTCTAGGTTTCTAGGGTTCTAGGGTTCTAGGGGTTTCTAGGGTTTTCCAGGGTTCTAGGGTTCTGGATTACTGAATGACCGGTGGTGAGGACGAAAGCGCAGAGAGGGCAAGGAGCGAAGGAGGTGAGGGTGTACGGCAGCGTGCAGCAAGGCCAGGCAAGATGGCAGGCAGAGAATGGTCTTTGGACTTGGGGGTGAAGGGCCAGGGATTGAGCCACGTCCAAGCCCCCCAACTCTCTCCCCCCTCCAGCCTCTACCGTCGCTCTGGTCACATGTTCTCAGCTCCCTCCTCCCTCCTCCCTCCGCCTGCGCCTGGCGCCGTGCCGCCTCGGCCCTGTACGGCATTAACAGGGCATCGGTGCCGTACTGGCCTGGAACCTGGAACTAGGATCCGAAGCCCTGCGGCTGTGCCTGGCGGCACTCAAGCGGCTGGCGGCTATCAGAGGCACCGGCGGCACCGCCGCCGGCGGTGCTGACGGCGCCGGCGGCGGCGGCGGCGCTGGCCTGTACTTCAGCTGGGACGACGATGACTACCAATCCAACGCCAGCTTTGGCGGCGGCAGGCGCAGCTGCGGCGGCCGGATGAGTAAGGCCGGCGGCCGCGGCGGCGGCGGCGGCGGCGGCGCTGGCCATGACGGTGGCGGCGGCGGCGGCTTTCTGTCGAGTGGACGGATGCTGGTGGTTTCGGAGGACGCCATGAGCCTGGCGGCCTGGGCCGCCGACGCTCATGCCGTTCTTGGCCGGCTGCCGTGGCGGGACGAGCTACTGCAGCACGAGTACTGCGCGGAGGTGGCGGTCAGCCGGGCCGTGTGGGACGGCGCGGCGGCGGCGGCGGCGGCGGCTGCCGCCAAGGCGGCGGCCGCACCCGCGGCCGCCACCGCGGTGGCGCCGTCCGCTGCTTCGCCGCCGCCGCCGCAGCAGCAGCAGCAGTCCCGGGGGCACTTCTCCGCGGGACTGCTGTCCAGCGCTCGCGCCCGCTTGGGTCTGCCGGGGCTGAGTTCAAAGGGAAGCGCGCCGCTGCCGATAGCGGCAGCGGCGTCGCCGCAACGGCCGCTGCTGCCGGCGCCAACTGTTAGCGCCGCTGCCGCCGCCGCCGCCGCCTGCGGCGGCGGTGGCGGTGGCGGCGGCGGCATTTTTACCTCCACCCTCTCCGCCAGCTGGCTGCCAGCCAGCGGCGGCGGCTCCGCCGCCGCCGCCATGGGGCCGCTAGCCTCGGTCCGCAGCACCTCCGCCGATCCCTCTCCTCGGATGTCAATGGAACGCAACGCCTCCGTTCCGCTACGCTTGCGAGGCTCCGCCGGCGACGGCGGCAGCGACGGCGGCGGCGGCGGTGGCGGCGGCGGCGGCGGCTCGGAGCGGCTTCGCAGCGACCCGCTGCTTCGGCCGCCGCGTCCGCCTCGTTCCACTTCCAGTCAACTCGACGTGGCGAGTGGGGCGGGCTGCGAGTCGGAGTCGGGTGCGGCGCCGCCGGGAGGGCTCGCCGGCGGCGGTGCGACCGGAAGCGCGGGGGTCGGCGGTGGCGGCGGCGGCGGTGGCGGGAAGGACGCCGCAGCGACGACGACGACGACGGCGACGGCGACGGGGCAGCTGCCGTCGGGCTTCCTCCGCATCAGCAGTTGGGAGAGCGGCGTGGACGCAATTGGCGCCACGGATAGCGGCGGCGAGGGCGGTGTCAGTACGGCAGCTGCGCCGGCGGACTGGCCGCCACCGCCGCCGCGGCGCCGTGAGTGGGCGCGAGCCTTCCTGGACGAGCGGCCGCCCGAGCAGCCCCCCGAGCGCACGACAGCAGCCCGCACGACGGCCGCGGCCGTCGTCAGTAGTACGGCACCCATCGCCATCCCATCCGGCCCCGGAGGCGGCGGCGGCGGCGGCGGCGGGATTGGCGGCGATGGCGGCGGCGACGCCTCATTGCATGACGGCGAGGGCGCCGCCGCCGCCGCCGTGGCGCCGGTCGGGTCCGTCACCGCTTACTCGCTGGTGAAGCTGCCGACGAGTACGGCACTTTCAGCCGCCGCCGCCGCCACCCTGACGTCGGCCAAACGCTCCGTTGGCGGAAATTCCGACCGACTGCAGTTCCCGCAGCCCGTCGCGGCGTCGCTGCCGCGCACGGCGGCGGCGCCGCTGGCGGGACCGGCGGCGCGGGCCGCGACGCTTGGCGGCGCGTCGCTGCCGCCGATGCTGTCAGCGTTACCGCTGCCGGCACCGCCGCAGCTGGCGCCGTGGCCGGCGTCGGCGCTACCGCCGCAGTACGGCGCCGGCGTCGGGCCGCAGTCCGCTGCGACGTGCAGCGGCGCCTCGACGCCGTCTTGCAGCGGCAGCAGCACAAACTGGCGAATCCACAGCCTGGCGCCCGCCGCGGCGGCAACGCCGCCGCCGCTGGCGGCCGCAGCCGCCGCAGCCGCCACCGCGCCGTCCGTCTCCCCGGGAGCCGCCTCCGCCGCCGTAGTGGGCCGGCAGTCGAGCTTCCGTCAGAAGGCCGGGCTGAGCTCCGGGATTCGGAGCTGGGTACGACAAGTGACGAGCTTGGCGGATGGCTCTGACGGCGACGGCGGCAACAGCCGCGGCGGCGGCGGCGGCAGTGGCGGCGGCGGCGGCGGCCGGAGGTTGCTGGAGCTGGCGCAGTTGCTGGATCCGGCGGAGTCGGCGGCCCTTCGAATGGAGCTGACGAGCCCGCTGGCGGCGGCGACGGCGACGGCGGCGGCGACGGCGACGTCGGGAGGCGGCGGCGTCGGCGGCGTCGGCAGGCCGGGGAGCGACCTGGTTGTTCTGTTTCGCGGGCTGCGGCTGCGGATAGGGATGGACGCGGGCTCGCTGCAGGTTAGTTGGTTGGTTGGTTGGTTGGTTGGTTGGTTGGTTGGTTGGTTGGTTGGTTGGTTGGTTGGTTGGTTGGTAAGTTCGTTAGTTGGATGGGTGAGTGAGTTGGTTGGGTTGGTTGGATTGGTTGGTCAGTCGGGGACACCGGGGACCTGTTTGATGCTGCAGACTCCTGGGTGGCAAAGGCTGCACTCCTGCCGGCGATCTACTTTTGCATCTCTCGGATCCAAAGTACGACACAGCACATGGATCTCTCTCTGGCCGCAACAGATGATGCGTAATGCCCGCTTTGTACGACGATGCGGGCATTTGTGACTGAATGGAGGTTGTGCGGCGCCAAACCCAGTGGCCCCGAACCGACCCCCGAAATGCCCGCGGCCCTTTCCTCCACTTTCCCTCCCCTTCCCTCCGCTTTCCCTCCCCTTCCCTCACCAACTCACCGCAACCCCCCCCCCCACCCGCAATCCCCCCCCAGGGCACGCTGTGCAAGGCTACGGGCCGTATCACCTACCGGGGCCGTGCAGTCCACACAGCCAGCCGCCTGGCAGGACTGGCCCGGGCGGGCGGTGTACTGTGCAGTGCACAGTTCGTGGAGGCGGTGGCGGGTGCGGCAAAGGGGGGGGGGCGGCAGGGGGGAAGGGCAAGGGGGGCGGCAGGGGGGCCCGACGAAGTCAGTTTCAGCAACTTCTTGTCCTCATTCGTTACATTAATCACACTACAACAGCCCCAGCGGCGATGCCACCGGAGACTTCCGAAACCAACTACCGCCCCGCCCCGCTAATCAGCTTGGTGCCCACTACCGACCTGCAACCAACTGCTTATCCCAACCCATGCGCCGCCCCGCTAACCGGACCATCACCCTGACCCCCCGACCCATTTTCAAGTTGGACCAGTGGCCGGCCGTGACCTTGGCTCTCGACCACCGAACGGTCCAGGCTCGGTGGTCGAGGCGCGCGAGACGCGCGCCCAAACCGGGTGGGAGAGGCGGGAACATAAGATGAACCGAAGGTCACAACACGGCGAACAGCCCTCAAAAGTGACTTTCGGAAATAGTAAACAACGAACAGTACGACAAAGAATTGTACTACTTCGTCCAAGAACCCGCCTTCTCGTACCGAGAAGCCTACGCATGAGCTTCGCTGCTGGTCCATCCATCCGTACATCCGTCCGTACATCCGTGTGTGTGTGTGTGTGTTTGTGTGTGGATGCATGCCGCTCTTCTTCTCTCCTCGATTGACCCCCCTGCTTGACCCAAACCTCCGCGCAGGCCCGTCCCCCGGGGGCACCCACCATCCCCCCCCCCACCACCACCACCACCCCCATCTCCACCGCATCAGCGCCAGTGCCGCCTCCGACTGCCATCAAGCGGCCCGCCCTGCGCCGGCGCCGCCACCGCCACCGCCACCGGCGCCATCACCGCACCCGCACCCACAGCCGCACCCACAGCAGCACCAGCTGACGCAGCAACTCGTGCAGAGAGCGGCAGCCGCTCGCCAGGGCGATGGCGCCGGCAGCGGCGTCGGTGGCGCCGGCGGCGGCGGCGGCTACGGAGGCCTGGCCGAGAGTCCCGAGGGTGGAGGAGGAGGAGGAGGAGGAGGGGGAGGAGGGATTGCGGCGGCGACAGCGGCAGCGTTGCACGGCAGTGGCGGCCCGTCTCCTCCGCCGCGGCCGCCGCCGGCGCCATCGCCGGTTCTGCCACCACCGCCGGTTCTGCCGCCGTCGGGGTCGCGGGGCGGCTCTCCACTGCCCACGTCGGGTCTGCTGTCGGGCGTATTCACGAGGCAGTCGCATCTGGCGACGGCGCCGTTGGCTCAGTCGTGGGGTCAGGCCCGGAGGTGGGTGGCAGGCGCCACAGCTGCTGTCAGCATTCACCTTTAACTTCGCCCCCCAACCTCCCAACCCCCGGTTGGTGGTGGTGGTGGTGGTGGTGGTGGCGGTGGCAGCGGAGACTCGGAGAGACCCTTGTCTGTCGTGTCTGGCTCTCCCGCACCCAGCCCTGAAGCAGCCCTTGGTTAGTTTGCTTACGGATCTGTCAACCGCTGCCCCGAGGTCGAGCAGTCGCTTTTGAATCCCAACGTTCCGAGCACGGCCAGCCGCGGCAAGCTAGCCGGCGGGCCGGGCCGGGCCGGGCCGGGCCGGCAGGCTGGCTGAGGCAATCAGCGCTCCATCTGCCAGGCATGCCCCCCTCCTTTGCCGTCGCGATGTGTCCGCTACACCTCCTCCCTCTCTCCCGCCCTCCCTCCCTGGATTTGGAGGCTTTACCTCCCTCCCCCCAACCCGCACCTTACGCAGCTTGCGCTGTCGGTACGATGACGTGACGGAGTGGCGGTCTCTATCGGCTCCCGTGTTCCCCTCCCCCCCGCCCCGAAACCATCGCCGCGGGCATCAACTTCATGACCCTCATCCCCGCTGGCATCCGGTACCCTGCAGGATCCTCTACACCGCCGCCCAGAGCTGCTCGCCCCCGCAAACCCAAGCCGGCCCTGGCGGTGCTGCGCCGCTGCCGCCGCCGCCGCTGCCGTCGCCGCCGCCGCCGCCGCCGCCGGGCGACGCACCACGAGACCTGACGTACATGTCGCACGTTTTGGGAGGCGTCGTACGGCTGAAATTTGAGCAGGTAGGCGTGCGATTCTCCACTAGTGGGCGAGATTTTGTTTGTCACAACTCACAAGCCCCTAAGTCGCTGACTATTGTTTTTCCGGAAGGGCGCATATCGATGCGTGCAGGGGCACTTGCGCACACACAAGCACGCGAGCTCGCATACACAACGAAGCCTGCTCTTGTCCCCCCCCCTTTCCCTTTCCCCCGCCCTCCCGCCCTCCCGCCTCGCTTCCGTCTGCATCGGCCGGTCGGTGGCCCCCTTGATGTTCTGATCTGATCTGATCTGATCCGGCCCCTTTCTTCCTTCCGCAGATCACGGCTCCCGGGAAGCGCCGCGGCCGCTTCCTGCTCACCTGGCACCTCCTGCCGCCCGACGAATGCGAACAGCAACTCAAGAACCAGAACCGACTCGCCCAAACTCATCCGACTTTGAGTTCTTATAATCATCAACAGCAGCAGCAGCAGCACCACCAACAGCAACAGCAACAAGATTTGCAACAGCTATATCACTACCAACAGCAGCAACAACAACAACAACAACAGCAACAACAGCAACAACAGCAGTATGATGAGCAGCAGCAGCATCAATCGGCCGCTCTGTCGGGTCGCCGGTCGCTGCCCCCGAGGCCCTTGCCCCAGCCCCAGCGCCAACTGGAAACCCTGGGGGAGCGACGGACAGGAGGCGGCGGCAGCGATCACGGCAGTTGGCCCCCCAGCAATCTGGCACCGGCCTTTCCGACACTGTACGAATAACAACCACCTTCACGACAATTTCGGAAGGCCTGGAGCCCACTGTCACATTAACAGTATTGCCGTAAAGCGTATGTGCCGTAAAATTCGATGTGCGGTCGGCGGGCGAAGGACGAGCCGGGACTGCCGAGGCTAGGGTAGGGATGTGTTTCCGGGGGGGTGGGGCGCACATACTTTGCGTCTGTCCAGGGGGAATTGATTGGGTGAGGTGGAGGATTTGGGGCAACTTGGGGTTGCGGGGTTTTAGGGTTTTAGGGGGTTGCGCGGGCCGTCGGGCGCAGCAGGGCTGGCGCCCCGCACGCGCTGGTGAGCGGCGTCTCGACCCGCGTCCGTGGGCAACGGCGCGGCGGGTTCACGGAGCAGCCACCCGGCAGGAGGTGCGGCAGGTGGGCAGGTGCGGCGACGGCGCGCGGGGGCGGCGGCGGCGGCGGCCGCTCGTGCGATGTTGTGCCGTGCGTCTGCGCGCGTAGGTAGGCAGGCAGGTAGGTAGGTAGGTGGGTAGGTAGGTAGGTAGGTAGGTAGATCGGTAGGCAGCAGCGTTCACAGCTTTCACAGCTGATGCGTTCGGCGACCCGAGTCTGGTTGTGTATGTGAGTGTCCTGTATTCCCACAGAGGGAGCCACAGAGCAGAAGCAAGGGGAAGGGGGGGAGAACAAAGAAACAATCGCAGCGGAGAAGGAGACGGCGTGAGCGAACGGACCCAGAACCCAGCAATACTTACCGAAGGGGGGGGTGTCCTGGGGAGGGTTGAGCAATGAGCATCCTGGGCAAAGCTCTGGCAGGTGCCTGCAACCCACCCATGAATGCAGGAGGCAAAGGACAGATGCGAAAGTACCGCTGAGTCCTTTTGTGTGTGTGTGCGTACGTGTGTGTGGCGTACGTGTGTGTGGCGTACGTGTGTGTGCGTACGTGTGTGTATGTGTGTGTGCATACGTGTGTTATGTGTATGTGTGCGTGCGTGTGTTTGTTTGTGTGTGTGTATTGCTGAAGCCCATTCATTCAAATTCGCACATCATGTGGCTGCTTGCGTGCCCCTCGCTACCTCCACGGAGTGCGAGCCTGGCAAACGGCACGGCGGCACGTCCCCCGCCCCCAGCCCCCCAGGGGGGCGAGGCCCGGCGGGGCTAGGCCCTGCGCGCTGCACATTGCCCTCCCAATGTCCCAAAAGGTTCACCTCCCAGGCCTAGGGAACACGAGGCGGCGCGTCCCGTCGGGATGCCTCAGGGGAAACTCGGGGGCTGCGTGCGCGCCGCCAATGCACACACACGCGGCTTCATCACCCGCCGCCGCATCACCAACAGCAGCAGCATTCGTAGCAGTAGCAGCAGTAGCACTACTCGCATGTTTTATCTTTCATAGACAGTGCAAACCGGGGGATGGTTGGGATCGTCTTTCACGCCCCGCGTTTCCAATTTCGGTGACGCAGGGTTGGTGGGAGGCGTGGGTGGGGTCGCGGCAGGCGCGCGGCGCCCCGGGTTGCACCGGCGTTGCACGACCCATATCGGACGCTCGCCCCCTCGCGCCCGGATGGCGGATTGATGTCACGATCAGCGCCACCAACGGAGCGGAAATTGCGGTGTTCCGGGTTACCTGGTGCTGGCTGGGACTGCATTTGAAATCTCGGTTGCGCTGAACTGGGGGCCGGAGACAGCGGCCGCGGGGGTGGCGGCGGGTTGTGGTGGTGGTGGTGGTGGTGGTGGTGGTGGTTCTGGCCCTGGCGGCCTTTCACCCTGAACGCAGGTCGTCATGTCCCCCACTCCCCCATTAGGGACGTACCGGTATGGAAGTACAATCGCGCAGCGCTCGCAATTGGCGTTGCTGCTTTGTTCACGAGAGGGGCCCCGGAGGGAAACCAGGGGGTAAGGGGGAGGGACGAGGGGTGCGTCGTCCAGCAGCCCCGCGGCGCGGTGTGGTGCGGTGTGGTGTGGTGCGGCGGCGCTGCCTTGGGAGCTCCGGTGCGGAGCGGGTTTCGGAGCGGTGGGTGGGCGTGGAGAGCGAGGGATGGGGTGGTCAGACGAGCCCTAATGGATGGATGGAGGTAGGGGCGGTGGGATCCCCAGAACGGGGACGCGGAGCGAAGCCTCGGAAGGATCTGAAGAATGGATTCGAACAAAGGATTCGAGGGCGAGGCGTCGTTTGAGCGCGGCGGCGATCGCGGCGTCCGCAACACAGCGCCGCAGGAGGCGGCGTCGCTGGTTGGGCCACCGGTTCGCATGGGGCCTGTTGCCCTTCCCGTAGTTGGGAGTTTGACCCGTTGTTGCCTGGAGATGCCGGGAGATAGGTCATCGATCAATCTTTTCTCCGTGCTATTTTTCTTTCGGGCCACTGAAGGGTCACGGAACAGTGGTTGGCTGCAGTCCAACCACACAAGGGCAACTAAGGGAGCTCAGGGCGCAGAGGGATATCCACAGCTGCCACACGACCGCTTTCCGTTTTTTTTGCTGTTTGCTGGAGGGGAGCTGCGGCTCGTTTGCGGACATGAACCGTTCGCCTTCATGGCTCGCACCCTGTCGCACGTGGGCATTGCTGCTTTCGTTGACTCCTTCCCGGAGCTGTTATCCAGCTCCTCTGTAATTGATTGATTCCCGGAGTCCTGCTGCTGTTGTTGACTTCCCAGCCAGTTCTGGACGGCAGCCGCCCACTGGCAACCGCTGCACAACACTTCTTGTTGCTGTCGTTACAGCGGGCTCGAGGGCCCCAGGAAGGGTAGAGCCAGCGGGCCAGCTGGCCACCGTGCGCTGCCGGTGTCGCCAGCGCTGTGCGCCCAACCGGCAGGCGCCACTCGGCGGCTGGTAAGCTGATACACCTTGTCGCGCGTTCGCCCGAGTCAAGTGCATTTGTCCGGCTCGCCCCCCTCTTCCATTCTGGGAGACCTCAATGCACTAGCCACATCCGTACTTTGTCCTAAGGGGCCCTTGCCCGCCGTTTCGGTCTGCTTCGGCCGCGAGGCTCTTTCCGCGCGGCGATCTCCGTTCAGGGGCGTTGCGTGCCCGTCACCTCTAGTGCGTTTAAGGCTTCGGCCCATGGTCTTTCCATACAAGGCCGGGTAGAGACCCTGGACGCACCCCCCCCTTGAGAGACAGTGCGGCCGCCGTGTCGGGCCATGGCATATGTGCAACCCAGCCGCGATGCGTTAGCATCGGTAATGTGTGAAATCGGTACGGTTTTGCCTCCCTCCATCAGTCCGGGGTTACCGTGGTACAACGCATTGGCCCGCCAGCCGCGCAAGTTTTGCGATGCAATTTTGCGTATGTTCCATCCATTCGCTGTACATCAGTTCTTACCGAGGCGACGGTGCCTGGACATGTGGGTGTTCTGTTACGACCTTTGGGATCGGATATTCTTTCTCTCCCGTACGTGTCTGCCGTACGCCTTGCCGATACAGGCCGGCGCATACGGACTCCCGAACAACCCATCATGCGGGGGCCAGTATACACTTTCGGGGGCCAGTATACGCTTCCACGGGTGGTTGGCCGCACCCTGCCATGTAACTGCGGTTCAGAACATTGAGGCGGACCCCTTGCAGATGCACCCTTCGGACCCCTCTTGATGACGGTCCTGCTCCGCACCCACGCCCACCCACAGACTGGAGTGGACTATGTTTCGGCTGCTGCGCTGAATGGGTTCCGTAACGGTAGAAAACCCCTGACGTTCGGCCCATGTGGGCTGGATAAGCCTGGTGCAGGCTAAGCCCAGCCCCCGACCACAGCAATCGGCCATTCCAGAGCGTCCTCACGCCGGCACGTCTGTACATCTGCTGCTCGACTGCCTTTCGCCGTGGCTGCGGAGATCCCGCTGCGGGGCGCCGGGGTTGTGGTAGTACACCGGGTGTATAGGTGCGCGTTGTGTTGTGGTGCGTCTGGCGAGCGGCGGGGCACAGAGAAGCCAGGAGCGGGCAGCACACACCAAGTTACACGCTGTGAGCATCACGCTTTACTGCGCCAGCTCCACCTGCTTCTTCCGCCACATGATGTCCAGCGCGGAGTCGCCCTCGCCCTGTGTACAGACCCCCGGGGTAACAGGGTATCATGCGTCGGGAGTCGTCTGTATCGCCTTGTGCAATTTTAAAGGATTTCGAAGAATTTAATTTCGATTAAAGGATAATGCACTTTTGGCAAACAACACCTTCAGGATCACTATCTCTCAAGTCCAAGCCGCCGCAGCTTTCATTTCCGCCGAAGTGCACTTCGCTCACCATAGCGCGCACGTTGCCAGCCACAGCGAAGGTGGTGAACTGGTTGTTGTACACGCCGTTGGCGTCCAGGTGCCCGATGTTAATCTGCACGCTGGCGTGGTCCTTGGCCGTGATGAGCTTGTTGGTCCACGCGCTGCAAAAAGGAGTTTAGAAGTAAGTTTTTGCTTGTAATGAACTATTGCTGCCCTAAGCTGCGGTCTGTGAGCGCCGTCACCGGCCGACCCACCACTTGCGCGGGATGTAGAGGTCGACGACCTGGCCCTCGTCGTTGATCATTGTGACTAGCTGTCCAAAGACCTCAGGCGAGTGTGTGAAGGAAGAGAGAAGGAGAATCGTTACACAAAAATTTTACGATGTGTCGAAAACCGCTCTGCCCTTCCTGGAGCCCTGACCATACTTTGCCCCGCGACAACACGGCTATCCTGTATATAGCACTGTAGGACGATGTGACAAGTAAGTAGAACTACATACCTATGCACCCTGTGTACCAATTGAAGTATTGATTACAGGTTATATGTTCCAGGTGCAATCATATGCCTTGGCCGAGGTTATCCTTACCGGTGTTCTTCTATTCAAGCCATCATGCTATCAGAAGCCATCATGCTACCAAAAGCGACCATTTTGCATATCGCTCGGGTCAGGGGCTGGAGCCGCTCGCGGCTTCTAGCACGTCTGCCGGCGGCTGTGTATGCACACCTCCACAAACGCGGGCCTACATGCGGATACCGTTATATCCTTTTGGTCTTTCTCTTGGGCAAGGTTGCAGCAGCGAAATTGGCAAGGCCGAGGATTAAAATTTGACGTCCTGAAAAGGATTTGTTTCGTGAAGAGCTCTTCGTTCACGCTAGATAGTACCTGAGGCCTTGCTCTTCGCTGCTGCTTCCGCCAGTTGCGTTGCCGCAGTGTTTATTAGCGCGACCATGTTGTTGGCGAACCCGAATGTGTGGGGTGGGGGAGGGGGGGGGCGAGCACTGAGCCATGAACACACGTCCACCCCGTGCCTTAAGTGCATAAGTCTGTCACTACATGGTCGATCAACATGTGCAATTTCGGATCCGACAAGGGGTTGGTGTCGGCTTCCTTGAAGCCGGAAAAAGGGCGGGGCCCCGTTCAATCCGTACGGGTTAAGTTGAGTGCTAGGGCGGTGAGGGCGTGAAGTGTGAGAGTGTGCTTTATTCCCGAAATGCCTGCTAGCCGAGTCGTTAGCAAGGCCTGCCGGCGCCCTGCGAAGCGCGTCATCCCGCCGGGTGCATGAGCGCCAGGGCAGAGTCTGCCCTGATGAGCGCATCGACCGAAATACGGCATCATTTCCAAAGCGAGCGGCGAGGGCGTCAAGTGTGAGAGTGTCGACATTCCTGCTGATAGACAGCCAGAGCTTTATATCTGAAATGCCTGCGGCTTCAGCAATCCGCCCCATGTTTAGCATTGCTCGCCGTCTCGGCACTGTGTAACTCTACTTCCGGCAAGCGCATTGGCTTTAGTTATTTGGCAGTAGACATGGAGCGTATCATTCACATATTACGCAGGCTGACTTGCAAATAGAATGACAGCGGAACTGTTAGTTTGCGAGGGCCGCGACGACATGTACTTGCCGGCGAGAGTGCACAGGCTTCGCTACCGAGGTATTCGCCGTATCGTAGAGCAGGCTTGACAACTTTAACATTAGGACCGGGACTGTGGAAGTCCCCTGGGTTGCCGACTGCATCGTGCGTGCATTGGCGGCTTGGCGTCCAACAACCAGCAGTTTGCCCCTCATGGTTTGCTTCTTGCAATCTTTGTAATAGTAATATGCTTCAAGACGATCGGACCGGCTAGCAGAGCTGCTGTGGTGTGGTCGCGGGAAGAATGTTCGCAATGCAAACTTAGTTGGTCGCCGAAACGAAGATTCATTTCACGCCGTCATGTCAGAAATCCACTTTGAGGAACGATGAATCTTCTGGAATTAATTATAGTCCGAGAGGCCTTGGTTTGACCTCGGCCTCGGTCCATGGAGACTGCCAAACTGGTTTGTACTCATGTGATGTTGGGTTCCTATAATAAATTTACCGTGCAATAAAGAATGTAATCTTTTACTTATGCAGACTTTCCGATGGCCGAAAGTCTGCACTTTGGTTAGGACACCACAGTCCACAGTCCACAGTTCACAGGCCACACGGACATGGGCAATCCTACAGGGCGGGGCCTCTTCGCGCTGGGGCCCCGCCCAAAAAACAGGCCAGAGCCGTTACAAATTACAAGTTCTGCAGTGTATTAAGTACTACTGGAATCCCCCAATAACCGGGTTCCATTAGACGCGCAACGCGCGACCAGGTCGTTTCGCCCAGCCTTCCCCCAACTTAAACAACACTCCCTCGCGGGAACCCACGACACGCTGCACAACTACACCGCAGCGGGTGGCGGACTCAAGGCCTCATCATACTGCTTGTGTAAAGGCTCCCCCGACTCCAGATAAATTCCCAGCCCTGGGGGCGGGCGGGGGGGCAGGGGCCATGTGAGTGCGCTGGCCCCGATCAACAGATCAAACCCCCTTTCCGATGAATATCTACAACCGCCCAAAAACAAGAGCAAAGGCAAACGCTATACGGTAACATTAGTATGGTAGAGCAAAGCAGACGCAGCGGTAGGCCGGTAGCTTCTTGCGCTCACATACTTCCCCCTTCCCCCGCCTTTCAGCAATGAAACAGCAGACGGCAGAAGAGCTGACGCGATAATCCATTTCTAGCGCGCGCTATACCACCGCACGCTGCGGCTCCTAGCTGAATCAGTGTGCTGCAACACGGAGCCAAGGCACCAGCCTGCACGTCGATGCATGCGCATAGGCCATACCAGCAGCGTGCCCCTCAACACACGTTGCGTAACACCAGTACCGGTACAGGCAGCCCATGTTGTTTGGAGGTCTTCGGCGCGCTGCGCATCCGAACAGCCAAACAGCTGCAGGCCGCCATATCACTCGTTCCTCAATCACCGCTTTGCCCCGCATGCAGTGCACCTCCTCGCAATTACCGGTACCCAGCTGGGCGTGGGGCGCCGGGCGAGGAAGCCCGGAAAAGAAAAGAAACCCAGCTAATCACAGTGCACCAGAATCGGGCGTACAATCTAGTCCGCGCTACACCAGAAACGGACGAATAACGCAGCCCGTGCCACTTCGCGTCGCATCCTGCCGTGCTCATAGCCCCCACTGACCTGCCAAACCAACGGCACCAACTGCCAGCCTTGATAGGCGGCGCCTTTACTTTCCCCCGGCGCGCCAGCCCGCCCACGCCGCGCCCAGCCCGCGGGCTGAAGGCATAATTTCGTACAGCACGTACTTGCGCAACGCACCACCAGGCACCACAACCCAAATCCCCCGCGCCACTGCCACGCACCTCCCGGCTTTAGCTCATTCCGCACGGCTGCCGCCCGCTCTCTCGCCTTCGCATTCGCACGCCAAATTGGGATATCGGACCCTTCACAAAAAATCGGCCCTCCAGCCGGTATGCGCTGTGTGGCTCACTGCGCCGCCTAGCGTCCACTACCGCCAACAGTGCGGCCACCAGCAAAACAACGGCTAGGGCCTGGGGCCTGGGAGGAAACACGGCAAGCTCCGCCGGTTTGTTGCGCTGGCAAGGCCTCCTCACGTCCTCAGGCTCGCATGGTTCCAGTGCGGCAAGACGGATGAAAGCTCAGAGCAGCCCGCACCCGCAAGAAGAGGCTGCTCTCCGTTAACGGCCGCGCTTGTATATGGAAGGAAGTGCAGCGCGACGCCGCACAGCGCGCAATATTCGCCGTGAGGTCACAGTATAGTGTCCCTTGCCTTTCTGGCCCCTTCTTTCCAGTTCACAAACAGACGCCGCCTTCGCCTCTTCGGTGCTTGGGAGGCCACGCACACCCAACCTTCCTGCCGCCGGGGCGTACTCCACCTCTCCCCACACACTCGCCGGCCGAGCCGAGCAGCAGCCCGGCAGTGGCGCGTGCAAGCAGCCGGGCCATGCACTCTTTTCCCGTGCCCTGAAAACACGGTGTTTAAGGCTCGCGCCGGCGCGAAACCGATATCATCATTACCTAAGCCATACTTGGTCAGTACTATTATTAACTATCCGTAATAAGCGCCGCGGCAGTCTAGCGAATTTCTTCAGCGCCCGGCCCGGCCCGGCCACGCTGCCCAGGCCCCCCACGCCCACGGGCGAACGCCTTAGGGTCTCCCCGCGTCTCCCGTGCGTATCAGCTTTTTGTCACCAGCTCCAGGTTCGGCGCTACCTCCGCCCTCGATGCGCTTCCTGAGCCGCCGCAACCGCCACGGCGGGCCCTCCTCCTCCTCCTCCTCCTCCTCCTCCTTATTCCTTACTCCTTACTCCTACATGCGCGTAATCTTGACCCCCGGCCTCCGCGCCGTTGTGTCCTCGTCCACCCACCGGATGCCCTCAAAGAATGCCACCTCGCTGAGGCTCATGCTCTGCAGCGACCCCGCCTCCATCGAGTCCTCACCCAGGATGCCGCTGCCGCCGCCGCCGCCGCCGCCCGCCCCCCGGCCGCTGACCTTGAGGCGGCCCACGAGACCCGGAAGGCTGCTGAAGGCGGCGACCACCGCCGCCTGCGAGCCCAGCGGTATGCCGCCCAGGATGCCGCTGCCGCCACTGGCCCCCGATGCCTCGGGAATCAGATAATCGCCGGCGCTGGAACCGCGCTCCAGTCGCATGCTGCCGCCGCCGCCACCAGCGTTCGAATCCAGTCCCATGTTCATATTGAGCTGGCTGCGGCGCCAGAGCTCGTAGGCCTGAGGCAGGGCAGGGCAGGGCAGGGTTGGGTTTGGGTTTTTAGGGTTTTTAGCGATGGGAAGGGACGAGAGGGCAGGCTGGCTGGCTCGTGTGTCGTGAGCTATCCGCACGGGTTGCCCACGTGTCGGGGTCAAGCGCTACAGCTGTGGGGGGCTGCACACTACCCACCATCCGAGCGGTATGGCGCTGAACACGGTCACACGCTGCTTCCTCGTGAGGGCTGCTCCTCACGACAAGCTTCACATCGCACATTGCACCATCAAACATACATATACACACACATGCCATGCCGCCCGGCCGCAGCCTCCCTCTCCACCCCGCCCTCCCCCCCCCCCGCCGCCGCGTGCGGAACGCAGCCCCGCAGCTCTCTCCCTGCCCTTCCTCCGCCCCCTCCCCTTCGCCGGCCCGTGTCGCCTCCCTCCCATTCCCCCCTACCTCCGGGTACGTCCTCAGGATGTGCGTGGCCAGGCGGCCCTCGTCCCCCAGCGCTAGCGACATGTGCAGCGGCGTCAGCACCAACACGCCATTATCCACCAACACACTATCCAGGGAGCTGCGACTGCACGCCCCGCCGTCACCACCGCCGATGCAGCGGCCGCTGCCGAGACCGCCGCTGATGCAGCGGCCGCTGCCGAGACCGCCGCTGGCCGCCGCGCCGGCGGCCTCAGCCGTGCCGGCGGCGGTGGCGATGCGGTTGCTGGTGCGGAAGTCGATGATCCGGAAGGGGCTCTCCTCGGACAGATCCTTGGCGTCATCGCCGTACACGTAAGTCAGGCCCAGCAGGTCATCGCCGTCGGCGTCGGCGTCAGCGTCAACATCCGGAGAGGGGATCGTTTCCAGGCGGTCACCGGCGGCGGAGGCGGATGCGGTGGCGGAGGCGAAGGCGGAGGCGGCGGTCGCCGGCTGCTGTGGCGAGCGGGAGTGCCTGAGGGCGCGTGAGGAGGGGGAGGGGGCGCGGCCGGGGCCGGGGGTGAGAGGAAGCGCGGCCAGCCGGGAGGGAAGGGAATCAAGGATTGGCAGCCTGGTCGGGGTCGTCCCTCGGCTGCACGGCTCCACGTCTTGCGCGGCCCGCCCGGCCCTTCCCAAGGCTCCCCTCCGACCCACTTCAACAAAGCGGATTCTTACATGCCCTATATCCTGCCTTAGGTACCCTAGTGCCGGACCCACCCGCCATCCCTCCAAACACGCCGCCGCCACCGCAGTTGCGGTGCCCGCCCGACAGACAGTCTCTGCCTCAAGAGATCCGGCCACCCGAGCCGCCACCCGCACCACACAGCCGCCCGGCCCACCCCAAAAGCCGCCCCAACCCGACCCCCGCTCCCGCCCCTAACAGCTAACACACGAACAAGGCACAGGCGAGACACACCTGCGCGCCGCCGCCGCCGCCACGAAGCCGCCGCCCGCGGCGCCGTGCACGGCCGGATTGGACTCCAGGGAGGCGGTGTTGTTGTCTTCTTCGGCGGCGGCGTTGCTGGCGCACGACTCCAGGGATACCGTCAGAATGGCCGCCTCCGCCGCCCAAATGTTTTCCACGCCGCAGCCGCTCGACCACTCCGCCACCAGGTCAACCTGGCGGGAGGGTAGACAAGAAGTGGGTTGAGGCGGCGGGAGGCGGGGAGGATGGGGAGGCAGTGAGGCGGGCGGAGGCGAGGAAAGGAAGGGGGCGGGGAGGAAGGGGCGGGAGTGGGGCGGCGGAGGCGACGGAAGGAAGGGGCGGGGAGGAAGGGGCGGGAGTGGGGCGGCGGAGGAAGGAGCGGGGAGGGAGGCGCGGAGAGGGAAGGGAGGCTTGTCAGCGCTCGAGCGCCGAGCGACGCCGGAGCGTGGACGGGCAACGCAAGAGAAGGGGGCCGGACGGCCTGGAACGCAAAAACCTGCACTACATCGTGCGATAGCGGTAATGGTGCGGTGCAGCTCGGCTGGCGTCGTGAGGGACGGGTTGAGGGCTGAAGCTCGGAGCGGCGGCAAGACATCTGGCGGGGCCTCTCAGCTGGTCGGCCGAGGCGGGAGGGCCAGCACCGGACCGCCGGCAGGGTCTACTTCACCGCGACGGACACGCCTCAAGACGAGAACGACGGCGGGCCCAGTGGGCCCTGTGCGCCCCCGCCCCCTCCTCCTCACCATGCGCGCGTCGCCCGACTTGACGGCCGCGTGCAGCAGCGGCAGCTGCGTCACCGGCGTGCGGGCGCTGCCCAGCAGCCCCCCCACCGTGGCGCCCATCTGCCCCACCATCACCCCCATCAGGTGGCACGACAGCGCCACACAGCCCGCCTCCACCGCCACCGCCAACAGCACCGAGCCCTGCACCAGCAGCAGCTGACACAGCGGGTCGCGGAGCGGGTCCGCCGCCGCCGGCGCGGCGGCGGCGGCGCCGCCGCCGGAGACGCGACGCGGCTTGAGGTACATGAACTCGCTGCCGTAGCCGTGGAAGTACAGGACGTTGGCCACGCGCGCGGGGCTGCCGCCGGCGGCGGCGCCGCCGCCGCCGCCGGACGCCGCCGTCGTCAGGCCGCGCTCCAGCGCCGCCGCCTGCGCCAGCCAGGTGCCCAGCTCCTCCACAAACTGGTCCGCGGCGCTGCTGTGGCCCTGCTCACGCAGGCCGCCCACATAGGTCGCCACGTCTTGCAGCCAGGTGCCGCCGCCGCAGGCGGCGGCGGCGTCTGCGGCGATGGCCGCCGCCGCCGCCTGCGGCGGCGGCGGCGGCGGCGGCGCCTCCGGCGCCGCCACCAGCAGCACTGGGTGCGACGTGAGGCGGCGGCGGCCGCGCCAGAGCTCCACGTGTACGAGGCCGGGCATGTCGGCGGGGGAGGCCACCAGGGTCAGCTCCAAGCTGAAGGACGCGGGCGTGTGGGGAGGCGCGGCGGCGGCGCCGGCGGGGGCCACCAGCGCGCGCGTGATGTCGCGGACGGCGTGTGCGTCGTGTACGCCGGAGGACATGGCCGCGGGGTTGAGGTGGCGCAGGACCACCTGCGGCGGCGACAGCCGGATGGGGCGGGGCGGGGGCGGGAGGGGTATAGGAAACATTGAAAAGATACCGGTATAAGACAACACGAAAAGGATGAGGGGCCAGACATCCCCCCGGGTTGGTGCGTGACATGCGATCCGCACTGGCGGGTGGATGGGGCTGCAGGGAGGGCAGCAGCCTCCAGGCTGATCACACCGCCCCGCTGGCGGCGCGCATGCGGGGCTGGATCGCGCGGGTCCAGCCCGAACCCCGACCGTGCACACCCACACCCACACCCACCCACCCACCCACCCCACCCCACCGTGCCCACCTGCAGCTCCTCCACGACGGCGGGCGCGCAGGTGAAGTGCAGCTGCAGCCGGGCGGCGCGGCGGGGCGCCATGACCACCAGCGGGGCGCTCACGGACACGTCGTACGGGTCACCGGAGGCGGCCACCGGGACAAAGCCGGCAGCTGCTGCTGCCGGTGGGGGGCCCGAAGTGGGCTTACCGTCCTGGGACAGCACCGGGATTGGGAGTGAAGTGCGTGGGTTTGTAAATGGTGGGGACAGCCAGGCCTTTTGGTAAGCAGGAGCAGAATCGATACCAGGACAGGAACGCCGAGGACGTCGTTGTTGTTTGGGGGGACAGGGGGGATGGGGGAATGCGATCGTGAACCTTTTGCGAGTTGGGGGCTGGCGCGGCGCGGGAGGTGTAGAGGGGCCCTGCGGATCCCCTCTTTCTCCGGGGTCCCGGCGTCTGCCAAGCGCTGCAAGCCGGAACAAGGGGATTGGCTCCCTTGGCACCAAGTGCGCTTTTGACCTCCGCTGCCACACATCCCGAAGCGTTACGGCACGAGATGGAAGGGGGGGCGGGGAGGGTGCGGCGGGGGGGGGCCCCGGCGCTCACTGCCCTCCAACCAGATTCGGCGGTGCACGGGGCGGGGCGGGCCGCGGCAGTGCGCCGCCCTCGCGGCTCGAGACAACCAGCCACGATCCCGGCGGCAACGGAACGGTCGGCGGGTGGCCTCGCTGTAAAAAGCCAGCCCAGGCGTATGTGCGTACGAACCCACCTGCTCGGAGTCGGCCGACGCGGCGCCCATGGCGGCGGTTGCGGCGTCGACGGCGGAGTCGACCGCCGCCGCGTCCTTGCTGCCCGGCTGCTCGAGGGACGAGGGCAGCGCAGGCGCGCCCGACAGCAGCGGCTCGCACTCGGAGGAAGCGGAGGCAGCGGCGGTGGAGGCGGCAGCGGCAGCCTCGGGTGCGTCGTCCAGCTCCTGGCAGCAGCTCCTGGAGGACAGGGAGCGCCGCTGGCGGCGGCGGAAAGCCTCCAGGTGGCGCATCTGCGGGGCGGTGGGGGGGGGGGGGGTTATCCACGTTTAGGCCGGAGCCGGGGCCAGAGCGGGGGGGGGGGTTATCCACGTATAGGCCGGAGCCCGTAAACGGTATCAAATCAGAGAAATATCCTTCCTGTCTGCAAAAGAAAAACGAGGTAAACTTGCAAGCAGCAAGGGCGTTAGATACAAACCGAGAAATGGTAGCGAGTCCGAGTTGAGCCGCCACGTGACGAGGACGAGACGAGACGTAACGGTGGATGCTGGAAATTCGCTGAGGCTGTGAGGTGACACGTTGCTGAACTGGTCGAGAAAGTGCGGCTGGGATGCAAGGAACGCCCCAATCCCCGAAGCCCGCGAAGACCCAACTCACCTACGGCAGGCAAAGAGAAGGACGCAGAACAAGGAAAGGGCGACGTCAACAGACAGGAAGAACAGACGCAGGGACAGCGTTACCGGCGAGACCCCCATGCGAATGCGGCTGGAGCTGCGGCTGATAATGTCGAGCTGGCTGATCGAGAGATGGGAGTGGGTGAATGCTGTATGGGAAAGGGGATTAAGGTGAGGAATACGTGCACACGGGGGACTATGTCGTGCATGTGTACGAGGGTGGCGGGCGCGGACGACCCCGTGGGCAGGAGAGGCATCAACGGCAGTGGTAAATAGCAAGGCAAGGGGATGGGTCCAGGGAGTGATACGCTCCTTTATATACAAAAAAAGTCACTGCGGCGGAGGGGGCGGTGGGTTATCCACGTATAGGCCGGAGCCGGAGGGGGCGGTGGGGGGGGGGGGCGGTGGGGACGGCAGGAAGAAGACTTGTTGGCAAATGAGTGAAGAGGCAAAAGCGGATGGTAAGGGGCCCCCGGGGGCGTTCACGAGAGCAGCGCGGAAGCATCGCGCCATGTGCCGCCGCTCCTGCCGAATGGTTCCCGATCCACCGCTCCCGCCCCTGGCCGCCCACCGCCCTGCAGTCCGCCCCCCCGCCCCCCATTGCCAGCGTGCCCGCACCTGAAAGTGCGCCGAGATGAGGAGCAGCAGCCCCTCCCAGCCCAGATGCAGCACCACGGCGACCCCCGGCGCGATGCGGGTGCGGCACACGAACACGTGCACGTACATGGAGAGCAGCACGGAGGGGCCGCGGACCAGGAAGAACGTGCGGACGGGGGGCTGCGGGCGGGGGGAAGGAGGGAGGGGTAGGCGGCCCCCGGGGAGGGAGGGAGGGAGGGAGGGGGTGGGGTTTAGGGCTGAGGCGTTACCGGTAGGTGGGGCCGCGAGCAAGCGGGGATGCGGGCGTTCAGCGTGCCAAGACGGAGGCGGAGGAGGAGGCGGGGGGAAAGGGCCTTCGGCGGGAGGGCAGGGAGCGCGGGGCGCGGTCCTGCGGCCGTCTGGCAACAATCGTCCGTCCAATTGCGGCAGGGCGTCGGGGCAGCCGTGCTGCAGCGGCATGCGGCGAGCCGCGCCGCGCGGTACCATGCGCCCTCCTCTCCCCCCCTTTTCCTGGGTTCTGGGTCCGTTCGCTAACGCCGTCTCCTTCTCCGCTGCGAAATTTTCTTTACACCCCCCCTTTTCCTTCCATCGGTGTCAGGTCTACGCCCTACCTGCATGCACAGCGCCTGCAGTGTGGTGATGAGGAGCACTTTTTGGATCCAGCGGCCCGAGATGCAGTCGCTGTCCTGTGGGCCGAGCGATATAGGTGGACGGGCGGGGCGGGGGCGGCGGGGCGGGGCGGGGGGAGGGGAAGGGGGAAGGGGTTGAGTGAGCGATGCGGCGTTGCCGCTGGTTGCTGAGCGACCAACCCCCTCGATGACCATCCATCAAAGCCCGCACATAGACACGACCAAGTTATGAGATCGATTGGCGGGGAAGGGGGGCGGGGATGGGAGGGAGGAGGAGCGTTGGCTGTCTTCACACTGGGACACCTTCGGGTGTCTTGTCATTCATGCCACGTCTGTCAGGCCACGCAAGCGGTTCGCGCAGCCCCGGCGGAGCCCCCCTGAGTAGCGCGCCGACCCCGCTGCGCACCCCCCCTGCCCCTCCCTGCCCCGCCAATGTCACCTCGCTCTTGCTTGCGACCCGATACACACGGCACTTAGCCCCTTCCCGAGCGCGCTGCCAGAGGCCCCTCTCCGCACCTCCCTCCTCCCAACCCTCCTCCCCTCCCGTCCCCCGTCGTCTCCATCCCTCCGCTGCGGCACCTCTCCTAATCCCCTCACCCACTCCCATCAAATCGGCAGATTGTCACTTCAGCCCGCCGCTTCGGGCAGCCAAGCCCCCAACCCCCTCCTCCCTCCCACCCGCCCCTCTTCCCCCGCGCGCCCTCACCCTCAGCACGCGCGGCAGGAGGCCGCCGGTGCACGCCAGCATCTGCAGCGTGCGCGCCGCCACGCCCGCGTACACCACCCCCGCGCGCGACGCGCGCCAGGCGGGCGAGGCGGCGCCGCCCAGCGCCGCGTGCGCCGCCAGGCTGAACAGCTCAGCGCTCGCAAACATGGCCAACGACAGCGGGTTGACGCCGCGCGCGCCGCCCTGCACCAGATAAAACAGCACCACCGCCAGGCAGATGAACGAGGCGTAGGCCACGTGCATGCGCCCCACGCGCTCCGACAGGAAGGCAGCGTACTCGCGGCTGCGCAGCTCCGCGGGCGGCAGCAGCGCCGTGCGGAGCGGCTGAACCACCAGCCGGCGCCAGGTCTCCGGCGCGGCAGCGCCGGCGACGGCCGAAGGCCGCGCCTTCGGCGCGGCAGCGGCGGCGGCGGCAGACGCCGGCGCGGCAGCCTCGGCCTTGGGGTCGGAGGTGGTGGTGGTGGTGGCGTCGAGTGCGGCCGGCACTGGCGGCTCCCGAGCGGAAGCGGGAAGCAGGTTCCGGAGCTGGTCGCCCATTTGCAGCGAGATGGACGGCTGGGTGAGGTGGTTGTGGGTGTGGTGGTTCAGGGGTTCGGCTTCCGGCAGGTCGGGCGGCAGGCCCAGAAGCTCCAGGAGGCTCTCCGCGCCCATACCCCCCATGTAGTCTGTAAGACCCCGCCGGGAAAACGAGGAGCGAAGGAGGAAGGTTTGATGAGGGAGGGAGGGCGGCTCGGTAAACTAACAGAGAGGAGGCAGCCAGCAGTTGCAGCGGTGGCAGGCACGGCGTCACATCAGGAGGGGGGGGGATAGTCCCAAAGGTATGTAGAGGCGGGGACGCGGGCCGCGGCGCGAGCGGCGCCGCGGAAAACGCCATTGCGGAGGGACCAAGGGCGCGGTTGCGCCCGCGTGGGGGCCAAGCCGGGCCGATACAGTCGACGTGCCCAGCGATCCACGTAGCGGCAAGGGCAGACGGGGCATCGTAAGGAAGCGGTCCGTAGGGCGCTGTAAACGTCTCACAAGCGCCCATTTGCATCCGCTGACCTTGCCGCAGCGTTCAAGCGCGTGTCGACCTGGTGTCGGGGAAACCCGCGACCGCTACCCGTCTAATTAAATGGTACTATCCCCTGGGGCCCCAGCAAACCCGCGCACCGTCAAGCACGTCCTTGGGGCTGCACCCGGCGGCGACGTCGAAAGGCTGCTCAGAGTACGACACGCCCGGAAAGCAGCCCTCGCCCCTGCCGGAGACGGTGACGGCGGGTGGAACCGAGCCGGCGGCCGCCGCCGTCGCCGCCGCGACGGCGGTGGCCCCTGTGGGCGCGTAGACCAGGTCCAGGTGCACGATGAGGCTTCCCTTGCGCACACACACGCCGGCAACCTGCCAGCCGGGGGCCCTGCGGGCGGCGATTGATGCGGGAGGATTGCGAATGCGGGTAAGAGGAGGTTTGAGGTAATGAAGACCGAAACGGTCCAGGAGGGCGGCGATGAAGCCAGTGAGCGGGCGAAAGGGCTTTGTGGGCACAGGTGACGGGACAGTGCACGGCGGGGTCGGTCGGTGGGTCAGGGCGACGGGCGGCGAAGCGGGTTCGGGGCAAGCGGCGCGACGCGTTGCGATGCGATGCGATACGTTGCGCACCTACCCCTCTGCAATCGCAGTGGACAGCCTCTCACGCCAGTTGCCTGACAGCATGTCGGGGTTGGCGGTGGGGATGTAGAACTGCGCAGAGGCGCACTGCGGGCCGCCGGACTGCACCGGCAGTACAGCCGCAAGTGGAAGGGAAAAGAAGGGATGGGAACAGAAGGGAGGCCTCATGAGAAAAATTTTAAGTGCAGGGCCCGAGGGGAGATTGGGGGGTTATCCACGTATAGGCCGGGGCCCGTGAACGGTAACGTATCAGAAGAATCCTGTCTGTCTGCAATAGAAAAACGAGGTAAACTTGCGGGGGCGGGGTGGGGGTAGGGAGTGAGTTAACATGCTCCATTATAAAACATATGGGGGGCGGGGAGAAACGGGGGCGGGGAAAAGCGCGTGCTTGCGAGAAACATCGCACCGCATTGGCCAGGCACTCCATGGAAACCAGCTGGCGACGAAGCCGGGACAGTCCAGCCCTGTTGGATCGGTTGACTTGTGGGTACAGAGCACACCACCATCGCGAAAGCGCGCCGAACGCGATGGCGCTGGCCGCGCACCGTTCCTCCTCCCCCTCCCAGTACCAACGTCTTTATCTGTATTACCCCTCCCCAGTACTGAAGACCAGAACCAGCACCAGCATTAACAACCAGGACCAGCACCCGTACCAACGACGCATCGCACGCTTTCACCTTCCCCTCCTCAGGGGGGTAGAAGTATTTCAGGGCCTGGCTTTGCCTGCGACGCCTCCGTCCCTTCGCTGCGCTTTCTTCTTTACTACCCCTCCCCCACAAAGCGGTTTTTTCTTTACTACCCCTCTCCAAGCCCCCGCGAGCCCCACCTGGCGGCGCTGGTGCGACAGCAGCACGTAGCTGGAGGGGCCCCGCGCCACACTGCGCAGGGCCCGCATGAAGCGCTTCTGGGAGGAACTCGCGGAGGAGACGCAGCTGCAGGGACGAGGGGCGCGACGCGGGAGGGAGGACGGGGAAGGGGCGGCGCGGCACACTCATTCACACATCCCAGTCGGACGCCATGACCAGGCGAGCTGCCTTCTGATCCCCCTGCGAGTCGACACACGACGCATGCCATCCCTGTCTGTAGCGGCCCGCAAGGGTCGCGCGGCCTGCCCTCATCTGCCTCTGCTGCATTCGCACTTCCTGTAACCAGGCCGCCCTTCACGCACGCGTCTGACACGTTTCGCGGCGAGAAAGCCCGCGTCAGCAGCACTGCCCGCGCGCGTCGCGCGCGCCTGCACGAGCGGGTGTACGAGATGCTGCAACGGCCAAAAAACATGCACTTGCCTGAGCCTGAGCCCGTCCACGGCTGACGGCGTGCCCGCGGCGCTACTCCCGCCGCCGCCGCCGGCCGCAACGGATGCCGCCCCAATGCTGCTCCGAGGACTCCTGGACGAGCGCCGAACCGCCCTCGGGCCAGCTCTCACGCCCGGTGCCGCGCCGGTAGGCTGGATCTCGCAGCTGGCCGGCCGCGATGCGACGACGGCGGCGGAGAGAGACGACCTGGCGGAAGCGGGCGGGCTGCTGCTGACTGCGGGGGCAATTAAAACGGGGGCAGGAGAGCTGCCACCGGCCGCCGCCGCGGTGGCGCGCTGGCTGCGAAAAGCGCTGACGTGGCGCGCCTGCAGCATGGAGGAGAAGGTGACGAGCCAGAGCTGCCAGGCGAGGCTGATGGCGACGACGCCCCAGGTGGGGGTGTCGGCCAGCACGTTGTACCGGCGCCACACCACCACGCGGATGATCGCCTCAGCGAACTGCACCACGTACTGCTTGTGGACGGGGGTCTGCGCACAGGAAGAAGTGGGAGACCAAGAGGAAAGCCAAGCGTGGTGTGAAAGACCGGCAGGAACAGGGCGGATCGCGGGGTTTTTGCACGCAGGCACGGGCCGACGCCTGGTAGCGGGAATGCTTTTACTGGGTTCGAGCAAGCGCGGCAAAAGAGAATCGTCGCGGGCACGGCGGCTGCGGGGGCCAGGGATGAAAGGAAGCGAGGGTTGAGGGGTGGAGAGGCGATTAAACGCGACGAACATGGGCTCTAAAAGCGGGCCCGCTGTTGCATCACCTGCAGCAACCGTAATAACGGTATGGTACCAACCGTACCAACCGCAACACCGGACCCAGCGTAGCACCCGCCCGGCCCAGCCCAGCCCACGCCATCTCCCCACACCTGGCAGAGCGCTGCGTCCGCCATTGTTAGGAAGCAGTGCTTGAACATGTAGTGATTCTCGTTGGGCAGTCGGTCGACAAGGTGCAGGATCTTGAACACGGTGATGATGCCGTACGTCACGTTGGCCCACACGCACATGCTTTCGCGCCACACCAGCCACGTGCCCCGCTGCAGAAAGTACATCAGCACGGAGCCGACGCTCATGCTCCAAAACACTTGCACCACCGCCGTGTTGAATGCGATGCCGTAGGTCTGATGGTGGGGGGGCGGATGGGCAGGCGGACGCCGGGGAGCGTCGAGGGTGTCGGGGCGGGTTGGGAAGGTAAGAGAAGGAGCAGCGGGAGGGAGGGTAGACACCGGATGGGCAGCAGGGCTGGATGGTATGAGGGGAGGGCGCTAAGCGTTTGTGGTGCAATCTGGGTCGGGTTTGCCGGGGTCGGGGCCGGACTGGTGCGGGCACAGGACGGGCCAGGCGGCGGGCAGGCTTCCCAGCGTAGCATGGGAAGCAAGATGGTAATAAGGCGTGCAGCCATGTGGGTTGCGAGCGAATGCATGTGAGCACGCGCACATCGCTCGGGACGGCAGTAGGACGGCCTGGCGGGGCAAGTAAGCACGTAGGGCCCCCCACGAGAACCGCACAGCTGTCAGCTTAGCTTCGGCCCATACGCAGCTTCGCAACACGGGGAAGGGGAGGAAGGAAGCTCACCGCCAGGAACATGCCCTCCGTGACGCTGCGGAAGATGTGCCATCCGATGGTGAAGTTCTGGACGTTGAGTGTCAGGTACCTGTGCGGCCAGGCAGAGAGCTCAGGGTGGTCGGCCATGACATAATGCATTCGTTCAGAGCCGCGCACCGGGCGGAACCCGACACATGTGGCAGTTAGAGCGACGTAAACGTATAGAGCTGAGGCGTTCATGTCGTTGTGCGACCGACGCGCGAACCCGGCTTTTGGTACTTGCTGGGGCAATACAGTTACGTTCTGGCGCTGCCTTACTCGCTGTACGCCTTGCTCCTGACGTCAGGTAAAGGATTGAGTGCGGACAGTACCGCAGCGGAAAGAGTCGATGCCAGAACCCTGCGCCAGCATCGAAGCGGAGCAAACTTCATAAGCCACGAGAAGGTATACTCGCGGCAAAGAGCGCCATGGCTGTCGGGCAGGAGTCGGCCCTCTCCAACGGAAGCCCAGACGCCAGCGCTATCAGCGAAGCACCACGAATACATCGCTCACCTAAGGCCTACACGTTTCGGCTTTTTGCCGCTGGCATGATTTTTGTGCGAAGGTTCGTCGTCGTCGCCAGTGAACGACGCGGTTTGATGGGGAGGACGTCTACGCAACATTCTTGTGTTGTCATGAAAATCTTTAACGCGAGGTATGCTATGCGTGTATGCGTCGTGACCCGTCCAGACGAGAATAGGCCAGGGTGCGCACTCTTGTACGGTGTACGGGTTTCGCAGTACCAGATGAAATAACCAAACCGAAATTGTGACAAGGTGGGGCGTTAAGATGCTGCATCAGGCACAGCTGATTTGGGCGAATTCTCTTGCTGTGTAGGTTTCCTGCGTGCCCTACCAAGTGGTCTCCCTTGCTTCTCAGCACGGTTAGCGCTGCGCCGCATGTTCACTTATGTGCCCCTAATATGCCGCAAGACCTTTTAAGCAAATGTTTATTGCATCTTACCAATATGCCGAAACCTTCGAGGCCGTCTCCCCCTTCTCCCCCCACCAGGCCCCACCCCCACCCTTGTTACAGTGGGCGCCAGACCTTCGGACAGGGAGAGCGAGGGGGCCAGCTGGCCACCCTGTTACCCAACCCTTCCCAGAACGTGTGCGTTAGGACCTTCCTGACAGCCGACACGCACAGACCCGCGCCCTCCCGCGCCTTCATGGTTTCCTGATGCGAAAGACAGGGAAAGACTTGTTCCATCAGATTCCATAAGAATCCAATCGGATGCCAAGCCGCTGCGTGTTGGGCACGGCAACGACGGCAGTGGGCCGCTGTATTTACGATATGTGAAGTCGGTTGGGCAATCCTGGGCAATCGGTCGGCCCTTTGGTCGATCCTTCTGTCAGCCCCGTCGGCCGGCTCTGTGACGGCTCCACGCGGCATGTTTATGCCAACGATTATTGTGGTCCAGGCGTCCAGCGGGTGTGTGAGACCTTATCCTTGCGGCGCGTCAAGTACGGTGGTGGCAAGCCAGCAGGAGCCAGCAGCGGGACATTGCACGCCCCGTGACATTGAGCGCCCGGTGTGGGTAGCTCGTGTTGTCCAGCTGGCTCTACCCTCCAAGTGACCCTTTCTAGCGCCGGCAGTTCATTGTAGCAGCAGCAACTGACCGCCAGGTATTTGCCAAAGGTGGCCAAGGCCTTAGCAGGATGACGCGGCCGCTGGCCTTTCTCATCGACTGTAACTCCGCAACGTTGCTGGGTGTTTTACGCCGGGCCCCCGGGGAAGCGGCTCGCTCCTCTCCTGGTGTGTCCCTGGAGAGGACAATCGGCGACGCGCAGGGCCGCGAGACGTTGCTCATTTGATGCTGTTGTCGACATGACCGTCCACAACGCAGAGCGCATAAACCCTGACGGGGGGGCATTGTGGTTGCTGCCAGCCTGCCACTGCTAGATTGAGGATACCGGCAAGCGCTTTAGAGCCACGGGGCTGCGGCAGATACCTGTCATGACAAGAGCCACGGCACGCCACAGCCATACCGGGCCATGGCGGCCTTTCCAACTTCCCAACGCCCCAGCCCAGGCCCGGCTACAGCAGAAAGCGCCTGAGCTCGTAGCCCCGCCACAGTACTACAGTGCCCGAGGCCAACCGTGCCCATGCAAACGCCAGAGCGTGGGCAGCGTGGGGTTATCCTCAAAAGTGCTTTTGGACCGTTTGGTGCAAGCCGTGAGCAGGGCTGAAGCCTTGTGATAACGCAAACGTTGAAACCAGAACAGCATCCCCGCCTCCGAAACCGCTCGTTGAGGGAAGTCGCGAAGTGGAGACAGCTGGACAATATTCTAGCGTTGTTGGGAAGCTGCTATGTAGTTCAAGTACTTCTTACTACCTGTAGTCAAAGTGTTGCTGGAACCCTTGCCTTTAGGTTTGCCCGTCGTTCAATCTCCATGAATGACTTTTGCCTTTCACCAATAATTGCAGTCAACAGTATGACTGCCCTTAGCTTATAGCCTTATAGATAGCAGCTTCGAGAGGAAAATCGACAGTTGGTCTCGTTGGTCCAACCTCGCTCACGGCAATGAGCTGGGTTGCTCACGCGCTGGCAGCCCAGCAACACCGTCGGCAGATGCAGTTACGGGAGGAGGCAAATTTGGCGCAAGCGGGGTTGCATCGGGCCGAGTATCGCCAGCGGCAGGGCCATGCAGGTCAAGAAGCGGACGCGGCGAGCTGCAAGCCTTGCGACAGCCGTGAAGGCCCAGTCCGTCCCCCGTCGGAGCAGCGCATCTTGGCTACAATGCAGAGACTGCACCCCACTGCCACGTATCTAGCATTACGCAGGCGGGGGCTCGGCGGGCAGGGCGGCCATGCGGTGGGGCCCGCCCGTCGTTGGCGCAAGCCCCTGCCCTGGGCCTTGGCTCCGCGACCTCCAACCCCGCAACCGGAATCCGAGAGTCTCTCCGACCCATCTGAAATCCCGAACGGGGGCACACGTCACAGCTTGGAGGTCCTCAGTAGCGGCACACACGAAATGGAGTTATCAGCCTCAGAATGCGGGTCCCCGGCCTCCTCCTCGACAGCTCCTGACGCGGAGCTGGGCGATCGTCCGGAGCTTGCCATGCAGGTGAACGGATTGGCTGCACATGCAACCTTAGCGAGCCCCTTCCAGATTTGCCGGCCCTATGGGGAGGGTGATCGTGCTGGCCCTTTCGGATGGGCGCACGCCTCTTTCCGTCTGCACGCACCGCGGCTCACCGTTATATGCTACTGTGTCTTACGGCTGCCAAGGGCGTCACCGACCCAGATCGTACTTTGGACACCATGGCAACTACGCCGCTCGTTGCACTGGCAGTTGTGCCCGTGATGGTGGTTATTTCGCCATTGCCCTCCGTATTCCATCCACTTTGCAGCACGATTTCTTCAGATCCCTCCGCGAAAACCCCGCGACCCTCACCCCCCTAAGAGCCCAGTCAGTTGGCTCTCCAGCCAGTGACATAAGGCCCCCGGCCCAGCTCCCGGCCCGCGGTATCCTCGTTATTGCCCCCGGCCCGCACGTGCCTACCTCCTCTGCACCTCACAAGTGGACGAAATCACGCGCGCGCTCGCCATCCGCAGGCTTCGACGCGGGAGCAGGCGCCTGAGCCAGCGTGCCGCCAAGAGGAGCTGCAGGTCGTCGTGTTGCCGCCAACGCAGCATCAGACGGCTTGCGGGGAGCTGCTGCCGCCGCCGCCCTCCACGGCGCCATTGCCGCAGCATCAGCCTGTTCCACCACCATCATCGGCACATCTGCCACACACGGCAGGGCAGCGGCGGCGACAGCCGCAACAGCCGCCCGAGCAGCCGCCCCAGCGGACGCAGAAACAGCAGGACGCTGTGCGGCAAGGACAAAGCCAGCAGCAGCCCGCACCTCCACCGCGACCGCTGCCGAAATGGAGGCAACAGCAAGACCAGTTAGGGTGGCACCCATTCGGCAATTTGCTGTTGCCCTCGGAGAGCGCTGAGGGTGCAGCGGACAACGCCGCCGTCGGTTCCGCCGCCCAGCGCCCGGCGGCTACGTCCGCCGCGACCTCCGCGGGCAGCGGCCTGACCTTGCCGGAATCCCTACCTCGCAGCGCATCACCCACATCGCCACGACCGCCAGCACCAGCGCCAGTGCCGGAGGCAGGGCCGCGTCCTCAGCCGGCAGCGACGAGGACAACGTGCGAAGAGGCCCCGCAGCCGGGGAGGGAGACGACGCCATCCGCGCCGTGGCGCGGGGAGCCTTTCTGCCTGTCCCGCACCGCTGTCCACGTCGCATGGTCGACCCTGTACAGCAAAGACCTGGTGGCGGGCCACTTGCGCGACCTGCTTCTCTCCTGGGCGAGCATCCAGCGGGAGTGGGCCGTCAGGCAGCAGCATGAGCCGCATGCCCGGAGCCCCTGGTCGGCACCGCCGGAGAAGCGGGTAAGGCTGCGGGCGTGTGCGTGCTTTCTCGGGGCTGGGCTGCGTTATGTATGCACACGAGAAAGCAAAGCCGGGAAGGGAAAGGTGCATGTCCATCCTTGCGGGCTGCATGGGGGCCCAGGGCCCGCCCCGGTGCGATGCGACGTTGCGGCGCCGGCGTATCCTGGTTGCTGTGTTGTTGACGTCGCTGGCGGTTCTCGCCTTCCAGCAGCGGAAGCCCAGCGCAGCTCCGCCTGCTGGTACCCGACACGACCCACGCAGCCCTCAACCGCGGCGCCGTCGGCCTCGCGTTGGCCCCGCTGCTCCAGCCATCCTGCCGGCAGCTTTACCACGAATGCCAAGGACTGTTGCCGCTGCAGCTTGCGCCAGTGACCCAGATCGAGTCCGCACTCGCGACGTCCCTGGGGCCGTCTTAAGCGGTGTTTTCCGTATCTCAGTCGGTTACGTACTTACCGTTGCGACCGCACGCTACCTCTTCCGCGCGGCACCGGGCCGGCCTTGTCCCACCGACTGGTGCATGCTGCGCCCTCCCTCCCCCGCGCCCTCCATGCCTCAGGCGTCGGACGCCAAGACCAGCGAGGCGCTGCGCGCTGGAGCGCTGGACGCGGCGCGGCAGGCGGATGGGCGGCTGCAGCAAATGCTCCGGGTCAGCCCGCCGCTGGCGGCGCTGCTCTGGCAGGGCTTCGGCTGCGGCTGCGGCAGGTTTGAGCTGCTGGAGACGCTGGCGGCTCTCTGGGCCCTGCGCCCGGGGATTCTGGAGCAGGACGGCGTGTGGCGGGCGCTGGCGTGTCTGGCTCAGGCGGAGCAGAAGCCCGATACCATGGCGCGCATCAGGCGGCACCTGCGCGGGACGGGCCTGGAGAAGGTGCCCACGCCTGCGGGGCTGGTGAGGCTGGGCAGGGACCTCGGTTGTGGGGTTGTCCGGCCCGTCTGGGGTCAGGGCTGACGTGCCGGGCAGCGCTCGCAACCGCGCTTGTGGCCTTTGCCGGAGGCTCAAGCGGAGGCGCCGCCTGGGTGTTCGCCGGAGGTCTCGGTCGGTACCAGCGCGGTGCCCCCCTCACCTGCACCTTCGCCGGTGTTGGAATCTTGATGTGGTCCAGGCTCGGGTTGTAACCGCTGGTTCCGCGGCTGCGGCCGTTTGCAGCAGCGGCTGCAGAGCCACCGCTGACCTGCAGTGCGTGGCGCGCTCTCAGACAGACAGGTTCTGCCGAGTCCCTCGCAAGTCGCAACCCTACCAGCACGACCGCAGCAGGGTCTGCAAGACGGACGGGGGTCCCGCAAATTGTGAGCCATTGCATCCTAGATCGGCTGCCCCAGTGACAGCCAGAACCTCTCGCCCCCTCTCGCCACCCGTCCCCTCTCGCCCCCTCTCGCCACCCGTCCCCTCTCGCCCCCTCTCGCCACCCGTCCCCTCTCGCCCCCTATCGCCACCCGTCCCCTCTCGCCACCCGTCCCGCAGGTGCTGCACGCGGCGGTCGTGGGCCTTGTGCTGCTGGATGCCTCGGCGGAGCCGCACCGCGACGCTCTGCGCGCGTTCGGCAGCGGGGCACAGAACGTGTACGAGTGCGCAACGCTGGCCGTCTTGCACTTCGAGGCGGCGCGGCGCGCGGCGGACAAGGTGCGGCGGCCGACCCGGGTTCAGGGGTCAGGGCGCCCGTAGAGCCCGCCATGGGGGCACTGCACGGGCTGCCCAGCATGTATGGGGTCGCGCGGCTGGGTGCGCGCGGGACCATGGTACAGCTCCTTGGGCTAGTGGGGCTGGTTGGCGCTTGCGGAGCGAGCAGGATGCCTCTGTCAGCTCCTTGGCGGGCGATGTGGGGGACGCGGGCGGCCGGTGCCGTCACCGGCGCGTGGCGTCCCTCGTCAGGCGACGTTAGTGGCCTGCCTGCGCTGTCCGCCGCCTGCCATCCATAAGATGATCGACGTTCCCCTCCTCCCTCCCACCGTTGACCCTGCTTGTGGGCGGTCGCGCAGCCTGACCCCGGGCGCTGGCGCCTGGCGCTCTCACCGATGCAACTGTACCACATCATCAATTTCGACACCTTCGTCGTCTGCCGGCCGGAAGCGCTGATGCCGGCGGGCTCCGATGGCCACGACGACGGCCATGGCCGCTCGGGGACTGGCACCTGCAGCAGCGGCAGCAGCAGCGGCCGGCCGGCGGCAGCCGGCGGGGGTGCGGAGGCGCAGCACCTGCGGCGGCGCCTGGCGCGCTTCGCGCCCGAGTACTTCAGCCACCTGCTGGGTTTGATCACGGGGCCCAGGAGCGGCGAGCGGCTGCTGCCGCAACTGGCTTGCAGCATGTACGCGCGGGACTTGGCGCTGTCGGTGCCGTCGCTGCGGGCGTCGTGGGCACGGCTCGAGGCGGTGCTCCTGGATGCGGCGCGCCGCGGGGAGCAACCGCCGCAGCAGCTGGTCCCGGAGCCGGCTAGCCCGCGGCAGCCGCAGCGCCAGCAGCAGCAGGAATGCCAGCAGCAAGCGCAGCAGCAGAAACCGCAACCACCACCGCGGCGATCGGACGCGCAAGGGGAACAGGAGTCGCCCCGGCGATCAGGTGAGCGGCCGGCCCAGCGGCTGCCGCATCCGGGCCCCCAATCGCTGTCGCCGCCGCCACCGCAGTCGCAGAAGACGGATCAACACGAGGGCCAGCAGCAGTCACAGGAGGCCGCAGCAGTTGCAACTCTGTCTCCGAAGCGCCATACTCCCCAGGAGCCATGCTCTCGGCAAGGCCAGGCGCTGCAGCCGCAGCCACAGCCTGAGGCTCAAGCCCAGTCTGGACGGCAGCCTCAGCAGCAGCAGCAGCGGCCGTCGCTGCTGCAGCGGGTGCGGCAGGCAGGGCTGTTGGAACCGCGACAGCCGCACCAGGCGTTGGCGATGCAAGCGCGACAGCCTCCTTTGCTGCACGCGCCCGTGAAAGTGGTCCCGCAATGGCAATGCGGGCCATCGCCGGTGCTGCAACAGGCATCGCCGACGCAGCAGGCGCCGGCGGCGCCACAGCCTCAGGTGCAACCACAAAACGAGACCTGGTCGGAAACCGAACTGCAGCCGCAAATGGAACCGGCGCCGCATTCACACGGGCAGCCCGTGGCAGAGCTATGGCCGCAAGCAGAGGTGCAGTCGCAGGCGGTGCCGCTGCACGCGCAGCGGCAGCCGGACTTGCGGCCGCAAGCGGAGCTGCTGCAGCCGCAAGCGGCCGAGGCTGCCGCGACCCAGTCGCCGCAAGCGGCGGTGCAGGCACTCGCAGAGGAGCAGCGGCCGCAACTGGAACCAGAGCTGGTGTTGCGGGCGGAGCCGCAGTTTCTAGCGGGATTGCAACCGGAACCGGGGCTCGAGTCGCAAGCGGAGGGGCTCCCTGTAGCTGCGTCGCAGCCGGAAGCGGGGCTGCAACCAGCACTGGAATCGCAGGCACGGCCACGATCACAGTCGCCGCGAGTCCAACTGCCATTGCACCCGGAGCGACGACGTGGCGGGGAGCCGGGGCAGCAGCCGCAGCCACCGGCACAGCTGCCGCCTCTGTCGGAGCGGCAGGCCCAAACTCGGCCGCAGCCCCAGGCCGCGCCGCTGTCGCAGCAGGAGGTCCAACACGCGCGCCAGCTGTATGCCGGGCTGCTGCGCACGCCCCGGCTGACACGGCACCAAGAGGCGGGCAAGGACCGGCTCCGGTACGTGCTGGGCGTGCTGCGCCTCGCAGCGCGGCACGGCCTCCTGGACGCGGAGCACGGGCCGGACGCCCAGGCGCGTGTGGCGCAGGCGCTGCGCAGCGTGGCTGCGGTCGGAGTGGGCGAGCGGCCGAGCGGCCCGCAGCGGGATGCCGCGATGGAGGCGTCAGCGGCGGCGGCGGCCGGCGGCGGCGGGCAGGGACAGCCGTGCATGCAGGCCTTCATGACCCGGCACAAGGCCGTCTGGGAGAGGCGGTGGTTAGGCAACCAGCGGCTGTGGTTGTTGCTGGAGGACGCGCTGCCCGAGAGGCTGTGGCCGGACTTGGCGCGAGAGCTGCGGCCGGGGCTGATGGAGCGGCATGAGAGCACCTGGGGAAGGCTGCTGCGGTGGCCGGCGCCGGCAGAGGAGCAGCAGCAGCAGCAGCAAAAGGGTTTGGGGCAGCAGCAGAGTTCGCGGCAGCAGCAAAAGGGTTTGGGGCAGCAGCAGAGTTCGCGGCAGCAGCAGGGTTCGCGGCAGCAGCAGAGTTCGCGGCAGCAGCAGAGTTCGCGGCAGCAGCAGAGTTCGCGGCAGCAGCAGAGTTCGCGGCAGCAGCAGAGTTCGCGGCAGCAGCAGGGTTCGCGGCTGCAGCAGGATCCACGACAGCGGCCGCAGGGCTCGCAACAGCAGAATCAGCCGGGGAAGCAGCAGAAGCAGTCCCAGTGGTGGCTGCGGTGGCTGCCGGGCCTGAACGCGCTTTTCTCGAAGCCCGTTCCTCCGTCGCAGCCGATGGCGGCGGAGGCGGAGGACGAGGCAGAGGCGGAGGACGAGGTGGTGGCTTCGGAAGCAGAGGAGGAGGAGGAGGAGGAGGTTGTGGGTGAGGGCGGCTGTGCGCACAACGGCGATCTGGCGCCCGGAAACAGGCGCAAGGTGAGGCCCTGGTCCCCCATGGGCGTTGACCAAAAAGATACCGCAGCGTAAGGGACGGAGAGGGCCCGCATGGGAGGGTAAGAAAAACGATACCGCAGCGTAAGGGACGGAGAGGGCCCGCATGGGAGGGTAAGAAAAACGATACCGCAGCGGAGGGACGTAGGCATGGCAGGGTGGGGCGCGCCAATGGCCCAAATCTGCTTGCTCGCCGTAACACAGACACGGCCGGTCGCAACTTTGCTAGCTGAACAGGTCTACCGAAATGGCAAACAAGCAAGGCAGCTACCGAGCGCCATTACCATCCACAAGGCCAACCTGCGGTGCCAAATGCACAGCCTGCCATGCACGCCACGCCCGCAACAACAACTCTCCCCCTAGCTAAGGGCTGCCGCTCGCTGCCCCTCCACGCGTCGTGCCGCGTTAATCCCCCGCATCCGCTGCCGCCGCCGGCCGCCGCCACCGCCTGGACCGTGCCCAGCTCGCACGCGCGGCGCTGTGGGGCTTGGCGGCGTTGTCCGGTTTCGAAATGCCGCCGAGGTACCTGAGCCTCGCCTGCTGCCTCGCCGCGGGGGCCTTCATGACAAGGATGGCCGACAAGGTGAGCGTGAGCGAGGGACGGCGGGATGCGGCCACGGCATGTGCTGCCGCGTCGTGCGTGAATGAGAAGGACTAGCGAGCGCAGGGCGTCTCGCCCTGTGAGGCCGTCTTGGGGAGGTGGGGAGTGCCCCGATTCGGTTGGGTTCGGTCCTAGGTGCACGTTGGGCGTGCAGGCGGCAGGCTGTCGGGAGGCCGTCGGGGAGGGGGCCGTGCTGTGCTGGGCAGGAGGTTGAGGCCGGGAACTGTAGCTGGGTGCTGGGAATCCCGGCGCGGGTGAGGAGGCTCCGGGTGCGGTGTGCGTGACCGCAGAGCGCCTCGTGGCGGTGGACCTGCTCTACGCCACGCTGTTGGCGCGATACGATAGGTTTGCGCCGGTTGCCTGCGTGACTGCGGGTGCCCGTGCTCAGCCCCGGACTGCGGTGTCTCCCGTTGGACGCAGCACACGCAGCACGCAGCACAGGCGTCGCTGCTCGTGCCGTGTGGTCGCATTGCGGGTTAGCTGTTTCCAGCAGGGTGCAAGGCGCCGGTGCAGGCGCAGGTGGCAGGCGCTCAGCGCGCACACTTGGGCCTCCCTTGACGTAGCCTGTTCAGCTTCTTGGCATGAAGCTGAAGCAACCTTTCTTTCCATGTTTCATGCTCGCCTCGGTTACCCAGTTACCGCTGAACCCCTGTTCAAACCCCGCTTTCCACCCGGGACCTGCCCTGCTGGTGTCGCCGGCTGCACAACCTCGGGTCTACGGGCCAAAAGACCGAGTTGGATACGGCGACGGTGGCCGTCTTCGCGGCCGACCTCTTCCGCTGCCTCGCCTTTCTGCCGCCGCTGCCGTACCTACCGCGAGACAATGCCTGGCTGGCTGCGGTGCTGCCGGCGGCGGCGGCGCCGCCGACGCTGCCAGCAGATTTGCCGCTGCAACACCCCGTACGGCAGCAGCGGATCCTGGACGAGCTCGAGTACGGCATGAGGTGCGCGTGCATGTTGTTGGAGGCACGCGCCGGAGCAGGACCGGCCACCTGCCACTCAACCCACAGCCGCAGCAGCAGACCCACCACCTGCCGCAGCAGTAGACCCGCCACGCCGGCACATCCCTCACCACCATTGACGCGCCAGGGCCCAAGGCATCACATGGCAACACCCTCTCGCAAGCCCTTGATGTAGCGACAGCCCAGCCCTGCGCCCCTCCCCCGACATCCCAGTCCAGTCCAGTCCAGAGCCTACCTTCCACTTGCCGGCTGCCAGGATCCCCCTGCCGTTGTCAGCTACCCCGACCTGCGCCCCCCCAACCCCAACCCCGCCTCCGTCCTCATCCTCCGCTGCGGTATCTTCTTTGCTTTGTTACCTTTTGTCACTCACCCCAATTGCTGCTGAGTACCGTTTCATACTTTCATTTCCTCATGGCCGGTGGCCGCAGGCTGTGGCTGTCCGACCAGGTGGTCTCGGGGCTGCTGACCGAGTGCGCGATGCCGCCGTCCATGGCGCTGGCGCAGGGCCCGCAGCGGCAGCTGCTGCTGGGGGTGCTGCAGGCGCGCAGCGAGCTCGCGGCGGGGGACTGCGCTGGCGGCAGCGGCAGCGGCAGCGGCGGGCAAAGCGACGGCGACGAGGAGGAAAGCGACAGCGACGGGGAGGCCTTCCGGTGTTAGGGAGGGTGGTGGGGGCAAGGAGGGTTGGCGCAGGGGATGAACGCGAGTGTTTCGAAGGGCGACCGGCGGTCCTGTGGGCGGGCCTATGGCGTGCTGGGGCTGTGGCCCTATCTGGACAGGCGGGGCGAGGTCCGCTGCGCTGCAACGCGCCGGCCCCGGGTGGTTCCAGCGCAGGGGCGGGAGGCTGAAGCCGTAAGCGTGACCCGGTGTGGAGTGGAGTTTTGCGGAAGTGTGTGTGTCTGTATGTTTGTGTGTCCTGTTTGTGGGCCCGGCGTGCAAGCGCCGGGCGGCATGCGGAGGAGAGAGCCGGCGCGGAGGGGGCACGGGCGGCCGAATCGCACGGCGCCAGTGACTGCGTGCTTCGTGGGTGGGGTGGGGGTGGGGGCTGTGGGTCGGGCTGTTGGCCGGGTGCTCATCCAAGCAAGGGGGAACTTTTGACACGGTTGTGTGGCTGCACGTCTTTCACAGGTGTGTGTCTGTGTGTGTGATTCTGTGATAAGAGACAGATGACTGATGTACACGACCCGCGCAGACGTTGACGCTCGGCCAAGGTCTTTCGGGGCGGTCGTCTTGCTGCTTGCAGAAACAGTAGTTTTGGGCATTTATGCGGCTGTGATGATATGTCTGCATTGTTCAGGGCTGGACGCATGCCAGGCGGGTCCCTGTGGCGGAGTTCGCGGGGCCTCGGGCTAGCGAGCGCGTGTCCCTTCGGCCGGTGATGGAAACAGATACGAAGACACAGACACGGCTTCTGTCCAGGCGGCATGTGCCGCGAGCGTGTGTGCGGCGAGCGTGAGTGTGTGTGTGTGTGGCGAACGAATGTGTCTGGAGGTGGCAGGACGGGGATCGTGGCCGCGGGCAGATGGACAGTAGGGCGGGATCGAGAAGTGGGGCGCGTCAAGGGCCTGGGGAGTAGTGCAGGCAGGTGGGCAGGGCCAGGGTAGGCAGGTAGGGGAGGGGGCAGGTAGTCAGCTGTTGAGGGTTCACCCGACCGCATCGTGGCGCAGAAGAGGTTACCGGGCGAGGATGAGGGTGAGGATGGGGGTTGTCCGCGATGTGAGGGCTGTGCACAGCTGGGCGAAGTGGGAGCACGTAAGTCGATGTACTGTATGAACGTACCTCGGGCATGAGGCATGAGGCACATGAACCCAACAAACGGCGAACCTACCGCTATGCGACGGAGGTAAAGAGGTCGCGGTAGCATCGGAGGGTAGCATCGGGGGGTAGCGTCGGAGGGTAGAGGTTGCGGCGGAGGGTGGAGGTAGCATGTGCGCCGCCCGCCGCCACTGTTGGTAGCACCCCTCTCCATTCCCTGACACTAGTTAAAGCCAACCCTGCTCGGCACCCCATTACTGACTGTTTCTCTCTGGGTTTTACTCGCCGGCCTTCGTTAGAATGGTTCTTTCGTTGTTCGATTTTACTCGTGTCACTGAGAAGAGAGATGGCATTGTGTGTGCGTGTGTGTTGGGGGAGGGGTGGCATTATCGCTATGCTTCGCGTGTGTAGGGTTGCGCGCTCTTGGATGCCCCGGGGAAAGTGAGCATGCATTGCATGCGTGCGTTTCGAACGTCGCGACATATTGAGGTCTCTGCACGCGCATACTGGGTGGATGGGGATGTATGAGTGTTTACAGAGTGAGTTTGATCTCAGCCTTGCAAGGGAGTCGCTTGCTGAAATGAGGCAAGGAACTCGTGCGGCTCGCACCGCGTTTGGCAGACCGTGCTTGGGTGGCAAGGGGTGGCAGAAGGTACGTCGGTTGGGGGCCAGGATGGCTGGATGGGACTACCGCGGGAATGGGTTTCATTAAAAATTTGAAATTGGCATTTATGTGCTGCAGTGACGCGACTGAGACAGGCTGCATTTGTTGGGTCGCAGTGAGGTGTCCACCCTGCTAGGTTGATCCCTGGCGCCCGTGTAAGGAAGCTGCAACAGGAGATGTCTTGCGGCAACTGGCAAAGATCAACAATCGATCTGCGTTTGTTAAGCCGCCCCTCGCACAATTACGCCGGTGGGACGAAACAACTGCCGCCTCTGAATAAAGAGTCCGTACAAACGGTCTAGCGGCCTCCTTCACCGAACGCGGGGCTTTGAGCGCCAGGCATTACTGGCTTCCACTGCCTACAGGCGTATGTTCGCAGCTTTGGCTGCGCTGCAAGCCCAGGCTCGTCGGTTACGGCGTGTATGACCCAGCACTTGTCTTAGCGATCCGAGCGAACGCTGTAGATTAGCCGTTCATGAGGACTATACAATGGAGGACAGCTTGACCGTAGACTGGCACAGATTTAAGGCGCTGCAGGCGAGGGACATTGTCGACGCCGTGCGGCCAGGCCAGACGCCTCAGCAGAAGAAAGTCTTCTTGCAGAATAACAACAGAGAGGCGTTGCCCCTTGGAGGCTGCGCCTTTGGCAGGCGAGGCCGCCCTGCTTTGGCAGTCAGAAGCCTGTGTGAGGCGTGAAGCTTGCGGCGTCGTTACAGCCGCAAACGCACAGAGCTCGCACATCTCAGAAGGATGGAACAATAAAAGGCGCCCAGACATCGGAAGGAAGCACCCCGCCTGTCCCGGCATCCCGGCAATGACGAAGCCGCAAGAAAGCCTCACGCACTTGACGCCAGCAGCAGACGCTGTGCAAAGACAATCGTTACGTCTACGAGCCAATCCAGTAGAAGAACAGCCAATGTCACGCAAGCCGCCTGGCCGTAACAGCAACGGCGCCAATGCGAAACCCGGCAGCCAGCCCGGCGGTGTGACTGTACCTCATCACATGCAGGGCCAACGGCAACACCTACGTGGGGCAATCCAAGGACCCGCATGCGCGCTTCAGGGCGCACGAAAGAACGCCGCCAACGCGTAGGCGTGAAGACGCGGCCCGCTATGTCCCCTTTCCGACAACTTTGACTTGAGCCAGTTAGCGTCCTGCAACAACCACCGGACAACCGACCGCATGGACGAGCACTACATTCGCAAGCACGCCGCGCTGGGGCTCATGGGGTACAACACGCTCAAAGGGGCCCCAAGGAGGTCGCGCGAATCGACAACGGCGCCACGCGCATTTAGGCCTACGTATTTAGGCATGGAGCGCATTTAAGGTTCAACGGGAGTTGGCTGACTTGGCGTCAGTGGCTGGTGGCACTGACTGAACTTGGGCCACCTGCTGGGCCGCAACGCACGGGCTGAAGTACAGACAATAGGGAACATGCAGCACGCTCAAGGGCCAAACTCTATTCCTGCCCGCCTGAAGGCACGTACGCCTTGCGCCCGGAGAAACCGGCCGACGCCTTGTAAGCAACGAATCGACGAGCCCAGACATCATACAGCCCAGACAAGACTGATGGTCGGATCGGCAACTACCGCAACCGCTGCAACCGTCTCCGAAGGCGACTGTAAGACTTTGCAGTTTGCACCCGAATCCAAAGCTATAAGAAACGAATCCCGGTCAGAAGCCGGTGTGAGGCGCAGCGCCTGGTGAAGCTTGCGGCGTCGTTACAGCCGCAAGCGCACAGAGCTCGCACATCTCGGAAGGATAGATGAAACGCCCAGACATCGGAAGGAAGCACCCCGCCTGTGCCGGCATTGACGAAGCCGCAAGAAAGCCTCACGCACTTGACGCCAGAAGCAGACGCTGACCAAGGACAATCGTTACGTCTACGAGCCAGTCCAATAGAAGAACAGCCAATGTCACGCAAGCCGCCTGGCCGTAGATAGGAGCATCGGCGCCAATGCGAAACCCAGCAGACAGTCCGGCGGTGTGACTGTACCTCATCACATGCAGGGCCAACGGCAAGACCTACGCGGGGCAATCCTAGGACCCGCATGCGCGCTTCAAGGCGCACGCAAGATCGCCGCCAACGCGTATGCGTGAAGACGCGGCCCGCTGTTTCCCCTCTTCCGACAACTTTGACTTGAGCCTGTTAGCGTCCTGCAAACAACCGCCGGACACCAGACCGCATGGAGGAGCAATACATTTGCAAGCACGCCGCGCTCGGGCCCATGGGGTACAACACGCTGAAAGGGGCCCCAAGGAGGTGCGTTTCGATCCACGCGCAAATCACTAAAGGCGCCACGCGCATATAGGCATGGAGCGCATATGCGGTATAACTGCGTTGATGAAGTTGGCTGACTTGGCGTCAGTGGCTGGTGGCACTGACTGAACTTGGGCCACGCAACCGCAACGCACGGGCTGAACTAGGGACGATGGGGAACATGCAGCACGCTCAAGGGCCCAGCCCCGAGTCCGCTGCAAACTCTATTCCTTCCCTCCTGAAGGCACGCACGCCTTGCACCCGGAGAAACTGGCCGACGCCTTGCAAGCAACGAATCGACGAGACCATACATCATACAGAGCCCCAAGGACGTGTGCATCCATCCACGCGCGATTCGTCAAAGCCGCCACGCGCACATAACCTCACACCGCATATAGCGAGTACCTGAGGGCTGACTTGGCGATAATGGCTGGGGACACTGCCGCATGAGGGCCACCGGGTGGGCCGCAACGCACGGGCTGAGGTAGCGACGATGGGGAACATGCAGCACACTGAAGGGCCATGCCCCGATCCCATGCGGATTCTATTCCGTCTCGCCTGAAGGCACGTACGACTTGCAACCGGCAAACCGGCCGACGCCTTGTAAGAAACGAATCCACGAGCCCGGACCCCATTCAATCCAACTAACATACAGCGGCTTCAACCAGATGTTTGGGGGGGGGGGTGGCTAGCGGGTGAAAACTGAAAAGCCCATAGAACGTTAGAACCTGCGCCAGGATGTTGGCCGTTGACAACGGACGGTTAGGTCCGTTTGGATCATCCGGCAAACACTCCGTCCCTATCGGCGCTGCCAATAATTCAAGCACACATTTTTTCGAGAACAATGCCCAAGTTGTGCAGTCAGGCACAAGCTAGCTTGATATGTCATTTTAAGAAGGTGTAAGCAAAAGCGCGACACGAAACTAGTCAGGCAACGTGGTTTGCATGCTTACGGTTGTGCAAATCTTGCGGTAGCGTTTGAAGCTGTCGGCTATGCTCATACGGAACGCCGATTGGCGGGAGGCATAGATGAGCGCAATTCGGCAGGCCCTCGTTGATCAACAAGAGAGGCTTCGTCGTCAACTCGCGATCAGCGTGCTGCTTGCGCAACGCCAGGAGCTGCCGGCACGCTTCCCGCCTGAGGCCGACGACAATCGCGCGGCCGAGCCCCCCGACCCCAAAGTTTACTCTGCATATTCCCAATCTGCACAACGTGTACTTGCGCACTATAAACGCTTGCATCCAACTGCCTGTTGGCTGGCTGGCCATGGACGGCAAGGCCAAAGTCGACGTCCGCGCAGGCCTCTGCCTTGGGCCGCTGGGGGACGCACGCCAACGCGCCACCGCGGCGGGCGAGGCGCCAGCGACGAGGAAAAGAGCGAGGGGGTAAGCCAACCTCCCGCATGACAACTGCACCTCTGCGTTGGCCCTAAGCGCCCTCCTTTACAGCTAGCCTGCCCGACGTCCCGAACCCTCCTGCACCCACCCCTGCACCCGCCCCCCCGCCCCCAAACCCCACGACCCCACCAGGACTCGGCCACGGCGCCGGCATCACGCGCGGCCGCGGCCGCCGCTGCCATGCCTGCCCTCGGAAGCGCCCGCCACGCCGCCTCGAGGCGGCCGCCTCCTCCGCCGCAATACAGCACCCTGCTCCCGCCCATGCCCGGCGCACCGCCCATCGTCCCCGCCTGCATACGCTCCGCCGCCAAAATAGGTCTGCTCGACTCGCACTACGTGTCCCGGGCCAGGACCAGCGTGCGCGCCACCCAGATCCACCTGGGGCTGTGTGCCGTACAGTTGGTACGGCCAAGCCTACCCAGCGGCTGGGCGCCATCCGGCGGCGTCCCGACGGCCTTCAGTGAGCTGCGCCAAAGAGCCATGGCGTTCGCGAAGAGCCAGGAGGCGCTGGATGCGGCGGCGGCGACTTTGCCGGAGGGAACTGCCATCTGGGTCGGCGCCCCAGACAAGGACAAGGATAAGGACAAGCTGAGGCTGGCGTTCTTGCCCCGCTGGCGGGAGCTGCGGAGGGGCTACCTGGCCGAGGGCCGGGAGGCCTGGCAGCGGCTGGAGACGACGCTGCAGGCGCAGCCGGCGCTGCGCGCCTTTGCGTTCGGCGAGGCCGCCTGCACCGTCCCGGAGCCGCAGCTCAGGGAGGCACTGCAGGCGCTGCGGCCGCAGCTGCGGGCGGATGCCTGGCGCCGTCTGCAAGTCATGGCGTCGATTCCGAACGATGCGGGAGCTCCGGTGGTGCGTGCGTGCGTGCGTGCGTGCGTGTGTGTGTGTGTGTGCGTGCGTGTGTGCGTGCGCAGGAGTCCGGCGCAACGCAACGCATTTGGGCGGGCACTTGTTTGGGAAGGGGGGCATGTCGCGTGTTGCGCCCATGTTATGTGGCGACCTTACCTCACCTCACCTCACCTCACCTGGCCGTGCGCAGCAGCAGTACACAGCAGCACACAGCAGCAGCACACAGCGGCCGTGCCGTTGGGCCCGGCATGCCGCCGGGCTCCCGCCGAGATGCGGCGCGTGCGTGGCGTAAGCTTACCGCACATGCCTGCGCTCGCCTCGGCCCCTGCCGCCGTCTTAAGCGCCCCTCTGGTCGTTCACCCGCCAACCCCCCTGCCCCTGCCTCCACCCGCTGCCCGTGCGACACCAAAGAGCGCGTTGATGCATCGCACTCTTTACCCCTGCGCCGCGACACGTCCCGCGTCCGCCGCGGCCGCTCCGCCGCCGCCATTTCCCGCCCTACGACCCGTTCCCACCCGCGGTGGTGGCGGTACAACCCAGCCCCCCCCTTGACCCTACGGCCGTGCTGACCCACATCCCTTCAGCCCGGGTGCTCTCGCTCGCCCCGGCCACTCTTGTCCACTGGGGTCATCCGTTGCCCGGCTGCCCGGCCGCCCGTTCCCTGGTGCCCGGTGCCCGGTGCCCCTTCCCTGATGCCCGGCTGCTCGGCCGCCCGTTCCCTGGTGCCAATGCCAACACCGGCGCCTGTGACATCATCCCCGCACGTGCGACTGCAGGTGCTTGATCTCGCCGTGAGGGGCCTGGTGCTGCTGGACGGCAGCGGTGTGCCGGACTCGCGGCTAGACCCGCTCGCCTGCGCGGCACTGACCCTGCTGCTCGCCCTGCTGCGAATGTCCACATCGCAGCTGCGGAGCGTCGACCGGGTGGGTGCACAACTGCTCGTGCGTGTGTGCGTGGGTGTGCGTGGGTGTGAGTGGGTGGGTGGGTGGGTGGGTGGGTGGGTGGGTGGGTGGGTGGGTGGGTGCGTGCGTGTGTGCGTCTCCGAACAGCCCTTCCTCCTTGCAACCCCCGTTGTTGTTTCACCTCTTTCCGAAACCCCCCACACGACCCCCCGTCATTTCCTCCCAACCAGCACAGCACGCCTCGACCCACATCGTCTCTCCCCGCCCCCCAAAAGACATACACCTTCCGCCGACACTTCTCTCACACACTTCTCTCACCAATCTACTTGTCGCACGGCCCTTCCTGTCTCCACATACCCGCCCTAAAATTCCACCTCCTCCTCCACCTCCTCCACCTCCTCCGCTGCTGCCGTTGCTGCTGCTGCTGCTGCTGCTGCTGCTGCGGCTGGCAGTCGCTCGTCCAGCGGGGAGGCGAGGCGCGCTCGCATCTGCTCGCGGCGGTGGCATCCCTCCGCGCTGCGTTACGCGCTGCAGGCCTAACGGGAAAGCCGTACAAGTACCTGTCGCCGGCCCAGCTGTACGACATTGTGTGCTGGACGCCGGTGCCGAGCGACGGCGGCGGCGGCGGCGGCGGCGGCGACGGCAGCAGTGGCAGGAGCCGGGGGGCACCCGCGGGCCCGCCGCGCGGCGAGGAGCAGCAGCGCTATTCGCCGGCGCATTTCGCGGCGATGCTGGCCGCTTCGTCGCCGGGGATGTTCGTACAGTCGCTCGCCGAGGCGGCGATGATCAAGGCCGCTTCCCGGGATGGCCCGACGGACATCGAACTCACGGAAGCGATGAGTAACGTCCTGGCGGCTCAAGTGTGCGGCGATGCGCACGATGAAAGGGCGGCGGAGCGGCGAGTGGGGGCCGGTTTCGGAGCCGCCACGGGCGGTCTCGGAGCCGGTTTCGGGATCGGGGCACCGATCGGCGCGCCGGCGCTGGGGCGGCGTGGCCTGTACGAGTTCCTGTACGAACTGGGTTTGTACGGCGGCGAGGCGCTGGCGGGTGCGGCCCTCGACGGCAATGATGATGACGGCGGCGGCAGCGGTGACGGCGGCGGCGAACCGGAAGTTCTGCGCCGGGACGTGTTGCGGAGTGTGTGCTTCTACATGGGCTGCCTGGAGTCGTACGGCTGCGTGTCGTACGGCGAACCTGAACACGACGACGACGACCCACGGAACGTTGGGGTGCTGCGGGAGCTGCTTCGTTTCGGCGCCGCCGCGGCGGCCGGCAGTGGCGGCGGCGGCGGCGCCCAGACCCGGCGGCAGCAGCAGTCGGGCGGCGAGCGCGCCCGCCTGTTCGACGCAATGGGCTTCGGCGATGTCCTGCAGCGCGCCCTGCACCGCAGCTCGAATTCATCGGCCGTCAGCCAGCTCTTAGGCTGGATCGAAGACGGTGAACGCGTCAGCCTGCGTTACATGGCCGAGGAGCTGCGGCCGGGGCTGCTGGCTGCGCATCGGGGCAGCTGGGAGGGGCTGCTGATGCGGGCGGAGGAGGAGAGGGCGAGGAGTTGTGGGGGCCTAGACGCTTCGGCTGCTTTCGAGGTGGGGCGGGGTGAGGTTGGTTTGGCGCCCAGCGTTACGGTTCGGTTGAGCGGTTGGGCGGGGCGGGGCCGGGCGGGGGATTGGGGGACCAGCACGGTTGCACGGGAGTGGGTACGGACGGCTGGCGACTGGGCTGGGCTGGGCGATGGGGTACTTAGGGTTTGACTTCGGTCTACCGTATCTGGTTTGGCGGGAGTAGCGCTGCGTGTCGTCGTTTGGGAAAGTAGGATTGGGTTGGATTGGGTTGGATTGGAATGGGTTGGAATGGAATGGGTTGGGTTGGGTTGGGTTCGATTAAAATGGGTTGGGTTGGGTTCGATTATAATGGGTTGGGTTGGGTTGGGCTGGGCTGGGCTGGCCTGGGCTGGGCCGGGCCGGGCCGGGCCGGGCCTTTTTACAGGAGGGATCGCTGCTTTCAGCGGGATGACGTCATCGCATGTCACAACAGGAGGGCACCTCCCATCCAACCAAATCCCATCGCCCTCTGAGTGCCCGACGATGATCGCCCCCCACCTCCCGCCTTCCCGCCCTACACTCGATACAATCGATCGACCGCAAATCACTCCTCCCTCCCTCCCTCCGCGTCCCTCCCTCCTCGCCCCCCGCCTCTCCCCCAGACCGCTCAAGTCGCGCTGATGGGCTTGGCGGCGCTCAAGGGGCAAGAGCTGCCCATGCACCTCTTTGGCTTGCCGTACTGCATCATGACCGGCGTGGTGCTGTACCGGGAGCTCTCGGTACGACTGCCGTACATACGCTGTACATACATACACACAGACGGGGCCTCCCGCGCCGCACCTGGAGGAATCACGGGCCCAGTGCCCCTCCGCCACACTCCACTCCACTCTGTTCCTCGGGAGGGCCCACCGCGCTGCCGCCTCGTCCACAGCGCCCCCCAGCTGCACCCGGGAACCCCCCCTGAACCCCCTCCACGCCGCGCCGCCCCCGCCCCCGCCGCCCCCCACTCCTACAGTGACTCATTGTTATATAAAGGAGTATATCACTCCCTGAACCCCCACTCCCACTCCCTGAACCCCCGCTCCCTGAACCCCCGCTCCCGCTCCCGCCGCCGCTCCCGCTCCCGCAATTGTAGAAAACTGGGCGCGCGGGAGCCCCGGCCCCGCCCCTCCCACCCCTCGTGGCTTCCAACCTGCTGTTCCGCTGGCTGCACTTCGTCCCGCGGTTCTGGCTGCTGGTGCCGGAGGAGGGCTGGCTGGGCGCCCCTGTGGCGCGGCAGAGGACAGCAGCGGCGGCAGCCGCAGCGGCGGAGCCGCTCCCGAGCCCTGGCCACCGCCTGCGGCGCTCCCTGGAGCGACTGGTCCGCTCCCTGGGGGCCTTCCTGGCGCTACCGCCCCCGTATGTCACCCTGCTGACGGCGTATTGCAGCCGCTGTGGGTTGGATCGCTGGCGGCAGCGGGGCTGGCAGCCGGACCAGCCGTGGGAGCTTTGGCCGCAGCGAGGCTGGCAGGAGTCCGGAGCGAGGGCGGGGTCCATGAGCGGGTTGGTGTGCCACTGGGGGACGCTGTGTCTGGCGTGGGGCGCATCGAGGCGGGTGTGGGCCGAGGGCGGCCTCAGCAGCGACGATGATGGCGAAGGGTACGATGACGGGTACGACAGCTGGGACGACAGCTGGGATGAGGCCTTTTTTGAGGACAGTGGCGACGACGAGGAGGAGTTTGCGGCTGCGACTGCGGCCGCGGCGGCGGCTGCGGCTGCTGGGCCGGTGGAGGTGGAGGTGGAGGTGTTGCCTCCGCGACAGCAGCGCCAGCACCAGCAGCAGCAGCACGGGCGGGCGGGCGAGCGGTGGTGGGAACGGGGGGAGCGGGCGGGACCGGAGGCGGGCAGTGGCGCTGGCTTCGGGCACGCGGCCGACGGCCGGGTACACGTGTCGACGCGGCGCCTGGCGGGCGCGAAGGCGGAGGGCGGGGCGGCGGCGGCGGAGCCGGCCTCCCGGCAAACGCCGAGTCACCATCCGCCCGGCGGCGCCGGCGCCAGCGGCCTCGGCGACAGCAGCCGCACGGCCCGCGTCGGGCTGGCAACGGCAAGTGGAGGCAGCGCAAAGGACGGCAGCGGCGCGCGACAGCGCACAGGCTCCGATTCGGGCGACGGCGGCGACGGCGGCGGCGGCGGCGGCGGCGGTGGCGGGGGTGCGCTGGCGCTCCACCCCGGTTGCGCCCTGGAGCAGCTGCTACCCGTGATGGAGATGTGTGACCAGGTGTGCGTGTTTTCCTCCGTGGGGGAAACCGGGGGGCGGCGGCGGCGGGGGGGCAACTCAGTGGACGTGCAGGGCCCCGAGGCCGCTGCCCTGCTAGTGCTGCTGCTCGCGCACCCCGCAGTGACCAGGAAGCAGATGGATGCGCTGTTTCAGCTGGGGCAGGATGGCGACGAAGGGGCCGCGGCGGCGGGCGGTGCCGCGGGGGCCGCGGCGGCGGGCGGTGCCGCGGGGGCCGCGGCGGCGGCCGGTGCGGCCACCGCAGCGGCGGCGGCGGCGGCGGCGAGCTCGGGAGCCAAGGGCAAGAAGGTGAGGCGGAGGGGCGGTGGTGGTGGTGGTGTTGGGGGTGCGGGGTGTTGAGGAGGTGTTGGGGGCTTTTACTGATGACGGTGGATGGCGGGCCGAGAGGAAGGGCTGTTGAGGTTTGGGTTTTGAGAGTTGCGGGGGGCGAGCTGGGCGGGTGGTTGAGTCCAGGGAGGGGTCCGCGCGTCTCCAGGCGCTGCTCTCGGCCCGCGCTGCTGCCCCGCCATACACACACACACCTGCGGCTTGCTAGCCCCCTTCCTCATGGCCTCATCTACCCATCCCAACCCCCCCCGCTCGCCGCGTCTCGCCCCGCGCAGGGCCGGGCCCACGCGCAGGCGCCAGCGGCGGGAGCCGTCGGCGCGGGCGGGCGATCCGGGTCGGGGCCGTCGGGATGTGGATCGGCGGCGGCGGCGGCAGCTCGTCGTGGGGAGGAGGAGGTTTCGGAGCTGCGGCTGCGGCTGTCGGTGCACCGGGGTCACCTCCGTCATGCTCTGTACGACCTGGTGGATGTGCCGACCGGCCGCAGCGCAGAGCCGCAGCGGGTCACAATCACTGCGACCAGCAAGTGCGTGAGATTGAGATTGAGATGGGCGGGGGGGGGAGAGGGGGCCCGGGCAGGCAGGCCGGGCAGGCGGGCGGGCGTGTGGGCGGGCAGGCGGGCGGGCGTGTGGGGTGCGGCCACACGCTCGGCTGCACGTTTGCTTTCCGCGCGTTTCTAGGTGCAGGCCCAGGCGCAGCAGCGCGGTCGGAGCATGCGGTCGCGCTCGGGCGCAATACACACACACGCGCGTCCACCCATACGCGCCCGCCGTCCGGCCTTGACCTGCCTCGACATGCCCGCCCCGCCGCCCCCCGCTGCGGCTATCGTCTGGTTTGCCCCCGCCCGCCCCAGGCTTGCTCAGCAGACCAAGCTCGTCCGGAAGGCGCTAGTGGAGCAGCAGGCCCGCGTGTTTGAGCTCCGAGCGCAAGGCGTGGAGGGCTTGCAGCGGGCGCTGCGGCTGGTGCAGCAGGTACGTAACGGAGCGTGGGTTGGTTGGTTGGTTGGTTGCTGTCGTACGTAGTCTTGGGTGCCCGAGCGACCGGCGAACGGCTCGATCCGGGAGGGCAGGATGGTCGCCTGGCTGGCTGGCTGGCCGGAGGGAAGGAAGAAGGCAGGGAAGCAGGGAGGTAGGGAGGTACCGGGGGTACCGGAGGGCCCCTCGTTTGTCCGGGTTCCGTCGTTCTCCAACCATCGCTGCGGTTTCGCCCTTTAATGATCGCCATCGTCCTGGCGTCGTCCTGCGGTGACCAACAAGCCCGCCACGTCACGAATCTGCCTGTCCGCCCCACCGGTCGCCCGCGCGTTAGCCCGCCTACGACATAGACGCACGTGCCGTATTCGCACACACCCATGCACACACCCATGCACACACCCATGCACACACCCATGCACACACCCATGCACACACCCATACACACACCCACACCCATACATACACCCATACACACACCCACACCCATACATACACCCATACACACACCCATGCTCACACCCATACACCCACACCCATACACACACCCACACCCATACATACACCCATACACACACGCAGGTGTGCAGGGACATGCGTGCGCAGCAGCGGGACCTGTTCATTCAGCCGACCAATCTGTACTTCGCGGCCGATGAGGAGGAGGACGTGGACGACGACAAGGCGGGGGCGAGGCAGCAGCGGCAGCCGCGGAAGGGCTCCGAAACCGGCTACCGCCTGCGCGAGGCAATGGACGAGCTACTGCAGGGCCGGGACATGTTCATAACGTCGCGGGGGTTGTACGACGGCGGCGGCGGCGGCGGTTGGACGAGCGGGGACTACATGTGCTCGATGGGGAGGGCCAGGTATGCGCTCAAGTTCCTGTGGGAGCAGCTGCGAGGTGCCGGTGCAGGCGGCGGAGGCGGCAGCGGCGGCGGAGGCAGCGGCGGCAGCGGCGGCGGCAGCGGCGGCGGGCCGGCGCTTCAGGAGCTGTGTTACGTGTTGTTGGTGGTGGAGTGCGAGCGGGGCCGGCCGGCCGAGCTGGCGCGGAAGCGGGGGGAGGAGTCGGCGCAGAGTGCGCGGAAAGAGCTGACAAGGACCATGATGTCGTCCGTGTGAGGGAGGGGAGGGAGGAGCAAGTGGGGGAGGGAGGAGCAAGTGGGGGAGGGAGGAGCAAGTGGGGGAGGGGAGGAAAGGGGAAGAAAGAAGGACGATAACCAGGGAGGGGGGAGCGGGGACGGGGCCGGGCGCGGGGAGGAGGGGGTCGGGCGGGACAAGGGCGGGGGATTGGCATGGCAAGAGTGGGGGAGGAGCGAGGGAGGAAGAGAGAGGGCAGGGAGCTTTGGCGGGGGGAGGAGTGCGCTGCGGGCTGGGGGGGAAGGTGTGGGAGCCGCGGGTCGTCCAGGCGTCTGCATTTGGGGGGCCGTGGTGATGGCGTCTGCATGTAGGGCTAGGGTCGCAGGAAGTGCGCGGTAAGACGTGGCGCAGGTAGGCAGGTAGGTGGGCAAGCAGGTAGGCAGGTGGGCAGGTAGACAAGTGGGGGCCTGGTGGACAGCGAATCGCGGGGCGGCACGTCAACCTCGTCCGGTATAGCGACTGGGGATGACAGCGGGATGGCGGCGGCCTCGGGTTGCGGCCTTTCGGCATTTCGTCAGGATTGCTGCAGGCGGGGGAGTGTGCATCCTATCCATGTCCTTGTCCTTGTACGCGGGGTGGGGGGAGGCCCGGGGGGGCGTGCGGCGGGATAGGTGCCCCGGGGGCCCCACCGGACCGGCGGGCCGCGGCGGCAGCCGGAAGACACAATAAGGGGTATGGGAACGGAGGCGGCGGACGGGGAGGAAGCCCCAGAGCACTGCCGACGCTGCAGCCGGCCCTGCAGCGGGAGTAGGGTGCGTTGACGGTTCCCTTGCAGGGCGGGAAGGGCAGGGCAGGGGCCCCAAGGCGCATCGAGTCTCCAGAGGTCACTCACGGGGTCCCGGCACCGCGGAGGGGCGGGAGGCCGTTTCGCTCGGAAGAGGATTGTACGCGGGAGGGCGGGCAGGAAGGGGCCCGGGAAAGGCACGGAGCAAAGGAACGGCCCCGTCCATGAATGGCATCTGTCTGTCAGTTTACGATATCGTATCTCAGGGGGGGGGCAGGGAAGGAAGGACGGACGGAGGCAGTGTTGGCCCAGGTCGCCGTCGCTTGGGTTCCACAGCGGGCTGTGCGCAGGCGAGGCACCGCCAGAGGCGAGAGACCGGCTGTAGATTGATCCGCGCGGGATGTGTTGGCGCGTCTGGGATGTTTGACGAGGGAGGGGGGCTATTACGGTAGCTGCGGCAGAGGCAGTGGTGCGGTGCAGCTACGTGTGTGTGTGTATGGCACGTGCCGCGCCTGATCGGTGGCGTCTCCAGTGTGTGTGGCAGCGCGCACCGCCCAACGGGCCCAGGCTGGCTGGGTCCAGCGCGGCAGCTCTGACTCCTCAGGTGGACCGGCTTCTTCAGCTCTCAGGCGTCGGTCTTTGGGACCGATGGCCGGTCGGTGCGAAAAGCACTCGGCGGTGACTGACGGACGGATGGACTGACCCGCACAATCTGCTGAGGGGGCGATTGCAGATCGCCGTCTACCGGGTATGGGTGAGCGCGCACGATGCAAAGAAGAGGCAGGCGTCAGGATTTCATTACGTGTGTTGATGTTTGCTGTAAATGTGTGGTGTGGGGTCCTGGGGTGTCCGCCCGGGCCCCCAATCCCCGGATAACCCCCAATTCCGAGGGCCGTTTTGAAGCTTTTGAGGCAGGCTTTGTGAAGGACGGCGCGGACGCGCCGCGCCGCGCGGAGCAGGGCTGCCACCCGTAGACCCGTTGTTCATCGCCCGCACTCAAAACAACGACAGCAGCGTCTTACGGCGGGGAGTCACCCGGTCCGGTCCGGCCCGGTCGCTGCCGAGTTCAATTCAGTGCAGACAACCCCTAGACAGCACACACTGTTCATTGTTGCGAGTCCAGGTCGCAGGTCCCGGCGGGAAAGACCGACATGGGCGGTATGTTAACAAGACCAGCAGGGTGCCCCGTCTTGGGAAGGCTCCTCCAACGCTCTCGCGGCTTTCGATGGCCCCGATACGCATACGCATGGGTTTGACAATCATTAGTTTGTAGCATGCGGAACACGCCGGATGCCCGATGGCTGTGTACGCCCTGCCGTAGGCACCAGCGACTTTCTAACCGTATCCGCTCCTGGCAAATACAGGAATACCGTACACGCGTATACACCGAAATCCTGCAGGAGGTTGTTGGGAACGCTGCGCTTCCAGTTACGGTCAAGGGCGCCTGACGCGCCCGGACGCGGAGGGAACACCCCCTTAGCACTGGCCGCCGCAAGCCAACCCACCTCCCCTGCCCGCCGGTACCAATCGGGTGCCGAGACGGAAAGGACGCAAAACCCGCATTGCACACATCCAGCAACGCTGAAAAATGCAAGCATACGGCAAATTCATGACATTTGAGTCATGACGGCTTTAACGAACCCACCAACCAATTAATCGCGCGTGTGGGCGCACAATATGCGCCGCCCGCCTGCCGCGCTGCCGACTGCCCAACTGCTCATTTGGCGCCACTTCCGCTGCATCACCCCCGATCCTTGACTGGACACGCACACCTGCACCTGCCACCTGCTCCTCACACACCCACACATCCGCCCGCCGCCGTTGGGCTCGGGCTACGAACGCACAGCGACATCCACCGCCTGCTGCGTCCAAACACACTGCTGCCTCTGCTCTGCCTACTTCCTGCTTTGCCTACTGCCCGCTGCTTGGCGGCCTACCGGTACCTTCGCCGCTTCACTTCACCCCCAAAGGGCCCAAAGGCCCGCGGGGGGCTGCTGCTGCTGCTTCGGTGAGACTGACCGCGACGGGCGGAAGCGCGTCACCTCCGATGAGCGCCCGGCTCGTCCTGGCTTGGTCTTTCCTTTTCTGTTCGTGTGTATGGGGGCACGAACACCCACCCACACCCACACCCACACACAAACACACATCCGATAAGCGCCGTAATTCCGCAGCGCACTTGGTCCTTGCGCCCCTCCCGAACGTGAATACGGCTGATGCCTAATACGGCAGCTACGGTAAACTATTTCATTCACGCGGTCGGACTCACGATGAACACAGTAAAAACAACAACAACAACAACAACAACAACCCGGTCATACTACGTACGGTACACGGGTCCCCGTAACCCGCACCGCACCTCCGCCAAAGCCGTCGTCGCCGCCGCCTGCGGCCGCGCTCCAAGCCGCTACGGTCGCCGCCGCCGCCGCCCTCCGTCCCCCGCCCCGCCCCCCTCCCGCTTCCATCACCCGGTCACGAGCCGCGCAGCGCCCTCTCCCGCCACTGCTGACTCTGTCGCTTCTCCGCCGCCTGCCGCACCCGCTCCGAAACCTCCGGCCGCACCGTATCCCAGGGCCGCTCCGGCGCGCACTCCTGCACCATAAACTCCAACGTAACGCCCTCCCGCAGACCACCCGCGCCGCGCCCCTGCGGCCCCCCCAGCAGCCCCCCCAGGAGCCTCTCAGCTTCCCGCATCGCCTGTAGGAACACCGCCGACGCCGCCCGCGCCCCTTCCTGGACCGCAACCGACCCGTCCGCCCCCAGTCGCGGTTGCGACACGGGCCTATCGAGGTAGGCGTTGAGACGGGAGGTCAGCGTCTGCAGGGACTCGCACACCTGACTCCTGTTGGATGGTGGCGGCGGCGGCGAGCCGGCGGCGGCGGGGCGGCCCTTGGCGGCGGCCTGCCGCCGCGCCGGATGTGCGGCAGCGGCGTCGCACGCACCTGCGCCGCCGTCGCTGCCGTCGACGTTAGTGTCGGTGTCATCGTCGTCCCTGCCGCCGCCGCCGCCAGCCCGATGCGGCTGCGCCTTGTCTTCAGCCCAGTCTACCACGGCCACGAGCGCAAAGCAGAGGTCCCTGCCCGCGTCCAGCAACTCCCGCCGGGCCTGGAGGAGGAGGAGAAGGCGGGAGGAGGGCGCAGAGGGCGGGGGGTGAGGAGGACGACGTGGCAGACCCCTCACCACACACACCAAGGAACTGATCTAAGGGGGGTAATCGTCGGTTTGGGGCTCGCAGAGATGTGTCTGTCTGTGTGTGTCTGTGTCTGTCTGTGTGTGTCTGTGTGTGTCTGTGTGTGTCTGTGTGTGTGTGTCTGTCTGTGTGTCTGTCTGTGTTGCCGCTGCTTGCTTGCCAGCGCTGTGTTCACCGGCGCTGTGTGCGCCCTGGATGCACTGGACTCCGCCACCTCAATGGATGGCGGAGGATACAAACAAAACAAACAAACAAACGGCCCCCCAAATCCCTAACCAACCGCACGGTGCATCCGCCCCCAACCCACCCTGCCCCCCAACCCTCCCTTCCTACCTGCCCCAGCGCCTGCAGCAGCCTGCCCAGTCCCTCCGCCCCCCGGCAATGGATCCACATCACCATCAGCCGCTTCCGCAGCAGACACTCCACCACCGCCTTGACCGCAGGAGCCACGCTGGCCGCCGCCGCCGTCACCCGCGGGATGCGCGCCTGGATGCGGCCCCACTTGTACCCCGCATCCGACCGCGTCGGCAGCGGCGAGCCGCGGCACACCGCAAGCACCAACCGACCGCCACCACCACCGCCACCACCACCACCACCACCACCGCCACCGCCACCACCACCACCACCCGCCGCGGCCGTGGTCGCCACCGCAGGCTGGAAGAGCAGCACCACGCCCTTGTTCTCCAGCTTCCACAGCAACAGCACCAGTGCTTGCTCCGGCCGCGCCAGCTCCAACACGGCCAGCTCTGGAGCGGGCTCCCCAGCCCCCTGCAACAACTCACTGGCCGCGAAGGCGGCGCCGCCGCCGCCGCCGCCGGCGGCGGCAATTTCGTGGAAGGGCTCCGTGAACTCCAGCGCCGCCACCTCCATCATCTCCTCTAACAGATCCAATGCCAGGAGCGGCAACGAAGGAGGTCGGCCGCCGCCACCTCCACTTCCGCCACCACTTCCGCCGCCGCCACCTCCGTTCCGGCTGTCCGCCGGCAGCAGACCCCCCCGCTGCCGCTCCTGCCGCTCCTCGCCTTCCGCCTCCGCGCCCTCCTCCTCCTCCTCCTGCACGAGCTCCTCCGCCGCCATCGCCGCCCTCTCCTCCTCCGCCGCCCCCTCCAAGAGCTCCAGCACACAGAGCGCCTCCATGCTGGTGAGGTGGGAGATCTGGAGACGGAGGTCCGACCCGTGGGTCACACCACACGCCACCGCCGACCACGCCTGCACGGCCGCCGGGTGTTCGGCCGAGCGCAGGAGGGCGGTGATAAGGCCCTTGGGCGTGAAGCGGGGGGAGCCGGGGGCCGGCAGCGGAGGCGGAGCACCGCCGCCACCGCCGCCGCCACCGCCGCCGCCGCCGCGGACGTGGTGCAGGTACCAGTTGAGCGACGGCAGGAAGCCCATTCGGATGGATGAGAAGAGGGCTCCCACGGGGGGAGCCTCGCCGAGAAAGCCCTGAAGCGCGGGAAGGAGCGAAGGAGGTGGGGCGGGGCGGGGCGGGGTGGGCGGGGGGCGCATGGAGGGATGGAGGAGGCGGGGGTGGGGGTGGGGATGGGGAGGGGGTGTCGCTCGGAGTTGCGGCGCAGAGGCGAACACGTAACGCAGAGGCCGAGGCCGAGGGGAGGAGTCCGTGGAAGGTGCCACACAGCCCAGAGTCGTGCGCGTGTACTGGTTGGGAGGGCCGCCCCCTCCTCCTCCTCCTCCTCTTTCTCTGGGACGCTCCCCCCGCTGCCCAACGCAGCGCATCGAACAGCACACACCCCCACCACCCGCCACCACCACATCCCCGCCTCCCCTACAGCGCGACCCCCAATCAGAGGCGGTGGGCCGCTCCATCTCAATTCCCGACAGCCCTCCCTCCCTCCCTCCCTCCTGGAGTGGAGTGGAGTGGTGCGCCACGTGGGGACGCACACACACACACACACACACACACACACACACACACAGAGGGGCCCCTTCCCCGCCCAGCCGCCCTTGCTAGCCTCCCCCCCGCCCGCCCCCTCCCTGTATTCCCCTGCCCGCCCCTCCCTGTATTCCCCTGCCCGCCCCTCCCTGTATTCCCCTGCCCGCCCCTCCCTGTATTCCCCTGCCCGCCCCTCCCTGTATTCCCCTGCCCGCCGCTCCCTGTATTCCCCTGCCCGCCCCTCCCTGTATGCCCCGGCCCGCCCCTCCCTGTATTCCCCTGCCCGCCCCTCCCTGTATTCCCCTGCCCGCCCCTCCCTGTATTCCCCTGCCCGCCCCTCCCTGTATTCCCCTGCCCGCCCCTCCCTGTATTCCCCTGCCCGCCCCTCCCTGTATTCCCCTGCCCGCCCCTCCCTGTATTCCCCTGCCCGCCCCCTCCCTGTATTCCCCTGCCCGCCCCTCCCTGTATTCCCCTGCCCGCCCCTCCCTGTATTCCCCTGCCCGCCCCTCCCTGTATTCCCCTGCCCGCCCCTCCCTGTATTCCCCTGCCCGCCCCTCCCTGTATTCCCCTGCCCGCCCCTCCCTGTATTCCCCTGCCCGCCCCCTCCCTGTATTCCCCTGCCCGCCCCTCCCTGTATTCCCCTGCCCGCCCCTCCCTGTATTCCCCTGCCCGCCGCTCCCTGTATTCCCCTGCCCGCCCCTCCCTGTATTCCCCTGCCCGCCCCTCCCTGTATTCCCCTGCCCGCCCCTCCCTGTATTCCCCTGCCCGCCCCTCCCTGTATTCCCCTGCCCGCCCCTCCCTGTATTCCCCTGCCCGCCCCTCCCTGTATTCCCCTGCCCGCCCCTCCCTGTATTCCCCTGCCCGCCCCTCCCTGTATTCCCCTGCCCGCCCCTCCCTGTATTCCCCTGCCCGCCCCTCCCTGTATTCCCCTGCCCGCCCCTCCCTGTATTCCCCTGCCCGCCCCTCCCTGTATTCCCCTGCCCGCCCCTCCCTATTCCCCTGCCCGCCCCTCCCTGTATTCCCCTGCCCGCCCCTCCCTGTATTCCCCTGCCCGCCCCTCCCTGTATTCCCCTGCCCGACCCCTCCCTGTATTCCCCTGCCCGCCCCTCCCTATTCCCCTGCCCGCCCCTCCCTATTCCCCTGCCCGCCCCTCCTTCTATTCCCCGCCCGACCCCTCCCTGTATTCCCCGCCCGCCCCTCTCTTCTCACCGCGCCAAATCGGTGGCAGTACGACACGGCGGCGCACTCCAGGGGGTCCAAGTCCACGTCGATGTGGCTGTCGTACTCCGCCGCGTGCAGCAGCAGGCCGTGCAGCGCCAGGCAGGCCACCTGAACACACACATACACACACATACGTGTGGAGTGTGTGGAGTGTTTGCTCGGCCACCCGCCCCCTACCCCAGCCCTGCACTCTCCACACCCTACGCCCCGTGCACCCGTCGTAAGTGCACCCGTCGTACCTGCTCCACCGCCTCCCCGCCGCTCTCGGCCGCCGCCATCAGCCGCCGCCACCGCTCCCCAAACACAAAGCCCCCGCCGCCGCCCCCCTCGCCCCCGCCCTCGCCGCCACCACCGTCGCCGCCGCCGCCGGCGCCGCGCCTCGCAAAGCTCCGCTCCAAAAAGACCATCACCTCCGCCGCCGGCGCGTCGCCACTCAGCAGCAGCTGCGCCGCCACGTCGACCCGCGGGTCGTGCAGAAAGTAAAGCTCGACGCCGACGGCGTTCCACTCCACCTCCGCCTTCACCTTGTGGGCGTGCTCCTGGTGCCACCGCCGCCAGTACACGAGCTGCTGCGGCGCCGCCAGCCCGTCCGCCGCCGGCGCCGTCGACCCCATCGCGTGCGTGTAACTCGCTACCCGTACCCATGTGTCACCCAACACGGTACTCAACAGCCAGCGCCGGTCGGATTCCGACAGCGCGAGAAGGTTGGCTTCGGGGACGCGGTGCTGGGGTGGCGGCGGCCCGAATCCGCGCACCAGCGGCGGCGGCGCCGCCGCCGGGCTCGGATTGATGAGGCGGTCCAGTGCCGCCAGGCGGTGGGCCATCGCCACAAAGGCCCGGCAGCGGACGGAGAGTGGCGGAGGCGGCAAGCCAGCCGCTTCCGCCGCGGCGGCGGCGGCTGGCCAGCCGCTGCCGCGCAACGACTGCGACGCCAGACGGCCGTCGTGGGCGGGGTCGCGGGGGCCGAAGACGCGGAGGCTGGTGGACGGGACACCCTGCGGCAGCGCAGCACAGCGCGGCGCAGCGCGACGAGTGGTGAGAGATGTGTGTGTGTGGGGGGGGTGTCGTGGCGCCGGTTTTAATACAGCAGCAGCAGCAATAGAAGCAGCAGCAGCAGCAGCAGCTGCAGCAATACCAGTATCCGATGAGCAACAGCGGCAGCGGGCACTGCGTGTGTGGCAGTGGCAGTGGCAGTTGGGAAGCTTCCGAAGTCCCGCACAGGGGTCGCAGCCCCGCACCCCCACACAACCGCGGACACACACACATACGCAATCAGCGCCCCCCCCCAAGAGGGCCCGTCATCGATTCTCACACACCCCCAGTCTGCAGCCCCGACGGCCTCCGCCGCCGGCTTCACTCCGCAGCCCCACCTGCGCGCGCCAGATTGAAGCCCCGCCGTCGTGCCCGACCCAGTACGGCAGTGGCGGCGGCGGCCCTGGTCCCGGGAAGCCTCCGCCTCCGTCACCGCCTCCGTCACCGCCGCCGGGCGCCAAGGCATCCCTGGCTGGGCGCCCCGGCTGACGCTCCGCCGGCAGTGCGAGGTGGCGCTCCGGCCCGTGCTGAACATGCCCGGCCGGTGCCGACGGGCCCGCCTCCACCTGCCCCCGCCGCTCTTCCCCTGAGCTCTGGCCCCGCGGGGCCTCTCCTGGCGGCGGCGAGGGCGGCTGGCGGGGCTGCACCAGCCCCCAGGGCAGCGGCTTGCGCCACCGACGGCTGGCGGGGTGAGGCTTCCTCGGGAGCTGTCCGGAAGCTCCGAAACCGCCGCTGCTGCCGTACCCCGCCAGGAACACGGCCGTCGGGTACCGCCGCTGCAGCAAGGCGAGGGCCTGGTGCTGTGAGGCGGACAGCGGCAACAGGTCCCCCGCCGTGCCGGCTGCGGCGTTGGCGGTGCCCTCCCGCTCGGCCGCTGGATAGCTGACCGCTTCCTTGCTATGAGGGCCCTGGCCTTGGGCCTGCGCATGCGTGTTGTTGCCATTCTGATGCCGCTGCCTTGCTGCAGCCGAGGATGCCGATTGTGGTTCCGGAGCGAGCTCGATCAGGAGGCGCCTGCGGCGCTGCTCTTGCTGGGCCCAGAGAGCACGCGCGGTGGCGCTCATGGCGACGTTGGAGGTTTTGCCACCGGCGCGACAGAGGGCCACGAGGGCGCCACAGTCAATTGAAGGGGCGGGTATGGGCGATGACGCGCCGAGCACGGTGCGCCCGCTTGGTGTGTGATTAGCTGGTAGCCACGCAAAATGCTAGAGTGCCTCGCATAAGGCGACGTCTCTTTTGCGCTGCAAGATCGATTGACGGAGAGCGGGTGCCTCGAGTCCAATATACCCTCCAGCCGTCCAGCGAGGCATTTGCTAGCATAGGACCAGTTGCATATCCACTAAGCTCAATAATCGTCAAAGGCGCTTCAGGCGTCACTGTGCTCAAAGCGGCCCGTCAGCGTCTTTGCACGGTATTCGTAGTTCTGCAGGCTGTAAAGCGGACAAATAGTCCTGCTTGGGTGACAGTTCCCTTCGAAATTTGGGGGTAAAACCGTCAATGGTGCCTCAATTCACTGACTCTGTGTCAGGAACAGATGAGCAGTTGAGGAGTTGACTACGGCAACCGAGGCCGACGACAGTTTTATCGTCTACGAGTAATCGGGCATTTAAAACGTCTTCAAAGAGTTCCGATTAACAACTCCAGTGGCTCGTCCGTCTCCGTGCACCAACTTTGTTGCTGTACAAAAACGCACGACAAGGGACATTTTGAACTCCAATTCACAAAGCCCTGAATGTTCACAGGCGCTGTATGCTATCAGGCACAGATAGCTTAGAAACGCCGCCAACCAAAACAGCTGGCGAAGCCTTGATCCGGAAGCCTTCTCTCGCGCCTTACACGGGCCGGCAGACGTCCACGCCAAGAGACTCGAAGTGCACATCCGCGGCGGCGGTCCGCGGCGGTCGGCACTTGAACACCCGCTGGCTAGTGCTGTCTGGGCGTTAGCCGCTGCCCTCATCAGCCCGCTGATTTGCCGCCATCAGCTGGAGCCGCCGTCAGCAGCGCCCCACGCAATCACGGCCGCAACCCGCACCCAAGCCACGAAACGCACGCGCAGGCTGCAGGCCCACAGGGCTAAGCCTACAGCAGCGGTGGCGGCGGCCCACCTGCCATTACGGGTCCCCCACCCACAGCCTCCCGCTGTCAGCCTTAAGAGTCTTTAGGCTGACAACGTCTTGCGCACGATCAAATGACGTATCGTATCGTATCCACACAAACGACAGCCGAAATCGGCACCGCGCCAGCCGCGGCCCGTCGCAAACGCGTCGCCTCATCCTATACGACAGCAACGCGATCTACTGCCGTACAGTGTTCGCCGCCGTACAGCCTGCAACTGCTACCCGCCCACGCCCTCGCCCGGCGCTGCTGCCCGGGTGTGTCCGGTCCCACCCCGGCCCCGCGAAGCAGCGGCAGCTGCCGCCGCCGCCGCCTTGCCCGACCCGCCGACTGCGCCTGTACCGGGCCCCGCCCCGCGCCCCAGCCGCAGCCCGCCCTCGTACACCGGCCGCAGATCCTCCGAAACCGCGTGCTGCACCTCGTACTCGGCCAACATCGCCCGCGTGTCCTCCCGAGCCTGCCGCAGCGGCAGCACCAGCACCATCCGGCTGGACAGCTCCAGAACCAGATTCTGAGGGTCGTACGGCGGCCCGCCGCCGCCATCACCCACGTCGACGTCGCCGTCGACTTCCGCGGCAACAGGAGCGGCGCAGCCCGCCGCTTCTGCCGCAGCTAACGCGTCGTCAACTCCCAGCTCGCCGCTCGACGCCGCCGCCGCGTCGCCCTTCGGCGCTTCTGTCGCCGTATCCGAGTCAGCAGCCGTCGAGTCGAGCGCCGCGCCGGCGTCGTCCTCCTGCGCCTCGTCGGCTGGTGCGGCGGCGGCGCCGCCGCCGCCGCCGCGGGCGGCCCGCAGGGCCGCCCCGGCGGCGCGGCGCTTGCGCCGGCTGCCCCCCGACTCCGTCGCCGTCGCCGCCGCCATGGCCTCCGCCACCATAGCGACCAGGTGCCGCAGATTGGCGACCTCGACGCCGTTGCAGCGAACCACTCTCTGGTACATGACGCCTGTGGGGTGTGGGCCCGTGTGCGCCGTCCCATGGGTCGCGACAGGGTCAGCGAGTGCCCAGCGGGTGCGGTCAGGAGGGCGGGGAACGGCGGCCGCATAGGTCGCAAAGCGCAGATGCGGAACGAGGGGGCCGGTGGGGGCGGGTGGGCGAGGGGCCGGGTGGGCGAGGGGCCGGGTGGGGGCCGGGGGATTCGATGTCGATCCGGCCGGGCGGCGAGTGATTGTGGCCGCGGGAGTGCCTGCAGGTGTGTGCAGTGCACTGAAAGTCTGAAACACACTGGACGATGGCGGGCGGCGCAGGTGCGGGGGGACGTAGGACGGGTGCGCGGGGGGGGGGCGTCGACTGGGGCACTCTGCCACGCCACGGCGAGGGGCCCTGTCGCAGGCGCGGGCAGGCTGCCGCAGTCGCGGGCGAAGGCGACGACTAGGCGTGTAGGCACCGGCCGGCCCATGGGTTACGGGGTACGGCATACCGTACACACCTTCCTTAGGGTCGGTCGTCTTCTTGCGATCCTGATAAGGCACACGCAGCCTCTCCCTGGGACGGGAAGGGCAGCTTCACGCAGGGACCGACCCGCCGCCTGCACCTGCACCTGCACCCCTACCACCAGGCACGGCCCGCCCTGGGCCACAGCCCGCTCAGCCAGCTAGCCAGCCCCCCGACCTCTCCCACTGAGACCCAGCTCCCGTGCCCCCCGCCGTGCCCCCCGCCGTGCCCCCCGCCGTGCCCCCCGCCGTGCCCCCCGCCCACACACCTCGCCGCTCGTAGCCATCCGTGGCACTGCCGGGGCCCATGTCCTGGCACTCGGCCACCACCACCACCTGCAGCAGGCGGCACGGGGACCCGTGGGTCGAGCAAATGACCCGTGGGTCGCCCCCGTGGGGTAACGTAGGCCGCACTGAAACGGCGTCGGCCATGGGCCGGCCGACCCCGGGGGGGATGCGGTCGCGAGGCAAGCGACCCCCGAAGCTGTTTGTCTCCACAAACAACTTGGAGCCTCAGAGCGAGAGCGCCGTCGGCGCGACTGCGAACCTCGACCCCCGGTTGTGTTTGTTGAATGCTTATTGGCGCCCTGCCCGGAGCGGGCCCGAACAAGCCGCCCCGTTTGGCTCTGCCCCCACAATGTTTTTCCGTATCTGTCCGTTATTTGTTCTGCTCGGTGTGTACCGGTGGCTAGGGTGGGTTGGGCATCTGCCGGAGTCTTGCCATATGCTCCACCCTCCTAATTAAACCCCTCCCCCTTCGCTTTCGCTCTGCGACCCCCTCCGTGGGGCTAAATAACACACATACACACACACATTCACACACACCCACACATGTACATACACATACGCGCGCCCCCCCAAAAGCCCCCCCAAAGCCCTGCACCTGTTGGTCCGCCCTGGACGGGTGGTTGTGCCACTCCCTCAGCAGCTGCACCGGGCCCCTCACCGCCCAGCTGCGGCCGAATGCGCCCTCCAGGAAGGGCGCCGACAGCACCGTCAGCACCAGCCCCGAAACCACCAGGTACTGCGGCGGCCGACCGGACAGGTGCAGCGGCAGCAGGCGGTGCGGCACGCCCAGAGTCACGGGCGCACGGATGAGTCGCCCGCCGCGGATGAGCGTCAAATCCACTTGCTCGCCAACCTGGGGTTTTAGAGAAGAGGCCGCAGCGGAGGGACGGGAGACGGCGTTAGCGAACAGACCCAGAACCCAGGGGGGTGGGTGGGGATATTCACGGATAGGCCGGAGCTCGTGAACGGTAATTACGTGCGGCCTGGCCCTGCGGAGGCGGATGCGAGCGGTACGGCACACACCCCGCCCCGGGCCGTTCTTATTACCCCGCCATCCCACGAGCCCAGTACGACACACCCCCCGACACCCCGCCATCCCCCGACCCGCCTGGAACTGGCTGATGTGGTGGGAGATGTGTATGGTTTCGGAGCCGTCCCGAAAGGCCATCGTGCCGTCATTGCCCACCGCCGCGCCGCCCACCGCCGTCAGGACGTCCATCGGCGCCGCGTGGGCAGCCAGCGCCGCCGTGGGGTTGAGCGACGTGATGGCCACACCTGTACACCAGGTGTCCACGTGTCGGGAGGGGTCAGGGAGTGATATGCTCCTTCATATAAAAAACGAGTCACTGCGGACGTTGTTAATCAAGCTGCGACCGCCGCTGAACCTCCGAAACTCCAGGAGGGGGCCGAGCATTTGGGATGGAGAGCAGAGGCAACCGGCGAGCAGCGATCAGAGAGCCTCAACGGGGCTGTGTGGGCTTAGGGTTTTAGGGGTTTTAGGGTTGGGCGTGTTCCACGCTGAGGGACCCCCGGAGCGGGTAACAGTCCGGGGGGCAAGGGGCGAGGGTCCCAGGCAAGGCGAGGGGAGGACAGTCACGGTTGGCTGGCGGGCGGGCGGGCGGGCGGGTGGGCTGACAGGGGGTTGACGGGTGGGCGGACCCGGGCTGAACCCGACCCCCACACCACCCAACCCTCCCGATGGACAGGAACCCCCGGACCCCCCCCCCCGGAACCCCCCCAGGACTTGCACCACCTCGCCTGCGCCGCACCCTGGCAGAGCAGCTCCTGAGACCGTCGACGGAGCGCTGACCGCTTGACACCCCCCGCCTCCCCCCATTCCCACATCCCCCCCATCTGTCTTCATCCCCTTTCCGCCCCCAGCCCCCCCCTCGCCTCTCTTCCCCCGCTTCGGGCTTGTCCTGCTCGGCAGCCCCCCCCCCCAACCCCCCTCCATCCACCCCCCGTCCCGCCGCGCCCCGCCGCCTCCTCCTCACCTGTTTGCCCGGGTGTCATGCCGCTGAACCTCCGCAGCGCCCCCGACTCGGTCCGCTTCCACTGAATACCGAGTGTGGGAAAACCCTGGTAGCTGCGAGGAGGGGGGGCGGGAGGGGGGCGGATGAAGAGGGTTGGGGGTTATCCACGTACTACGTCGGAGCCGGGGGGTGATAAAAACGATACTGTTGGCCTCGGGGGAGGGAAGAGTACGGCAGCCCAAAGAGGCAAAAAGGGGGAGGGGTAAGGTAAACAGTCCAAACGACCGGGAGGGGGAGGGAGGGAGGGGGGTGTCCTGAGTCCGGCGGCGGTTTACCCCTCCCGCCCTCCCTCTCTCCCGCCCTCCCCCCAAATTTGTGTTTTCGGTCGCCTACACCCCACCGATGCAACCTCTTCCTTTTACGCCCCCCCCCCACCCCGCATTTGCACATCCCCTGAAACACCAAACCCAGCCTCAGCCTCAGCCTCAGAACACCCCTCACCCCCACCCCCACCACCCCACCGCCCCCACCACCCCACCGCCCGCTTCTTCGCACCTGCCGTGCCGCCGTATGTCCTCCAAAAAGTGCGTCACCACCGGCACCGGCACCACCGTCGCCGACGCCTCCGTCTGACCCCCCCCCCCCCCCCCCCGCCCCCCCCGCCGCCGGCCCTGGCCCCACCGCTCGCCTCCACCCCCACCCCCACCCCCTCCTCCACCCCCACCCCCACCCCCCCCCCCGCCACCGCCCCCGCCCGCCTTCCTGCTGCCTGCGGTGCGCCCAAACACAAGGCCCAGACAAAAGCCCCTCTCGTCCACCAGCGCCGAGCCCAGCTGATCCTTGGATAGGGCCACCGCCACCGTCAGCCCCAGCAGCCGCTGCATCGCCGAGGGATATCTGCGAAGGGAGCGGCCCAAAGGAACGAGCGAGCGGGTGGGTGGGTGGGCGACATCAACGGAGCTTGCACCTTGCGCCTCGCCTCTAACGGTATATAAACGAGCCAAGACTCTCACACACACACATTACGACAAACGGTACGACAACATGGCCGGTAGGTATACACTTGTAAGAGGCGGAAGAGGAGGGTATTTGCTGTGCTTTGAGGCGGTGCGGCCTCCCGGACCTCGGACCCACCTCTCCCTGTCCCCCCCCTCCACCGCCCCGGCCCCCGCCCCCGTCCCCCGTCCCCCTCCCCCCCTGGATCTACGTGACCCCCGTCCCCCCCCCTAGACCTACGTGACCCCCGTCCCCCCCCTGGACCTACGTGACCACCTCGGCGCGCATCACCGTGCCCGGAGCCAAGCGCGGCCGCGGCTGGCCGTCCGCATACGACACCACGCCGACCTGCTGCTGCAGGTACGGCAGGCCGTACGGCGCCAGTTCGTACGGCTCGATCGCTGTCCAGAAATCCTGCGAGTCAACTGCCAGCGCTGCCAGCTCGCACTCGAGACCCAGGTGGGTGGGCAGCAGGCGGGCGGGGAAGGGCTTGTCGCGACCGGGAAGCAGCACTCGGACCTGACCCGGGCGGGGGTAAAACGGCCCGGGACCCGGGGGAGGGAGGGGAGGTGGGTGCGGAGGTGGAGAAAGAGGGGGGTAGGTTTGAGAATTGGGGGAGGTAAGCGGTAAAAATGAGGGGTAGTTAGAGAGGGCGGTAACGGAGAGGGCGGTAACGGAGCGGTAACGGGGCGGCGGTGTATTGAGGTGTGTGTGTGTGTGGGGGGGGTGTATGGAATGAAATTTATGAATCTCACAACTATTTCACTACTCAACTACTTTTCTGCGCTTCTCGGGCTCTCGCCTATCCGCTCTCCCGCTCAATAATACGAAACGCAGATGCTATCCCCGTCAGCCTCAGTACGGCACCAACCTGCGAGCCGTACACCACGCTGGCAGCAGGCGCCAGAAGGTACGACTGTCCACAGTACGACACCGCCACCGCATTGCAGCTGGAGGACCTGTGCCAGGGTGGGGGTGGTGGGGGGGAGGGGGTGTTGGGATCGGGTGGCCGACGGGGCGGGGGGTGGGGTTGGGGTGGGGGGTTGGGCTTGGGACTTCGGAGGCGCACGTCAGGCCAAGCCAAACCACCCTTGCCGCACCCTCGTCACCATTGTCACCGGCACAGAGCTGACACCGCATCCCCCCCCCCCCACCCCAAGTGACTCTGTTCGGTCGGCTGCCCCTCTCTCTCCTGCCCCGGCACGGCCAGGCCACAGGGCATGACCGCATCCCACCCGCCGCCGTGCCCAAATCCCCCCCACGTCCGCCTTGACTCGTTCTTACATAAAGGAGCAGATCACTCCCTGACCCCCCCCACCCACCCCCCACCCCCACATACACCCTTAAGCCCACCGAACCCTGCGGCTCCATCACCTCCTCCGGCTACCCACCGGAAGCTGCCCAGCAGCAGCGGCAGGTCGAAGCGCGGCAGGTCCTGAACGCACTGCACCCGCACCACACCGGGCAGCAGGCCGGCCGCCACCTCCTCCTCGCCCTCCGCCCCTTGGCCCTCCGCCTCCGCCTCCGCCTCCAGGGGGGCCGCGTTGGCGTCACCTCCCGCACCCTCCTCAGCGCGCAACTGCGGGGCAACGGTAACGGTAACGGTAACGGCAACGGCAGTGGCAGTGACAGTCGACGTTGAATGCGTTATGAACTCATGATGAATCATATGACCCATGGGTCAGCCCGGCCCGGCCCGGCCCACCTCAGCGCCGCGCCCCTGCAGCCGCAGCGGCGGCCGGCGAGTGAGCGGCCCCCCCGCCGCGGCGCGGCAAACCCAGCTGGCGCCGCCCCTTTGACCGCCCGGCGTCGCTGTCCCGTCGCGGCGGTGGGGTGTGGCAGCTGCTGCTGATGCTGCTGAGCCACCGCCGCCGCAGCCGCCGCCAGTGGTGCTGCGAATATCGCCGATTGCAGGAGAAGAGACGAGCCGGCTTCCGTCGTTGGGAAGGGCGGCGAGGCAGGGAGTGCTGCTGGTTCGGACGTGGGCGGCGGCACCGGTGGCGCTGGGGCCTCCGCGGGTCGATGGTGGGTGCAACCCAGATCGCGACAGTGGCAGCGGCGGCGGTGGGAACGGGCGGCTGCCGGGGCCTGTGGGGCAGGGTGGGTGGCGGTGGCGGGGGTGCGCTTCAGCGAGAGGTTAGGTCAATGTACTGTCTTGTCCGATGTGCATGGGTTGAGAGCTGTCGATAGTATGAGAGCAGTGCGAGCATGTGGCTGTGATTGCGGGGGGGGGGGGGTGATGTGTGAGAGGATGTGTGTGCGTGTGTGTGTTTGGGGATGTACGAGTGGGGCTGGGGGATGCGTGTGGCCTGGGAAGGGGTGCGGGTAGGGATGGGCCCCTGTATGGAGGTGTCAGTGTGACAAGCACGCAGGCGATCCGAGCCCTCGGCGGCATCCCCATGCTGCAGGAGGGAGTGTGTGTGGGGGAGGCCACACGCCCCTAACCCCCTACGCCAGTCCTTGCCTGAGACGGTTGGGCGTTGCGTGGACGTTGTCGCTGCCGCCTCACCCTGGGCCACTCCAGCCAATCGGCAGCTGCGCGTGCGACTCTCCCAGAGATGCATGATGACGATGTACTAAAAGGTCAACTATTTTAAGCAGGGCAGGGCAGGGATCAGGGCATTTGGTTTGCTTGCAGCTCTGCCCCGCGCACGATGACAGCTTGGTGTGGTTAATTTGTATTATTTAAAAACGCATTCTTACAGAGTAAATGTCAGGGTGAATAGCTTCAGAAGATCACTGGCAGACAGGAGTTGAAGGAAAATGGACGACATCGTAAACCTCAAGCGCCCGCCGTGCCATTCGTGCCCCCCAAAGCCAAAATTTTGCAAATTTACAATATTACGCATGTTAACTACCAGTACGAAGGATTAGTATGAATAAATAACCTTCTCTTTGCGATTTATGCGCGCGAGTACATTTGCAACATCCCGCGTTGTCCATTTTCTCGAGCCTACTGGTTATCAATGCTGACGTAACAGTATTGCGCCTTATGCGCGGGTCGCGCTGTAAGGCTTAGTGCTTGAGGGTTGAGGCACAATGTCAACAGCCGGAGGGTTAAAGGGCCTGAGCAAGCCGCTTGGAGGCGTTGCGTCGAAAAGCTACAATGTGGTACGCATAGAACGTCTTTGATCAGAGCAGTTTGCGTGGCCTACGGTTTGCGAGCTATGGTTTGCGCATGCTGCGTATCGCAGGCTGCAATCTGGGAGAAGACAGCTGCCCTTAGCGAAACTCAACTGCGCACTATCGAAGCCTTAGGACAATGCTGCTCTCAACGGCCCCTCCCTCCGCACGTAAGTTGATCGCGTGGACCGGCTGGGCTTCCCCTCTCAGCCCAGACGCTCCCCAAACAAACCGATCTAACGGCATGCGATATCGCAAGCAAAAGCTGGGGTTCGAGGAGTTTCCCTGCCTGGAGAACCTGGGGACCACCCATGCCCCCGCAATCACCAGCCCATCTCACCTGCCGCTCTTCGACATGTGCGCTAGGTCATAGACGAGCAGCGCTCCACCGCGGAGACGCCGGAGAGCCACAGCAAGGACAGCTATGTGGGCACGCTGGAGGAGGCGGTGCTGCACAACACCAGCCAGTTCCACAAGTGGCACTCGGAGCTTGAGGCCGCCTGCGCGTCGGAGACGGAGGAGAAGTACAAGCGATACGCGGACCTGCTCAGCAGCCACGTCACGTCCTGCGAACACATCCTCGCCAAGGTAACCCCCGCCTCCCCCTTGCCTCCCCCCCGTGTCGACCTTCCCCCCCGGCTTCGGAGCGCCCCCGGCGCCGCCTGTGGCGCCAGGATCAAAAGTGACCTCCGCCCCCTCGCCCCTCAATACACACATATACACACGCACACGTGTGCATGACGCACACAAAACAAACACGCACGTGACTCACGGCCAGCGTTTGGGGTACCGTGTGCCACCTTGCACTGCGGCCATGCCATGCCGTGTCGTGCCGTGCCGTGCGGGGGACGCGCTGCCGCCGCACAGCGGATCAGAACCTGCTGCGGCTCCTGACCGCGGCCTCCGCTGCCGCCGCCGTCGCCGCCCTCTCCCCCGTCCCGGGTCCGTTCGCTAACGCCGTCTCCCGTCTCCGCTGCGGTATCTTCTTTTCTCCCTCCCTCTCCCTCTCCCTCCCCCTCTCCTCCCCTCAGGTGGACCTTACCCTAGAGGCCTTTGAGGCCCTGCAGTCCCAGCACCGCGACGTGGTCTCCCGCAGCCGCTCCCTGCACGCCTCCTGCGAGCAGCTGGTCCGACAGAAGGAGGCGCTGGTGGAACTCGCCGAAGCCATCCGCGCCAAGCTGCGCTTCTTTGACGAGTTTGAGACCGTGTATGCGCAGTTTGCGGCGGCGCAGCTGTCTCTGGATGCCGACCAGTTCCTGGCGCTGCTGCGGAGGTTGGACGAGTGCATTGCCTACGTGGCGGACAACCCGCAATACGCGGATGCGGGGCAGTACAGCGCCAAGTTCAGGCAGCTGCAGGTAAGGGGGGGTTGGGGGGGAAGGGGGGTTGGGTGGGGGGGAAGGCCAAGTTCAGGCAGCTGCAGGTAAGGGGGGGGGTGGGGTGGGGAGGGGTGGGGGGGGGTTAGAAGGAAGATACCTGGTGGGGGGTTGGGGAGGGGCAGCGGATGGGGTGGGGGGGAGGGGGAAGAGGAAGGGGAAGAGGAAGGGGGAAGAGGAAGAGGAAACCCTCACACACCCACACCCACCCACCCACGCTCCCTCCCTCCCACACCCACACCCACCCACCCACCCACGCTCCCTCCCACACCCACCCACCCACACCCACCCACGCTCCCTCCCTCCAGGGTCGCGCGCTGACTGCGGTTCGCGGCAAGGTGCAGCAAGTGCTGAGGGCGGCGGTGCAGCAGGTGCAGACAGCCATTCAGCAGGCAGCAGTGGCAGCAGCGGCGGCGGCGGCGAACGGGGCAGCGGCGGCGGCAGCAGCGGCGGCGGGGGCGAACGGCAGCGCCGCCGGCGGCACGGCAGCGGCCCCTGGCGGCGGTGGCGGCGGCGGCGGGTCTGGCGGTCAGGTTCCCCAGTTGGCGGAGGGTGCTGAAGTGCCAATGCTGTATGTGCGCTTCCGGGCGGCAGCGGAGCCCAACATCAAGGGTAGGGCGGGGGGGGGGGGAGGGGGTAAAAGAAATCGGCCCGGGACGAGAGAACGCAACGGGGGGGGGCGGGGAGGGAGGAGGGGGAGGGGAGTTATGAAAACGATACCGCAGCGGAGGGACGTAGGTGGAGGCGCGGGTGGGTCGGGGGGTGGGGGGGGTGTCGGGAGGGGGGTGGGCTTCCCGCGCCGGACCGACACGGACCGAGGGGTAAGAAGCCGGCGGGACTCCTCGTCGTCCTCCTCGTCCTCCCCCTTTCCCCCTCTCTCCTCCCGCCCGCCCTCTCGCCGCCTTTCTCCACGATCCCTCTTCTGCTGACGCCGCCCTCCCTTCCGCCCGCCCTTCCGCCCGCCCCCTCCCGCCCTCCCCCGCTCGCCCGCTGGTTTGTTTGTATGTTTGTTTGCCCCCTCCCCCCTCCCCCTCCCTCAGGTTTGCTCCGCGGGGTTGAGCTCCGCGCCGGCCGCCCCGAGTACCTGCGTCTGCTGACCGAGTGTCACAGCCTGTACGCCCAGGCCCGTCTGGCGCTCATAGGGCCCTATGTGCAGCAGCGAATCGACCAGTACGCGGCGACCGCGCTGCCGCTGTTCACGAGGAACGGATGCGAGCACCTGGGCAGGGTGAGGGGGGGTGGGATGGAGGGGTGGGGGTTGAGGGGTGGGGGGGTTGAGGAATGAATTTGCAACAATGGGGTGGGGGGTGGGATGGAGGGGTGGGGGTGGAGGGGTGAGGTGTGGGGTGTAAAAAGTGATACCGCAGCGGAGACGGAGACGGCGTTAGCGAACGGACCCAGAACCCAGTAATACTTACCGAACATACCTGTAACCTTACCGAGCTGAAAATACGCTGCGACCGCGTCGCCGCCAGACCAACCCAGACGGACGATTACACGCGACAGCACAAGAACGGCACGAACGCCCGGACAGAACAACCCGACAGATTGTAGACTCACCTGCGCTCAATGGAGGAAGCGAAGCGGGAAGATTTCGAAGGAAAAAGGGCGTGAGTAACGGCAATGGGCAACGGCAATGGCAGTGAAGGAAGGAGCGAGCAGGCAGGCAAGCAAGGCAATACACACATAAACCCACGAAGGAGCTGGGGCGGCGACGCGGCGCAAAAGAGGGCAGGAAGGGGCGGCGGGGCAGAGAAGAAAGGGATACGGATGGGCAAAACGTACGACGGCAAGGAGGCGAAAGGCAGAGGAGAAAGGGCAAAGGAAAAGAGAATGGCAAGGAGAACGGCAAAGGGAAGGAGAACAGCAGAAGGAAGACGAGGCTGGGAGGGACGGAAGGCGGGGCGGGGCGGGGCGAGGGGGCACGAGGGCAAGAGCAAGGACGAGGAGAAGGGGAGAACGACGGCAGGGCGGGCGGAAAGGGCGGAGGCAGCGGGGCGCGGGAAGACGATGCGGGGCGCGGGAAGGTGCGAAGTGCAGGAGGGGCCGGGTGGCGGACCGTGAGGATTCGGCTCCCCACCAGGTGTGGGGTGGGGTGGGGGAGTAAGGAAGACCGATACCGCAGCGGAGGGACGTGGGCGACGGTGGACCCAATAATAGGGGGTGAAAAGGGGGGTGGAGAGGGGATTGGGCGGTAGTAGGAGGTGTACCGCAGCCGAGGGACGGAGGAGAGGTCAGCGAGAGCGGACCCGGGACAGGACACAGCCGGGGGAGGTGGGGTGGAGGGTGGGGCAGAGGGTGGGGGTGGGGGGTGCAGGCGGGCCGGGCCGCGTGCGCGTGTGGGCGTGTGGGCGGGCGGGCGGGCTGGGGATACTTCTGATACGTGGATAACCGTTCACGGGCCCCGGTCTAAACGCCCCTCCCCCTTCCAAGCCTGTCAGGGGGACTTTGCTTGTTTGGACGGTCCACCATCGCTGCGGTTTCTTCTTCTTCTTCTTCTTCCTCTTACTCTCTCCCCTCTCTCTCCGTTTCCCCTCCCCCCGTTTCCCCCTTGTCCCCTCCCCCCCCTCCCCTCCCCTCCCCCCGCCGCCCCCGAGGTCAGGTATGCCAGTTGGAGGTGCAGCTGTTTGAGCACTTCTTCCCGGGGCAGCTGGCGCAGCAGGTGGGGGGAGGGGAGGAGGGGAGGGGAGGGGAGGGGAGGGGAGGGGAGGGGAGGGGAGGGGAGGGGAGGGGAGGGGAGGGGAGGGGAGGGGAGGGGAGGGGAGGGGAGGGGAGGGGAGGGGAGGGAGGGGAGGGGAGGGGAGGGGAGGGGGGTGGGTAGAGCGGGGCGAGGGGAAATATTCTGGGGTGGTGGCGGCGGTGTCGGGGACAGACGGGTGGGACGGTGGGCTTGCAGACCAGGTCAGGTCAGGGCGGGGCAGGTTGGGGCGGGGCCTGCAAGAGGTCAGCGCGGAGAGTGTGTCGTTCGAGGGTGCGTTATCGAGTGGATGCGTCTGTGCGTGCGCCGATACGATCACGTGCCCCCTCACCTCACCTCACCTCACCTCGTCTCGCCTCGCTTCCCTCTTTGCGTCGCACGCAGGACGCGGCGGCCCACCCGCCCGGGAAGAGTGTCGCCACGCTGGCGGCCAAGACCGGCAGTGGCGGCGCCGCCGCCGGCGGCGGCGGCGGGACGGCTGCTGCTGCTGCTGTGCTTCCGTCCTCCGCCGACGCGCTGGCGCCCCTCCTGGAGCCGTTGGCCACCATGTTGTACGACCAACTGCGTCCGGCGGTTGTGATCATGCAGGATTTGGACGAACTGTGCGAGCTGGTGGACATTTTGAAACACGAGGTGGGTGGGTGGGTGGGTTGGTGGGTGCCGAAGGGCGGAAGGGGTTTGGGGAAGGGGTGTTGGGCGCGGGTGCGGGCACTTCAGGGGGGGGGGCCGGGGCCGGCTCCGGTCCGGCAGGTCACGCGTGTGTATGATGAGCGTGTGTCGCCCCCCCCTTCCTCTCCTACCATCTCTCGATCAGCCAGCTCGACATTATCAGCCGCAGCTCCAGCCGCATTCGCATGGGGGTCTCGCCGGTAACGCTGTCCCTGCGTCTGTTCTTCCTGTCTGTTGACGTCGCCCTTTCCTTGCTCTGCGTCCTTCTCTTTGCCTGCCGTAGGTGAGTTGGGTCTTCGCGGGCTTCGGGGATTGGGGCGTTCATTGCATCCCAGCCGCACTTTCTCGACCAGTTCAGCAACGTGTCAGCTCACAGCCTCAGCGACTTTCCAGCATCCGCCATTACGTCTCGTCTCGTCCTCGTCACGTGGCGGCTCAACTCGGACTCGCTACAATTTCTCGGCTTGTATCTAACGCCCTTGCTGCTTGCAAGTTTACCTCGTTTTTCTTTTGCAGACAGGAAGGATTTTTCTGATTTGATACCGTTTACGGGCTCCGGCCTATACGTGGATAACCCTTCCTCCGGGGGGACCCTCGCCCTCGGGAGCAACCCAAGCGTCGCCGGGATGGCAAACGTCGCCTCCGTCCCTCCGCTGCGGTATCTTCCGTACTCACTCCCCTCCCCCTCCCTCCTCCTCCCCCCGCTTTGGACTGTCACACTCTACCCCCCTCCCACCCCACCCCCGCACGTCCGCAGAGTCTCATTTTTATATAAACGAGCACATCACTCCCCCTCCCCCACCCCCACCCCAATCCCACCCCCCCACCCCAACCCCCACCCCACCCCACCCCACCACCTCCCTTAGGTCCTGGGCGAGCAGCTGGCCCGCCGCGGCGTGGGCGGCGAGGCCCTCAAGCCCCTGCTGGCCCGCTGCCTGGCGGACGTGCAGGGCCGCCTCATCTTCCGCGTCCAGGCCTACATCCGCGATGAGATCTCCTCGTACCTCCTCCAACCCGAAGACACCGACTACCCGGCCAGGCTGGAACGCCAGACCAGCCAGGCAGCCGCTCTGCCCGCCTCAACATCCGCCTCGGAAGACGGCGCCGCCGGCGCCGAAGGCGCCGCCGGCGGCGGCCTGGCGGCCGCCGCCGCCGCGGCGGCGGCAGCGGCGCCTGGCGGCGCCGACCCCTACGCGACGCTGTTCCCGCCTCTCCGCGCGACGCTGCTGGTGCTTTCGAAACTGTACCGAGCGGTTGATGCCAAGATCTTTGGCGGCCTGGCGCAGGAGGCGGTGTCGGCGTGCACGGTGGCGGTGCAGCAGGCCAGCCGGGCGGTGGCGCGCCGGGCCTCGCCGCAGCATCAGCAGCAGCAGGCGGCAGCGGCACAGGCGGGTGGTGGTGGTGGTGGTGGTGGCAGTCCTACGACGCCGCTTGATGCGCAGCTGTTTATGATTCGCAACCTGCTGTTCCTGCGGGAGCAGATTGTGCCGTTCGATGTGGACTTTGCGGTAACGGATGTGGACCTGGACTTTTCGCACATGCGGGACCACCTGAGGTGGGCTGGGGGGGGGTCGGGAGGGGGGGGGCTCGTGGGGGGCGGCAGAGAGGGCGGAAGGGAAGGGAAGGGAAGGGAAGGGAAGGGAAGGGAAGGGAAGGGAAGGGAAGGGAAGGGAAGGGAAGGGAAGGGAAGGGAAGGGAAGGGAAGGGAAGGGAAGGGAGGAGGCTTGTGGGGGGGAGGGGTGGCCTTCTCGCACGTGGGGGTTTGCCGGGGAGGGGAGGGGAGGGAGAGGCCACTGCACGTCACCTCGGGGGGGTGGGTTGGGGCCGGAAACGGAGGGCGGGCGGGTTTTAGGGTTGGCTGACGGAAGGCGCGTGTGAGGGCGCAGAGTGTTGTTGTTGTTGGTGGTGATTGGGTGAAGTGGGGGACGCCAGCTTGCGCATTACCCCCCTTCCCTGGGGTAAATAATAACAGTTCCGGAGGTCCAGCGGCGGTATCAGCTTGATCAACAACGTCCGCAGTAACTCATTGGTTTATATAAAGGAGCATATCACCCCCTGACCCCCTTCCCTCCCTCCCTCCCTCCCTCCCTCCCTCCCTCCCTCCCTCCCTCCCTCCCTCCCTCCCTCCCTCCCTCCCTCCCTCCCTCCCTCCCTCCCTCCCTCCCTCCCTCCCTCCCTCCCTCCCTCCCTCCCTCCCTCCCTCCCTCCCTCCCTCCCTCCCTCCCTCCCTCCCTCCCTCCCTCCCTCCCTCCCTCCCTCCCTCCCTCCCTCCCTCCCTCCCTCCCTCCCTCAGGCGCATCATGCTGGGTCAGGAGAACCTGTTTGCTCTGGGTCCCAGCAACGCGGTTGTTCGCATGCTGGGTTCCTCGGGTCCCCGGCTGCACACCTACCAGCTGGACAGTAAGAAGGAGCTGGAGAAGGTGCTCAAGGTGGGGTAGGGGGGGGGCAGGGGGGGGGAAGGTGCTCAAGGTGGGGTTATCCACGTATAGGCCTGAGGGGACACGGGGTGGGGGGGGGCAGACACGGGGGGGGGGCACCCACCAGCGGGGGGAGGGGGGAGGGAGGGGGAGGGAGGGGGGAGGAAGGGGGGGCCATGGACTGGAGCTGGGGGGAAACGTGGCGGGAGGGGGTTGAGGAGCAGGGCGCGAGGGGGGGGAACGAGGAAGGCGGAAGGGGGGGAAAGGGCGGGAAGGGGGGGAGGGGAGGGGCGGCGCTGTTTGGAGCTGTGTGAAGGGGTTGGGAGGGAAGGGAAGGCGAGGGGAGGGAGGGGCGGGGTGAGCGGGGTTCGGTGAGGGGCCGATGCGGGGGCGGGGAAGGGGGAGAGGGGCGTGTCCATCCCGCCGGCCCCATCCCGGTGCTGGGTCACGCCGCTTCGCCCCCCGCGGGCGCCCGCATCTCCCCCTGGGGCTGTCGCTGGCACACGGACGGGAGGAGACGGGGCCGCATGTTGACTTGGGCTTGGGGAAGAGGAGGAGGAGGGGAGGGGAGGGGAAGGGGGGGACCTCGTTGTTGTGGTTGTCGTTGCGGTGCTTTCCCCGGGGGCTCCCCAGACTCGGGAAGGGAAGGGTAGGGTGGAGCCGGGGGTTGGAGCCGGGCTGGGAGCTGTACCAGCCCAGCCCAGCCCAGCCCAGGAGGGCACGCAAGCAGAAACACATTCGCACGTCGGCACATCCATGGCAAGCAAAACTCCATAGCCCACCGTAGCACCGTTCCTTGTCAACCCCCAAAAGTCCTGGCCTTTCCTTAGCCTCGTTTTGACCCCCCTCCCCCCCTACAAAATCCCCCCTGCCTGTCAGCCTGTCAGCCTATTTGCCCCGGTGGGGCTGCCTGCCTGTCTCTGTATCCCCAAACTCCAACTCCCCCCCTCCGCCCGCGCCCCCCCCCCCTTGCATATCACTCCCTGAACCTCCCCCCTTACCTCCCCAGGCTGTGTGCGAGGCGCTGATTATGGCGCTCACAAAGGTGGCGGTGGAGCCCATGCTGTCCTTCATTACAAAGGTACGACAGCGTACGGCAGTCAGCCTGCTGCTTTGGACTGTGTCCTCCACCCGCCCCTCCCCTAACCTCCCCTCCCCGGTTGCCCCCCCACCTCCCTGTCCCCCCTCCAGGTTACGGCGGTGCGGCTGGCGGCGGCGGGCCAGAGTGCGGCGGCGGCTGCCGGGGGGCAAGCGTCCAAACCCCTTCGCGAGCAGGTGGGGCTCACCTCGCCCTCGCCTACCCGCCCTCTCCCCCTCGCCTTTGGTCGCTTTGCAACCCTAGGTAGTTGGTACCATTGACGCATTTTGGTACGATGCTCGCACCCCCCGGTCCCCAATCGTTTGGACTGTTCTTTGACGCTGCCCGCGATACGACCCTCCGCTGCGGTATCTCCTCGATGACCCCTCCCCTGCCCTCCCCTCCCCTGCCCTCGCCCCCGCAGGCCTTCGCCTCCCCCGCCAAGTTGGTTGAGATGGTGGGTCGGGTCAACGCCGCTCTGTCGGGTCCGCTGCCCGCCGCCGTGTCCAAGATGCGACTCTACCTGCCCAACCCCGCCACACACGCCATCCTGCTGAAACCCGTAAAGTCGAACATTGCGGAGGCGCACGGACAGATTGCCAAGCTGCTGCAGGTGGGGGGGGGAGGGGGGGGAGGGGGTGGTCGTTCAAATCAAGAGATGGGGGCGCGAGGGACGGGGTGGCCGACGGTGGGGGCCAGAAGGCTGAAGGTTGTCTGTGCGGCAAACGGGCGGGGCGGGGCGGGGGGGCCCTGGGCCGCCAAGCGATCGAGCCGGGGGCCCCCTGCGGGCAGACCTGCGGGCTGTGGGGCCGGGCACGGCGGGAGCTATCTGATGAGCGGGGCCCCCGGGGTCAGGTTCTCAGGTACAGCGTCCACTGCCCCGCGGGAGGCAAGGCGCAGGGCGGAGGGGGGTGAAGGTGGGGTCGTTGGCTGGCCCTGACTCGCCGCCGAGCGGCTGCGGGCGGCCAGGCCACCAACCCAACCCAACCTTCAGCCCAAGTGCCCAGCCTTGCGGCCCCAACCTTCCTCCACGTCCCCGCGTCGTTCACCCACGATGACCCACCCCCCCTGCGGGACCCACTCCCCTCCCTGCAGACGGATTACACCCCGGAGGAGGCGGCCGAGGTGCCGCTGCACAACCCGCAGCAGCTGGCGGCGGTGCTGGACGGACTGTGAGCTGCTTGGAAGGGAGGAAAGGGAGGGAGGAGGGGAAGAAAGAAGGTTACACGCATGGAAGGGAGGAGGGGGAGGGGAAGGAGAAGTCTGCGGAGCGAAGCGTTGTGGAATGGGAACGACGTTGTGCGGGAGAGGCGGATACGGCGGAATGGGGGGGGGGAGGAGGGGCGGCACATCAGGGCGGGCGGGGTGCGGTCGCTTGGGCCGTGTTCGTCAGGGCAGGGCAGGTTGCGGGTGCATGTGCGCGCGAGTGGGTGCACCACCGGGGTGGGTGGGTGCCCCGGCGGCGATGCGCCCCTTCGCCGCCCGTTTCCTTCAAACGGTGGGGACCCAGAGGTCGGTGGGCAGCCCGTGTCGGACGACATCGTGGAGACACCCCCCGGTCATATCCGGCAGCAGCGGCCACTGTCCATTGGACACCTTTCCCAAGGCAGGCGGCGAGAAGGGAAGGCGAGGGGAGGGAAGGCGAGGGGAGGGACGGGGAGGAGCGACACGGCGGCGGTGCGGTCCAGGAGGACCTCAACCCAGTATCCGGTATCCGTATCGCCAGGCGCGTGTTGGGCGGATGGGCGGGGTCCCCGCGCGCGTGTGTGGGGGCGGGCGTCTTTCGGTTCGCCCGCGCGCTTCCTTCGCTTCCGCTGCGCAACCTCAGAAGGGTGCAGCCATACGGGCGCATCTCGCGGTGTGGGGGGCGTCGCATCGCATCGGCCGGTGTGACGGCCTCAGCCGTCCGTGTGTCTGGGAGGGGTCTGGGCGACAGCGCCGCGCCCCCGTGCATGGCTCGCGCACCCGGACGTCGAGTGCTAAGGGCTGGGTCCGCGGCCCCGTGCGTAGACACGCGGGCTCCGGCGTATACGTGGATAACCATCCCGGCAGGGGCATGTGGGTGGGTGGGAATGTGCACAATGGCACACAATTGCCGGGTGCCTCTCCGCCCTTGAGAGGACCGCCCGATTGCTGCCCGCACCGCCGCCACACACCGCTCTTGTCTTTCTGGCCGTGTGGCGGTCCCGTACCCGGGCGGCGGCCGTGTTTTGCGCGCAGGACGGAGCAGGGGTAGGTTGGGCTGAATCGGCCGCCGGCACCGCGGCGCGCCAGCGGGCGCGGAAGCTGCGTATGGGAGGCGCCTCGTGATTCCTAATGCTCCGGTTTCCCCTGTTCCTGATTGTAGTAGTGGCACGCAGCCTCCACCCTCCATCCTCGGGTCAGGAGCCCACGCCAGGCGCCCATTCCCAGCGCCCAAATATTCAATCAAACTCCTGTAACCCAAATGCGAAGTGATGTTAGGAGTAGTGCTGGGAATGCGTTTTCGCAACCACCTGTATGCGCGAAGGCACAAGGCAGGTCGCTCCCGGCCTCAGGTCACAGAAGTTAGGGGGAGGGCAGCCACGCGCCGGCAGCGTGCCTCTACCGCTACTACCCTGCTTGATCTTTAGATCTGATCTAGTCTGATCTGATCCAGCCGAAGGACGGGCCCCAGCGCCCCACGTCCACAAAAGGCGGGCCCCGCGCCGTACATCCTCCTGCTGTGCAGCGCCAGCCCGACCGCCAGCGCGTGCAGAAAAGCCGTCGCTGCGGCTTCTGTGCGCGGCGCTGTGAATCATCCGTTGCGGTACGTTGTGGTCCGTGAATGCCATCTTGAAGGATTACCGACACGAGGAGCCTTCGCGGGCGGAAGGACCCTCGCTCCCTCGGCGCTGAGAGACCACCCTTGAGGATCGATCGATGAGGAACGATCGCTGGGGTGTCAGACCGCCTCGTGTGGCGGAGCGACGAGCCGAGAGGCGAATGCACCGGAGGGCTGCAGAGGGTGTCGACAGGTGATGAGCTAACGACCGATGGGGCCGCCATGTCAGGGGGATTTCCAAGAGACAGTCAAATAGTCCGGGAAGAATACCGTACACAATGAAAAAAGTTGGATCTGGCGGTGGCGCCCGGCTTGAATTGTGCGCCTTTCGGCATTCACGTCGCTGCTGACGACGTTACCCGACCGACACACACACACATACACACACACGGAAAGTCAGCGGGTTGCGGGCTGTGGAGGAGGCCTCCTTCATCACCGCCGCAGTCAAACAAGCGACAGAAAGTCAGCTGAGGTGCAGCGTTGTCCACTCGCAGCAACATGTACTAGCCCTCCCGTCAAGATGCCAAGTACGCCAATGTAACTGACAGTGCAGAGTAGTTGAGTGGGCAGAGTAGTTGAGTACGACATATTAAGCTCGTCTTCCGGCCCCAATCCCAAGCAACTGAGCAGCGGAAGCGCAAGCACTGGCGGCACACACACACACTAGCAAAGCGGCCGTGCCGTGAAGATTGGATTCCTCTCGTCGTTTGCATGGGAGGCCCAGCAAGTGTAATAACGGTACCATTCGTCCGACTTGAGCGATGCAGGGAGTCAGTAAAACACGTCATGCCGCCTCTTGACTCAAAAATCTCCAAACCCAAAACAGAAGCCCCGCCCCACTGCTCCGACCCAGCAATCTGTCTGAGCCGACGCCCGGTCGAACGACTTCTTCGTTTCAACGCCACCGCCACCACCGCCACCACCACCACCATCCGCATCACAGCGGACACGCCGACCTACAAACTGAGCTTCACAGTCACGAATCTCAGATCCGACCCCCGGGTCACGACACCACGCCGCCGAGTCACCGACTACACGGGCTGACCAGTTTCAACAAAAAAACCAAATGCCCCAAAGATCCGCGTCACCGTCGATGGCGCGCCCCGAAACCCCCGACAGGCCTCCGACATGACACTCACCAATTCATCACCCGCGCCGTCAGCACGGACTTCCATCCCACCTCCCCCCAAACCCCAAATTCACTGCGTGGTGCGTCAGGGGCGGCAGCCCCACCCGGCCAGTACCGGCGTCCACTTCACCCTGCCCTGCCCTACCCGTTCAGTTGATGGACACACCAACGCACACACACACACGGGCATCACCCACCCATCATCCTTCACTCGGCCCCCGTTCCCGCCGCCGCCGCCGCCACCGACTTCCCGCTGTTGCCGGCGGCCGCCGATCGCTCCTCCTCCTACTCCTCCGCGGCGGCGGCTTCGCCGGCTTGCAGCGCCGCCGTGACTCCCGCCACCTCATCCACGATGGCCGCCACCACTCCCGCGTCCGCCTGCGCCTTGAGCGAGTCCAGGTCGTTGTTCTCCAGGCCGTACGTCATCAGCTCAAGCCGGCTGCGGCTGGCGCTCTCCACCATGTCCATGTTCTGCAACACAGGACACACATGACACACACCGTGTTGCAGAGCTAACTTGTAAGTATGCCCTAACACGCGCGCTGGTTGCGGTTCATCGTTCTTTCCATCTTTGAGGTCGAGGGAATGCGTACGAAGGAGTACCCCGCTACAACACACAGACAGACATGTATACGAAGGAGCACGACGGACGGACGGATGGACGGACGGACGCGCGATGCCTCACGCCACCTACCTCCAGTCCCCATCATCGCGCGTCCCCTGCCGCCTCCCCTGCCGCCCTTTCCCTCCCAGCCCGGCCCCGCCCCCCCCCGCCGCCGCAGTCGCCCCACATGCAATCGCTATCAACTCGCCCTCCGGGCCCCCTCCGCCAGTTTGAGCTGCTGCCCTCCCCGGGCCGAATTCTTTTACCCCTGCCTTCCTCCTGCCCTACCCCCGAGCACACCGCACCTTGAGCAGAACGGACGCTGGCAGCACGATGCCCCGCATGCCCGCCTCCGCGGCGAACGACAGCGCCGCCGGGATGGAGGTCCGCCGCGCGTCGGCGTGCGAGTACAGCCCGCAGCCCGACAGGTAGTACACGGGGTGCGCGCTCTGCCGCCGCCGCAGCTCCACGCACACGTCGGGGTCGAAGGACGAAAACATGATGCGCCGCCGCTGCGGATGTGGCTGCGGCTCCTGCTGGGGCTGGGGCTGCGGGTCGGTCAGATGCGCGGTGGGCAGCGGCGAGGGCGGCGGGGAGGCGCCCGACGGAGCGGCCGCGGCGGCGGCGGCGGAGGTGGAGGAGGAGGTGGAAGAGGCGCAGCGGTGTACGACAGGCAGGATGGCGTTGAGCATGCGCTCCACCTCTTCGGAGGGCGTGTGCACCACATCGTCGCCGGTCGTCATCTTGATCTATCGCCGTACCGTACGGCATCGTGCCGTACCACGTAAAGTACAAGGTCCGAGGCGGGGAGCGGGAGGGAGGCGGGAAGGCACAAACAGGGCACTGTCAGAAACAGAACGCCACACGGGTTGTAAGTAAGAAGATACCGTAGCCATATGGGTTGTGGGCGGGTATCGTCCTGACCGTGAATCCATGGTTGGGTTCGCTGCTTGGGGCTGTAAAGGGTGATGCGGCGGGCCCAGCCATCGCTCACGCTGCGTCGGGCTGGGTTGGGCTGGGTTGGGAAGGTAGCGTGGATCGGGCCGGCCGCATGCTGCCCGACAGACGACACACGCCGCCAGCATCGTCGTGTGGCGCACTTGCCAGTGCCAGTTGCCAAACCAGGCAACCCTGTCCCCCCGGTCTCTCTTCTTTACTACCGTAACCCCCGCCCAGCGCCCACCCACCTCGATGTCAAAGCCGACCTCGGGCGGCAGCGCCGAAAAGACCGCCTCCAGTGTGGGAATCGAGTCGTCCTGCTCGCACTGCCATTGCTCGTACCTGCGGCAGGGCCGGGCCGGGGCCAGGTCGGGCAGAGTCGTGCGAGGGGGGCACAACATGAAGCGGAGCAGGGCCCCGGGCGGCCGCTAAGCAGGGCTGCAAAAAAGCAAAGCGCAGCAGGTACCGATACCGGTAGGGTACCGCAGCCCCCGCGGAGGCCAGGTCACCGTGGCTCCGTTACCTGAACTGCCCACGACGCCAACACCCCGAGCAACACCTCCTGCCCTTGGCCCGCCACCCAGCAGCAATTCCCCCCTTACCTGGTGGCCCGTTGCCGCGTGTTCCTGTCCCGGAACAGCCGCAGCAGTCCGCGCGACTGCTGCTGCCCGCCCGCGTCTCCCTCGCTGCCCCCCGCGCCGCCGTCGCTGCTGACGCTGGGCGACGCGCCCGCCGCCGCCGCCGCCGCGCCGTCGCAGTCAGAGTCGCTGGCGGCGCCGCAAGACTCCCCCGACGACGCTGCCGCCGCCGCCGACGGCGCCGCCGCGGCCGCGGGCCCGCCGCTGCCGCTGCCGCTGTGGCGGTTCTTGCCGCACAGCTTCTTGAGCTCGGCCAGCGTCAAGTCTTTGACCTGCGGCTTGCTGGGATGGTCGGCGGGACCGAACACGACGTCGTCATCGTGCCAAATGACTGGCACGTTGTCCCGGGTCACCTGGGTCGGGTAGGGGGTTGGGGAAGAGCGGGAGGAGGAAGAGGAGGGGGTCGCGGCCGGTTGGTGGCGGTAAGAGAAAGGTGAGCCCTTGTAGAGGTGCAGCAGAATGTGGCAGTTGCGAGACGGAACCCGCGCGCCCGTGCATGGGACAGCGCATCCCATGTGGGTTGCACCCGAACCCCCGCGGATCGCAAAGCACACTTTCCCACCCGGGTTCGTGGTCCGGAACCGCCCCCTGCCCACGCTGTGAGGCTCGGGGCGATTGTTTGCGTGGGGTCGAGGCCTGTTGCCCTACCTGCACGTCGAATTCCACGAAGCCCACGCCGCACTTGACGGCCTGCTGGAAGGACTCGATGGTATTCTCGCGAAACGCCGGGTACACGCCGGTTTTCCCGTCGGGGCTCGTGGTCGCAAGGTTCTCGCCCATCCTGCCATATAATTTCGGATGCGCACGGGGAAAGCTAAGACGCGTGTGCCGCTGAAGGCAACAGGGGCCACTTCCAGAAACGGTGGCGACATGCGGAACCCGAGGAAGGCCCACAGGCCAATTGTAGGACTGCGCGGACGCACTCACCCGCGGTGGCCTCCGAGCAACATGGGACCGCTCTTTCCCATGATTAAAGCTGGTCGGGCGGAGAACGAACCCCGGCAAAAGGACGCCGAACAGGCGGTTGGAGCTGCCGAGTTGACTTTCGGGCGACGCAGCGATGCCTTCGCAATTTGAAGTGCCTTAAGCCAGAAGCAATGGCTTTGTTGAAGCCGAAGTCGCTGCGCTTGCATAAAGCCTGTGGGCAATTTTCGAATTACTTAGCCTCCGCGAAGCCGCCACACGATATTGGTATAGTGCTATACAAATGGAGGAGAATTGGTATAAAGGTTCGCGAGGCAATTGAATATCCCGTGGGAATGTTCTCGGTTAAGGAACCAAAGAAAAGTGATGCCTTCTCCCAGGTTTTCTCATGCATAATGTGGGCCACTTGACTATGTAACATGGCTACCTGGGAAAGAAGCAGTTTCCAGCACTGACGGGACTGTGGACTGCATTACTGGCGTTGTATGACGTGTCACGTATCGGCAGCGAAACCTCTGAGCGAAACCAAACACGACAAAAGAGTGACGATGACGGCCTTGAGTACCTTTACTAGAACTATAAATCTATAATGTCTTGTAAACGTTTGATTCATCAACGCACCTGATTCCGTAACGGTGAAACGCTTACGCCTTACGGTAACTGAGACGGGTCCGCCCAAGGGCGTCGGAAAGCTGTAGGCCTGCGGTATGCTAAAAATACCAGTACTAGATTGAACTTTACAATCGGGCAGAGCTATGACAGCAGTAGTTCGGTTCCTTAGAACGCCCTAGTGACCCAAGGGGCGAGGCGATCGGTGTGTGTCCACCTTGAGCCTCTAGTGCACGGTCCGCCGATGCCGCCTCCGGTGACGAGTCACCATGCGTTCAGATGTGCTGCACGCATCGATGGCCCGACCCTCTCCCCCCGGGTTCTGTTGGAGGGGGATAGCCAGCGGGGGCCAGCTGGCCGTGCAGTGCAGCGGACACGACCAGGGCAAAAGGAAAGCACACCCAGACCAGACAGCACAAGTCCTTAATCGCCGTACAGTACAGCATGTCGTACGTCCGTTGGGCCGACAGCTACGGCACCGTAACCACCACACCGTAACGCTCTGCCGTGCATGGCACCCTGCCGCATGCGGCATGCGGCATCCAAGTAGAAGCAGGCAGGTGGTGTGTCGCTGACGCCGCCGCCCCTCCCAGCGCCCGCTCGCTACCGTCCCCCACAATCACACCGCTTTCTGAGTTGCCCCTGACACCGACATCGTTACTGACACCGATCCTGCTACCGGAATAACTGACGCCCACGCCAATACGTCGCCTCTCGCCCGCCGGGCCCATTGCCAGCTCCCGCGCCGGCCACAGCACCGCCTCCGCTGCTCGTCCCGACCCTCCCTCGCCTTCCCTTCCGCCCGCAGGCGAGCTCCCGCCGCTGCCCTCTTCTTCCTCCCCCCGGGACGCGCCGGGACGGCACCGCCGGCGCAATTTCTGCCCCAGGTTTGGCCTCTACCTGCTTAAACTCCGCCCTAATATACGCGACCAAACCTCTGCGGTTTGCCGCTTTTTGGTCCTGCCAGAACCCTGCCAATATACACCCACCGCAAGACCAACACACCTGCAGACAAAATACACACACACATACACGCAGCCCCAACCCCTGCCCAACCGCACGCTACAGCCCAGACAGCGCCGCCATGACAGCCGCCTCCAACTGAGCTTCCGCGGAAAGCCCCGCCGCCGTCGCCGCCGCCGCCGTCGCCGCCGCCAGCTGCCCCTCCCCGGAGCGCCCCTCCTCGACCACCAGCTCCGGCGGCGGCAGCGGCGGCATCGACGACACGCCACCGCCGCCGCCGTCGGCGCTGGGCCTGGCCGCCGGCGGCTCCGCCGCCGTTGCTCCCAGCCCGCCGTCGTCGGGCTGGTGGGGCCCCGGGGCCCCGGCGGCGGGCTCGGTCGGGCCTTCCGGCGGCGGCTCCGCCCGGTTAGGAGGGACTGCAGCCGACGGGGCCACAGGCGCCTCGGTGCCGCTGCGCCCGGGCATGTCCGCCTCAACACCACCACCACCACTACTATCAGCAGCAGCAGCCGCAGTCGCCTCGGGAATCGCCGCAGCCGCGTCGTGCGCGGCCGCCGCCAGTGGCTGCTCACCCTCGGAGGAGAGGGCCGCGGCGACTTGCGCGGTTGCCCCGGCATCCGCCAACCCAGATGAGACTGCCGCTGCTTCAGCTGCTGGTGCCGCAGCCGCAGCCGCAGCCGCAGCTGCAGCCGCCTCGTCAGCCGCCTCGTCAGCCGGCTCAAATGAGGGGTTTGCTGCGCCGGCTTCTGGCTCCGCGAGTGAAGCCAGCGTCGGCGCGGCACCCGGCCCGATGCCGCCGCCACCACCACCACCACGTAGCGCCGCCGGTGGTTGGTCCACGGAAACGACGCCGCCACCGCCGCCGCCGCCGCCGCCGCCGCCACCGCCGCCGCTGCCCTCGCCGCCGCCACCGATCACAACGCTGCTGCTGCCTGCAGCGGCGGCGGCTGGCGCATCCAATGGCACAACCCCGGCCGCAGGCCCCGGTCGCGGCTCTGCGTCCGGCTGCAGTGCAGCGGCGCCGTCACGACCGATAGCGAGCGAGTCCGTTGCGTCTGGCGGCGCAACCTCGGCGGCGGCGGCTCCGTCTGCGCCGCCGCGGCAGTTCCGCGCCGCCGCCTCCGCCGCCGTCGCAGCGGTCTCGCCGTCGGCAGCAGCCGTCCCGGCGGCATCCTCACCGCGCATGGATGGCGGCGGCGGCGGCCCCTGTTGGGCCACTGTCCGGGTTACGCCCACTCTCTGGACTGCCTCAGCGGTGGTTGTGACGATCTCGCCATGTGCTGCAGCCTCCGGCGCCTCCGCCGCCGCCGCGATCACTTGTGTCCCGCAGTCTTCCACAGCCCCCACGCCGCTAACGCCACCGCCACCACCACCGCTCGCGGCCGCGGCCGTGAGGTGCACTGCGGCAGCCACGGCGTCAGCCGCGGCAGCGCCGTCGTCGGCGCCGCTGCCGCCACCGGCCGTGTCGGGTCCCACGGCGGTCAGAGCCGGCCCCGCTGGTGGCGCGCCGCCCGCTCCTCGGCCTCCCAGAACCGCCGCCGCCGCCGCAGCAGCAGCGTCCTCCCTCGTGGCCGTCAGCGCCGCAGCCATCCCGCCCACATCATCGTCTGCCGCAGCGATGGCTTGGCTGCCGCTGCCGCCGCCAGCACGACCAACATCCGCTGCCGCCGCCGCTGCCGCCGCCACTGCCGCCACTGCCGCCGCCTCGTCCGCTTCGGGCTTTGGAGCCTCCGCCGGGACCACCCAGCTGGCGGGGGGCTGCGGCGCCGCCAGCTGCAGCCGCTGCGACTGCTGCACGTCCGTCACCGTCTGTGATACCTCCTGTGGCTGTAGCTGGAGCTGCGTCTCGGGTTGTGGCTGTGTCAGGGGTTGTGCCGACGGCAGCTGGGGCTGGCCATGCTGTCGTATCTCCTCCCGGGCTGGCGGGTCCACGTCGCCAGGGCCCGCCGTCGCCGTCGCCGCCGCCGCCGCCGCCGCGGGGGCAGTGGCCGCGGCGTCATCATGGTCAGGAGCGACGGCGGCAGCAGCAGCAGCAGCAGTCGGGGTCAGTTCGCCGACGCCACCTGTCTGCTGACCCACATGAGGGTCCGTCGGCGGCTTCGAAAGCGCAGCAGTCGGAGCGCTAGGCGCCGCGCAGCCGCCGCCGCCGCCACACGCGACCGTCAGCGGGTGCTCGCGCTGCTCGACGACCACCGCGGCACCCAGACCAGCCGACGGCGGCTCCTCTGATGGCGGCGGCGTCGGTGGCGACGGCGACCGGGTCTTAGCACCAGGCCAGGAGGCTACGGACGCCTGGGAGCCGCCGTCGGAGACGACCCCGCCGTCATCAACGTCACCGCCGGCGCCATCGCCAGGGGCGATGGCGACGCCGCCAGCCCCGCCGGCGTCGCGCTGCGACGCGGCTGACGGCGTGGAGGCCTCCAGCCGCTGCCGTACAAGTGCCCCGGCAAGCTCGCCGCCGTCGCCGCGCATCGCCTCCGGGCTGAAATCGAATCCGAACCCACTTCCGAACGTCTCAGCCGTCACGACGACGGGTGTCGCGGCGTGAGCAGCGGCGGCGGCGTCGGTCCTGGCGGCGGCCGGCGTCGCGGCGGCGTCTCTGGGAGCGCCGCCGGCGGCGGCAGCGACTCTCGACGGCGAGTGCAGGAACGGCGGCTTCGTTCGCGGCTGCGGCGACGCGATATGCACGGCCGCAGCGACGCCGTGTGAAGCTTCGGCGGGTTGCGCGGTCGCCGCCGGCGGCATAATGGACTCCCCCGGCACGCTGGCGGCGGCGGTTGGCTGCGGTGGCTGCTGCGGTGCTGTCTGGGCCGTTGGCTGCGGTGGCGGCGGCGGTTGGGGGGTCGTTAGGCTTGACAGGAAGGCCTCCATTTCGCGCAAGCCCGTGGTCAGCGGCTCTTCCGACGCGTCTGACAGGAGCGGGCCCAGCGCCGGCGGCGGCAGTGGAACTGCCGCCGCCGCCGCCGGCGGCGCTATCGAGACCGGCGCGGTCGCTGCCGCCGTTTGCGGGCCGGGCTGTGCGGATCGCCGCCGGATCACGGCCGAGCGGCTTAATGACGCGCCGTTCGGCGCCGCCGCCGCCGCCGCCGTCGCTGCCGTCGCCGCCGCGGCGGCTACCCTAGCTGCAATCGACGACGCGGGTGCGGGCGGCGCCGTCGGCGCTGCGGCGGCGCCGCCGGCGCCGAGTTGCGCTTCTTCTGAGAGCGGCTCCGCCGCGGCTTCGGCCGCCGCCACAACCGCTGTCGCTGCCGTCTTCACGACTTTGCTGCTCCTGCGGATATGCGGGACGACCTGCGTGCCGCGGCTGCGAGCCGGCGCTGCCGCCGCCTCCGGCACCGCCGTCGGTCGCCGGGCCGACGTCGCCGTCGCGCCCATCGGGCTCCGCGGCGTGCGATCGTCGCCGTCCTCAAATTCAAGCCCAAACGCCGACACGCCGGCGGCGGTGCCGCCGCCGCCGCCGCCAGCGCCGGTGGTGGCCTCGCTGGCCTCGCCGTACTCGTCGTACTCGATTTGCCTTGAAGTACGTTGCTGTACGGGCTCGTCCGCGTCGTCAGCGATGAGGTCGTCTTGGTCTCGGAGGTGTGCAGGCCGGCACACGTAGTACAGGTCCTGCGCCTTGCGCTTCATGCCGAGCGTCCCCCTGGAGCCGAGGGGCCCGCTGTAGCCGGGGAGAGGGCACTGCGGCGTCAGGGGGCGGGGGAGGCGGGGCGGCAGATAGGAGGGGAACCAATATGGCTTCTAGCTGAATTGGAGCGATGTGGGTCAGATGGCTTTTAGCTCAATTTGGGTCTTAACTGATTTGAAGCGATGTGAGCAGGATGTGGGACCAGACGTTATTTGTGTATGCGCAAGAGAGAGCAAGGAGCCACAAGCTTACACGATGATATCATTTTTAATTTTTATAAATAAACCTGCGCCCCAAACTGTTGCGCTCCGGGCGCAGCAAGGCATCTAGCGCATTTGAGGACACCTAAGGCGAGGAAAGGCGCAAGTGCCCTCAAGGGCAAAGTGCCTGCCATACGGTAGCTGCGTTGTCGTCGGCGCACCTTGTAAGGCGCCAGGACTTTCCTGCTGAAGGAAGGGAGGCTGACTGACGTCTCAAGTTCCGCGGCTGCGTCGTCCGCGGCGGGCAACAAGCCGTCGCGCAGCAAACGGGGCAAACGACCAGCGTCATCCTCGCCGGCGTCGCGGCCTCTTTTCCGCCACTGCTGTTGCAAGTGCTGGTGCTGCTCTTGATGCGGATGCGCAGTCCCGGTGTGCGCTGGTGAAGGCTCCATTCCGAGGCAGAGAACACCAATACAGTTCCGTGAGTCCGTCTCTGTACCGGCTTTGGTGTGAACAAGAAACTTTTAAGGATTTTCCCGACCGGGCTGCTAGGCGAAAGCGACTCTGTGAGCTCTGGAAAGTCCGAGGCTTGTAACTCCTACACAAATCTCTGCGAGGGCACTGGCGAGTGCATCCTGTTTGTGTGATCGCAGACCTGAACAATATTCAAGTAGTCCTAATATTTCAGTTGAGGTTAACGCGTGTGGTGGAAGGGTATTGCATGGGCTACGGGGACGCATTTTCGGCCCGTATCCGATTCGCGCCGTTTCGATTGTTGCCCCGAAACCACTGAGTAATGCACGCAAGGCACAGGCAGACACCTTGTCCTCAACCCCAACAGACATGCCAAAGCGCCGATGTTTCATATCTCATTTAGGCAAGTCTGGCAAGCTGCGCCGGGTCTGCTGGATCACGGTGCTCCAGCTTACCGCAACATTCCGATGCCGGTGGCCGTTTGCAGGCCCGCCCTCTAGTCCGCTCTTTACGGCTTTGTACCATGCGTCGATATGTGAAGTTGTGAACAACAGCAGTTTTTAGGGCGTCGATACTAGTTCTTAGGGCTGACTCGCTGCCAGCCAAGAGGTGCATCATTTACATCACTCCTTAAGCTCCTTACCCAATTTTCTAGCGCGTGAGGCCGAAGTGAGGCGGAGTCGTGCAGCGGCGCGCAGTGTTGGTGCGGTTGCCCTGGTCAAGGGGGCGTAAACCGTCGCGCCGCTCCCGGAGGTGCCCCTGGCCGCAGTTCCTACCCACATCGGAACGCGACACCTAGATCCCGCTACATGACCAACCCACATTCCGTCCGAGGGCTTCCATCGTCCCCGCCCGTCCGGTGATTGCGCACCAGCGGTGCGCCAAAGCCACGAGGGAAAACGGGAGGTGAAACCAAGACCCAGCGAGCGTCAGAAGCGAGTTTCCAGCAGGTGTGGTTGCGCCGGCTAGCTTGCGCATCTGGGTCGGTGTGGCTGCGCCGGCGTCGCGAATCGTGTCTGCAAGACTGTAATTGGTCCGTCCTGCGTGAGGCGCGATGCTATCAAATCGCCCGCTCTCATCCAGCAGCAGACATCGCATTTGCCAATGCCCGTCGTGTGGCTGTGTGCAGAGCTTGGTTGCGAGGACAAGGGACAAGGCGGCGGCGGACAGCACCGCCACCGGCGGGGTCCGCATTTTGTTTCCTCTTGACCGCCGTAGGCGTTTGCCTGAACCGCGTCGCGCCTGAACCGAACCTGCCTGCCCCCGCTACCTACCAAGTACGTACCCTCCTTCCTATAATAAACTTCCTGTTGACGGTTGTAGTAACTGTTGACGGTTGTAGTAACTCACCCAGAGTGCGCAACTGCGTCCGAACCCACACGCCGACTGCCCCGCGATCCGGCACAAAACGCAGTCCCCCTCTCAAATCGCTCCACACACTCACACACGCAAAGCCAGGTCACTCGCACCGCCCCTCTCCCCCGCCATCTCCGTCCCTTCGCTGCGGATTCGTTTCTTCTTACGTGCCCCCTTCCCCCGCCATCACACGCACACTCCACATATCTCTTGCATGCCGGACGCAGCGCAAAGCGAGGGACGGAGGGAGGGGAGCTACCCGTGCTGGCACCACTCCCCCCTGACCCCAAAACCAAGCCTCCCTACTCCAACGAACGGCACCTCCCCCCCTCCCACCGCAGCCATCCTGCCCTACCTCGCCCGCAGCACGGCGGTCGAGGTGCGGCGCCTGCTCCGCGCATGGTCCGCGCCCTTCATCCTTCCCGCGCAAAAACCACCCAAAACCCAAAACACACACCCGCAGGCCAGCGGACCGCTTCTGGGTCATAATGTGGGTCGTTTCTGGGTCGATATGGGTCGCGCGTCCTTTAGACGACGGCACGAAGTGCCCCTACCGTGAAGGGAAGGAAGGAAGGAAGGAAACGCGGGGGGGGGGGACACGGTACCCACGGCAGGGTCGGCTCGGCCGTGGCACCGTCCCCATTGTCCCAAAGCAACGCCCGACGGCCCGAGGCCCGACCCACATCGCGGCGTGCGCAGTCGCACGTGCGCACACACCGCACGAATCCGCGTCGCACGGTCATGCACGAATGCATGCATGCATGTACGGGGACCGCCGCTGAGCTGAGCAGGCAGCCCAACACCAAGCGTCAACACACCGCACACCACACCACGTCACACCAAAGAACGCGCACAACCGCTGTTCTCGTGCGGCTGCGGACGGCCCTCTCAGGTACTCGATGCCGCATCGGCCGGTGTGCGACCGCGTGCCAGCAGCCGCGCAGGGGGGGGGGCCGACCCAACACCGCAGCCCGCCGCTCTGCCTGCGCGGCACACCGCACCGCCGAACCAACACCGCCGAACCAGCCCCAAAAGCGCAGCAGAACCCGCCACCCCCCGGGCATGCCGGCATCGCTACCAGCCCACTACTCCCCCTGTCCTGTCCTGTCCTGACCCCAGGGGGGCCACACGCAACGCCCCCGCAACAACCCACGCCTCACTGGGCCGTGGCGACCTGTCCCTCCTCCTCTGGCAGCTCCGGCTCCTCCGCGTCCTCCACCAGTGACACCACCGACCGGAACTCCCGCTCACTCAGTCGCAGTTGCGTCACCGAGCCGTCCTCCTGCCGCACACTGAAGGGCTCCATCACGTCCTGCGGAGGGTGGGGGGTTATCCACGTGTAAGCCGGGGCCCGTGAACGGTAAAAGTAACAGAAGAAGGCCGTCTCGTCTGCAAAAGAACAGCTAGGTAAGCTTGCGGGGGGGGGGGGGCGGAGGCGGACGGAGAGGGGGGTGTTGATGGGAGGGGAGGGGAGTGGAGGAAGGGTTTTAAGAGTCCTATGCGAGGCCCCTTCGCTGCGGTATCGTCGTTTTCTACCACCTGCCTAAACTCAACCCAACCCACCCACCCACCGTCTCCGTCCCTCCGCTGCGGTACCTTCTTTTTCTACCACCCACCTGCCCGCCCCAACCCAACCCGCCCCAACCCAACCCACCCACCCACCTGCCAGGCGGTGTTGGAAAAGAGCTCCGCCACCACCACATCGTCCGACAGGTCCAGCTGGGCGAGGCCGTCACCCTCCTCGTCGGGGGGCAGGAAGAACACGTCGCCGGACTGGTCCCGCAGCAACATGAAACCGGGAACCTGAGGAGGGGGTTTGGGGGCGGTTTTAGGGTTTGTTATAGGGTTTCTGGCTCCTTGAAACTCGAGAAAACGGGGGAGAAGGAAGGGGGGCGACGCGGGGCGGTGCGGTGGTGAGGCGGGAGGAGGCGGAGAGTGGAAGGGAGGGAGGGAGGGGTGAGGGGTGAGGGACACACGGGGAATGGAGACCGCAAGCATGCGGCGGCTGGTTGCGGCTGGTAGCGGCTGGGGCGGAGGGTGGGAGGGTGGTACCCGAGTTATCGCCGGCGCCGCGAAAAGTGATGGGGCAGGGGGTGTGCAGCCCACGCCCGCTTTCCGTTTGGGCGCAAAAGGAAAGAGTTGGGCGCATTCACGACCATCCACCCTCCTTGCAGACGGCCCCCCCCCCCCCGGCCCCCGCCTCCACCCTCGCGCCTCCACCCTCGCACCTCCACGCTCGCACCTCCTCCGCGAGTGCCAGACGCTGCACAACCGCTACCAACCAACTAGCCGCGCTCCAACACAAGAGGCACCGCCGTCGCCCCGCATTTCGCAAAAAAAGGCGCAGCCGACCCCCCGCCCCGCCCCGCCCCCCGACGCGTCCATTCGCCTACGTCGCCTCAGCCGGTCACGTTTCTGCTGCACCACTACTTGGCCGCTGCGCTTCGTATTTCAAACCCCGCCCCGCCTCCGGAGCGCCATTTACGGGCTCCGGTGTCTGTAGTCGCTTACAGAAGACAGAACGGCAACCTCCCTGGAGCCCCCACTGTAACCACCCCCGCCCCCAGCCCCACCCCCACCCCCAGTTCCCCACCACAGTATTTCGGCGACAACAACAACAACGACAACGACAACTCCAACCCACCTGCATGTCCGGCCGCACGCTGTACCAGCGGCCCTCCCGGCTACGCAGCGACACGCGGCCGTCCAGATCCCGACGGAAGTTCATTTTGAGGCGCTCCGCCTGAGGGGGGCATGCGGGGGGGGGGGTGATGTGGGTGGGTTGGGTGGGTGGAAGGGTGTGTGTGTGTGGATGCGTGCGCCCGGGCGCTGCAGCGGGGCGGCGGAGGTGGTGTATAACGAATGCAGTGACACGGGGCGCCGACAACCGGCCCCGGTCTCGAGCTGAGTCGAGGCGCACTCTACGCCAGGGAGGGAGCAAACAGACACGCAAGCCTGCTCCTCGGCACGTACACGTAGCCGCCGCGACCCAGTCCGCGACCGCGACCCAGTCCGCGGGTGTAGTGATATAAAGACGACGACACCGGTTGTGTCGTTGCAGCGGGGGGGGGGTGATGAGGCAGTGAGACTGCGCCCCACCGAGTCACGCTGGGGTCATTCCCACATGTATTGGGTCCGTGCCCCCCTCCACTGCCAGGACAGGACAGGACAGGATGATCCGGGATTCATGGTTTCTCAGAGGGGACGGCATGCGGCGTCCAGCCCACCACCACCACAGCGGGCCAGAAGCTGATGGGTTGGCAGCGCAGCAGCCGCGCCCCCCCCTGCTTCCCCTGTGGCATGCACGCATGCTCCCTTCCAGAGTCTTCTGTGGATCGCAGGAAGGCCTTTGCTGGCGGCGTGTGGGAGCCCCCCCACCGCTGCGTTCCCTCGTCCCTGGCCGTTTTCTGTTGCCCCACCGCTTACGCGGCGCCCACCTGGTACTGCTCAGGCTTGAGCTTCCCGTCCAACACGCTGTCGACGAATGTGCGCAGCTCCTCCGTCATGAGGTTTTCGTCATAAATGTCATCCAGAGCTGGTGTCCGCCCCTCCGACTCGCCGCGCACGGCTTGGAAGAAGATGTTCTGGCTGTCGCCTCCGAATCCTGGCAGGTTGTCGTAGAGCGGCGCGGCGATCGACAGCCCTGCCGCGGAAAGCTGTAGAAGTGTCGCGGCAACAGCGGCAGCGGCCGTGGCTGTGAGCGTGGGGACCGACGACGACGATGGCGAGCGAGCGGCGGCTGAACACGCCAACCTCCGACCGATTGAGGCACGGCAGCTAGATTGGCGGGATGCCAGAGATCGCAATTGCTTGGAAGCCAACATATTGTGTCCCGATCTTTTAACAATGGGCTGCAACCCTTGTAAAAAATGCACCCACACGAGGTTCGTCAATGCCCGTCAGTAATAATTGCTATATCTATCGACAGTCTCAATTTTGCAGATCGGTGATAAACAAACCCTTTGTGGCTGCCATCGCACGGCTCACAGCGCACGACCCACCGACCCGCACGCCACGATCAGTTTCCTCCCATTCATGAGTTGTTTTCCCAACCGTTGCTTCATACGTACCAAACATAATTATTACATCATCAATTGACTGCTAAGTTGTCACTAGAAAATGACACAAACGGGACAGCACGCAGAATTCGTCTCAGTTTGCGCTGTAGGAGCGCAGCGCTACCCATGCCAGGAAATGCTTAGGTCATAGGTATTTACATACAGACGAACTTCGTTGAAAGAGCGGCAGAGATGGTAGGTCCGCAACTTTTGGCGGGAACACTCCGGAACACGCAGGCCCGTTAGCGTCCGACTCGACCGTGCACAATACTTCGCTGACTTCATTTCCCTAAAATTTGTATGAACCGCGACGGTGTAATCGTTTGGCGCCTACCTATGTTGCCAGGAGCGTCCGCCGGCGCGCGGGCCATTCCTTCCGGGGCCGGCGGGCCGGCTGCAGGCTCTCCGTGACGCGGGGCAGCAGGTGCGTCTCCCCCAAACCCCCCTCTTCCTCTCCCTCTCACCTACGCCTCTTGTGTCCCTGCACCACGTGCGCTCGTTCTCCACAGCAGCCAAATGTGTGCGACCCAAATATCTGCGACCCGCGGGTCGCTGCTCTGATGCCCTCTTCCTTTTCCGTCGTCGCCCTTTGCCCTCATTCCAGATCACTCCAGCATCTTTGGGCTTGGTGGAATCGGGAGCTGCCGGCGGTGGCGCAGGCGGTGGTCTGCTCTTCGGCGGCCTCGGCCCCGACGGCGCCGACCCGGACTTTTCGTCCCCTGCCTGGACGGCGGCGCTGGAGAGCTTCGATGCGGAGAGCTACGAGGGTGGGGGGCTGGTGCCGAGGTTTGGGGTTTGGGGGCTTGGGGCTAAGGCTACATCTTACAGAGGACGTTGGATGGGCTGGTGGACGGGTTCGTGGGGTCGGGTCGGCGTTGAATGGGTGGCGTGGGCTGCGGCAGGATGGGCCCGGATGGGCTGACGTACTCACATGCTGGCTGCGAAGGGCTTAGCTCTAGGGCACGATGGATACCGCTTCCTGATTTCCAACCACCAGCCACCCTCGCCTGCTCCAAAGTGCAAGTCCTGGCTGGTTGTGCCAATGAGCTGCGGACACGTGCCCCTGCCGGTAAGTATTGCTGGGTTCCGGGTCCGTTCGCTAACGCCGTCTCCGTCTCCGCTGCGGTATCTTCTTTTTACCCCTGCCGCAACGCACGCCGCCGCCGCACTCCCACGCCTCCAGAGGCCCGGCTGCTGCTGCCGCACTCGCTCCGCTCCGCTGCGGACCAGCCCTTCCGCAAGGTGCCGCGGCTGCTGGTGCTGGTGGCGGCGCTGACGCCCTCGCCCTCGGGGGACGCCTTTGCGCAGCTCAAGGTGAGGCGGCCCCGCGCCGCGCCGCGGGCCCCTGGGCCCCGGGCCCCGTCTCCTTCTCCGCTGCGAAATTCTCTTTATGCCCCGGGCCCCAAGGCCTGCATGGAGGAAACGGAACCGCAGGCCGGCGCGGGCGGGCACCACCGGCTGTGTGTGGGAGAGAGAGAGAGAGAGAGAGAGAGAGAGAGAGGGAAAGAAAGGGGACAGAGGCAGGGGACGGGGAGAAAAGGCGGTGGCGGGGGCGGGTGTGGGCAGGGAGGCGGTGTTGGTCCAGGCGCTGATCTCCGCGCGCATAGAGGGCGGCGTTGTACCCGCTCGACGGTCGAAGGTTGTCTGTTGGACTGGGGACGTGGGGAGGGGGCTTGCGCAGCCAGACACGTCAACGTCAGGCGACGCCGCATCCGCGGGCGCTTCCTTAACAAGTATTTGAAGGGTGGGGTTCACCTTAACTTAGGGTGCTTCCATATGTGCTTCCGGATTCAAGCACTCACCCGCCAGCCTCACTGATTGAGATGCTGGCCCGTTGATTGGCACACGCACCTCCTGATATTGTGATGGTCTAAATGGAATTTGGCGGCAATCGCAATCGCACTCGCATCGTCGCATGCGGACACACGGACATGCCTGACTACCGGTGTGTGCGTGTGCCGCAGGACCCCGAGGGCCACATGGGGGCGGCGCTGCACCGGGACGTGATGGAGGCGGCGGGGGGGCAGCTGGGGCCGCGGGCGGTGCTGCTGCTGCAGCAGGTAGGTGGGGCCGCGATGCGACGCGATGCGATGCGGCGCGATGCGGCACGATGCGGTGCGACGCGACGCGATGCGGGGTACCGGTACTTTGGGTCACCGGGTGCCGCCGAGCAGAGCAGAGCAGAGCAGAGCCGAGCCACGCCATTGCCAGGCGGCGCAGCATCGCGGGGACATCGCACCGACAGGCAGGCGGGCCTGTGACCCTTCTGCGGTGGACTTGACTCCTGGGGTGAGGGGGTTCGGCCCGTGGGGCCCTTATCACTCGCCACCAAGCCCTGCATGGAGACTCCTCCTCCTCATTAATCATCACGCATACCGCTTGCCCAGCGCCCTTGCCACGCGCGTGCAGGCCCCCGTTACCCCCCTGCCTCCCACCGTCGCCCCCCTCCCCCCGCTCCCCGGCAGCGCCTTGCGGCACTTGTTTTGTTGTCGGGTATTGCTGCTCAGCTCAGATCAGCAGGAGGGGGTTCGCAGCACCTGAAAACCGACGGGGCGGCATTTGAAGCACTGAGCGCCTTCCCCTTGCCTGCCCCCTGCCCTGCGTGTGGACCGCCCGCAGGTGTGCGTGGTCAGTCCCTGCCAGGGCCTGTGCTACCTGTGCGTCACCGCGGATAACGTCATGCGGGTGGGGGAGCTGCGGTTTGGGGGTGTTTCGAGGGGTTTTGGGGGGTGGGAGGCGTGGGTGGGGGGTGTGGGTGGGTGTTCCCAACGGATGAACAGCGGCGCTTAGCGGCCGGCGCTACGCCGTCATGCGCTCTGCCTCTGACTGAGCGGCCCCCGCCGCAGGGGGATACAGCCCTCAGCGGCCCCCACCGCGCGGATACTATATTCTATATACAATGATACGAACGGTCCGGACTCCGTAGTGTCGCGCGGTAGCGTCGCCGCCCACCGGCCTTTTGCCCAGCGCATTGCCGCCTGCGCATCAACCGTTTAACGGTACCCGTATTGCCGTATAGCGCTCAGCGGCGGGCGCAAACACGCTGGCACCGTATCGGACGTGATGGCTTGAAGAAGCAGCGGTGCGGCTGTGGGGCCAGCAGTGCAGCAGCAGCGGTGAAAAAGGCTCTCCTACCGTACCTTTGCATCGCGGACGGCTTGACAGCGCGGCAGGCTGACTGTAAACGGTACCGCGTCGGGCCGGGGCTCGCGGAGCCGGAGCCCGACCCCAGCAGCCACCAAACTTGCCCCCGCCCACGCGCCGTCGTTGCATGCAAGGCAGGCTGCCACTGCGCGTCGCCGGATACCGTCTACCGGTAGTCGCCCTACTCAGCCAACCCTCCGCCGCCGCGGCGCCACTATCGCTGAACCTGAACCAGCTGCTGGCGCCATCCCGCCGCCCCCGCTGATGCCCGCAGGTCTTCCCCGCTGCGACGCCCAGACCGCCCCGCGCCGCCACCGCCGCCGCCACCGCCGCCGCCGCCCTTCGGCCGGCCGGCGGCCCCCGGCCCCCCACCGCCAGCCAGACCGCAGCGACCCGCGTACCCCACCCTCAGCCCCAGCCCCCAGCCCAACCACCCACCTTCGGTGCTGCGGGGACCTCAACGGCCGCCGGCACCAGCCAGATGCACCCACCATCTCATCCACACAAACCCAACCCACACCCGCCACCTCCACAGCGACCAGCCCAAGGGCCCGCCGGGCCGACGGGGCGGGCCGGTACCGCCACCGGCGGCGACGTGGACGTAGCTCCGGAGCCCAGTTTCGGTGGTTTCGGATCCGGGGCTGGTTTCGCTATCGGCAGCCGGGGCACCGGCGGGCCGGGGGCGGCTGGCGCTGCGGGCTGGCCGCCGCAACGGTCTGGGACGGGGCTGACGGCCGCCGCCGCCGCCGCCGCCGCTAGGCCGAGCGCCAGCAGCGGCAGCAATGCGCCGCCAGTCAGCGCTGGCGGCGGCGGCGGCGGCGGTGGGGGCGGAAGGCGGCGGAAGATGGTTGGTCTGGATGATATGGATGTGGACTTCGATCTGAATCTTGATCTTGATTTGGATTTGGATCTGGATCTGGATTTCGATATGGGTACTTCCGGTCTACATCGCGACGTTGCAGTCTCCGCCGCGGCTCAGCAGCAGCAGCAGCAGCAGAGGGAACGGCGATCGCCGCTGCGGTCGCTCAACGCGCAGGGTCCCCCGCAGGCGCACAGGCAGGAGCCGCAGCAGGGGCGGCAGGAGCCGCCGCAAAAGCAGCAGGAGCCGCCACAACAACAGCGACCCGAGCGGCAGCAGCAGCAGCAGCAGCAGCAACCGCCGCAGCGGCGGCGGCAGCCGTCCCCGACCGGCGCTGCGGGGCTTTCGGCGATGCGGCCGGACGCGGCGCAGGGGGACGTTCTCGGCGGCAGCGGCGGCGGAGGCGGTGGTGTTGGAGGCAGCAGCCTCTTCTCACCCGAGGCTGGGGGTGCCATGCCTCCGCCGCCGCCCCGTCCTCAGCAGCAGCACCACCAACAACCTCAACAACCTCAACAACAACCTCAACAACCTCAACCGCGACCGCAGCAGCCCCCGCCATCCACGGCAGCAGTCAACAGCGAGGGAGTGCCGGTGAGGCACCCCCCAGCATCGGGCACTGTGGCCGCCGCCGCAGCCACCCAAAACAGACCTTCCGGACGGCAAGATGGGCCGACAACAACAACAGGAACAACATCAGCAGCAACAGCGGCAGCGGCAACAGCGGCGGCAGTAGCGGGCGGCGTCTTCGCGGCACCGCCACCGGCCTCCGGCGGGCGCGGGGCACCGCCCGCCGGGCGCCACAGCAGCAGGCATCTGGGCGGCGCTGCGGCGGACCGGGGGAGCGAGGGAGGCGAGCGTTTGGCGGCGGCGGCGGCGGAGGAGGAGGAGGAGCTGGAGGGGTTGGAGGGGCTGGAGGACGATGACGAGGCGGCGGTCCCGCTGTTCTCCGTGCTAGGCAAGCGCCGCGCGGGGGATCATCCGCTGCAAGGCACCCGGCAGCAGCCACCACCACCACCGCCGCCGCCGCCGCCACCGCAGCAGCTGCAGCAGCAGCCACCGCCTCCGACCCGCCAACAGCCGCTACAGCAGCAGCAGCAGTCGCAGGAGCGTCCTCAGCAACCCCTTCGGCCGCCTTCCCAGCCGCCCCCCGCCACGCAGCCCTCCTCCTCCTCCCAGGGCGCTCAACCCCAACAGCAGCGACCCCAGCACCTGCAGCAGCAGCAGCAGCAGCCCCAGCCGGGCCGGGCCCCAGCCGCCGCCGTGCCTCCTCCCAGGCGCCCTGGTGCACTCTACATGCCGCCACAGAGCCAGCTGCAGAGCCGCAACGCAACTGCGACGCAAGCGGCGGCTGGCGCCGCTGGCGCTGGCGCCGGAGGCGCCCTGCGGGCTCCGCCTGCTCCGCCTGCGCTTGCTGCAGCCGGCGCACCTGCGGCAGCAGCGGCCGGCGGCGGCGGCCGTGGGGGAGCTCAGCAGATGGAGGAGGAGCCGGCCAGTCAGCTGGAGGTGGCGTCGGGCGTGCGGGCGCCGGGGGGCTGGAGGCCGGGGGGCGGCGCGGGGCCCCCCGTGGCGCCCCCCGCGGGGCCCCCCGCAGCGCGGCCGGTGGCCTCACCGCTTGACTTGTTCTACTACTCACAGCACTCGCAGTCGCAATCGCAGCAACCAGATTCGCAGCAGCAGCACCATCACCAACACCATCAGGAGCAGCAGCACCACCAACAACAGAACCACCATCACCGCCAGCAGCCGCGCCAGCAGCCGCCAGCGGAGCAGCAGAGGGTGGCCGCAACCAGGCCGGTGCCGCCAGCGCCCTCCTTCGCGCTGTCCAGGCCGGGGGCTTCGAATGGCCGGGGGCCCGGGATGCAGCCGCCGCCGCCGCTGCCGCCGGGGGCTTCGAGTGCGCACGGCCGCACCGCCGCCGGCGGCGGCGGCGGCGGCTGCCCCGGTGCGCCGATGAGTGGGGCGGCGGGGTTGCGCGATCCAGCCGGGTTCTTGCGCCGTACAATCTTCACCGCTCCAGGGGATGAGGAGGATCTGGAACTGGATGACTAAGCAAGTAGGCCGTTGATTTGTTGGTTCGTTGGTTCGTTTTTGTTTGTAGGGCGGGGGTTTTTAGGGGGGAGGAGGGTGACATTTCAGGCGTGTGTGTGTTTGCGCACAAGTCGGCAGCCGTTGCTGCCGGCGCCCGCCTGGGGCCGTTGCTGCGTTGCGTCTTTTGGGCGGCACCTGGGGTTCCTGGGAACTGGGGTCGCTTCAGGGGCAGATCCGGAAGATCCCGGAAGCGGGGTTACGGAGAGCAAGCGAAGCGCAGCAACGACGAGTTAGATTTTGGAAGGGGGGAGGAAGAAGGAAATACGGGCGTGGTGCGTTCAGTTGGCTAATAGCTTAATTGACAATTACCGTATGCGCGGAAAGCGGGAGACTGCTGGAAGTCGTACCACTGCTTGACCTGTGCCCGTGCGAGTTAGCCTGGCTAGACACGGCCTCGGGAAAGGCCTCGGAAAGTTTGTCCCGTGCCGTGCCGATATATGGTTTCCGAGCCTAGCAGGGCTGCAATGGCGGCAGAACGCCTCCCCAAACTGTTCAATGTCGGCCTACGACACATGCTGACTGACTGCTTTGTTTTCCTTCCCTCTGAAGGTCGGTACTGTAGGCCTTGAGGCGAATTTCTACTTTTCAAAAGGTTTTCCTTATTTTCGGGGCGATATGACCCGCATCCCCTCGTTGAAAAGGAGCGGGCGGGTAAACCTGTCGCGTGTGCTGAGACGAGAAAAGAAAGCTGGCAACACGCCTGGAATCGCAGCAGCGATTTATTACGCTTTCGACAGTGTGGAATTAGGTGCATCCTGGTGTTAGATCTAGCGGTTCCACCCGAAGCAATAGGTATGCGTGTTTGCCGACGTCTGAGGTTCTTCACCCGGACACCAGTCAGCCCGACTCGCCGACCCGTGGCCCCAACAACCACCAACGACTTGCAACGACCGACAGCCCGAGCACGCGAGCAGTCGCCCTCAGTCGCTTTCCGCTAATCAATTCCTAGGTGTTACGGTTCTGACTGCTGGCCCCCTTGCAGTTCCGGAGCGTGTGCCCGTCAGGGTTATGTCAACAACAGAGCTGTAGGAGAGAACCAAAGTCAGCGTTCATACCGTGGCTTGGAAATTTCGATGACTAGGTTTTTAATGTAATTAAACGCTTATCAAAAAATTCTCAATTCGAGCAATTAGAAGCGCTTCTAATTAGGCTGCACCTTTCTTCTGGGCACTTGACGCTGACTGGACGCTGCTCAAGAGGACGGGGGCTGATGCGATTGCAATAAAATAGAAATTGGCTTGGCACAATGAGAAGCCTGGCGCCTTCAGGTCTACGCTGCCGTGGGTTTGCAGCGCTTTTTCGAGGACTGCACGCTGCGACGTCCTCTCAGCAGTTGTCTGACTTGAATTTGAACACCATACGTGCTGAGAGCTTCTACGACTCAACGGTTGAAAAGGTGGGAAGCGACAGTCCGCATGCAGCCGCCAACGTCTGTCGGTAAAGCGTTCGGCGCGTGGGTCCGAGCGATGTATCCTTACCCCTCCTTCCACGCGGCTCCTCGCTGCAGTACGCTGCTCAAGATGTCGAAGTGCTGTCCCTGCGTCAAATGTTGAGCTTTGGACGTAATGCCTGGGACGACCCGGAGAAGATCCTCAAAAGCGCGCGATACGTGCAGCGCGAGGTGGGCACTGTAGGGGGGTGCTGAGCAGCGGCGGGAGGATAGGGAGGGGGTATGTGCGGGCCCATTAACGGTCGCCAGCAAGTCAGCACCCGGCGGGAACCTGACTCGGGGCCTTGGCGCCAACCACAGCAACGCGACACCTGTTACCAACTACTCACCCAAACAGCTGCTTCCCCGCACTGCTGGCTGAGGAACCCGTGCAAAAAATGACGTGTGAAATCCCCACCCTACCGATTACTCCTGGCCCCTCCCCTGTCCCCTCCCCATTGCTTTTTATGGCCCGCCCCCGCCCCTCAGCTGCCTAAGCGCCTTGCGCGGCGGCTGATGGACCTCCAGCTGCTGCCGTAAGTCGCAGCGATGCAGCGCGCCGCGTCCTCCCGCCGCTGCTGAGACCACCCTTTGTGGCTCGCCCCCGCTGATGCGCCGTTCGACTTCCTCCCGCGGGAGGCCCTGCGTGCGGTAACCCCTCCCCGGCATCCACGGCATCCACGGCTGGCCCACACACACGACCACCTGCTGGCTGCGCCGCCTCCCCTCCCCTCCTCTCCCATCCCATCCCATCCCCGCCTCCCATCCGTCCTCCGCTCCATTCGCCCTACGCGCCTCGGTTCACCTCGCCTCGGTTCTGTTCTGTTCTGTTCTGTTCTTGCCCCTGCCCTCCGCGGCCATCACCTTCCCTCCCTCCCTCCCTCTCGCCCTCCCTCGCCTCCCTCCCTCGCCTCCCTCTCGCCCCACCGCAGCTATATTGTGGTCGCCAACCCTCACATCAAAAAGGTCTACAACCAGTACCACGTGTCCTTCGGTGAGTGAGCCGTACACGTCGAACACGTCGTACCGGTGCCTTTGCCTCGTTCGTGGGTCGCCTGTGGCGCGAGAGGGTGGTACCGGTATGGCCGTCGCTAACGGCTGTGGCCGCGTACGGCTCCGCGTGGCCCCGTCCAACCTACCCTACCCTACCCTACCCCGGGGCAGTATGGCCTCAAGGCAGACAGATCGGCGCCCATTCGATTGGGGGGCCACGCAGGCCGCCATTCGCCGCTTTCAATGCCCGGGCGCAGCGACGGTAAAAGGGGGCCCGGGGAGGCGACCGACACCGACGCGTCAGCCCAGAGCACGGAAGCGAATCAGGATCCTGATCCTGATCAGGAGATGAGGGGCGCTAGCTGGGGGCAGCGGCTCCGGGCCATCCGGCGTCACAGCACCCGGCCGTAGACGCGCCCCCCTGGGCCCTACGCAGCACACAATACAAACACGACGCCTTCATGCAAAGGACACACACAGAGGAACAGCGGCCAGCCCCGCGCCCCGACCCCAACCCCGACCCCGACCCCGTGAAGAGCCCCCTTTGCGGCTGCGCGCATTATGTGGGCTCTTGCGCCCTTCGGGTGCACTGTCCGCTGAACTTCCTCCACGCATGTCGCCTGACGCACTGCTGCCTGAGTGAGGGGATTGGTCACGTGATGACGTGTGACCGACCGACTGACCCGCGGGTCGCTCCTCCTCAGAGACGCTGCGGCGCATCCCCATGGTCCGTACCCTGGATGACAACCAGGACTTCAGCCAGCTGCTGAGACAGCACCTGGACTCACACGGTGGGGGGGGGAGGGGGAGGGGAGCTGTGTGTGTGCGTGGAGGAGGTGAGTTTAGCGGGCGAAGTCAACTGAAAGTTAACTGAAAGAGGGGCAAAACGGCCGAGGCAATGCGTGTGTCGGGAGGGGGGCGTCCGTCACTGTTGCTGTCGCTGTCGCTGGCGGCGGTGTGGCTGCGGTGGTGTGGGTGCGGGTGCGGCGGGCGAGGCGCCGTTTCCGGTGCTTGGTATGAGCATGCGAAGCGGGGCAGGGGAGGGGGCGGAGGAAGGGTTGGCGGCTGCCAGGACGGGCAAGGCGCCCCCCTCCTTGAGGTGCGGGAACCAAGCGGGCCTCAGGCCAACTAAACGCCTGGCAAAGCTGCTGTGGCGACGGGGCGATGTAAAAGCCTTGGTGGGCATTGGTGCACACCTCCGCGAACGGCCAACGGGCCGAAACACACACACACACACACACACCGAGTCGCCCGGGGCACCCCCTCTCTCCCCCACCCCCGCCTTGCGGCGAATCGCCGGCCGCTTGGCACCCCCGGCACCCAGCCGCCGGCGCCACCCGGCCGCCGACGCACTGCGCATTGCGACGCAGCCACCCAAACCCCCAGCCCCGACCTCTCCACTCGGGGTAATCCACACACGCGGGGGAATGTACACGCGCCACCCCGCCACCCCCGCTACCGTACCCCACCACCGCAGCTTCTCCCACCCCGCCGTGTGACCCCCCCCCCCCGTGTCCCCCCTGCCTGCCTGCCGTACACCTGTGCCCCTCACGCTGTGCCGTACCGTCGTACTGTCGTACTGCACAGCCCCCATGCTCGACTCCCTGGCCACCGGTCTCCGCGAGTGCAAGGACAAGGTGCTGGTGGGCACCTGTCTGGAGATGGATTCGTTCTTCGACTCCATGTTGAGATCCCGCATCAGCCGCCGGGTGATTGCGGAGCAGCACCTGCACATCGGCAACAGGAGGTGGGGCTGACAGGCGACAGCACGTGTGCCGCATCTTGATGACTGGATCTTGAATTCTTGATCTGGATCTAGATCTGGATCTAGATTTCCATCTCGCCTTGCTTGCTGGGCTCGGTTCTTGCTGCTGGGGCTCGCGACTTGCCTCGCGACTTGCTGCTCGCAGTGCCTCGCTCTGCCTTTGCTGTTCTGTCCAGCTTGCCGCGCGCCCTTAGAGCTGCTTGTCCTGGTACTTGAGCTGTCTGCCTTGCCCGTCTCCGGGCTCGCTCCCCTTACCCTTGCCGGTCTCCTCCGGAAAGGAAAAAGGGAGGGTGCGACGGGGGGGGGGTTAAGGGAGTTTGGCGGGGGCCCGTTGCTGCGGGTATTAGGACTGCGCAAGGTTTGGGGCTGCGGCCCTCTCGCCCAACCCCCAAGCTCCCCGCTCGTCAAGGACGCTGCTGCTGCTGCCGTTGCTTCTGCTGCCGCTGCTGCTTCCGCCCCCCCGTCGTGTGCAGGCCGGGCTACATCGGTGTCATCTGCACCGACCTGGACGTCCATGAGGCCATCTCCTTCGCAGTGCAGAAGACCAAGCAGGCGCGTCGGCGTCGGGGGAGGCGGAGGGGAGGGGAGGGGAGGGGCGGCGGAGGGCGGAGGGGGCCCATTTGGCAGTAGTCCTGTGTGCGCGGGAAGGGGTTGTCCACGTAAAGGCCGGAGCCCGTGAACGGCGGGGGGGGGGGGAGGCGGAGGGCGGGGAGCGCCTTGCACGAGAAGAAGAAAGAGTGGGTTTGACCCATGGGTCGGGTTAGGGAGACCCGTCCCATGGGTCGGAGACTCGGGGTGAGGGGACGTGATTGAGACGAGCGCCCTTCCCCCCAACCCCGTCGCAGACGCAAGCCCCGTGCCGCTCGCTAGCGCCCCCTCCAACCCTCAGCTAACTGACTAACCGGCTAACCGACTCGGATGTTCCTACGCTGATGCCCTACCCTCTTTCATAACCTCGCATCCTCTCCCCCCCGCCCGACCGACCGACCGACCCGTGTGTGCGTGCAGGTGTGTATGGAGACGTACGGCATGGCGCCCGACGTGGTGGTCAGCGGGGAACCCAAGGTGGCCATTCCGTACATTCCCGCGCATCTGGACTACATGCTGTACGAGCTGCTCAAAAACGCCATGCGGTACGACACTTCATGTGCAGCGGCGCGACGTCCGCAGCGGCGGGAAAACGCGGAAAGGGGAACCGGTTGGAACTCCTCCAGGGAAGGGAAGGGGAGGGGAGGGGAGCGGGTGTCGGGCGAGGGGGACGTGAGGCGCGAGGCGCCAGTGGGGCCGGCCGCCACGGCGACCCCCTTTTTGGCCGCTCCGCCGGGGCTCACTTGCTGTTCCCGCTATACGTGGCATAGTTACGGTACACACTCCGCGGCTCCGGTCCGCGGGTGTGCGTGCATACATACGCCGCAGAGCGCCTTTGGGCACTGCGCAGCGCCGGCGTCGATCGGCAAAGTTCGCGCAGCGCATTGGGCGGCATTGCGACCACCCACTGCTTTCTTTCTTTCCGAAGCACCCCCGCGCGCCTTGTCTGTGCCGCACCGCGGCTGTGCCGCACCGCGGCTCGGCCGCGGCTCCCAGAAGACTCAATATCCAGAAGACTCCCCCCCGCGTCGTAGATGAGACGGAATTCTTCTGTTACGTTACCGTTCACGGGCTCCGGCCTATACCCCCGTGGATAACCCCACCCCCAGCTCTTCATTACGGTGCCGGCACCCAACCCTAAACCCTAATCCCCCCGATCTCCGCCGCCGCGCAGCGCCGTGGTGGAGTCCCGCAGCGCCGCCCACACAGCAGCCCAGCGCAGGAGCCACCCAACCAACCCGCAGCAGCAGCCGCAGCCCCACCACTGCGTGTCTTCTGCCTCCTCCTCCTCTTCCTCTTCCTCCTCCTCCTCCTCCTCCGGGGGAGGGGGAGGGAGCTACGGCTACTGGGCGCCCAAGCTACCGCCCGTGCACATCCGGGTGTGTGACGGTACGGCAGGCGCTCTGACGATCAAGATCTCGGACCAGGGAGGGGGCATCCCGGATGACCTGATCGACAAGGTGGGGGGCCGCGTGCATGCGTGTCAGTGTATGTGTGTGTGTGTGTCGGTGTGTGTATGTGTTGGGGGGGTTAAAAGACGCATAAGGGGGGAGGAGGGCTAAAAAATGAGATCACAGCGGTGGGGCGCAGGGGACGCAAGGGGCGAACCCAGACGCTGCAAAAACTCACCCAAACCCGGCAAAAGATCCACCTTTCCTTTCCTTTCCGTCCATACCTAGGCCACGTTGGCTGCGCGGGTATTGTTGTTGTTGCTGTCCGGAAGGCCTCTGACCCCGGAAGGCCTCTTGACCCCGGAAGGCCTCTTGACCCCGGAAGGCCTCTTGACCCCATAAGGAAGTCCCGATCGCAAGCAGCAAAGGCCTATCCCGCGGATGCTCATCAGGAGCCAGGCTTACAACCCGCCCCTCCCCCCCTCCTTGGCTGCTGAATCCCCCTTTTCCCGCCCTTTGACCGGGGCCTGGCTTTTGTTTCCAACCGCCCAGGTCTGGTCTTACGGCTTCACCACGATTGGCCGGAAAGCGCGCTCCGCGGCCGGCAGTGGCGGTAACGGCAACGGTGGCGGCGGCGGCAGCGGCGCGAGTGGCGGTGGTGGTGGTGGCGGCCCGGGTGGCAGCAGCGCTGCGGATGTGATGGAGGGTCTGGGCAGTGGTGGGCAGCTGGCGGGTCTTCCCGGCATCATGAGCGGTCAGGGCAGCCGCTACCAGATGGCGGGACTGGGATTCGGACTGCCGCTGTCCAGACTCTACGCCAGATACTTCGGTGGGTGGGGTGGGTGGGTGGGTTGCCAGGTGGCCTCCCAAGGGTGCGGTGCTGCGTGTGTGGTGCGGAGCTGTGCGTCGGAGCATGGCGTCCACCCATCCACCCATCCATCCATTCATCCATCTATCTATCTATCCCCGGCCTGACTTTCCCCTCATCCATCCCCCGCAGCTCTGGCGGTGTTACCTGTCTGGATTGCTCGCCCTGCCCTGCCCTGTCCTGCCCTGCCTCGCCCTGCCCTGCCCTACCGCGCCCTGCCCTGCCCCGCCCCGACCTCCCGCTGCCCCTTTCTCCTGACCTGCGGCTGACCTCTGCCCTGCCCTACCGCGACCTGCCCCGACCTGCCCCCAACCTCGCGACCCGACCTGCCCCCAACCTCGCGACCCGACCTGCCCCCAACCTCGCGACCCGACCTGCCCCCAACCTCGCGACCCGACCTGCCCCCAACCTCGCGACCCGACCTGCCTCCGCCTCTACCCCCTACCTCCGCCTCTACCCCAGGCGGCGAGCTGCGTCTGCAGTCCATCCCCGGCTACGGAGTGGACGCCTACCTGACTCTGAAGCACCTGCACGAGCACCAGGGAGAGTGGGTGGAGCGGGTGGACGAACCCAGCGTGCTGCCCATACAGGTGGTGCCGTATTAGGCAGCCGAAACTAGCTAGAGAGACAGCTAGAGAGCTAGCTAGAGAGAGAGAGCTAAGGAGCTAGCTATGTAGTCTTGATTAGGCAACCGCCCGAGGCCGAGCCCCAGTCCGAGCCCGAGTCCAAGCTTGAGCCTCATTTTGGCCGTCCGGCTGCCATCGGGTTGCGGGAGGAGAGCCGTCGTCTGCGTCTGCGCAGAGGAGTGGTGATCGGGAGACGGGTTTTGCGTGGGGGTGGGGGTGTCCACGGATAGGCCCCATGGGGGCCCACGGGGGCCCCAGGGGGCGGGGGCAGGCCGCAACCGCGGCGCATACATGGTGGAGCGACAGGCTGGGAAGGAGCGTTGCTTCCCACTCTGATGAGTTGACTTGGTGGGTGGTGTTGGTGTGGTGGCTACGGCAGTGGGTTTCATGGTTTGTGAAGGGTTTAGGGTTGAGGTTGTTACAGTTGTCTCCAGAAAGAAAGAGAGGAATAAAGAAAGAAAGAGCGGAAAGCACAGCCAGTAGGCCGTGCAGTGCAGCGGAAACGACCGCCAGGGCCAAGGAAGGGGCGAACGGGCGACCAGCCGGACTTCTGGTTTATGTGTGTGTGCGTGCGTGCGGCGCTTGGCGCTTGGATGGAGATGATGCCAAATGGGGGTCAAACCATGAGGGGTCTCTTGTCTCTTTCCGTCCTTGCTCTGCGCTGCCCTGCCCTCTGCCCTGCCCTGCGGGACTTCATGACCTTAGTACACCGTGTCGTTCATTTTTTTCCTGCTTTCTTGACGCAAGCCTTTCCTGGCTACACCCCAATGCGTCTTTTTCGGTTAGGGAGGTTGCCGGTTTGTTGGTGGTTTTCGGTCAACATTAGTCTAGTCGCATCCTGGGCGTTGTGGGGGGGGGCCACGCATCGCACTGCAAGGCACAGGCACCTGCGCAGCGCAAAAGGCGCCTGCGCAATGAGGCAATGGCAATTGGCCACGGCGGCTTTGCGCCGCCTAACGGTATAGGCGTTGACATTACCTGTGCCGACCTACGCCGTTTTGTTTTTGTTACTCTATAGCGTTCAGGGCCCCGGCTTATGGCGAGTTGCATTGTTGCAAAAGTACATTTTGAAGTTGACAGCTGGATTTGGGTTTTGGGATTTTCAAAGGTTTTCGGATCCGGGTTACGCGCGGTGCAAGCGCCCTACCCCGAGCCCAGCGCGTGGGCGCAACCTGGCGAGCTCGGCTTGGGTGCGAGAGGGGACCCGCATCGCGCGTGCCTTGGCTTTTGGCTTGGCTTGCCTTGCCTTGCCTTGCCTTGCCTTGCCTTGCCTTGCCTTGCCTTGCCTTGCCTTGCCTCATGATTCGGGAGGGAGGGGTTGGATTTGGGTTGGGTTGAAGGGCGGAGGACTTGAGTAGCGGTCCGAGGTTGGCAGTTGGGTTGGAGGACGTTTGGGGAAAAGGTGCAGGCGTACGGCGTTGCGGGGTGGTTTCGGAGGCAAGAAATTGAATTGAGACCACGGCGGAACGCAACGGAAGGCCCTACGCGGGACCAGGCGCTGCGGGGGGGCGAAGGCCGCTGGGCGTTCGGCTTTTTGTCCTTACCTGTCCGTTCACCCTGTTTGTTTGTCTGTTCGCGCTGCTCCTCCTGGCGGGGCTAGCGGTAGCCTCGTGTACGGTAGTACGGCGTTGGCATGCTACCCGTACTTGTTCGGTCAGTCTGCCTGGCAACCAGCTGGACAACGAGCAGGTGCTGATCTGAAAGCGGAAGCCAGTGCAGGCGTGATGCGGTTTGTTTTTTGCTTGCGCCACGCACTGGGCACACTGGCTTTGCGTATGGTAAACGGATTTGGCGCACTGACTGCACGGATGCGGATTACAGCATGCGGATTACACATCGATTGCTCAATACATCGACGGACTTTTCATACGGTATGACCGGGAGTGTTCAAAGGGCTAAGACCGGTGCTCGGTCGGGAGCTACTTGCGTGTTGTTTTCCAGGAGCTTGGCAGGCGCTCCCTATCTCCGATGCTCCACTCGCTGTCTCTCGGTGGTGGACATCTCATTTCTATCGCGCTTCGTGCGTCGTGCGGGCTTGGTGCTTGTGGGCCTTGGTGGCTTTGCTTTCGGCACCCCTTGCGGGTGCCCCTGGGGTAGGATGAACAGTCTGTCTAGCTGTACGGCTAGCAACCGGTGTGAAAACCGGTTCCCCTTGTAATCGTCGATTCCTAAGACCGGACAGCAGCCCCTGAGCCGCTGCTGCTGGCTGGTGTATTGAGCGATTAAACGACGAACAACCAGCCGCCTACGCGCTACGGCTTGCTCGTTACAGCAGGTATCAGCTGACTCGCTCGCGCCTGCTCACGCTGCCCTTGGAATGACGGAATGTCCGTTCGGGGGCTCTTAAAGCCTCAAATCATACACAACAAAACAGAATGCAAGCAGGGCTCTTTTAGAGCCAGCCATTCATCACATGGATCGGGCGGAAGTACCATCTATGTGTGTTTGTTACATGGTTGGGGGTGCGTGCCCCTCTCATGAACAAAAAAACCATACGAGCCGAGGGCCCAAGGGAACTAAAACGCCTAAAAGCACGACAGTAGAAAACCGCCTATGCAGGAGAAGGGGATACTAGCGGCCAAAGGGGACCATTGAGTACCATCTATCCAGTGGTTAGCAGCGAAGGGTAGCTCAGGCGTGCGTGCTTGGCGCGATACATGCAGGAGCTCTACCGTTTTTACTTATTTACTGCATGCATCAAAATAAGAGGCTTGTGGTGCACGCATAACTGGCTTGTTCCCTTCGCTTTCCACTGCAGCTTCAATTTCAGGATTGCGGTTGGTTCGGGTACGGCGGTTGAGGGCTTTGACGAAACGAACATACGAACGGTTAGGTAACTCCAGCGATGTGCGTCAGAGGGCGTTGCCCGTCACGTCACGTTGTTGCCGTCGTGATAATCTGTGCTGTACGGCATGAAATCCGCGTTTCCACCTAAGACATTTTCCTTCGAATGGAGCTGTTCCGATCTCTGCGTCGCATGCATTCGAGTCCTCCTACCTTGTGGCCTGAATTGGACTGACATATATCAAGTAAAGCTGCTCCTAGCTTCAATACACGAAGCACTGATCTGCAGTTCCAGAACGCCGGCTGCTACAAGCAGCTGCATCGGCAACCGGCGGCAGCCGCTCCGACATACCGGTGGCGGTTCCGAATCCGCCCCCAAGTCCTAACCCCATCGTTGCACCGTGTCCCAGTAAGGTAGCGCAAGCAAGCAAGCGGCGCAGGACCCCGACTCCCCGAGCGCTCGGCGCGCGGATGCAAGAAATTGCGTCTCTTGAACTGCCGAACTCTTTCATGTCGCCATCCACTACTGTCTGCTGTGCCTCGCGCAGGCTTGCTTTGCCGGTAGATTGGACTGAAGCCGCTGATCGGACTGAAGCCGGTCAACTTCCTTCCTTCAGATGAAGCGGGGTGACGGAGCGGCGCGGCGGTGCCGGGCCGTGGCGCCGGCACTGCTGTGGGTGACTGCGCTGTCGAGCGCAGTGGCGCTGCTGGCGACGGCGGCGCAGCAGGCGGACGCGGCGGCGGCGGCGGTCGTTGATGCGCCCGGTGCGTGGGTGTGATATCATTTACCTACGGTAATGTGCGCGTGGCGTCAGGAGATGTACAGCTTAGCGGCTGCCAGTCAGACGCACGTGTGTGTGTGTGTGCTTGCGTTACACCCTGGATGGTCGCCTCGGAGGCGCGTCTGCGTGGCTGCCAAACCTTTGGATGGGGGTCTGCTCGCAGTTGAGTGATTGGGTTCAAGGCGCGCAGAGCAAACGGGGTTGTGAAAGGGAGTTGCGGGCGTCTGGTGTGTATGTCTCGTGCTTTGCTCAGGCCGTGTGGACGGACGCTTGTGCGGGCGTGTGGGGGGGCGAGGCGGTCGATCGACCGACCGACCCTTGGGTCAGATACACTGCTCCGCCCATTCCCTTGCGCCATTTTGCATCCTCTGCCAACCAGCAGCGAAGCCAGCGCCCCCTCGGTACCAATCACCAACTACAATTTACCCTTGACCGGCAACACGAGGATGCTGGTAATGCCCAGCGCAGGGAGCCCGCCCTGGACGGCCAAAATAACACCAAAATACAATGGTCCATCTAGCTTGCAACTGTTAAGATTCGAGCCCCAGAAACCGCTTTAGAGTGCAGCGCTCCAATCAGGGAACGCCCTCCGCCCAGCAAGACAGCCCGCGGGCGTCGCATTGCATCGTTGGTCGAGACCCATGGGTCATTCCATTCCGCGGTCCGCGGCGGCAGACGCGTTCAGCAGGACGCGGCCGAGCCCTCCTACTAAGCAACAACGGTAGTTGCTAATTGTGCAATACATCTCTTGCGCGGATACGCAGGGTCATACATACGAATAATGAGGAATGCGTCCTAGTAGGACCTGTATCGAGCATCGAAAGCTGATGCCGCAAACCGCGGCATGTCCTGGCCCCGACTGCGTTCGTTCGCGGCATGCACATGCAGGATGTGCCACCTCTTCACATTTTTTTTCATTAAAACATGTATAAAACTAATAATGATTATAGGTGTTTGTCCTTCTTCGGCGTGTGCTCGTTTGTAACATGAGTCCCCACCCTAGCTAGTAGCTGTTCCGTCTCGCTCTCGACACGGCTGACGGTTCGTCGTTGCCGGCCCCCTGTTCCCACCCTGTGCCTCGCCTGCCTTGCAACATGCCTGGAATGACGCTTGGATGGATGTTCGGATACCTCCCGTTGATGAACGGCGTGCATGCATGTACCTGCGATCGACGCACGCCGCCGGGCGTCCACTACTGCTGCTGGTGTGCCCCTTGAATATCGCACAATGTACGACCAACATGTACGACTGCATCACGACACCGGTCCGCACTCGATGTCATCAGCGGGTCGTCAGGTGAGCGGGGGCGGGCGGACTTCTTTTTCGACTGAGGGTCGATGTCGGAACCACCATCACACATGTAAATCTTGTGGCCGTCACGCCAACAGGCTTGCTGAAGGCGTCGCCTACGCGAATAACAGTTCTGTTATCGACGGTCTTGTGGTTCCCCATTAAGAAATTCTGAACTTGTTGTGTTGTGTGTGGAGTTTCGTTATTTTGCATGTGAAATGTGTTTGAACTTCCTTAAAAGGAGTTCAAGATATCCATTGCATTACATTGACGTACGTCTGTTGCGTTTTGATGGTTGATAATTTTCCATCCGCTCGTATTCACCGCAGATGCTGTTGGCCAAGCGTCTTCGGGCGCTGCAGCAGGCCGGTGGCGGTGGCGGCCCCGGCGGTGGTGGAGACGCCGGCGGTGGTGGAGGCGCCGGCGGTGGTGGAGGCGCCGGCGGGGCCCCTGGCGGGGGCCCCGGCGGCGGCGGCCCGGGTGGCGGCCCCGGCGGCGGTGTCGGCGGCCCGGGTGGTGGCCCCAGCGGCGGCGGCGGCGGCCCGGGTGGTGGCCCCAGCGGCGGCGGCGGCGGCCCGGGTGGCGGCCCCGGCGGCGGCGGCGGCCCGGGTGGCGGCCCCAGCGGCGGCGGCGGCCCCGGTGGCGGCGGCGGTGTAGGCGGGTTCTCACCTCTACCTGCCGCTGTAGCCAACGCGACAAACATCACGGCCCTTACTCCCGGTGCCGCAAACAACACGCTTCCCGTGAGCAACATTACCATCGTCCCCAATACCGGCCCGGAAGTTGTGCCGCCGGTTGAGGTGCCGCCCGTCAGCAACATCACTGCTGGCGAAACAGCTGGGCCCGGCAACGTCACCGTCCCGACTACCGGCCCGGAAGTTGTGCCGCCGGTTGAGGTACCGCCCGTCAGCAACATCACTGCTGGTGAAACAGCTGGGCCCGGGAACGTCACCGTCCCGACTACCGGCCCGGAAGTTGTGCCGCCAGTTGAGGTGCCGCCCATTAGCAACATCACTGCTGGCGAAACAGCTGGGCCCGGCAACGTCACCGTCCCGACTACCGGCCCGGAAGTTGTGCCGCCAGTTGAGGTGCCGCCCATTAGCAACATCACTGCTGGCGAAACAGCTGGGCCCGGCAACGTCACCGTCCCCACTACCGGCCCGGAAGTTGTGCCGCCGGTCGAGGTGCCGCCCGTCAGCAACATCACTGCTGGTGAAGTAGCTGCACCTGCCAACGTCACCGTCCCAACTACTGCCGGTGCCGAGGTTGTGCCGCCCGTCAGCAACATCACTGCTGGTGAAACAGCTGGGCCCGGCAATGTCAGCGTCCCAACTACCGGCCCGGAAGTTGTGCCGCCGGTTCAGGTGCCGCCCGTCAGCAACATCACTTCTGGTGAAGTAGCTGCACCTGCCAACGTCACCGTCCCAACTACTGCCGGTGCCGAGGTTGTGCCGCCCGTCAGCAACATCACTGCTGGTGAAACAGCTGGGCCCGGCAATGTCACTGTCCCCAGTACGGAGGAGGCGCCAGTAAGCAACATTTCTTTCGTCAATCCCAGCAGGTTCGTTCCTCGATTCGATGAATTTTAGTTGAATCCGATGAGTCCGTGAATTCTCTGGCGGTTTCTCAGGTCTGTTCGCTTTTAAACCTTCGTGTTACGTTTCTTAAGCATAATCTGCTCGTCCAGTATGTCTTCTGAAGTTTTTATATTCCGTTCCGCCTTGCAATGTGTCCTGTAAGTTTGGAAAGGTCGTTGGGATGGCAAAAACATTATGTTGGCAAAAACACTATGTTGGCATAGGAATCCTACTAATTAGTAGTACTAAGTAGTACTATCATAATGTTTATGGTACTCGCACATTATTACTTAGACAAGTGCACGCTTCCTATGGTACGGGGCGTACGGCAAACCGTGTGACTGAGACACGGGCCATGGGAATCCAACCTTCCCACCGTTCAGAAGCAAATGCCAGAAGCTTATACGCTCCCTGCTGCCCCAAGTCGCTGTGAGCCCTGATGGCCGGGGACCCCGGCCCAGCCCCGGGGCCGTTTCCGTTGTTGAGTCGGAAAGAAACACACCATACGTTGAAAGCACATGCACGATGCTGTATACATGCCCTTTCTCACGCTTGACTATCTTAAATCTCGAGTTCTCGACCCTCCCTGATACCCGCCGTCGTCCACCAACACCGACCCGTGTGTGTGCACACGCAGCACTCCGAACAGTACCGCCGTCGCTCAAGAGCGTCTGTGCTGGCTGGGGGGCTGTGATACCGGCGCCCTGGAGACGATGCCACCGCCGCCGTCACCATCGGTCAACGTATCCAGCGACACCGGCGGAGGCGGCGGAGGCGGAGGCCTCCGCCGCCGGCGGCAGCGGCACCTTCTGCAGGGCGGCGGCTCTCCCACCGCTGGCGGAGCCGCTGGCACCGACACCATTGGCGGCGGGACTGGCGGCAGCGGCGGCGCCGCCGGCAACGGCGGCAGCAGCAGCGTCGCCGGCGGCGGCGGCACCACCAGCGGCGGCGTCACAGCCGTCGGCCGTGGCGGCGTCGTTGGAACCGGCGGCGGCCGGCGGCGGCGGCGGCTGCATCGTCAGGTAGCGTAAGGATGCAGCTGTCATCGTCCTCCTCCCGGTGTCCCGGACCGACGGACCGACGGACGGACAGCGCCGCTCACGTTGGTTGCATTGGGGGGCCATCTGTCTTCCTCCGTTTGTCGGCCTCCGTACCCGCACCGTCCGGCCCTTCCGAACAGGCCGGCGCGCTGTCGGCTGGCTGGGGCTGCCTACTTCAGCAGCAGCGGTGAGCGCCGTAGCGGCACGGCGGCGGCGACGGCGGCAGCGCGATAGGTTGACGGTGCGGCAGCGGAGCTGCACGGCGGTGTGGATAGGCCGCTGAAGTACCGTACATCTTTACAGTGCATTTTTTTGCGTTCGGCAGAGACCGCCGGCCGACAGCCGGCAGCCGATACCTTAAATGACATGTTCGTGTTGGGTTGCAGCCTAGGAGAGAGGCGTCCTCGCCAAGCGCGTGTCGCCACCATGCACGGCTGCCGTACTTACCCGAGTATGGCAATGCAGTACAGTGTGCCGTACGTGCAAGTGTATCTTGGCGGATGTATCTAGGGTTCTAGGCACCCGTTGCTCTTGAGAGGTTCAATGCGTGTCCGGCGGTGCAAGCGTTCAATGCGTGTCCGGTGCAAGCGTGTGTGGGTGTTACGGTAGATGGTCTGGAACCACGGTAGTTGATTTGGGTTGATTTGGGTCGATGGATTTGGTCGTGTGCTGGGGGAGTACGGCACCCTGACGCTTTGCACGGCCCTTGTAACGTTGTAAGCGAAAGCCCCCATCGTGTGGGGGGCTCGTTGACTGCAGGTCACGCACGCGTGTGGCGACCGCTTGTGCTTTTTTCAAATTGTTTTTCAAATTGTTTTTGTAGGTCTCATTCAGACATTAGAATTTTGTTGTTCGTCTGTTTGGCATTATGTTTAATGTAGGATCGTGTAAAGTCGCTCTCCCTCCCTCTGGAGCTCATCGGCAGCCGATCGTTGAGCTGCTGCTGTAGGGGACGGGTTTGACCAGGTTTGACGGCCAGCCACGCACCGACGGTGCAGACTGGAGCGACTGCACGGCGACAAGCAGGCGACTGCGGCAGTCCTTCGTGCGTGTTGCTGCTGATGCTGCTGCTCGCGGTAGCGTGGATCCAAACTTGACAGCCAGTGGGTCAGCAACCCTTGGCCGCTGCGGTGGCTGACTGGAGGCCTTCCGATGTGGGTGAGGTCGTGTTATTCAGACGGGCCCACTTGCGACGGATCTGGCGGCATACTGATCTGGCGGATCGCTCAACCAACGTAAACCTTAGCCGTTAGTCCCGGATCTCACCTGGTGGTGATGCGAGTGGGGGCCAGGGTCCGCCGTTATGGGTGTGGACTGTGGAGATGAGAGGTTAAAAGAAGATACCGCAGCGGAGGGACGGAGACGGCGTTAGCGAGCGGACCCGGAACCCAGCAATACTTCCCGAGCATGCCTGGAAGCAAGGTTACCAAAAGGGAGGTATGGATTTGGGTTGGGGGGGGGAGTTGGGTGTCAACCATGGACGACTTTCGGACCCTCGTACAGAGTCCGAAGCTGAGGTGCACTGTAAGCGTGTGCATTACAATGGACAATCCAGGACATCATAAAGAAAGCCTATCTTCTTTCCTACGGGGGGACCCATCTCGATCAACCAGGCTGGAGCCGGACACCCGGTTCACTGGTGGTGACCGTTACGGCACAACTGTTTTAGACTGGCGTGCGTGGCCACGGTGGCCAATCCGTCGCAATCCTAACCTCAGAGCAATTTACTGGTGCAGCTCGCGAAAATCCATTATCTCACAAATCTACCACGACTTCCTCTGATTTAAGAACAGGTCCGTGTTAGGTATCCCCGTCTTTTCCTTTCCTTTTGCGTCCGGGACGGCAGCTCTATGCCTCAATCATCATAATCTTGCGGACAGGAAAGGCTTAAATTTAAAAATAAGCGATTGGAGGCAAAGGCATGATTTTTCCCACGCGCTGAGGTCGCGCTTCACCAACCATGGACGATGCGGGCGCGGCGTCTTCGACCTCGGAGCAAAGCCCGCCCGAAGATGTCGACACGATAGAGGTCCCGTCTATTTGCTATTGTCCAGACTGCGTCAACTTGCGCGGCAATACCTGGCGTCGTCGCCTGCGGCTGTCGGTGCTCCTGGGAACCACGTCGCTGCCGCCCCTCAGCAACCTGCAAGCACAGACGGCCCAAAGAGTTTCCCATCGGATACAACGCGCAGAATGGAGGACTATCTTGTGCGGCGTGCCGCCGTTAGACTCCGCCCAGCTGCCCCCGGACCACGATACCAGTTCCCCAGACGCCGCCGCCGCCGCCGCCCCCGGAGGACCGCTCGGCCCCCCAGAACCCCCCACGCCCGTCAAAACCCATTCCCCCAACTCTTCCCCCACCACCACCACCACCACCGCCGACGCTCCAGCCACTGACCCTGCCGCGCGGACAGCCGCCGCCGGCGCCGCTGCGCAGCCCAAGTCAGCCCCCAAGCCTCCTCCTCTTCCCCTGGCCCCGAAGCTGGCGGCGGCGGCGGCGCTCCTCGCCCCCTCCGGTTCGGTTCTGGTCTTTCCCATGTACGACCGCGAGCCTACGGACCAGGACCCCCGTCCCTGGGTCCACCTGGCGCTCCTCCAACGAGCCGCCGCCGCCGCCACCAATCGCGCCGCCACTGACGCGGCGGCGCAGCTTCCAGCGCCCTTTCCCTGGCCCTGGACCCACCCCGCGACGTCAAAATCGCTGCCACTGCCGCCGCCGCCGGCGGCGTCGACATCGGCGGCGGCGGCGGTGGCGGCGGCGGTGGGCTACGAGGCGGAGGTGGAGGAGACCCGGCGGCGGTTGCATCTGCTGCTGGTGCAGACGCGGGAGGCCGAGAAGCGGCTGCGCCGCGTGCGGGAGGCGTGCAAGGAGCGTACGACGCCGCATACCCTGGCGGAGCGGCTGCTGGCGACGAGGCGGGACAGCGGCGGCGGCAGCGGTGGCGGCGGTGGCGGTGGAGAGGCTGGCGGCAGCGGCGAGGGCGGCGGTGGCGGCGGGGGGCAGGTTGTTGGGTCGCGGCGGTGGGCGGCGGCGGGCGGCAACCCCTTCACCAACGGCCTCGAGGTGGGGGTCGCCGCTGCGGGAGGGCGGAGGGAGAGGGCGAGGAAGGGCGGTGTGGGGGCTGGGGGGAGGGGTGGGATGGGGTGGGGTGTGGGTGGCTCGCTTCGGGCTGGTTCGCCACGAACAAGCCTGAAGCTGTTCGTGGCGAAGACAAAGAGGGTTGGGTGGGTTGGTGAGACGACGTGTGTTGGGGGTTTCGGGGGGCTGCGGGTGAAGGGGCCGTGCGTGGGAAGGGTGAAGGGGCCATGCGCGGGAAGGGAAGAGTGCAATGGGTCGTTGGTACCGGTGGCAGCAATCAGCCGCCTAGGGGGTAACCGCGGGAGGAGGGGGAGGAGAAGGGCCATGGGCGTGTGCGTGGGCGTGTGTTTTGACCCCGACTGCGGACAAATCGCGCGTCGCGCGCCCTCGCCCTCGCCATCGACATCGACATCGACGCCCTTCCTCTCCCCCTCCCCCTTACCTACGGCGGCTTGCGGCGGCGGCGCCCTCAGCTGTCCGGTGAGGCCGCCCTGGAGTCTCGATGCCTGCTGCTGCTGCTCGTCCACATGTCGTACGTGCTCTTCGCGGAGGACGGCAAGCGGCTGAACCTGGACGACAGGATGCCGGCGGCGACGGAGGCGGAGCAGCGGCACGCCGCCGTGCTGGCGGATGCGCTGCTGCGGTACAACGGCCTGCCGTACACGTTGCCGTACCCGGAGCTTCTGGGCGTGGCGGAGGTGCTGTCACGCATGCAGGTACGACGGGATGAAAGCTGTACGGCACGAGGCTGGCGCCGCGGCTGCTGGCGGCGGCCGTGCCGTACGTCTTCCCTCCCCGGCCCCCCCTTCCCCCCCCGCCGGGTGGCGGTGGGGCTGGAGGTGATGGCGCCCCGCGGCCGAGCGGCCGGAGGCGGTTGTGTCGGTTGGCGTCGGTTGGTGTCGGTTGGGCTGCCAGCGGGTATATTCCCTCCCAAAGTGCGTCGGGGCAGGCACGCTGATGTTGACCCGCCCCCACCTCCACCTCTCACTCCGCGCGCCGAACCTAGACATCGCCCGGCCCCCGGACAGTCTCTCACAGACCGATTATCAACAACAGACGCATGCGTGCGTGCGCACACGCTTACCTGGTTGTGCCGTACTTTTGCCGTACTACTCTGTACGACGGCCGCAGGACGCCGCGTTTGCGACCTCCGGCGGCCAGCACGCGCCGTCGGCGCGCTCCTTCCCCGCCTGCTTCTTCGATGTGCCCGTCGCGCCGCGCCTGTACGACATCGCGAAGCGCGTCGCGGCGGAGGTCCTCGCGCCGCGCCTCGCCGCCGCCGTGGCGGCGGGCACGTCCGCCCTCGCCGCCGCCGCCGCGCCCAAGCCCGCCGCCGGCGGCGGCTCCACGCCGGACGAGCTGCGGTTGTCGCACCTCGCGGCATTAACGAACCACGGGTCGGCCATGAACAGCTTCGCCATCCGGATCACAGTGGACCTCCATATAGACCTACTGCACCAGACGACGGCGGAGCTGCAGTCGCTGCGGCGGCGTTGCGTCACCGCCGCCGCCGCGGCGGCGGCCGCCGGCAGCGGCGGCGGCGGCGGCTCCGCGGCGGCGGCGGGAGCTGAAGGGGCGGAGCAGGCTCGGTACCTGGCCGCCTTCCGTCGGCGGTACGGCGAGCTGGCGGCGGATGCGGCGGAGGAGCAGACGGGGGTAATGCGGAAGCGGGAGAGGCAGATGGAGCAGCAGCGCAAGCAGCAGCAGCGGGAGCAGGCGCGGCGGAAGGGCAAGGCCCAGGCGGCGGCGACGGCGGCGGCGGCAGCGGCGACGGCGACGGCGGCGACGGCGGCGGCGGCGACGGCGGCGGCGGCGGCCGCCAAGGAGGAGGCTCGCTTGGACGAGCAACTGCTGAAGGCGCTGGCGCGGCGGCGGGCGGCGCGACTGTTGGCCAGGGAGAAGTTCCACGACCCGCCGCCGCCGCCGCCGCCGCCGCCGCCAGTGCCGTTATTGCTGCCGTCAGCGCCGCCGCCTCCGGGCCACGTCAACGGCAGCGGCGGTGAGGTGGGCGTGCAGACGACCGACGGCGCGCCGACGGCGTCGTGCCGCCGCCAGGCGGGACCGCAGGACGCGACGCCATCAGGGGCCGCGGCGGCGGCGGCGGCGGCGGTGGCGGCGTTGGTGGAGACGGAGCCGGGGCCGACGGCGGCTGCACTCGGAGGCACGGATCCGGATCCCATTCCTGATTTGGATTCGGATCTGGATCCGGCCGTACAGACGAAGCTGGAGCACCAGGATGTGCGGCGGACCCGCACAGAGCTGGCGCGGCTGTTGCTGTCGACGTGCCTGGATGAGGTACGGCACCGCTGCCGGTGGTGGCGGTAGGGGGGAGTAGGGGTAAGGTGGGCGGTGGGGCGGATGGCCGGCCGCATAGGGGGCGAGGAGTGTGGTGCACTCGGGTTTGGTTTCGGGGCTGGCTGGCTCCTGCGGCAGCGTGGGGCACCCGCACGCGCCATGTGCATAACCGGTATTCGCGTGAAGAAGCACGGTTTGCTTCCTGCCGTACCGTCGTACGGCGCACGCGTCCCAACCCAAATCCAACCCACACGCAAGGCTGCGCCCTCACCCCCCGCCTGCCGCCTCCCTCCCTCCCCTTCCTCCCCCGCCTTCCCCGTGGTTTGCACGCCCCCTGCCGCCGCACGCAGTACTCGCGCCCTCACAACCTCCCCTCCCCTCACGATCTCCCTAGCCCAACCCCACAGCCCGAACTCCTAAACTCCCAACCCCAACTCCCAACCCCGACTCCGACCCCAACTCCCAACCCCGAACCCTCTTGACGCGCTCCGCCCCCGCCCCCTTGCTGCCCCCCTCCGGCTCCCACCCCCCAACCCCCACCAAACTCACTCTTCAAACCCCCCCCCCAATCCCCCCTCCCCTCACCCCCCCAACCCCCCCCCCACAGTCGCCCGGCCGGTGGCTGGTCCAGAGTCCCGCTCAGCTGCAGCTGGCGGCGGCGGCCACCGCCGCGATCGACCTGCTATCCAGTGCCCACCAGGTCTTTCTGCGCGGCCACCGCATCCCCCGTCGGGAGGCTCGGAAGATGTTTGGACCGGGCGCCCTGGGCCGCCCCTCGACGCACTCGGCGGTGTTGCTGCACCTGGATCTTGGTCCGGATCCGATTCCGGATCTGGGCGCGGATCTGGACGCGGATCTGGATCTGGATGTGGATTTGGATCCGGGCGCGGCGGCAGCGGCTTCCTCGGAGGAGGAGGTGGCGGCGGTGGAGGAGGGTGGTGGTGGCGGGCGGCCGCGACGGGAGGTGAGGGGTGTGTCGTGTGTGTGTATGTGTGGGGGATGGGAATGTTGGCCGTGGGGGCGGGGCGGCGGCGCCGCCTCTCGCGTGTGCGACGGGAGGTGGGGGTTCGGCTCGCGTTCGTTGTCGTGAGGGAGGGGGGATCTCGGTCTTTTGCGCCTTCCTTTTGGGGGTCTGACTCCGAGCGTGTGTGTGTGCGTGATGTGTGTTTGTTTGGTTGCTGCTCGCCGGAGGTGTTGGCTGCTTTCGGTTGGCTTGTTGGTTTCGGGGCTCCGGACGACATCACCCGACGATGAGGCCCTTCGCACTCCCCACTGCTTCGCACCTCAGATACGAGGCACCACCGGTCGTCCCTGCCTGCCACTTCCAACACCACTGCCAGCCATCGCCATTAGCCCAACCCATCACCAGCCAACCCCTCACTAGCCAACAGCCAACCTATCACCGCCAACGCACGCAACGCAAAGAACCCCTAAGACACGACACCTTGTCCTCCCACCTTGCCGTGTTTCCCACCTTGTCGCCACTCCCATCTCCCATCTCCCCTCTCCCCTGTCTGCTTGGCGCAGCGCACCTCACCGGCCCTGACCCTAACGTTCATCCCCGGGAGTCGGCAGCTCGACCGGCGACTGAAGGAGGCTCGGCGCCGGAACGCAGAGAACAACAGCAGCAACAGCGGCAACGGCGGCGGCAACGGCGGCCACGTCGACGGCGGCAACAGCGGCAACGTCGACGGCGGCAACGGCGGCAACGTCGACGGCGGGAACGGCCGCAACGTCGACGGCGGCAACAGCGGCAACGGCGGTGGCGGCGGCGGCCTGGAAAGCGTGGGCATCCTGCAGGACGCGCCAGGGGGAGGCGGCGGCGCCGCCGCCGCCGCTGACGGTGACGGTAGCAGTAGCAGCGGCGGCGGCGGCGGCAACGAAAATGGCGGTGGAGGCGGCGAGGCGCAGCGGCGGGGGCAGCAGGCCAGCGGCGCTGCGTGTGCCGCCGCCGCCGCCGCGGCGGCGGAGTGTCCGCCGGGATCCGTCGTACTCGCCGCCGCTGCCGGACGCGGCGTTGCCACCGCCCGGCGGTGGGTGGAGGAGCAGCTGGGCAGTGGGGCCGTGTTGGTGTTCTCATGTCCCAGTCGTCGGGAGCTGTGGGAGGTGGCGACGGCGGTGGCCCAGGTGAGTCCACTGCACTGCACTGCACTGCACTGCACTGCACTGCACTGCACTGCACTGCACTGCACTGCACTGCACTGCACTGCACTGCACTGCACTGCACTGCACTGCACTGCACTGCACTGCACTGCACTGCACTGCACTGCACTGCACTGCACTGCACTGCACTGCACTCCGGGTACGATATGCCCCCACGGGGCGAGGTGCCCCCACCGACGGAAGGCCGGGCAAGAAACAAAACGACACCACCGCTGCGAAGGGGACGGAGGAGACGGCGTTGGGGGGGAGCGGACCCGGAACCCGGGGGGGGCACCAGTTGAGGTGGGGCGCGGGAAGGGACTGCGGCGGCGGGTGCAGGGCGGCTGCTCGTGCTCCCCGCCCCCCTGGAGGGCTGCGCCTCCTCAGCGGCTCGTGAGTGCGGGAGTGGCTGGGGACGGCCGCGGCGCGGCGCCGCAATCTCCTGCATGAGCCCTCGTATGCCTCCCTCCCTACCTCCCTCCCTTCCCTTCCCCTCCCTGGATGGTCTCATCGCACCGTACTTCACTTTCCCCCGCCGGCGGTCGGACACGGCCCTCTCCCGCCGCAGGCTCAGGCCACGGCGCGGCGGCGCGGATCCTCCCTGCTGCTGCTCCCCAGCCTGGTGCGGCCGACTCATCTGAAACAAGCGGCGCGCATCGGGTTGTCGGTGGTTGACGGATACATCGACGTCAGGCATCTCACACAGCCGCAGGACGCCGCCGCGCCGTCAGCCGCGCCTGCGCAGGGCCCCGCCAGCGGCGGCGGCGGCGGCGGCGGCGACCGCCGCCGCCGCAACAGCGGCGGCTCCAGCGGAAGCAGCAGCGACGGCTCAGATGCTGATGACGGCGGCGGCGGCGGCGGCGGCGGCGGCGGCGGAGGCAGTGATGACGGCGACGGCGACGGCGACGGCGACGGCTGCGGGGGACTGATGGTGACGCAGTCGATTTGCGCCACTGTGGGTGAGGGCTGGCGGAGCTTGCGGCGCGTGTTGCTCAATCGGGCCCTATGCCGCCTCCTAGCGCTGGCCTCGGACCAGGCGCATGACCTGTACAGCGGCAGAACGCAGCCGGGCGACGGCAGCGGCGGCGGCGCCGCCGCCGACGCCGCCGCCGGAGGCGGCAGCGAGGGCGCGGACGGCTCGTCGGCCGGGCGCGCGGACGTCGTTCGCGGCAGCGAGGGCAGCCGCCCAGCGGGGCTGGGGCTGGGGCTGGGGTTGGGACGGAGGCGGGATTCGGGGATGGAGGCGGAGGAGAGGGAGTGTGTGCGGAAGGGGCTGCTGTACCTGCCGCCGCGGAGCGCCCTGCTTGTGGAGGTGGTGGAGGTGCCGACGGACGAGCTGGCGGCCGTGATGCGAGCCGCCGGGACCGCCGCCACCGAGGTCGCGGTCTGAGGAGCGTCGGTCGACCATGCAATCCATGCAGTCCGACCGACGCCTGACCGACGTCCAAGAGCGGCGGACGAAAGCTGCTGCAGACTCTGGCAGCGGCGGCTGTGGCTGTGGGCTGCGGCTGCTGCTGCGGCTGCGGCTGCTGCGATTGGGGCGGATTTGGCTGGTCGTCGTACAACAATTCTTTTGGCATCCGTACAACAACAATTACCTCGAGGGCCATTTCGATTCGGACGGAGCTTTAAAGCTCTGTAACAGCTGGGTTAGTCATGCTGGGCAGCATGGGGGCGGCGTGAGGGGGGGGACGTGTTGTACGACATTGTACGATTCTCCTCGTTGACCTTCGGTGCGCTGCGATACCTCGTTCGTACCAGGTCTTGGGGCATTTCGCAACGCATGTGATAAATGGTTGTTAATGGTCGCAGAGGGTGCGATTGGGGAGTTCGGGGGCTTCCGTCGCGCGTCCACTGACAGGTGGCCCCGTGGTCCCATAGGGTTGGACCCTTGCGATGAGAGCTGTGACGGAAACGGTCCGGATGTATCCGACACGCGCGGGGAGCGGCGGTGCGGTGTGATGCGGTGCGCGAAACCGCATATGGGGTCGCGCAGTGCGTGCTGAGATGCGCGCCGGAAGAAAAAAGGTATTAAAGCACCACCATTACGGTAGGCAGATTACGGTAGGCTGAGATCTGTGCAGATCTGTTGCCCCGGTACAGATGCCGTACAGATTAGGGGTTGTGCGATCCCCCGGGTCGGTCGGGGTCAACATGGCCACGTCGTACAGCAGTCGTACAGTCCAGGACGGTCCAGCAGGTGCTGTGCGGTGGTGCTGGTCTGCCGGGCGCATGGCAGTGCCCCGCGGGTCGGTTGTGGCTCTCAGGTCTGAGTGCGACGAGCAGTGGTGACAGGCATGCGGTGCGGTACCTCGGGGGGGCGGGAGTGGGGTCGTGAAGGGGTAGCGGGGTCGCGGAGGGGATTGCAATTTGCAAACAATTGGCAAAGAGGCCGGGCAGCTTGGCGTTGTGGAATGTCCCATCATCGCATGTGTCATCCATGCGGCGAGGGAAGGCGAGGCAAGGCTGGTGTGTAGGGGCTGGTGTGTATGGCCCCCTACCAGCTAGCCATGCATGAATGCATTGCGTCGGATACGGTACGACGCAGGGGGCGAAGGAAAGTGCAAACCCAGACTGCACGAGCCCACCCCTTCACACGAACGAGCGAACCCTAAACCCGAAGATCCACGAATGTGGGGCATCTGCCATGAGTCTCTCCCCAAAAGGCGGTTGGTGTACTAGGCTCTTACTCAGCAGCCGTTTTTGCTGACTTGGGTGTGTTGCTGCTGTTGCTGCCTTCTTGACCTGTACTGCGCCAGTTGCCACATACGGGCTGACGCGGGTGAGTGTGGCCCGTGAAGACGTGGGGGTGAGACCCGTCGGCCCCAACTCGGTGCCGGGCCTATAGTGCACCGCCCTCGCCGACCACCAGGACGCTGGCCTTGCCCGGCGCCATTGGCCCGCATGGGGTCCACAGTTATACGAATTGACGTTCAAGCATGACTCATGCCCAAGAATCACCCATCACGGTTACAAGAGCGCGCGCATCTCGTCGTTGTGCAGTCACCGATTCAGGCCGTTACGATTCGACGACGAGAACCTAAAGTCCAAGCAACACACAAAACACATGCAGTAAGAAATCGTTCTCTTCGCAGAGGCGGAGCACGTATTGTTCACGAACGTCTACAGAGCACACCAAGAACCCCCTCTCAGCGCACGCGGCCAGCAGGACAGGCAGCATCGTGCCCCCTCGCAAGCCATGCAGGCACCGCACATCGAGACATCGAGGACATCCCAGTCTTACCCTTCCGGCAGCCGCTGGCGGGGAAAATCGCGGCTGCCAAGCCCTTCTCAAGCGGCGCTTCACCGCACCAAGCAGACACACATGTACACACAACCTCGCGTGCAGCGTCACCAAAATACCGACGGGGACCAAGAACAGCACTAAAATCCCGCAGGCGGGTGGGCCAACCGCCCGTCGGCCCGCCCCTCCCCGCCTCGGGTTCGTCCCTTGCCCCGCTCCCCGAGCAGCGCGCCGCCATAGGGCCCAGAAGGGCACAAAGGGGCCCCAGGGTCCCAGGGCCCCACAAAACCCTAAAACCCTAAAAACCCTAAGGGTCCCAGGGGCCCCAGGGTCCCAGGGCCCCACAAAAGGGTCCCAGGGCCCCGATCAGCGCCGAGAGCGCCCAGCCCGGACCAGAGCGCCTTCCTCCTGCCCGGCCCTGCCCGGCACACGCGGCCTCTCCCACGTATTCCCGTGCGGGTGCGCCACACAAGATGAGACGACGAGGGCCCTCCCTTCGCTTCGTGAGGACAACGCGCGACCCGATACCGGGCCCCCCCTGGGGCGCCGGGCGGTGTCAGCGCTCCCCGTGCGCTGCGGCAGAGGCCCCAGTACCGCTGCGCGCGCTCCGACATCACAATAGGGGGGACCCGAACGGGGCCCTGCCCGAACGCAGCTGCCGCAGTGCATGCACAGCAAGCAGAGCAGCGGCTGCGCACGCTCTGGTTCCAACGATGTCAGCGGCCGACCCACGGCCCACAGCTGTCCGCTCAGTTGGCCTCGCTCTGGATCTGCTCGCGGAGCACCGCTACCACCGACTTGAACGCGAACCTGCGGGGACGGGGTAAAAAGCACAAGTACGATAAAGTTTAGGATGTATGTTCATTCATCGGCCGAAATATCGGCTATTCCACGTGCATTGTCCCCCATGTCGCGGTTCTCCCCGAACAAATCCAGGTCCGCACATCTCCGCTTGCCCCTTCCAGAGGCTCCTCGCCTCTCGGTGATGGCCATGCCCCTCCCTTTCACCTGCCGGCAAATCCAACCTCAAGCTGCCCGACCCACATCCATCCTCCCCCAGTCCCTCCCCTCCCATCGCCTCCCGCCCCTGCCTTTCTCTCCCGGGCCCCCCACCTCCCCGCCGCCTGCCCTCGCCCGGTCACCCCTTCCCCCCTCAACCCTCTCATCCCTTCCCCACTCACCACTCGGGGATATCGTCTCCCGCCCTCAGCATCTGGCGGAACTTGGTGCCCGACAGGTTCAGCACGTGCAGGTTCTCCGCCTTGGCCACATCCGCCGTCACGTAGCCCTTCTCCTCCGTGTAAGCAATGTTGAGCGAGGGCACAGTCTGCATGTTGAGCTCGGCGGCGTGCTTGTTGGCCAGCTCCTGCGCGTCGTACGCGCCGTAAAAGTCCTGTCCGCTGATCGACGACTTGCAGCCGGCCATGTCGCGGCCGATGATGAAGTGCGTGCAGCCGTAGTTCTTGCGGATAATCATGTGCTGGATGGCCTCGCGCGGGCCGGCCATGTGCATGCTGTAGGGCAGGTAGGCCCAGCGCAGGCGCGGGTTGGCCGTCTCCTCCTTGAGGACTTCGTAGGTGCGGAAACGCACGACGCCCGGGATGTCGTCGTCCTGGGTGGGGCCGCAGGTGGGGTGCACCAGGCAGACGCCGCCGCTGCGGACGTTGGGCGCGTCCAGCGCACGGATGAAGAGCTCGTAGTGGGCCTTGTGGATGGGGTTGCGGCACTGGAAGGCCAGGACGTCCTCGTTGGGCGGCAGGGTGGAGCGGACCTCGGCGGGGGTGGCGCAGGGGAAGACGCGGGTGGGCAGGGCGAGGCCCTTGATGGGGCCGCCCAGGTAGTACTTGCCGCGCTCCATGGCGACCATCTGCACGGCGGGATGCTCCAGAGAGGAGGTGCCGTAGCACTTGAGGCACTCCAGGGGCTTGTTGGGGGTGTACTTGGAGGTCACGTTCATGACCGCCAGGTCCTGGCCCTGGTAGGAGAGCAGCACGGTGTCGCCGGGAGCGAGGTCCTCGCTGTCGGTGTCCAGCACGATGGGCAGGCCGAACAGCAGGCCGTTGGTCAGGCGCATGTTGGCGACCACGGACTCATACTCCTCCTTGGGGAGGAAGCCCTCCAGCGGCGAGAACGCGCCCACGCACAGCAGCTCCACGTCGCACGCGTTGCGGTCGCTGAGCTCGATGCGCTTGTTGCAGCTGGCAACCAGGGCCGCGTGCTGGTCAGCTGGGGCCATCAGGTTCACCAGCTTGGCCTCAGGGCCGTGCGGCACCTGCAGGTCGGAGAAATTCCACGGCGACGGGACTCGAGGCCAGCTCGGCGAAAAGGGGCCATGCAATTCCTGTATTACGTGGTGCTACCCAGAACGGGTACTTTGGTACATCATATACATCTCTGAGTATAGGAATGGTATGAACACAACGTTTGGTCGATGCCCGCCAACCCAAATAACTACACACCTGCAGGCCCTCCGTGGTGGTCCTGAACGCCTGCGCGGCAGTCGCAACCGCGCAGACGGTGGTCTTGCGGCTCGCCCGGACACCACGAAGGGAAGAAACTGGGGCAGCGGCCGCGGCAGCAGGCGCAGACGACCGAGCGACAGGGCGCACGGCGGCCACAGGCACCACAACCGCGGGCGCTGGGCGCGAAGCCACACGGGCCTGAATCTGCTTGCTGCTGATCACGGCCATTTTGCACGACTTTGGTGCTACTAAAAGTGAGGAGAGTGCTGCGCTCTGGCGCTCATTAACCTCTTCATTATCATGTACGGCGCGAAGTACTTCCAACCAAATCCAGATAGTTTTTTGCGCCTACGAATGGTAATTTCATTCATTCCTGCCAGCCCAGTCATGATGCGAGCAGCTCCAATTGCGCGCAGGCCAAGTGCCTTGGTGCGGGTAAGCCGCTCTTCTATTGTTTTTTTCCTGCCAAGACACAAAATAGGGTTTCCAATCGGTCGTGAGCATCTTGTTCCACTTACGCCGTGTCTGTCAGGCTTCGGGTGCGCCCACGCCTTTGAGGGCTCATCGGCGCGGGAAACTGAGCAAGCCCAGCGCGCCCACCGAAACAGCTCCAACCCTGCCGCGGAACCCAATTGACGCAGTAACCGACCAGATCCCCGACCCAATTCTCCGGTTTGCGGTCAAGGTAAGCTGATGGCAGGGCACGGCGAACCCGGCACGGCGGGGCAATGGGCGGATGTCGCACAGGACTTCCCCACACACACAGCCTTCCCAGGCTGAGCCTCCCGGCCTCCCACCCGGCCTGTCTCTTGGCTCCCTTGCCGCCCGGCAGGAGCCAGTGGCTTTCTGGGGCGGCATGTTCGCGGGTATCTTCCGCCTGAGCTTGGACCAGGATCCGCTGCGGACGTGGGTCGAGCGCACGTCCTCGCAAGCCCGGGTGCGTGTCAGGGATCGAAGATGGGATAAGAAAACGATGACGAGGGCGGGCGCGTCGAACGCACGCGCGTGGTGTTTTACCATCTGCGCCCCTTACCGTATCTCCAGCTTAAATGCCCGGGTTCGTCTACACCTGTGGTGCTACAGACCACCCGCATGCGTGCGCGGGCACCTGGTGATGGTACCTCGCCACCCCCTTGCACCCCAACAGAAAACAGTTTCCTGCACGCCTAACAGACATGTGATGATCGGACCGCCCTGACCCTCCGTGGGGCGTGGGACGAAAATCCGTGGGAGGGGAGGATCGGGTGCTGCACTTTGACCACCACCACCACCCCGCTGCACTGCCCTTTTTTGTTTGAACTGGGACGAGAGCGGTAACACACCATCTAGCAGAGGTCGGCTGCAGCAGCATGCAACCGGCTGCCCCGTAGACCCTGCCTGCCCTAAGGCGAGGCACCGCCCCGCCCGGCCGCTGCTCCGCAGGCCGCCACAGGACAAAGCAGCAACGCGGACCGGCAGCGCTGAGAGGGGCGGGGCGGGAGGAGGAGGAGGAGGAGGAGCGGCTAGCGAGGCGGCGGCGGCGTGGTCCTGCCACTGACGAGCGCCGACACGTCGCTCAAAGCACGCGCAGCACACGGGCTGGCTCCTCCGGCGCCACTGACGTGCCCCAGGCCTGGCGGCGGTAGTCGCGACCATCCAGTCCGCCGCCGCCGCTAACCCGCTACCCTCGTAGCAGCAGCTACTACAGTTAGAAGCAGCAGCAGCAATAGCAGTAGCAGCAGCAGCAGCCGCAAACCTGCAGGGCTGTGGCGGCGTGTGTCCCATCACCGCGGGGTGGCGGTAGCACCGCCACCACCACCCCCGGGCTGCAGCTGCCCCCTCCTCCTCAACCCCACCTCGGGCTGCAGGGTACCGCGGATCCGCTTGCGCCTCCCCGCCTCCCCGTGTGGTCGCGCGCGGGCCCGGGCGTTATACCGTATCCCACATGTGGGCTAGGGGACAGCCAAATGGCGCCGGACCTGCAGGCAATCGCGGACAGGCCGCCGCCGCAGGTGCAACCGCGCCGCCGCCTCGATGTGTGTGTGTGTTGGGGGGTTGAGGGGGTCAGGGAGTGATATGCTCCTTTATATACCGTAAGAATGAGTCACTGCGGACGTTGTTGGGTTGGGGGGCTGGATCTAGGCACGGTCGCATTGTGATGCGTCCCGTCGACGCGGACAGCGGCTTTGGATTTGCGTAGACTTTTTCCGATTGCGTAGACTTTCTGATTGCGTGGACTGTTAATAGAGCAAGTGCAGCTGCACGAGTCTGATAGGTTTGTAGTACATCTGACGGTTGGGACGTGCCTAGATATATTGAACCCGGCTCGCGGGCCAGGGCCGGGCCGTACGTCTAGACCTCGAGTTTGGGGGCTAGCCTGCAGCAGTGCCGTACATAGAATGGTAGCCTGTTAGGGACACAACGCCTTAGGGCACCCCATGCACGAGGTAGCGCCTACCTCGTACCGGTACTGGCATTTTCGTTGGGGAGTTGTTCGCATCGGCGATGCATGTCGTCAGGACCTGTTATCCGTTATCCAGCACCGAGCACATTTTGCACGACGGCAGTCCTGGACGGACGCCGGGACTTGCGCTGGGTTCGGCATGTGCCGCCTCCTTCGTTGGGCCCTTCAGCTCTCGACGAGAGCGAGAGGCTGTAGGAGGCGAGCCAGCGCAGGCGCTGCGGTTACGTTCGGGAGCAGTTGGGTTCGTCGTTTGGCCGCAGTTGGGGTCCGTCCATCCGCTTTAAAGCCGTCCATCCACTCCAAACGGGTCCACCCACCTACCCACCAGCGACGTCATGCATTGTGTTGTGGTGTGGTGTGGTTTGCGCAAGGGCGGTTATGAACGCCTGTAGTCGTCCTGCGCCCCTCTCCCTGGAGAGGCGGGAGGCACACACCAGGGCCACAGACTCACTTGCCAACGGGGCACCAAAGAGGGCCTTCCCTCCCCCGCGGGGTGCGGCCTATACGTGGATAACCCCCCGGGGTGCAAAGGCATTCGGGCCTCCCCTTCCAAGACTGCTGGATCCCAATCACAACGGGGATTCGGTCTCGGGTCAATCACATCACACCAACCCCACCACCGCTAGAGTCACAGCCACCGACAGCCACGGGGACCCAATCCACGGGGTCGTCACAGCACGCCGCCCGGATTCTGGACACCCGCTCACCTCTTACCGCCGCGCACCAAGCAAGGTAACACAACGTCCTCTCCCCCTCAGTTCACTCGCTCCGACTTCGTATTCCTCACGTCAAGGGGCAACCCAACCGGGCTCCTCCCCACGGGGGAGAGGAGCCCGGTTTACGGGCTCCGGCCTAAACGTCGATACCCCCCCCCGCGGCGAGCCTGATCCTTCACCCGACACGCCGCTCCGACACACGCCCCCCCCATCGACCGCCGAACCAGCCCCCAGCTCCTTTGCGCGCCGGCGCCGGCAGCGTCACCCCTCCAGCCCCGCCGTGCGGAAGCTCTTCCCCGCCGCCTCACTGCCGCTGACGTGACCCCCCAGCTGCGACACCTGTGCACGGACTCCCTGCGCCTCCGCCTCCGGGACGGCCAACTCCAGTCCCACACAGCCGGCTGCGGAGGGGGGGGGCGGCCCGGGACATGGGGAGCAAGGCAGGAGCGTCGGTGGATGAGGGCGGGGGCTGTGGGTGGATCAGATCCTCCACACCAAGCGAACGACTCCCCTTCCCCGGCACCTCACCTCACCGCCCCGCACGCCGGGCCTGCAGGCTGCCCAAGGACCCAACCCCGGGTCGTCAACCCAACGCCCCTCACCCCTTCCCAAGGCCCTCCACCCCCTCCACTGCAAGAGTGCAAGTGCGATACGGCTCCCCTCCGTTCCCTCATGCCCGATTCCGCCGCCTTCCCCCCCTTCCCTCCGCTCCCTCATCACCTCACCCCCTCCTCCGCCCCCCGCCCCCCGCCCGCTTACCGGTTCCCGAGCTCAGCGCCTTGGCCACGGATTTGGACCAGCCAGCTTCCGCCGCCAGCGACCCCGCCGCCGCGGCGCCCAGGCGAGCCTCATTGGTGCGCAGCAGCCAGCCCTGAGGGTGATGGGGGGGGTAATTAGATTGGCCCGGGGAGAGGAAACGCAACGCAGTTGGGGGGAAGTGGGATGTGGGCGCACAGGGTAGCTTTGCGGGACCGAGGCCGGGACATGAGGATGAGGCACAGCGACGGGCCGCGACGGGCCGCGAGGCGACATGTGCCCCTCCCCCTCAACCCCCCGAGTGCACCACCGAGTACAACATACACACACGGGTGCACATGGAGCCGGTTGAGAGACCTCCACCGGGAGGGAGAGAGAGAGAGGGACAAAGACAGAGACAAGGACCCCTGTCAAGGCATGGGAGCTGAGATGGGTTGGGGCTTGGCCCAGCCCGGACTTGGCCGCGTTCGACACTGGCAGGACGCAATCGTCCCCCCCTGCGCGCCGATTGGCAGGACTCGATTCGCTTCGGAGTTCGGAGTTCTGACTCACCTTGGCCGCAGCGCTCCTCGCAAGCTGCAGCGCCCGCGCGTGCTGCCCACCGTCGAAGGCGACGAACATGTACGACATCCCTTCGGACTGAGGCGAGCGCTGACCGTGCGTGAGCAGCAGGGGAGACTGGAAGCGGAGGGGACGGGGACGGAGGCGGGGGGAGGGGGGGCGGGGGCAAGAGGGCGGGAGGCGGCAGGGTCAGGCCGGGTCGAAGGCAGCAGCGGCAGCGGCACTGCGCCCTGGAGGCACGCGGTGATTGACCGGATTGCAATTCGCGTCTCCGCATCGGGGGCAGCAGCAGAAGTGACATCGGAGACATGTCCTCGGCCAGCGAGACTGCCAGGCGGCCGCGGTGTCGCGTTCTCACCGCGTATTGCCCCCTCCTCCCCCTCCCCCCCAGGACTGCTCTTCCTTATCCCTTCTTCCCCCTTCCCATTCCCGGTTCCGCGCCCCGTGAACCTCCCCCTCGGCCCCCTGCCGACTTGAACACGCGTGTCCCTCGCACAAACACCCACACATACACTCAAACGCACCTGCTCCGAAACCCCGCCCTCGCCCCCGCCCTCCCCCTGCTGCTGCTGCCCCAGTGGCCGCAGAAGCTCCGCCGCCTGGTGGGGTATGGGCTCTAGGAGGGCTGCGGAGGAGGAGGAGGAGGATGGGATCAGGCGCCAGTTGCCGTCCTGGGAGGGGGCGGAGGGGAGCAGGGCAGGGCGCCGGGGGGGGTGGCGGGGACACGTAGGATGCGAGAGTTACAATGAGGGACCACTAGGGTCCTGCGCTGGCGCATTCGAAGTCAACTCAGAACCTCACGTAGGGCATGGGAGGGCAGGGCAGGGCGGGTCAACGAGGGGCATGGGAGGGCAGGGCAGGGCGGGTCAACGAGGGGCATGGGAGGGCAGGGCAGGGCGGGTCAACGAGGGGGTAGGCACCGTTTGCACGGCTAGGGAGTAGTGTTCCAGCCTCCCCTGGAAACCCATTCCATCGTTTGATTCGGAATAGATTTCACTCTCCACTAAACACTAACCCTCAAAACAACATCGGTACGGCAGCTACCCTCAGAAGGGGGCGGCAGCCAGGCGATCCATGTTTAATAAAGGTTGTCAGAACGCGGCGCTTGGGGGGGGGGTGCGGGCAAGCCCGGAGTGGGAGCCCGGAGTCCTCTGCGGCACACCCACACACCGTGGACCCTCCGCGCCGCTGTCGTATACCGTACGCGCCGTACCTTGGGTGTGAAGTCAAAGATGTCGTACCAGAAGTTGTGGAAGATGCCCAGCTTGGCGTGCCTCATGTGGTCTGTTGAAGCGGCTCGAGGGAGGGGATTTGGACCGGGGGGGATCAGGATTGGGGGGGCCTCAAGAGCAGATGACATTCCAAGTAGAAGGGCAGCTGAGCTGACAGCCGACAGGCTGACAGTCCTAGTGGAAAAGCAAAATGTAAACTAGTCAGGCTAACAAAGGTGGCCAGGATCGGGGAATGGAGCGGAGCGGGCAAGGGAGCCAGTCTGGCGGAAGAGGGAGACGGGGCCCGGGGCGGCAGTCACGAGGTCGGCAGCTGGACGGCGGCGCGCTGATACACACAGCGCGACAGGCAGCATGAAGGGTGGAGGGCATTGACCTGACCCAAGGAAGGCCCCAGGCGCGCGACTGGTCCTCGCCCGGTGCGGAAGAAAGGACGCCCCGCCCCACCACGTCCCTTTGATTCACGCCCCGCCCCGCCCCGCTATCTTCCCCGGTGGGTTCGCACCCAGCAACCCCACCATAGGCAACTGGTACAGCACCGGCCACTACCAGCAGCAGCAGCAGCAGCAGCAGCAGCAGCAGCAGCAGCAGAAACCTAACAGCACGCCCCACAGAAACCTAGGGGGTGGGCCCAAGGGGGGCAGCAGAGGGGGACTGCGTCGCCGTCCCCCCAGGACTCCACGCGAGCGGAAGGAACTGCCGCACGTACCTCCCAGCTCCGGGTACGGCAAGTCCAGGCAGGAAAAGCTCATCTGCAGTACGCACGTGTGGCGGCGGTTGGCAGTTGGGACATGTTACACAGTTGTGGCCGTGTGATTGTGGCAGGTTCGTTAAGAGCCACTTGCGCTACTGACGGGTCGAACAACGCGGGAGACTGTTGTCCCCGCGTATCAAACTTTTGCCGCTCCCCAGTCCCCACCACCGAACTAGGGGGCGGGGCCCTCCCTCGACCCCCGTCCCCCGACCCCTGTCCCCCGACCCCCGTCCCTCGACCCCCGCCCTCCGCTCCCGGCCACGAGCCGCAGCGCCGCAGCGCCGCCCCCAGTGGCCGGGAAGGGAGCCCTGCGCTCTCACTGCCGCGCACCCACTGCCGTACGTGCGTCGTACACGCACATTGCTGGAAGACTCGACGATTGGTTTGGTACGGCAGTACAGCGCGACCTGGCAGCCATTGCAGTCGCGCGTCCTGCGGCGGGCCCAGTACGGCATCGTACGGCACGACAGGGCACGCGCAATCAATGACGACGCATGCATGCATGCATGCATGCGGACACAGCCTGCCCGTGAGCTGAGCACAACTGGAACCCTCCCGGGAGCCCAACGGCCCCACAGCCGTACGACCTCCCGCCGCCATGCCAAAGCGTCGCAACCTTCCCCAGCCGGGAGGGAATTCCGGGAGAGGTGTGTGAGCAATGCCGTGAGGGAGGGAGGGTAGGGCGACCTCTAACCGCCAACACGCACCGGCAGCGAGTTTGGCCTTTCGCGTGTTGGCATGTGCCCCGCCGCGGCAATGCAGGGGTACCGAGGGGTGTGTGTGTGTGTGTGTGCATAGCGGCGCACTGGGCCCCGGTGCGCCAAGCCATGCCCATGTGGTTTTGATCCCGACGATGACCCAACCGCCCGCCTGTTGAGCCCCGTCTCCTCCACGCCCCCCCCCTCCCACCCCCCCTGATACCGTTTACGGGCTTCGGCCTATACGTGGATACCCCCCCCGGCGCCCTCCCCTCCCCCCCCTCCCCTTTCTCCCGGGTTCTCACCTGAGTTGTCGACACACCACAGCCAAGTTGCACGAGGTGCAGTCCCGAATGAACACCGAGCCGTCGGTAGGGCCTGAGGGGGGTTATCCACGTGTAGGCCGGGAGCCGGGGGGCAGCAGCAGCAGCAGCAGGGAGATGGGAGAGGGAGATGGGAGAGGGAGATGGGAGAGGGAGACGGGAGGGGGAGGGGGGAGGGGGGAGGCAGGAGAAGGGGGGAAAGGGAGGAGGAAGGCGCCCCGATTGGCTGATAGGAAGGCGTGAGGCATGTGCCTATGACCAGGGAGGAGTTCGAAGAAAAGCAACGACAGCGCAACGCACCGATGTACACGCGGCAGTTTTTGCAGTCGTCCATGGTGACCTGCCCGGTGTGGTCCAAGATGTAGATGTCGCAATTCTGAGCGCGGAGGGCGGTCGAGGGAGGGTGCAGGCGATGTCAAAACAGGGTGGGGGTGGGGGTAGCAGCGCGGGCAGGCCGGGGCGAGCGACATGGCCGTGGGAGCGACCTGGCGAAACAGGGCGCGAAGTTATGGCGTTGGACAAGCCATCGCATGCTGGCATGTGGCAGCTGAAGGTTGGAAAGACTGCTCGTCCACCCGGATGCAAAATATCGGTAGTCTTCTTTGGACGGTCCAACTCCGGTCCTACCCGACCCCTGCCTCTCCGGTGCCAAAGTGCTCACCTCGCACTTGTCGATCATAAAAGATTGTCCGTTGATGGAGCCAGGAGGTTTGATCTTCACTTCGTTTTGGCCGCCAACGAACTGAAAGTCTTTGGGGTCAAGGTTCGGCCGCGGAATGTTGACTACGTTGCCCGACGCCGCAGCAGTTTTGCCCTTCTTAGCTGCCGGTGGCGAGGCTGACTGGGCTTTTCCATCCGCAGCCTGCTGAGCAACAGGTCATTGAGTTCGCTTTTCGGGCCGTTTCGGCGTCGCATGCTGCTACTGCCAAACGGCCGGGCCGTGAGCGAACTAACCGTGTCCTCGTGATGCGTATCGACCTCGTCATTTCCCGACAGAGCATATTGGCGAGCTCGCTTCTCCTTCCCGTTGACGCAACCCATGTCGACGGCGTATGTATATTGTCTCAATTATCGTGTCCGTAAGTAATTCGAAGCCTCTGCTACCGATCAATAATTTCAGGAACGCAGGTTAAAAATAGCCGGGCGCCGCTGTGCCAAAGAGTTGGTCATCTACACGCGCGAATTGCTCCCACGTGTCAGGTGTGCGCACTGTAACGTTCCCACAATGAAATAAAAAGCGAATATGCATCACGTCAGTACGTAAGCATGTCGCTTTCCGCGATGGTCCGATGGATATGAGCTTTAACGCGTCCGTACATCATCGTACGCCGCCCTCAGTCGCGACCGTTCCGGGCCTTCTGCTTCAGGCTGTGACGCGGCTTCCCCACGCCCAGCTTCTTGTGACCCACAGGCAAGCCACCCTTGCCGCCCCTGCCCTTCACAGCACCACTCCCCAGACCTCCTCGATCGCCGCTCCCGCCACCGCCGCCCTGTCCCCCCGCCATCTTCGCCTTCTTCGCCACTCGCTGCTGGCCCTTCTGCCCTTGCCCCTCGCCCTGCGCCTTCGGCTTGCCCTTGCCCACCGCCCCGCCCTGCTGCCGCTGCTGCTGCCCCTGCTGCTGCTGGGCGCGCCCGCTCGGACCCGCCCCGCCATCGCCTCCAGCGCCCTTCCTGCCCCGCTTTCCCCTCCCTGGCCCCTGCCGCCCCCGTCCTTCCTCCTCCTCCTCCTCCTCCTCCTCCTCGCGCACCCTCCGCTTGCCCCCTAACCGCCCGCCGGCCGCCCCGACCGCCGCCGCCCCTCGCTGCTGACGAGCGCCCCGCGAACCCGCCCTGGCCCCCACTTCCTCCTCCTCCTCCTCCCCCTCCTCGTCGTCATCGTCCTCATCGCCGCTGCCGCTGCCGTCGCTCTCATCGTCCTCGTCGTCATCTCCGCCGTACACCTCATCGTCATCGTCGTCGCCGTCGTCCGCTGGCACCACCTCAAAGCCCGGATCATCGTCCAACCCACCGCCACCGCCGCCGCCACGAGCCTTCCGCTGCTGCTGCTGTTGCTGCTGTCGGGATCCGGCCTTGCTACCGCCGGGCTGTTGCTGCTGCTGTTGCTGCTTTGCAGCTGCGGGCGGCTGCGCTACCTGTTTGCCTTTCGCCACCGCCGCCGCAGCAGCAGCGCTGCCCGCCTTGGGTTCCTGCTTTGGCCGCGCAGATGAGGGAGGGAGGGAGGGAGAAAGGGAGGGAGGGTGGTCAGGGAGTGATATGCTCCTTTATATATGGTAACAATGTGACACTGCGGAGGGGGGCGAGTGTGGCAGCCCAAACAGGCAATAGGCTAACAAGCTGACAGACGTAGAAGGTATGAAGGCGGCGTCATGTCATGTCATGTCATGTCATGTCATGTCATGTATTGGGAGGTCAATCGAAATACAACAAGGGCGATGAGGGAGGGATGGAGGGAGGCAAGGCAGTGGAGGGCGTCAAGGGGACGTGTGCCATCACGGACCCATGGGTCGGTGGCCCTCTGGCCCTTTGGTAGGTGGTGTCGTGGTGGGAACGGACAGAATGACGTCGGAAAGAAGCCAAGCAGACGGGGCGCGACTCGGCACAAGAGAGGGCGAGGCGAGCGAACGCTAGAGCCCCGTACCAAAATGTCTCCCTGTACGGCAGTTAGTCGGGAGGGTACGGCAGTTCGTACAGGACCACGGAACGCCCCGTTGCGCGGCGAGCCGCCCCCATTTCCACCGGCCCGCACCAGCCGCCCACCTTGGCGCCCGGCCCGCCGGCGTCGTCCTTCTTCGCCTTCTTCGCCGCCGGCGCAGCCGCCTTCCCCGCCGCCGCCGCCGCCGCGGCAGCGGGCTTGGGTCCCCGCCGCGGCGCCGTCGCGTCCGGGTCGACGGCAGCCAGGCACGTCAGGCGGGCGTTTGTGGAAACCTGTGCCGTACATGTCGCCGCCGGCGCGCCGCCTCCGGCTGCGCCGCCCCCGCCTCCGCCTAGTTTCCTGGTGTCCCACAGCTTGATTGTGCCGTCACTGGAAGCGGTGGCTAGCGATGTGGGCAGCTTGTCCGGACCTGCGGGGAGGGAGCGGGAGAGCGATTAGCGGGACATCAGGACAGTGGGAGAGCTGGACAGCGGGGCAGCGGATACCGGATTTACCGGGAGGCGTGCGTGGTGGTACTTCCCCCTTCACGCACCGCCCCATTCTGCCACCATTTCGCGAGGTGGCCCTGCGCGTTGGGCCGGTGTGGTGGGGAGGCGACTCCTCACGGTCCCGCCACCTGGCCCCCCCGGTCCTGCATTTCGCCCATCTCCGTCCTCATGGCCCTGCCCTCATGGCCCTGCCCTCATGGCCCCCCTGCTGGCCCCCGTGTGATGGTCCCCTCCCCCGCCTCACCCCGCTGCATGATCGCCATGCCCCTCACTCGGCTGCCGTGCGCCCGCTCCCATCCTCCCGCCCAGCCGCTGCTCCGCACGTCCCACACCCGCACGCTGCCGTCCTCCAGCCCCAGCAGCAGCAGCTGGTCGGACTGGGAGGCGGCGGACAGGATGCGGCGGGGGGCGGTGGCGGCGGCGAGCAGACCGCCCTCGCCCGAGGTGCTGCGGAGGGAAAGGGGGGGGGGGTGCCGCCGGTTAGGGTTGGGGGGTTTGGGGGTTTGGAAGTTTGGGGGTTGGTTAGAAAAAAGACATCGCAGCGGAAAGACGGAGAGCGAGTAGAGTTGGAAGAGGGACCGGGGGGGTTGGAAGGGTGAAGTAGTGTGATGGTCCAATCAGGCCCAGCGGCCCAGCACACACGGGCGCGCGGCGCCGCAGCCGGGCCCCTGCTGGTGGTGGTGGTGGTGGTCCCATGCCCCTTCATCCCCCTCACCCCAAAGCCGTCTCCTCCCTCAACGCTCCCCCCCTCCCTACCCGTGCACGGTGATGCGGTTCCCCGCGATGAGGAAGTAGGTCTCCCCTCCCTCCAGGAAGGCCACCTCGTCCGCCTCCGTCTCCAGGGGGGCGGTGTAGGTGCAGCGGCCCTTGGCCAGGTTCCACATGCGGATGGAGTTGTCCCTGCAGAGCAAGGATTTTCGGGATCCAAGGCAAGCGCGATAATTTTTAGGAATTGAGAAACGCGGGATTCGAACCTCTGCGGTCACAGGGATATTGGATCACGGGCTCCGCTCCCGACCGCCCTACAGCCTCACCGGGCGGTGGAGAGCGCCAGTCGGCCGCTGGGGTGCACCGCCATACTGTTGACGGCAGCCCGGTGGCCCCGCATCACCTGAGGGGAGGGGAGGGGAGGGGGGCAGGGGGAGGGGGGCCAACCCAGGGCCGAAACGAAGGGAGGGGACCGGGGCCCACAGTGAGGCCGAGGTGGAGGTGAATGCGGAGGTGGAGGTGGAGGTGGGCAATGTTCCAGGCATCAAGCAAGGCCAGCAGGGCAGGGCAGGGCAGGGTAGGGCAGGGTAGAGAAGGACAGGGAAGGACAGGGCAGGGCAGGGCAGGGCAGGGTAGAGAAGGACAGGGAAGGACAGGGCAGGACAGGGTAGGGCAGGGCAGGACAGGGTAGAGAAGGACAGGGAAGGACAGGGAAGGACAGGGTAGGGCAGGGCAGGGCAGGGTAGAGGACAGGGCAGGGCAGGGCAGGGCAGGACAGGGAAGGACAGGACAGGACAGGACAGGGCAGGGCAGGGCAGGGCAGGGCAGGGCAGGGCAGGGCAGGGCAGGGCAGGGCAGGGCAGGGCAGGGCAGGGCAGGACAGGGAAGGACAGGACAGGACAGGGCAGGGCAGGGCAGGGCGGGGCAGGGCAGGGCAGGGCGGGGCAGGGCAAGGCAGGGCAGGGCAGGGAAGGACAGGGAAGGGCAGGGTAGGACAGGGAAGGGCAGGGTAGGGCAGGGCAGGACAGGGTAGAGAAGGACAGGGAAGGACAGGGCAGGACAGGGTAGGGCAGGGCAGGACAGGGAAGGACAGGGCAGGGCAGGGCAGGGCAGGACAGGGAAGGGCAGGACAGGGCAGGGCAGGGCGGGGCAGGGCGGGGCAGGGCAGGGCAGGGCAGGGCAGGGCAGGGCAGGGCAGGGCAGGGCAGGGCAGGGCAGAGCAGGGCAGGGCAGGGCAGGGCGGGGCAGGGCAGGGCAGGGCGGGGCAGGTGGGGCAGGGCAGGGCAGGGCAGGGCAGGTGGGGCGCACTGCGATCTGCGCTCCAAAGCACTCTGCGTGTGCCGCCTCCCCCCTCCTCCGGTCACCGAACTGCGGTACGTGTCGCCGGTACTGCCGTACTGCTGTCGTACCTTGAGGTGCTCCCAGTCCCTGCAGCGCCAGATGTTGATGGCGCCGTCCGCACTGCCGCTGAGCATGTGACTGGGGGTGGAGCGACCCTGGCGGAATGGAGGGGGAGAGAGACGGGGGGGGAGGGGGTTTGAAGAGTGAATTTGCAAGAATGAAGTAAGAAGGGATGGTACAGCAGTTTGACCGAACGGGCAAAGAGAGGAAGGGAAGGAAGAACGCAGCCAACGCGGCGGCATGTTGGCGAGTCTTTCGTCTTTGCGCACGCTCGAAAAGGGCTTCCCCCCCCCCCAGACGGTATCTTCGCTGCGGTATCTTCATTTTTACCCCCTAGACGGTCGCTGCCGTACCGCCGTATTCCCATACCTCCGGCGTGTAGAACTCCAGGCAGGGCACCGCCCCGTCGCAGGGGTTCATCAGCACCCCCAGATCCCGCTCCGCCTGAATCAAGATCCGGATCAAGATCAAGATCAGGATCAGGAGAAGCAGCGGCGACAGCAGCAGCAGTGACAGGGGCGGGAGCAGCAGCGGCAGTCCTATGTCAGCATCAGCATTAGTGGTATCAGCGCCAGCATTTAAGTAACACACTAGTAATTCAGAACAAGGCGCCAGCATCGGTACCAAAATCGAGGCTGAGCATCCGCGTATGCGTTCGGATGCGCGTCCGAATGAGCGTCAGAATGGATGCCGGGGAGAGGATAGCCGAAGCATCGAGATGTTTGTAAGGAGGGAGCCAGGAGCATTTGTCGGGGCCAGCCCCCGAACCCCAACAGAAAGCCATACGACAGTGCGACACAGCCGTCGTACCTTCATGTCGTACATGTGGATCAGGTCATCTGCCCCGCCTGATACGACATAGGGCCCCGCAGCGACCAGGCACTTGACGGCGCTCTGGGGCCACGGGAGGGGCCAAGGGAGGGGGGAGGGGGGGAGAGGGGTTCGGTCAACCGGGCGGCTGCACTAACAGTCTTATTGGTTCGGGGGGCGGGAGGGTTTAGGGTTATCCACGGGGGTATAGGCCGGAGCCTGTAAACGGTAACGTATCAGAAGAATCCTTTCCGACTGCAAAATAACAGCGAGGTAAATTTGCAGGCAGCAGGGGACGTTACATACAAACCGGGGGACGGTTTTCCACGTATCGGCCGGGGCCCGCGGGGGGCAGCAATGAGCCCGCTGGCGGGTGCAGACCGCACTGAGGTTCTTTGAGGAGGCTCCCACGTGCAAGCGCCGGTACGGCAGGGTTGTCGGGGCTCGGGTGACGGCAGGGTTGTGGGGGTTGGGGCCTTGCGCGCCCCCTTTCGGCTGACAGCATGGCAGGGGTCGCAGCCGGAGCAAAACGACGAATTGAGGAAGACATGAGAGGCCTTCATCCCATAGAGTGTTTCTCGGCGGGTCTGTCTGCACCCGAGCGGCCCAAGGCACGGAGGCCCTGAATGCACGGGCCTGGCCCGGGCTCCGAAACCGCACCCGCCCGCCCGTCCGCGGGTGTCCTCGTCCAGCGCACCTTGTGCGCGGCAAAGGTGTAACGTTTTACAATTTCTTGTGGCTGCAGCAAAGGGCGCAACGTACAGTGGGGAAGCGGGGAAGTTAGGGATGCCGAACGTCGGAAGTATCCGCCGCCGCCGATATCGAATGAAGGCGACTCACCTCCGAGCAGTCCGCGGACGCTGAGAACCCGAATATGAAGCGCTCGTAAGAGCCGGCGAATAAAAACATATTCGGCCCAGCGCGCAGGCACGGCTGCGCGTCGGCAATGTTCAGTCAATTTGTGAAGGTGTTGTTTAAACTGAACGATGAGTAAGCTTAATTATTTATTACATATACATGACACAACAACCAAACCACGTCTTTTGCTGTTCGCTCGGCTTCAAACGAAACCTGAGGGCCTTCCTTCCGCGCTATTCTCTTCCCAATTGCGTATCGGCGGAAAGCTTGTTCTGAGTTCTGAATTGGAAGTCAACGAACGCCGGAATAGGTGCCGTACCTGCAACCAGAAACAACGAACACTTGAACGAACTCCCCCGCAATTTACGCAATTCACCAACTCCAGTTCCGCCAGTTCCGCCAAGCCCAGTCGACCAATCCTGAGGCAAATGGTGCCACTGATGAAACGATCGGCCGGCTGACGCGGCCAACGAGGTGAGATGGTGCTGAGCGCCGTGCTGCTGACCACCGGCATGCTGCTGAGCTGCGCTGATGAGCCGCAGCGGGGGTGGGTGCGTGTTGGGAAGGGCGCTGCAGCGGAGGGGCGCTGCAGCGGAGACGGATGGCGCTGCTGACGGGGCTGGGGTGTGGCCACTGGCCAGACGGCCACTGGCCCAAACCCGGTGGCGGCATCGGCATCGTGGTGACTGGTGAGCCGCACGGCTGGTGCCGTACCTTGGCAGTGCGGCGAGCGAGGAGCGACGCTGGCATAATGACGTCGGCACCCGCTGTGGCATATGATGCAGCGCGCACAGAGTGCCAACAGGGCGAGCCGTGGAGGTCCAGCAGCTGCGGAGCGCGGACGGAGCCAGAGCAGGAGAGCAGGCGGACGGGGAATGCCTGGTTGCGGTGATGAATGTGGCGTGAATGGCAGCTGAATGGCTTGATGCCGTTGGCGTTTGTCTTGCTGCGGGCGTTGTGCGCGTGCGTGCGTGCGTGAGGTGCGTGCGTGTACCGAGAGGGGCCGGACCGGCCAGAGCAGCCCTGTGTAGCGAGCGCCGCATCTGCCTTCTGGAGGGGGGGGGACAAATCAGAGGATATCAGGTCTGCCTTCTGGGGTGGGTGGGTGGGTGGGTGGGTGGGTGGGTGGGTGGGTGGGTGGGTGGGTGGGTGGGTGGGTGGGTGGGTGGGTGGGTGGGTGGGTGGGTGGGTGGGTGGGTGGGTGGGTGGGTGGGTGGGTGGGTGGGTGGGTGGGTGGGTGGGTGGGTGGGTGGGTGGTAAAACAGAAGATGTCAGATCTGCCTTCTCTGCGGATGGGCACCACGGCAGCGGCAAGGCCCCACGCCCCTGCCTTGCTTTTGCTTGCTGCCTATTGCCCTTGCGGTAGTGGTGATTGTGGCTTCGCCTTTTCTTTTTTTATTTATCCAGATTGTCCCCACCTCGCGAGGGCTGGGCCTCAAGGTCTTCGCGGCAAGCTTCACATCTCGCCCTCAAACAGACGAACGGGGAACCTTCTGTGCACCTATGGGAAGAGTACTGGCTTTCGGCGTCGGGGCTGGTGTGCTGGGAGGATTCAGCTCTGCGAGCGGCCTGTGCGTGTGCTGGGTAAGCGGTTGAGCGGAGCTTCGGCGTGGTGACGAGCAGTCAACCCAGAACTGGCACTGACAGGGGGATTCCGACGAGTATCAATAAACATAATAGTAACATACATAATGAAAGCTGGACCCTGCGCGTCGCGTGTTATGGTCCTGGCAAAGTTCTGGAACGTTCTTTTGGGACCCGTGGGACAACGGTCGCAAGCCCATGCGGATGCTAGATTCGCACGACATTCGCAGCACCCAGCGAGCAGCGCACCCTGATAACGGATGAGGTGCCATTAATGAATAGGTTACACGGCAGGCTCGACAGCCTGCAATAGGAGTGCCGAAAGCAGCTCGAACGCGCATAGGACTAACCATGCAGAATCCAAATGTGTGCAAAGTATCCAAGATGGAGCGCAGCATTATGGACTAAAGGTTAAATTACTTCCGGGCACCCAGTGAATTCGTCCCGACTTGTGCATCCTTGGAAGGATGGGCCATGGAAATTCGACAGGACTTGATTAGCCTCCTTGACCCATTCTGCTGCTGCTCATTCTTTCCTGTTATGATGAGATATCCATTCACGCAATTGCTTTTCTGAGGATTTGCACAGCCCAGAAACGGGGTACCCGCCGAAGCGACCGACTCGCACCTAGGTCGCGGCGACGATCACGCCCCAATTGCGCTCAACTGACGCACAAATGGCAAGTTGCACACATGCAAAAAGGTGTTCGTCGTATTTTGGTCTCATCTGAAAGAGAGGTCGACGCCAATTTCCCCACCCTGGAGCTCCACCTTCAGGAACGTTTACACCGCAGAGATGGCGGCGCTTGGTGTAATTGCCTTTAGCTTCTTTTGGGTCGCTATAATCCTCGCTGGTCGTGGTCGACTTGCGCGCTCCTGACGGTGCTTAGTCTGCTCTATCCAGTAATTGATCCGCGCGCCGCTCCATCACTGCTCTGACAGATGAGCGTCGCCTATGCCTGTTAGCAGCAGTATGCATGTCTTTGAGCCGCTAGCTGAGCCCGTAGCTGTCGACCGTCCAGCCGTTATCGCCAAGTTCTCTGCTGCCTTCGCCGACGTGAGTACCATCGTGCGGGTCCGCGTCGGTTGATTACGGCCTGCTTACATAGCGCTGCGTCTATTGTTGCTCTGTTTCTTAGTGAATTGCAATGTAACATCCAGCGCCAGTGCGCGCCGCAGCGATTGCGCCCGGTCGCTCGCCGACGGTGCAATTTGAAGCGTGCCAACCGCACATGCCCAACAGCGCAGCATTTTTGCACGTGTAGGGAGCACCAGAATGCATGTCATTGTCATGGTCGTTGCTGGATTGCCGATTGATGCGCGGAACTCGTCGGCCGGTTGTCTTTGCGTCGCATCCTGCACGGGTCGCTTTTTGCAAACTGCGGGGCCAGCGTTGATCCATTCATCCTCATGGTCTCATTTTCAACTTTCTTGCCCCGCCCTGCCGCCTGCCTTACCTTTCCGCCTGCCTGCAGTGCGTCAAGTTCCCGAGCTAACATTAGCTTCACCCTCGAGGGAACTAGTTAGCGAGCTGCAATAGTTTTGTCCCGCAAACCGGTTAAGTAGAGAGTGATTTTTTCCAACACAGCACCCAGTTCCTGTGGTCTCCCCAAAGCCCAAAAGAAAGCAACCGTCCTTCTGTCAAGAGGAAGAAATGTCGCCTTTGTCGTCCGACTCGCCGATCCTGGCCGCGCCCATCTTTGAGGGCAGCGAGAAGCGCATCGAGGTGGATTTCCGCCTGGGGCCCAACGCCCCCGCGAATGGCCTCCGCGCCGTCCCGCGCGATACCCTGGACGAGCTTATGACTCTGGCTCGCTGCTGCATCGTCTCGTCGCGGAGCAACGCTCAGATGGACGCGTATGTGCTGTCCGAGAGCAGCCTCTTCGTGTATCCCACGAAGTGGATCCTCAAGACGTGCGGCACCACGCGCCTGCTGAACTCGGTGCCGCGCCTGCTGGAGGTGGCCCGCGCCCTCGGTCTGGAGCCCCGCCGCTGCAAGTACAACCGCGCCAGCTTCCTGTTCCCGGAGAATCAGGTACGGGCTTATGTGTGTGTAGAATTTGAGTGTGTATGGGTTTGCCTGCTTTGCTGAGATTGACTGGCGGGACGTTCGGCGTTGTGAGAACAGAAATTTTGAGGCCTGGATTCAAGATCTCTGCCGTACGTTTTTGCATTCCGTATGGAGTTCACATTTCCAATTATCAGGCTTTGAATCGGGGCTGCTTGGCAATCCAAAGCTTTGCCTTTTTGTGGCGGTGCACCTTCTGACCTTGAGAGCACACACAGCGTCCTCACCAACCTATGCTCGTTCCTGCCTCCCCCTCTCCCCCCTCTGCCCCTCTGTACTACAACAGCCGTTCCCGTACACTGCCTTTGAGCACGAGGTCGGCTTCCTGGACGAGCACTTTGGCGCCATGTGCGCCAACGGCGGTACGGCGTTCGTACTCGGTGAGCCGTACCAGGGCCTCCAGTGGCACGTCTACCTGGCGGACGACATGCGCCCCCTGGAGCCCAGCTTCAAGCCCACCTACAACCTTGAGGTGTGCATGACGGAACTCGGCAACGAGGCGGCGCAGCAGTTTTTCCGCAACGAGCGCTTTGTCAGCGCCGAGCAGACGACAAAGGACACTGGCATTGCGGCGCTCAAGCCGCGCGCGCAGATTGACGACTACGTCTTTGAGCCCTGCGGCTACTCGATGAATGGAATCGACGGCACGGGCCTGATTACCATTCACGTGACGCCGGAGGCGCATCAGAGCTACGCCAGCGTTGAGTTTTCGGGCTTTGGGGAGGATCTGGTGAAGAACCCGGGGGAGCTTTTGTCAAAGGTGGCGAAGATTTTCCAGCCAGGCAAAGTCTCGGTGACCTTGTCGGTTGACAAGGTTGATTTGGACGCGGCGGCTTGGGGCACTTCGGTGGGCGCGATCCCGGCGGGCTATGGCCTGCAGGGCGCTGCCAGCCAGGTGTCGCCGTGCGGCGGCAAGGTGGCGTATTTCACGCTGGCTGAGAAGCTGGCGGCGCCTGGGTCGCCCACGACCCCGCTGCACCACGCCGCGTCCTTTTTGTCGGTTGCCACGTCGTCGGATTCTGAGGCGGACGGCAACGGCAGCGAGCCTGAGCAGGAGGCGGTCGCCATGGCCTGAGTTGTCTGGCTGAAACGGTGTGATGGATGCGGGGGGGGGGAGGAGACGAGACGAGACGAGGCGAGAGGGGCAGGGAGGGTCATTGGGGACTCGAGCGGCAGCCCAGGAGGACTACGTTGGAACGAGCACTGGGAGTATCTGGGCAGGTGGGAGGAAGGAGTTGTGGGGGGTGTTGCTGGCATGCCAGGAGGAGGTGAGGGGGCGGGAGGGAGGGTTCTGTGCGCGCTCGGTGTGGAGGCGAACGCTGCGCCGGGCTCTCTCTTGACGCTTGAATGATGGCAGAAAAACGCGTTATATACACACGGTGGCCTTGCTGTTTTGCGTGCAGCATTCCTCGGATGGATTGGATCAGATCATCAAACCTTGAGATGCTGCTGCATTGCGTGTCGTGCCTCTGCTCGCCGTGTTGGCTTTGCGCCCTGACTGGCGACGGACAGATGAGCCGCGCAGCGTTGTTCAGGAATGGCGGCCGCCTTCCCACAGCTTGAACCTCCCGGACGAAGATGCCTTGAGCACCCCTCGTGTCTAAGTAGTAGTTGTCGTTGTTGTGCTCGTGTCTCGTTGGCTCTCGTCCTCGTCCTCGTCTCTCTATTCCCGTGTTGTATCACATCAGATTCGGCGGATGATGAAGCGGTCATTGACAGGAGCATTTTTTCTCCGTTTCGGGGTTCCACCACATTGTTATGGTGCTGGGCCGATGATTGGGAATGGGGGTGTCGGGCGCTCTTGATCGCTTTTTTCTTCGCCGACCTTTGCAGACCCGTCCGGTTCCGTACTGGGCAGTGACAGGGCTGGATGGCGGAAGGGGTGCCGGTTTTTATAATTGCGTCTTTGCGAGGCTTTGTTGACGCAACGGTGCTACTGGAAGTCGTGCTGTGATTGTGGTGATCTGCCTCCCAGCACACGGGGTTGTTTATTGAACACAATAAAATAAAAAGTTAGGTTTGGTCTTGCCGGGACTTAGCGCAGCCGTTTCTCTTCCCTCGAGGTGTTCTCCACATCTTGCCATCTGTGGCTTGAGTTGTTGGGAGACGATATATCGCAAGTTTGTTTTTCAGTTGGAAGAGAAGAATTGTGAGCGTTGCCTGTCTAGTTGAATTTCCATTCACATCGTCTTGAGAGAGCGCGCACGCACGACGGCAGGTTTTTGAGGCGTTTTGATGTCTTCTCTCGAGGGGACTTGCCTCCATTTGACAGTGGCTGGGTGTTCACATCGGAACGCTCTCTACGGGCCCCTTTTGCTGGCCCGAACAAGGGGTTTTGTCCGCCCCACTAGCTTGTTCCCGGCATCTGCTGCCGGCAACCCCCTGTGCTTTTTTACTACGTCGCTACTATCGATGACGCTTTAATGATGGCGCGACGATTTCAGCGCTGCACACACGAGTGCACACATGTAACAATATGGCTTTGGATGTACAGTATATTTCGCACTCTCCACGGAAGTTGCTCCTTCCGGTATTCATGGTGCCACGCCGTGGCCGCCGTGCGTCCGCCCCCCCTGGTCCCATGACCCCAGCCCACCATGGCTTCGGCCAACAGCGTAGAGACGTTTGCATACGAACAGCGACATGGCTTGACTTCCTCTCTTGAGTGTGCCGGCAAGGCTGCGTTCGAAGGTCATGTGTGTCATTCTCGTCGTACTGGCAGGGTTTCGCTGCGACTAGCGCCACTGTCGCTGCCACCCGTTAATAAGCCCGGCCGTGTCCATCCCTGAACCCGGCATATACGGATGAATAAGTGAATCATGAATCATTTATCGCCTTTCAGTGGAGCCAACTGCAGTGTGGTACTTTACGGCATGGTACGGTGCAGTGCGGCACGGCATGCCGCGCGCATGCTGTGAACGTTTCGTTTGTGCGTCTTCGCTACCGTACTTCACCACTTCTGAAGGGCCTGCAAGGATTGCCGATGTGCGGCGCCGCTGCGCCTGCGCAGCACCCCCGGTGCACCCCATCTATCCGCTTTGGCAGCAGCGCGTGGAGCACAGGCAAGCGGAGCCTTGGACTGCGCCTGTCGGGCACTGGGCGGGACCCAGGGCAGGGCTGCGGTTCCCTGCCACCGTAAAACATCGAGCTTGGGCGATTGAGAGCGTGGGAGCAGCGCCCCGACCCCTGACGCCCTGAGGGACCAGCGGCCGGAGCCCTCCTCCTCCGCTTCCCGCGCGCGAGAGAATGCTGCTGCCGTACCGTATGCTCTTCGCGCTTCACTCCGAGCGCTGCGTCCAAGCTGGGAGGGGAAGCAACCCTCCAAAACCCCCGGCCCCGGCCCCCGGCCCTCCCCAATAATGTCAGAACCGGGGCGTGTGCTGGCTGCAGGGCAGGGCAGGGCATTCCAGACCACAATGACCCCATCCGCAGTGCAGCGCGACTGCGCGAGGGGGCGGGCCAAGAGGAGCCCAACAGCCCTTCGATATGCGTCACAGCGACCCAGTTCCGTACAGTTGTACGAGGTACGAGGCGTGGGGCGGAATCGCTGGCGGCACGATGGGGTTGGGGGCCCTACACTGTCCCAGCCCCAGGATAAATTTACATGCTGTCATGCATTTAGAACCATGCCCCAACCCAGTTGCGGGTCCTGCTCGTCCGCCCGAACCTGAGGCCCCGAACCTGAGGCCCCGAACTGCGGAGCTTCACCCCGGTGGGGTGCACCGCCCGCCGTTGGGGCCACCGCCGGCTCCCGCAGATGTACGGCGGTACCGCCGACCACACGGCGGTACACAGCTCTTGCAGCAACTACGAAAAATCACGTGGCGGGCCATCCGGGATCCGGCTAGCTGCTGGCAGCCAAGTTGCCGTACGAGCAGGGCTGCTGCCGGCTCCGTGTGCAGTGCAGTTCAGTGCAGTGCAACCACACGGCTGTGCCCGGCTGCTGCCGGCTCCGTCCCCATCCGCCGCTGCGTTTGCATCGTCGCCTCCGTTCCGTTCGACCGCTGCGGTCGTTTTCAGCCCATCAATCCGGAGATTCAGATCTGGGCTGTACCGCTGTACCGCTGAACCGCTGAACCGGGAGCGGGGCCAGGGAGATGCAGCGGGGCCAGTGAGCACGGAAGACAATCCCGGATAGTGCGCACACTCGGCAATGTGCTGCATGAGTACACACACGCCGTCAGATGCAGCAAATTAAGCTGCCAACGGCCAACCAGCCTGTACCTGCCTGTACGACAGTTGGATGCGCATGCGTGTGTTTCTGTGACGTCCCGTCGGCTCAGGGCGAGTCATCGACCCGCACCGCTTGAGGGACGTGAAAAATGGGCAACAGAAGTGACTGCAGAAAGTATCCAGCTTGGCTATGAAGCCAAGTCCCGCCGGTGGGGTTGCGTGGCAGGGGGTAAAATTGTGAAATTGCGGTTTCGAGTCAGTGCGCTGATCCACTCCAATCGCTCATCAGCCGTCAGTGACAATGCCAAGAGTTTATGAATGCTGCTTGTTTTTGTGAGGTGTGTGGGACAAGGACCGCGGAGACCAAACATTCTGTGAATATCTATCGCGTCGCCAGTACCGGTAATGCCGATTCGGGTCAGGGCTTGCAGCGCAGTTCCAAAAGATGCTGCGCATGCATAACGATTCTATCAAATGCAAACAATGTCCTGCATTTCGTCTCGCAACGGCTGGTTGCGGAAACTTCCGAGGGTGCTGCGACGAGGAAGCGGGATAGACGCGCTCGAACGTGTAGCCTGGACGACGTTTCTTACCCCAAGTTCTGCACAAAACGTTTGTCACGATGCTGTCCTCCTCTCGAGGGACATAACCCTGGCCTAGCGCACAGTCCGAGGCGACCGAGGTGTGAATCCGACTGACAGGTGGGCCACGGCTTTAAATCAAATCCCTTCAAGATATTATGCTTCATATCGTTTGCTACAGTTTGGATCTCCAGCGGCAATGCCGGCAAGGCAAATTGTACCAAATCCGACCATATCTTTGCGTTAAATTGTCGTTTGATTTCCCCACTGCTACTCCACACCCATACCTCCGCAATTACATATAAAAAGTCGACATTTAGGACCACACAGCGTTAAAGCGAAAATTTGCAGTACAGCATGGCGCTCTTTCATTTCATAACATCTGAGCAGGGTATCTTTGTAATTTGCTGTATGTAACCATCATCCTAACCCGATCGCGGCTACAGTCTATTGAATTTCCTAGAAAATGCTACTTTACAACAAGCAGGCAGTTAATATTGATATCTGATTCCCTCACCAAAACCAGTGCACCCGCTGCTCAAATGCTTCGTCGCTCCTAGTTGCTGAAAGTAAGCCGACAGCACGCTTGAACGACAACACGTCCAAGTGCCACCGTTTGCGGTGTGGCGGCCAGAACAGACCGCCTTCAGCTGCCGCTGGCGCAGAGCTCATTTGGGTGTGAGCCGTATCGCTTCGGGTGACCGGCAACTGGTTGTAACCCTGCGCAACGGAGCGCTGAACCTCGACCGAAGGTCACTCGGCCCTTCTGAGCGACGCCGGGCCCGCCCCGCCTTAACATGGCCTTCTTCAATCGCCTCTTCCACCGCAAGAGCAAGACGGAATTAGTCAGCAGCCCAGCGCAGCCGAGTTTTCGGCGCTCCCTGACCGACCCTCAACCCTCGTCCTCGGGCCCGGCGCGCGGCCGGAAGTCATCCAGCGATGATAGAGACACGTAAGCTCTTATTTTATGTTACATAGCGCTGCGCCCGGTCCGCTGGGCTTTTCTGCGCCAAGCCCACTCCGATGGCCCTAGCGCGTTAGCCCCGAATGCCTCGCGCCTGATACGCAACATCCGGCTCCCGCGCTTGCCTCCCAAAATCTTGCTTTCAGGGTCGATATGCTGCCTGCAGCAAGGGTAGTAAAGGGGAGGCCGCGGCGAGCAGCCGAGTTCGGCCGCTCAAAGACCAGCATCGATGTCGGCTCGGTCCGGAGCTCCACTTCCTCTGCAACGGATCCCACCACCAGCAGCGCTGATGGAACCAAGAACCAATACCGCCAACTCCGAGCTCTGCACCGATCGCGGTACGTACCGCGTCGAGGCAGTACCGGAGGCGGTACGAGGCTCCGCTGACGCGGCTGCCGCGAGCGGCCGCTGGGCGCGGGGCCGTCGCGGCGCGGCGCGGCGCCGAGCCGGGGTCCGGATGGGGATAAAAAATAAAGATACCGCAGCGAAGGGGGACGGAGACGGCGTTAGCCAACGGACCCGGAATCCAGCAATACTTTCCGATAAGCCCCGTAACCGGATGGGGGAGGGGTTTTTCACGGATAGGCCGGAGCCTGGCGGCTGCTCGGACGTTGTTGCTGTTGTACGCTCCGTGCGTGGGCGCGTGTGACCGGCGATGGTGGCGCGCTGCGGAGGGTTGGGGGTGTTGGGGGCGCGGTATGGGGGGCGGAGGGGCGGAGGGATAAGGGGGAGAGGGGGTGTGGATCGCAGCGCAGCGCTGGGCGCAACTCGGCCCTTCCCAATCCCCCAAACCCCGAGGGAGGGGCCCGGGGGGTTGGGTTTGCTATGCTTCCTGCCCTCCCCTCCCCTCCCCTGGCGTGTCGTGCTCTGGAAGGGGAGAGAGCGGCACACACTCTTGGGCTCGGGCCTGCACGTGGACAGCCCCCACCCCCTCACACACACTCGGGGAGCTGGTGCGTGTGTGTCGCCACCGGGGTGCAACGGCACACGTCGACCCAAAGCCCCCCTCCAACCCGTATTGCCGTATATTATTACCGTTTTCGGACTGTCTGCTGTACCCCGCCCCCACCCCCTCCCCCTCCCTGCACCCCTCCTTCCCCCTTCCCCATTTTGCAACCACCAGTACCGCCGACGCATCGCACCTTCACCTTCAACCCCTCCTCCCCTCCCTCCTCCCCTCCCTCCCTCCCTCCCTCCCTCCCTCCCTCCCTCCCTCCCTCCCTCCCTCCCTCCCTCCCTCCCTCCCTCCCTCCCTCCCTCCCTCCCTCCCTCCCTCCCTCCCTCCCTCCCTCCCTCCCTCCCTCCCTCCCTCCCTCCCTCCCTCTCTCCCTCCCTTAACCCCCTCTCTAACCCCCCTCTAAACCCCACTGCTCCCTCCCTCCCTCCCTCCCTCCCCGTCCCACCCTCTTCCCCCCGCAGTCTGCACACCATCATGGCCGCCCAGGACCGCTCCTCCCGGCGTCAAGTGGTGCTCAAGACCTTCCCGCGGAGCCGCCTGCCCGCCTCCCTGCGCGCCAAGTTGGAGGCGGAGGTGCATGTGCTGAGGGACCTGACGGGGATGCCGGGAGTGGTGCAGTACATAACCCAGTTCGAGGACGAGGAGTGCATCTACATGGTGCTGGAGAGGTGCCCGGGTGGGTGGGGGTGGGTTTGGATGGGTGGGTGTGGGGGTGGGTGGGGGAGGGGGAAGCGGGGGCGGGGAGGATGGGAGTCGGGGGTGGGGTGGGGGGGAGCAGGGAGGGTAATGAAGAAGGTACCGCAGCGGCGGGATGGAGACCAGGGCGACTTCGGCGGATGGAGTGGGAGTCCATGGAGACTTCGGCGTTTGCTGAGGAGGGGCGGTAAGGTGGGGTGGGGGATGTGAGAGGAGTCGGAGAGGGGCAGGATCGGCGCGAAGCAGTCGATGCGGCGAACTTGGCAGTACTCACCACCACCACCATCACCACCACCACCATCACCACCATCACCACCACCACCACCATCGCCATCAGACACTGTGACCCAGATGAAGACCCAATTGGCGGCTGCTGCTGAGCGGACCCTGGGCTGGACTGCCTTCCCGCGTCGCCGCCGGAACAAACAGGACCCGATGGACACCTTGGTGCCTCAGCACAGCGCAGTGCAGTGCAGCACAGCACGGCGCAGTGCAGCACAGCACGGCGCAGCACAGTGCAGCACGGCGCAGCACAGTGCAGCTCAGCGCAGCGGCACCCCCCACAGAATGAGAGGGGTGCCTCATCTGCCACTGACACTGACACTGGCCGAGAGCACTCGGGAGAAGGGACGGAAGGCTCCGGGGGAGGGAAGGGAGGGTCAGCCTGACTGAGCATTCGAGGGCAAGGAAGGAGGGATTCGGGGGAGGGGGGAAGGAAAGGAGCGGCGGTGTGGTGGATCAGTGGCGGCAACTGAAGGAAAGGAAACAGATCCGCGAGCGGACAGGCGGGAAGCGAGGCGGCGCACGCGAACCCCACCCATACAGGCAGGCGCGGGAGGACGCGGACGCGCGGGAAGACGCGGAGGCGCAGATGGACGCGTTTCCAGTCACCCCCCGCGGACCCACCCACGTTCCCTTGCCCACTTTTCCCCTCGCCCCTCTCACTTCCCCGTCTGGTCGTGATCGCCTGGCCACGGATCCTCCTCCCCATCCTGCCCGCCTCCCCGCTCCACACCTTCCAGTAACACCATCATCGCACTGCCCTCACACCGTCTCCGCCCTTTTGCTGCGCTACCTTTTGTTTGTTCTCACCCCGCCTCCTCCTGCTCCCCCCCCGCCCGCCCCCCCCCCGCCCCCCCCCCCCCCGCCCGACAGGCCCCACCCTCATTGAGCTCATCGCCAACAGCGGCGGGCGACTTGCCGAGGCGGTGCTGGTGCCCGACGTCCTCATCCCCCTCACCCTCATCCTGGCGGATCTGCACCGGCGGGGAATCGTACACAGACAAATCAAACCGGAACACGCACTCATCGCAGCCGCGGCGCAGCCAGCGGCGGCGCAGCCAGCGGCGGCGGCAGGGGCAGCGGCGGCGGGAGGTGCCCCAGGAGGCGGCGGCGGCGGCAGCGGCGGCGGGTTGGGTGTGACGCTGGTGGATTTTTCCGAGGCGGTGAACAAGACGCAGCGCTGCCTGAACAACAGGGCGGGGTCACTGGAGTACATGGTGAGTGGAGTGTGGAGTGGAGGGTTGGGGGCTGGGGGAGGGAGCGGGGGAGGGGGAGGGCGCGTTGTGTATAGCGTTCTAGCCCGATCCGCTTACTTCTCACCTCCAGGCTACGGTACCGTACCCGTCGTCGAATCCTCCCCCCTGCAGGCTGCTGCCTTCCTCTCACCGCGTGTGCGTGCGTGTATGTGTGTATGTGTGTATGTGTATGCGCCGTACAGGCTCCGGAGGTGCTCGACAAGCCCACCGCCGAGGAGGTATTCCATCAGGTGTTGTACAACGGCATGAGTGAGGAGGAGCTGCCGCAGTACGACGAGAAGGCGGACGGTGAGGGGGGTGGGGAGGGGGATGGAGAGGAGGGTGGAGAGGGCGGGGAAGGGTCGGTACAGATCCGCCCGTAGAGACCCCCGGGGCCTTCCTCCACCACCATCACCGTCATCACCGTCACCACACCGCGACGTGTTTGTTTGGTGGTTTCAGTGGGCGCCAGACCACCTAGGATAAGGTGTAGTAAAGTCAGCGGACTAGCTGTCCCTTCCTGCACTGCAGCGGAGGCGACCTAGCAGGGCAGCAGTTGGAGACAGCGCACCCACCAACCACCAACCACCACACAACGACCGGTTTCCTGGACAGTGCCTCGCCGTCCCCGACCCCGTCTGTTTGGCAACCTCATCTCGAATACCCCCTCGGTTACCCCTCCCCACCTTTTCACCGCGTCGCTCAGCCTGTCAACTTACAGAGTTGGACTGTCGTACCCTCTAACCCTCTAACACTCTAACACTCTACCCATCCACCCCCGGTCCGTCAACCACCAACCCGCTCCCCCCGCTCCCCCCGCATATCACTCCCGCTCCCCCCGCTCCCCCACCCCCGCCCACTCCCCCACCCTCTCCTGGTGCAGTCTGGAGCCTGGGCGTGGTCGCCTTCGAGGCGCTGACAGGCTGCCAGCCCTTCCTCGCCGACTCGCCCTCCGATATGGGTCGTCTCCAGCGTGAGCTGCTGACCCAGGTCGACGCCTCGGGCTGCCCCCTGCTGTTCTCCGGGCGGCCGCAGCTGAGCGACGAGGCGCGCTCCTTTCTGCTGGCGGCCCTTCAGCTGGACCCCATCAACCGCGCCTCCGCTGAGCGACTGCTGCAACACCCCCTGCTGCAGCGATACTGGCACCGGTACGTCGCCAGGGCCGGCGCAGCGGGGGCGCGGCCGGTGCCGGCGCCGGCGCCGGTGCCGCCGCCGCCTTCGGCGGCGGCGGCGGCGGCTGCCGCGGCCGCCGCTGCCGCCTCCGGCGGCAGCGGCAGCGGCACCAGCGGCGGCGGCGGCGGCGGCTCGATTTCGGGAAACGGACAATCGGCGACGGCAGCGGCGGTGGCGGCGGCCGCCGCCGCCGCCGCGGCGGCGGCGGCGTCTCGTACGGCGGCGGCCGCTGCGGTGGCGGCGGCGGCGACGGGGGGCTCTGGGAGCTGCGGCGCTGCGCCGGTGGCGACTCAGAAGGCCAGTCTGCTGATTACGGCGCCGCTGCAGTTCCCAGTTCGGCAGGAGGTGGTGTAGGGGTGGAGGTGGAGGTGGGAGCAGCGGAGGCGGGGGCGGGCCTTGGAGGGGTGCCGCGCGCCGCTTGGGGCGAATGGGCCAAAGGTGGCCGGTTGGGCCAGTGATGGAAACGTGTCAGAGGCGGCGGCGGAAGGAACGGCAGCAGGAGGAGGAGCAGCGGCGGCGGCGGCTGCGGTGGCGGTGGCGCTTGGGGCGCCGACGGCCAGAAACGCCTAAGGGGCTGGGCGCAGCGGCGGCGGCGGCGGCTGTCGTATCAGGGCCGTCGTACAGCGGGTGCTAAGCAGCCGCGGCGCGGCGCGGCGCGGGCACTGCTGCTGATGCCTCAAGAGCTCTCTAGGGAGGGTGCGGGAGGGCGGCTGCCGTCCAATGACCGCCAACGACCCGGCTCCTGGACCTGATTTTGTTGCGCGGCAGCCGCGGAGCGGCGCGCTGCCGCCGCCTCGCCGCTTGTTTGATTGAACCCAACCAACTAACCGACTAACCAACCAACTGAGGACAGTTTTGAGCGACCCATGGGACCGACGTGAGTGGGGCCCCTTTTCCCCGCACTCGGCGGATGCAGCTTATCTTCCCGGATGTGTATGTGTGTGCTGTTTGTGCGTGTGTGCGTGTTTTCTCCCTCGTTTGCTTTGCTTTGCTTCGCTTTGTTTCGCCAGTCCTGTCCTGTCCTGTCCTGTCGTCTGGGCTTAGCTCGACCGGTAGCTTTTGCTCTCAGGGGCTGTCTCCCCCCTCTAGGAGGCTCTATCGGTTCGCGGTCGACGTCACCTATCCGTACTGCCAACTGCCGTACCGCCGTCATCGGTCTGTGTCGTGACTGTGCTGGGCTACCTGGGGGCTGGGGGGTTATCGGGAGGGGGTGCGGGTGTGTGTGTATCATGTGCTAATGTCCTGTGCAGGCGCGGGTGTGTGCGTATGTGTGTGTCTGAAACGACCCCCTCTAGAGAAGGCGGCTAGGCGCACCGGCGGCTAACTGCGTGTGTGTACTGCGTGTTTTGCGTGTATTGCGCTTCTTTCATGTCTCTTCCGGTTCCGATATCGACAGCCCCTTGCGGGCGTGTTGAGTGTGGGCCGTTGCGTGTGTGAGTGATTGTGTGAGTGAGTGTGTTGGGGCGGGGCGGGGCTTTTTCTCCGGAGTGGTGTTTGAGGAGGAGGAGGAGGAGGCGGAGGCCGGAGTCTCTGTGAGCCGATGTGGCTGCTAGCAGGATGTGGTGCGATCAATCATCAATGTACGATTGTACGGCGATACGGCACCGGGCGATCAGCGTCGGCAACGGGACTCGGGCTGTCTTGGTGCTCCCTTCGTATCGGTATCGCTGATCCCTCCGCTGCTCCGAAACCCCAAGCTGCTGCTGCTGCTGCTGCTGCTTGGTAATCGTGTTTGGGAGGCGGTCAAAGCGGCAACTGGTACTGCTGCTGTTGCTGCTGCTGCTGCTACTGCCACTGTGTTGCGATGTCTTTTTGATGAACGAACAAATAGAAAAAGAAGCAAGAGGGATCCGGATTGGGCTTAAGCCGTTAAGCGGTAACCGGAGTGGGAGAGGAGGGAATGGCTCGCCGGATAAGGGGCTCTGGTTCCCGGTCCCGTCGCTCGGAGTGGTCATGAGAGGGGCTCCCCGGGAGGAAACCGCGCCGCGGGTCTTTGTGTTTTGTCGTACGCGGAAAGTGCGCTCCGTCCCCCCCTCCCTCCCTCGCTCACCCTGCGTGTGCTTACTTTTAAGGCGGAGATTGCTTTTTAGGGGGAGAGAGTGGGGAGAGAGAGTGCGGAGGAGGAGGGGTTTCGATGTGCGCCTTGGCGCGCCTTTGCTTGTTTGTTTGGGGGCGTTATCCCCGAATACGAATCTCCGAATGGGGGGGCTGAGAAGAGATCATGTTGTTACCCGGTGGGGCCGTTTAGATGCGGCATCAATGGCTTTGGGCATTTTGGGTCCGTGTGCGAAAGTGCGCGAAAGCGCGTGTGTGGTTGTGTGCAGTGGGCACTAGATTCCGCAGTGATTTTGCGGTTTTTTGCGGTTTTGCGGTTTTGCGCTTCCTTCCTTTCAAAGATTGTGCTCCTGTGGCGCGGCGCTGCTGCCAGTGGGAACGGTACGGAGCGGTACGACATGTGTACGGCAGTGCGGAATGCGGCGCGTGCCGCTGCTGAGCGACGTGGGCGTTGAGGAGGGGAGTGAGTCCAGGGAGGGAGGACAGCAGCGGTCTTGAAGAAAACGGTCGCGAGGTCACATCTGGGCAGGCAACATGCGTTGACGGGGATTGCGAGGGCGGCCGCACTCGCCTCGCCTCGCCTCGCTTCCCAATGAGCGCGTGTCGGTCGGTGTGTGTGACTAGCTGAGGGCTTGGCGTGCAACTGGAAGCGAGGGAGGGAGGGAGGGAGGGAGGGAGGGAGGGAGGGAGGGGCGGCCTGTGATGCTGCCTGGGGCGGGATATTGCGGCGGAAGGAAGGCAGGCAGGTAGGCTGACTTCGCGGGCTGACGCCATGTGTCGTGCCTTTGTGTATGCCGTACGCGTGTCTTTTGAAGTGCCATACTAGGTTATTGTACGGCAGAGTTTGATCATTACGTGACTGTGCGCCCAACTGGTTCGCAAAGCGGCAGCACCAGCACCAGCAGCAGGCGTAGATCAGGGCCCCCCTTTTGGCCGTCCCCTCGGCCTTCTGAACCCCTGGGGCCGTCTGACCTCCTTCCCCCCGGGGGAGTGGAGGGGAAAGGGGTAAGGGGGAGGGGGAGGGCGGGTTTTCGCCGGCGCCTACGCCCCTACGAGCGCGCGCTTGCAGAAGATGCACGCGCGCGTGCGCGCATTCGTATGTACGAACGCCGTACCATTGTCTTGTGAGCACTGACTTGGTCGTATTTGTTTTTTATTCGGAGAGACCCGCGAGAGTGTTGAGAGTTGCGTGTGTGTGTGTCGTACTTTTGTCCGGAGGGAGGGAGGGAGGGAGGGACATCATGCATGCCGCATGCATGTTGTGCGCCCCCGCCTCGTCCCGCCGGGCCCCGCCGCTGCACTCGGACAGGAAAAAGAAGAGGCACGAGGGAAGAGGGAAAGGGGCGGACGAGGGGGGGCTTTACCCCCAGGCCGGATGCCGGGGGGGGGAGAGAGGGGATTGAGATTTGGGACGCAGGGAGTGAGAAGAGGTGAGCGGGGAGGGAGTGCGAGAGCCCCATTTCATTTCGCAGGGGGGAGTGGAGAGCAGGGGGGAGCCGAGGTGGAGGGAAAGGGGGAGCGGCGGGTCACGTAGAGAGGCGCGCCGGTAGAAGAACAGAAGAGGGAAGCGGAGTGAGGGGGGCTCTTTTCCTGTGCGTCGGCGGGTTAGAGGGAAGCGGAGTGAGGGGGGCTCTTTTCCTGTGCGTCGGCGGGTTACGGCGAGTTACCGGTACGGCGACTGACGGGCGATGGGCGGACGAGCGACTCTCTTATCTGTGTCTCTCTTTCTCTCTCTTCCCCTCTAGAGTACCGTATGGAAGGTGTTTCGGTAGCACGGTAGAAGGGGGGCCGGTGGGTCGCTAGCAGGGGGGCGGCTTCCTAGGTGCTTACTGTACTTCCAGCAGTGACCGACCGATTGAACTGATCGGACGACCGAGCCAACGTTATTGGGGCTTATTGGGGCTCCGGCACATGTAGGTGCGCGTCAACCAGGTAGCCCGCGAATTGGAATTCGCAGGGCGGTGGTATGGTCGTATGGGCAGTGGCAGCGGCGGGACTTTCTGGATTCTATGCCGTACTGGTGGATGTACTGCGCGCTGGTCTGCTGCCGTACAACCCGAGTGTGGCGTCGGGAGACGCGCGCACCGGACGCGGCGCATGTTCCGTCGAAGTATCGGTTGGTTGGTTGGTCGGTTGGTTGGTTGGTTGGTGAGATGGTTGTTGGTTACCCGGGTGGGAGAAGACAAGAGAGACTGTGTCCATGCCCGTGCCTAAGCCTCTAGGTAGGGTCTAGGCGGGGCCCTGAGAGCGCTCTTCACAGAAAGGGCTCCTGGCCCGCCCCCCCGGATGCTGCCCGCCCTCCCCGGCCTCCGCCTCCGCATGCATGCATGCATGCATGTAGGTATGTATGTATGCATGAGAGGTTATGCTGCTTAACTTAGGTTGTGCTTCCTTCCTGGCAGAGGGGAAGAGGGAAGGGCGAAAGGAGAGAGAGGAGAAGAGAAGGGAGGGAGTGGAGTGGAGGGGAGGTGGGAGGCGCCTGCGGAAGCCGCGCTCTGCCTGCGGCTGCGTCCCTCTGTGTGTGAGGAGGGGCGAGGAGGGGCGGATGGGGACCCGCGTGTAACATAGATATCGAGTGCATCACGAATCGGCCAATCGCGGGTGTCACACACTCACTAGCGGACGTGAAGCCTGGCCCTCTGGACCTCTGGCCCTTTGGCCCTGACGTGAACACACTGTCACCGGTACGGCACACACCTTTCGACATTGGAGTGTATTCAGTGTTCCGACGGATCCCGACTTTTGGGAGCGGAGCAGTCCGCAGCAGTCCGCAGTCAGCACGCAGACTAGCCGCCTCGCCCTCCCGCCCCAACGCCAGCCCCAGCTGTGACCCGCTAACGGGCCGGCGCGCACCCGGGCAGAGTGACGAGCGACATAGAGGCGAGGGCCGGGGGGGGGGAGGGGGAGGGGAAGCGCGCATATCTCCAGAAAGATCCCCTTTTCATCCCGACGCATTCATGCATTCGGTCATTCATTCATTCATTCATTCATTCAGCTTCAGGCTCAGGCCACAGCAACTCACACCCCGGTCAGATCAGATCAGATCTAACCAAGTCAGATCTCTGATCGCGCAAGATCGGGTCCCTTCAGCTCAAAAGTACGCCAGGGGCCCAGTCAGGGGGTCAGCCCGCTGGGGCCTGGGGTGCGCGGCCGGGGCGGGGGCCAGCAGTCGCCTGCAACCCGTCAAGCCCCCCCCCGCCCCGCCCCAGCCTCGACCAACAACCACCTCTGGACCCCCTACCATTCCGCCCCCAACGCCCACTCAATCCCCCCCCCCCTTGCCAGCCGACTAGTCCCCATTTCCCGCTCCCGACATCTCCCCCCCTCCCACACACACATCCTTCCCCCCCGCCCCGCCCGGCCCCTATCTAGCAGCCGCCCGCGCAGACACACACATACACACGCACACATACACGCAAGCGCTCCTTTCCGCCTCCGCTACCGCCCCCCCCCTTCCTCCCGTGCCCCTGCTGCACCGCGTCGCCGCCCCAGCTCGTTCGTGGGTTTCTGTGTGTCTTGCCTTGCTTGCTTGCCTGCTCGCTCCTTCCTTCGCTGCCAATGCCGTTGCCCATTGCCATTACTCACGCCCTCTTTCCTTCGTATCTTCCCGCTTCGCTTCCTCCATTGAGCGCAGGTGAGTCTACAATTTGTCGGGTTGTTTTGTCCGGGCGTTCGTGCCGTTCTTGTGCTGTCGCGCGTAAACGTCCGTCCGGGTTGGTCTGGCGGCGACGCGGTCGCAGCGTCTTTTCAGCTCGGTAAGGTTACAGGTATGTTCGGTAAGTATTACTGGGTTCAGGGTCCGTTCGCTAACGCCGTCCTCGTCTCCGCTGCGGTATCATTTTCTGCCCCTGCTGCCCCTGCTACCCCTGCTGCCCGGCGGAGCCTGCCGCGTCAGCGCCCTTGCCGCCCGCCCCCCTTGCCTCCCCCACCCCCACCCCCGCCCTTCCCGCCTCCCCCTCCCCCCGGCGCCGCCACCAGCCCCATCTGTTCCAGCAGCGCCCGGGCGGTGTTGTTGATGGCGGTGAAGCGAGCTGGACCCAGCAGCACTCCGCCGAACCAGCGGGACACCACCACCACCGAATTGCGCACGTCAGCGGCCTTAACACCGGGGGGCAGGGGTGGGTGGGGGGGCCCGGGGGGTGGGCGGGGAGGGCGGAAGACATGGGGGACATAGGGAGATGGAGGGAGAGGGAGGGAGAGGGAGAGGGAGGGAGAGGGAAAGGGAGGAAAGCGGACGGGGGGGACTGAAAGTGGAGAAGGCGTAGCGAAGAGAGGGGTGAACGAAGCGAGCGGGCAGAGGGGGGAGGGGGGAGGGGAGAGGGGCAGGAGGCGGAGGTAACCCAATGCGACCCAACGTTATCCAAACCGCGCATCGGACGTCACCGACATTTACCCCCACCCCACCCCACCCCACCCCACCCCACCCCACCCCCTCCCCCTCCCCACACCCCACACACGCACGCCTACCTGCAGCAAGTGCAGCAGCCGCCCTCCCGCCGCCGTCTCTCCGTCATCATCGTAGTCCTGCGGCGTAGACCCCAACAGCGCACCGACCTCACTCCATGGTGGGTGCAACACACACACAGCCACACAGCCACAGCTCCGCCACACCGCCGCCGGCGACCCGACCCCCACCCCCGCTTCCCTAGGCGATACCCCCCACACCCCGGGGTCCACCCACTGACACCGTCTCCGTCCCCCCGCCGCGGTATCACTCTTTAATACAATCCCCACACCCCACCCATACACACACACGCACTTCACCCCAACGCAGTTCACAACACGGGGGGGAGGGCGTCCCCACGTCCCTCCGCTGCAGTATCGTTATAATTACCCCACCGCCACACACACACACACACACACACATAAACACACATACACACGCACACGCATAAGGCCCACCTGCAGAAAGGCCCCCCCGCCTCCCCCTCCTCCTCCTCCTCCCCCTCCACCCGCCCCCGGCGTGTGTATGCGGTACGCCATGATGTTGTGTGTGGCCGCCCGTATCTTGGAGATGGACAACAACGCATCCATCACCGCCCGCACGTCGTCGAAGCTGCTGACCGGGGCCACGTGGGCCTGCCGTACAGTCATACAATCGTACAATTAGGGCCGGACCGGTTTTGGGAAGGGCGCCGGGAGACGGACGCAGAGAGCCGCGTGGTTTCGGAGGGGGTGGGAGGGTGGGAGGGGAAAGAGGCCAGGGTTTAGAAGCGCGGGGGGATGGGAGGGGGGGGGGAGAAGTGGGGGGCGGCGGGGAGTGTGCACTGCAGGGGAGCCTGTGAGGGAAGGAGCCTGCACACAAAGCGAGGGGCCTGCACGCCGCGGTGCGGCAGGCGAGCGGCTCGGTGATTTGGGTGCCGGCTCCCGGCGCCGGCTGGCGCAGCGGGGTGGGGTCCGACCCGCCGTCTCCGTCCCTTCCCTGCGTTATTTTCTCTTTCTTATCCCCCCCACCCCCCCCCACCCCCCACCCCACCCTCCCCCCCACCTGGAAAGTGGACTTCTTCTCCATATAGGGCTCCCCGCTGGTCACCCGAAGTGCGCGGAGCAGCTCCAAAGCCTCAACCTCGCGAACAGCCTCCTGACATGCGTGTGTGTGTATGCGTGTGTGGGGGGCAGGGTGGGCGAGGGGTGGGGCAGGGGTTGAGGGTGTTATCCACGGATAGGTCGGAGCCCGAGAACGTGGGAAGGGGGGTGGGTGGGTTCACCGACGTACCGACGTACCGGGTGCGCAGCAGCACCGGGCCGCACCGCACCGGAAGGAGCACGAGCGGCATCAAGTTGCAGCGCCACCCTCAGCCTCAGCCTCAGCCTCAGCCTCACCCACCCGCCCCCCCCCCCCCACACACACAGACACATCTCCCCCCGGATCATCGCGCTAAGCTTTCTTTCCACAAACCACGCACGCATGCACCCACCCACCGCTGCGGCCGCCGCCCGTCTGGCTGATGACCCTCACCCCCACCCTCACCCGTCTGGCTGATGACCCGCGGGTCGCTCCTCCGCCCTCCTCACCACCACCCTCCTGCTGCTGCTGCTGGTGGTGGTTGTTAGAGGGCGCCGCCGGTACCGCCCACAACAGCTCCTGCTCCTTGAGCCACTCCACCCAGTTGTACAAACACACCTCACCTGCTCGTGGGGCACAACACACACAAGGATATAGGACTTCCGAAGGATATAGGAGGTGGCAATGGCACCGGTGTGCGTGCCCTGGTTGATAACGCAGCTGTAGAGCATGCGTTCGGTGGACCGAGGACAGTAGGCGCCTGGGGCTAGCTTAGCTGGCACATGGACAATCAGGTGGACGCTGTCCTGTGACGCTGTCCGGCATCGTACCCCACCGCTGGTCCCCCGGGTGAAAGAGATCGGGGTGTCGAAGGCTGGAGACAATGGTGTCCTCTGGTGCGCGGGGCGGCTGGAGTGGGATGCCACCTAGAAGACTACAACGCTGCCGCAGAGCAGTGGTGGAGGAATGAGTCTGCATAGGGCCTGGACCAGACTGCATAGCAGGTGGTGGTTGGATAACTAAGATCGGGCGGCGGCAGACTTCCGAAGGATATAGGAGGTGGCAATGGCACCGGTGTGAGTGCCCTGGTAGATTACGCAGCTGTAGAGCATGCGTTCGGTGGACCGAGGACAGTAGGCGCCTGGGGCTAGCTTAGCTGGCACATGGACAATCAGGTGGACGCTGTCCTGTGACGATTACGGCGCAGCGGTTAGCACTTCCCGGTGCAGTGTGCAGACAAGGTGGTACGCCCCTCCTCAACAGAGGAGTGCTTCGGCGGTCTCCCGTATGTGGGCGGGTTAGCGCCCCCGGCCAGTGTCGGCCCGGCAGATATGTAACAGTTACATGAGGGGGGGTTCCTTTGGGTCCGAGAGGACTTAGGGTGCAGAGACCGCCGCGGGCTGCCTTTTGTAGGCGAGGGAGGCTTTAGGGAGCGGGTATAGCGAGAGTGAGGCGAGTTGGCGAGGTGCCGCCTAGTGCGAACTATAGCCCCGTCACCTAGCCCGCTGCCGCAAGGCCCGCGCCCGACCTCCTGCCGCCTCGAGGCCAAGCGGAGCTCTGGAGCTCGGCCTCTAGGGGCCACCCCCCGGCCTCTCCGGGGCCGTCGTAGTAGGAGTAGTAGCAGGGGTAGGACGCGCGCTGTCTTGGGTTCTCCTTTGGTGCTGACCGCCCACGAGCCGGACCAAGCTCGGGGCAGGTTCTCAGCGCTTTGGTTTCGCGCCTAGAGGAGCACCGCCAGCCGGTAGCAGGCCGGCCGGGCGCCCCGGCGCTGCAAGGACTTCAGGGCGGGCAGGACAGCGCGGGCGCCGCGTAGCGCGCCGGCGCGACTGCTGTTTGTGCGGACGAAGGGCCCAGCTGCCGTATATGGCAGGCTGTGAGCTCAAGCCTTTGGGGAGCCGCTGCGCCGTACACCCGTATATGGGGTGTACGACGCAGCCAGCTCCGCGTCGAGCAGGAGGGGGTAGCGGCCCCTCACGCCCTTCTCCCACCGCAAGGGGGAGAGTGCTTAGGCGGTCTTTCCGTCGGGGCTGGGTTAGCAGCCCCTGGCCAGCGTCAGGGCCCGGTCAGATACTGTAACGACACACACACACACACACACACACACCCGGGTGAAAGAGATCGGGGTGTCGAAGGCTGGAGACAATGGTGTCCTCTGGTGCGCGGGGCGGCTGGAGTGGGATGCCACCTAGAAGACTACAACGCTGCCGCAGAGCAGTGGTGGAGGAATGAGTCTGCATAGGGCCTGGACCAGACTGCATAGCAGGTGGTGGTTGGATAACTAAGATCGGGCGGCGGCAGACTTCCGAAGGATATAGGAGGTGGCAATGGCACCGGTGTGAGTGCCCTGGTAGATTACGCAGCTGTAGAGCATGCGTTCGGTGGACCGAGGACAGTAGGCGCCTGGGGCTAGCTTAGCTGGCACAAGGACAATCAGGTGGACGCTGTCCTGTGACGATTACGGCGCAGCGGTTAGCACTTCCCGGTGCAGTGTGCAGACAAGGTGGTACGCCCCTCCTCAACCGAGGAGTGCTTCGGCGGTCTCCCGTATGTGGGCGGGTTAGCGCCCCCGGCCAGTGTCGGCCCGGCAGATATGTAACAGTTACACACACACACACACAGGGCGGGCAGGACAGCGCGGGCGCCGCGTAGTGCGCCGGCGCGACTGCTGTTTGTGCGGACGAAGGGCCCAGCTGCCGTATAAGGCAGGCTGTGAGCTCAAGCTTTTGGGGAGCCGCTGCGCCGTACACCCGTATATGGGGTATACGACGCAGCCAGCTCCGCGTCGAGCAGGAGGGGGTAGCGGCCCCTCACGCCCTTCTCCCACCGCAAGGGGGAGAGTGCTTAGGCGGTCTTTCCGTCGGGGCTGGGTTAGCAGCCCCTGGCCAGCGTCAGGGCCCGGTCAGATACTGTAACGACACACACACACACACACACACACACACACACACACACACACACACATCAGCACGGGGTGGGGGACAGACAGACACCGGTAACGAGCGCCGCAGAGCCGCAGCGCCGACGCCGCCGACCAAGCAGTGCAGCGGCAGCAGCAGCAGCAGCGGTGGCCCAGGCTCGCCAACACCCCGTTGGCGAGCGTTGTTCCTCCCCCCTCCGTTAAGGGACCTGCCCCAGCCCACACCCCAGCCCACACCCCACCCCCCCACACCCCACACACCCCCCCCCCACACACACCCCTCACCCCACCGGGTGTGAACAGCGCCTCCAACTGTTTGGCCGCCCAGACCAGTACGTCATCTGACAAATGGCTGCCGTACAGTAATGCAACGGGGCAGGACGAGCTGGGGTAGTCGGAGGGCAGCGAGGCGCGCAGCATCACCTCCTGGCCGCCCCCCTGGGGGTGGGGTATGCGCACCTGCACTTGGGTGGGGGCATAGGCGGTGGATAAGAGCGGCGACGGGTGCACGATTGGAGTCGTGTCAAGGTACACGTGTGGACGAGCGTACGGCATGGGGAGTGGAGCGGAGGCAGGGGTGAGACGGCTTCGCGGTCCAGCTTCAACGAGAAAAGGCCGTGCAAGGGTTCGTGGGAATTCGTGGCGTTAGTTTGTGGGTTGTATCGGAAGCTGGTGTCCACGGCGTGTGCTGAAATTGCCGTGCATATGTCGTACACAGTTGGTGGTGCCCGTGGTGGTACGGGGCATGGAATCCCCCCCAGGGACCAGCTACTGTGCGCACCTCGACGAGCGACGCCCCCCGAGACACATTGACAGCTTCACCAAAGATGGCTTCAATGGCTTCAAATTCCTCGTCTCTGGCGGCTGCGTCATCCTCCATTCTGTGTCGCGATGTGAGTGTAATATTGTGATCCAAGGTTTAACTCACACTTAAACCTTCAAACGTATCTGTACGTAATGTCATAAGTCCGTCACAACTCTGTTGCGCTAAAACTCGACAGTCACGTCCTCGAATTGGTGTCTGCCAGCAAATTGTTCAATGCATGAAGCCATATAGTTGCAAAGGAAACAACGAGCCTGCGCTGGAACCCTGGCTGTCGTCTTGCGGCCTGTGCACCCGTCGGTGTTGCAACGAGAAAGTCGTTTGTACGGGTCGTCGGTCGCTGCTCCGCTCAAGGAAGCCCTCTGAAGGCACGAATCTTAGAAAGGCCCCAAGACAGCGATTAAGATATCTTGTTAAAATGCGGCTACACACAGGCCCAGCGCCTGTGCGGCTAGGGCGTGCCCAACCTCGAGGTGTGCATTAAAAGGCAACGGCTGTCGACGCGCTAACCTGAACTTATTTAATTGAAAGTTATAGACATCTGTGAGGTTCAGAGTCTCATGGCACCATCACATCTGTCCAAAACTTCCATAACGCTCCATGGATTGCCGCAGGCATCGCACGTGCAGCCGCGGGTCCGGGTGCAGCCCCAACAGAGAAGTACGTCATGATGCACTCCTCAAATTTATGCTTGCTGGGCGGGTTGAAGTGCGGACCCGGGAATGGACCGTACTCCAGCCAGCCAGCCAGTCAGCCAGCCAGGCCTGCTTGTTGTTGATTGTTGGTCGGCCCCGTATTGGCGACATCGCCGTATCCCCCATACGGGGCCGACCCAAATCGATACGACCGACACAGCCGCCCCTCCTCCCCTCCCCTCCCCCCTCCGCTACGTTCACCCGCGGCATCTCCCCCTTGCGCTTCCAGCAACTCAATCATCTACCCACCCATCAGCAACTGTGTGCTGAGCGCCCTCCGAGAAGTACGCACCCATAGGCCGCTTTTGGCGCTCCCCCGCCCCAACGTCAACACGCGCCCCTCCTGTCAAATCTGTGGCATACACACACACACACACAGACACGCGCGCGCCATCCCCCCGCACCGCCAACATTTCCCTGAAAACACCTCCTCCACGTCCTCTCCTCCACGTCCTCTCCCCTACGTCCTCTCCTCTACGCCCTCTCCGCCCCTCTCGATCCCCTGCAGCATCTCCCGCGGTGTGTTGATCCTCCCGGGTCTCGGCAACAATGCTGCGGACTACGGCCCCCTGGCGGCGCAGCTGGAGGCGCGGGGGATGGCGGTGGAGGTTGCGCAGGTGGGTCTGTAACCACCCTAACGGCCCCTGTCCTGCGTTGACTCAGGACGCGCCAGCGCATGACCCTAGTGGTCCCTCATTGTAACTCTCGCATCCTAACCACCCAACCACCCAACCGCCCAATGGCTTGGCTGCGGAACGGAATGAGGATGGGAGAGCGGGGGACCACGGAAAGAGACCGACAGGCCCCTACGGCCCCCGTGGGACGCGTAGGGGAGGGCGCTTTCCTCGAGGAGGGCCGAGGAGACCGTCTTTGTGGCCTTTTGACGATTTGACGGGTGCAGCTTCGGATGGGGGAGAAGACCGCTTCCCGCTGCACCCTCCTCCTCCTCCTAGGGGTCCCCCTCGAATCCCTTTGTTGCACCACACCTGGCACCGCCCCTTCCCCGGCTCCCTTTCAGGCCTTCCCCTCACTTGGCATGTTTATTTACGAGGCCGTCATTCCCTTCCCCCCCTTGGGCTCTCTGGTTTTCTCGCGGTTGTCTTGGTGCCTGGCGGCTGCAATGAGTGCCAACTTTGCATTGCACTCTTACCAACTCCCCCCCCCCCACGTCCGCAGTCGCGCAGTGACTCATTGTTATATAAAGGAGCATATCACTCCCTGACCCCCCCCCGCTGCCTTCCCCTCTCCACCTCCCCCACGCCGCAGGTGACCCGTCCTGACTGGTCCCGCAACGCCGCAGCTCTTACGGACCCCAATTGGTGGAGGGGCACCCTCAAACCCCGCCCCGCGGTGGACTGGTGAGTGGCTGCCTGGCTGGGTGGCTAGGTAGGTGGCTGGCTGGCTGGGTGGCTGGGTTCCGTTTCCGTCCATCTCCACCCCCTCCCACTACCCCACCCCTACTCCCCCTCACACTCCCCACCACCACCGTATCGCACTGCGCCCAAACGACCCCCCGGGCTGCTCCCCTCCCCTCCCCCCTCCCCCCCTCGTCCCGGGCCGATTTCTTCCCCCCCCCCCGACTCCCTGACCCCCCCCATACACACACGCAGGTACCTCCAATTGGTGGATGGTGCCATGCAGCGACTGAAGAGGCGGGTGGAGGGCAGTGAGGCGCCCATCACGATGCTCACACACTCGGTAGGGCTGGCGGGGGGGAGGGGGGGGAAGGGGGGAGGCAAATGAGCCAACTGACGCTGTCGATCGATCGATGGGTTGTTGGCCCTCAGGCACTGGACGTGCCCGTCTCCCCCGCCTCGTTCCAGTCCCCGCACAACAGCCCCCTCAATCCCCCCTCCCCACACGCACACACCACAACCACCACTTTACCCCCGCTCCCCTTCTGTAGGCTCCTCCATTTGTCTGTGTGTGTATGAGAGAACCCCTCCTCCCCGCCCCCTACCCTCACGCGGATACCTCGCGCGCCCTGCCGCCGCCTCCGCCTCCGTCCCTGCCCTCGTCCCCGCCCACCTCACCTCCGTTTCCCCGCCGCGGCACCATCACCGCCATCACCCCCTCTCCTCCCCTCCTCTCCCCCATTCCCCCCTTCCCCCTCTCCCCCATTCCCCCCCTCCCCCCACTCCCCCCTCTCCCCCCCCTCCCCCCTCCCCTCCTCCCCCCGTTCCCCCCCCCCATCCCAGGCTGGCGGTTGGCTGGGTCGGGTGTATCTGCTGGACTGGGGCACCGCCGGTGTGGACCGTTACGTGTCCCTGGGCTCCCCCCACCTGCCCCCTCCCCCGGGGGCCCCCGTGGTGGATCAGACCCGGGGCATCCTGACCGCATGTAGCGACATGTGCCCGGGGGCGTTCCACAGCTCGGTAGGTTGGTTGGTACAGTTGGTTGGTGCAGTTGGTTGGGGCGGTTGGTTGGGGCGGTTGTGGTGGTTGGTTGGAGTGGTTGGTTGGGTGGTTGGTTGGAGTGGTTGGTTGGCGTGGGGGCGGGGCGGGGGGCGTCGCGGGGTGTGGATGGGGAGGGGGAAGGAGAGGGGAGGGGAGAGGGGCTGCCGCCAAATGTGTCTGTTGACTGTTGTTGACCGAACGAATGAATGTCCAAATTGGGTAAGCAGGGTGTGGCTGCTTCTGCTGCTGCTGCTGCTTCTGGTTGTGTTCGCTCCTTCAGATCCGCTACGTGACCATTTGCGGCAAATTCGTGCGGGGAGTGCCGCTGACGGGGAGCTCCTCGCAGACCGGTGGCGACGACGGCGGCGATGTGGGCAGCGGCGGTGGTGGCGGCGGTGGCGGGCGGTCTGATCTTCTGGCCAAGTTTGCCGGGGTGGGCTACCAGCAGGTGAGGGTGCTCTAAGGGGGGTGGGGCTACCCCTTTCATGTCGCCAACCCAGAGCCCCCAGCCTCAGCCCCACCCAACCCAAACCCACCTACCTCCCAGCACCCCGCTAGCACCCCATTCCCCCACCCCCAGCCCTAACCCCACCCTCTTTTATCACCCCACCCTCAACCCAACTAACCCAACCCTTCGCCAACGCCGCCTCCATTCGTTCGCCGCGGTTTCAACCTCCATCCGTCTTCCTTACTCTCTCCCCACTCCCACCCCCGTAACCCCCGTACGGCAGGTGTGCGGCGAGGCGGCCGTGTGGGGTGACTTCATCGTCCCGCAGCCCTCCGCCCACTTAGAGGGGGCGACCCAGGTGGATCTGGAGGGGGTGTTCCACTCACCACTGGGGGAGAAGCTGCCGTTCTTCGGACCATGGTACGGCTCGCCGCAGGTACGGCAGGGTACGGAACGGTACGGCACGTGAGAACCGTGAATGGGCGAGTGTGGCAGTCGGACAGTTAGTCCATGGATCCGGGTACCGGACTACCGGTGTGTGTGTGTGTGTGTGTGTGTGTGTGTGTGTGTGTGTGTTTGGGGGAGGGGAGTGAAGGGGAAGGGCCGACAGAGAAGATGGGGAGCGGGCGGTTATCCTGGGGTGTAGAAGGCTCCCCCGGCGGATGGGGGCCCTGCCCCCCCCCCCACACACACACACGCCAGGGGGAGCCTTCTACAAGAGGGGGAGGGGTGTACGGTATGCGGCGAATGGGGCGGGTGGGTGGGGTGCGGTGACAGAACCTCCCATCACTTGGTACGACAATACGACACGACGTGGTATGACGTGTCATACCGGCACTCGCGTCCCTCACCACCAATCTCGCCTGCTTCACACACCTCCCCTCCCCTCCCGCCCCACCCTGTGTTACCCGGGGGCAGGTTTTGAAGCAGTGGCTGCCCCACCTGACCGGCGACCAGGCGGCGGAGGCGAAGGTGGCGGAGGTGGCGGGTCAGCCTGCGACGGTGTCCGTGCAGCCTCCCTGAGGAGCAGGAGGAGCGGTAGGAGGAGGAGCAGGAAGAGGAGCAGGAAGCGGAGGGGGAGGAGGAGGAGGGGGAGAATGGATGGATGGATGGATGGATACGATGATGACGATGCACGGAATGCGCGGATTTGGTTTTCCTGGTTGCGTTGGGGTTGTGTTGGGCTGGGTTGGGCTAGGTTGGGTTGGGTTGGGTTGCGGTCCGCGTTTGGAGCGTTGGCTTTCGAGCTTTCTTTTTGCGTTGCTCGGCGATCAGCCCGGTCGGCTCGAACCGCTTTCCCCCTGGGTGAGAGGCCACGACCTCACGGGGGGGGGGGGACGAGACATGGACGCACGATGGGTGTCGGATGGGGGGCCGAGGGGGGGCAGTTGCGGCCTTGGAAAGACAGACAGGGGGAGATTGAGGGGGGGGGGTGGGGGGGGGAGGGCTGGGGGCTGCCCGAGTGCGGCGGCAGGGAGTGTGCCGTCCGGGGCGCGAGAGGGGTGGTGCCTGATTGAGTTAACCATATAACCAACAAACAGCTGATACAGAAAGATACGTTCCATGGCACCAATTTGCAGACACCGCGGTGACGTGTTTCGGGCCCCACATGCCCACGTGGATGTTGCCCCTCGGGGCTGAAAAACAAAGCAATAGCTTAGGTCCGAAGGAGCGTAGCGAACGTATTCTGCAGTGTAAATGGTCCGTCGTCAGGCCACTCTTCGTGCCCTGCCCTGCTTGTTGCATCAGCAGCTCTAGCGGAAGTCAGCCGATAGAGTACCAAACCGGAGAGCAAAGCAGCGGGAAGGACCTCGCGATCTTGGTCTTACTGCCGTACGCGCGGACCTTCCACCGGCCCGGGCCCCGGGGGGCCCAAGGCAGGATACATACCGGTACACACACACACACAACCCCTCCGGAAACCCCCGACCAACTCAATCACCGCTCATGCAGAGAGATGCAGTCAGGCCAGGCCGGGCCCGAACGAGGCAAAACCCGCCACGTCCAGAGCCTCGTCGACCTGATCGCCCGCTCGCATCGCATCTGCCGCTCTGCCGTGCAGGACGGGACGATGCCAACGGGCAGGGGCGACCTGGGGTGACCAACCCAACACGCCCATCCCCCCCTCTACACACATGCACCCCCTACACCTCCATCCCCTCCCCTCCTAAACACACACACATGCACACACACACAATCTTCGGGCTGCCTTCGTCTTTCGCGTGTTAGTTTGCCTATTAGCGGTATTAGCGGTATTCGGACTGCCCCTCCTCACACTCAAACACACACACGCAATCATACACAGGAGACACGATACACTCCTTCGCCGCCCTCTTCCCTAGGGGGTAGGGGCACAGCCCCGTGGCGACCGGTGCCCTCGCAGGAGCAGCGGTCGGCCGCAGCGCCCTTCACCACAGCTAGCCACATCGCTCAACCTCCCAGTAAAGGAGGTGGCCTGACAGGGGGAGCGGACATTGAGTCGGCACAGGACGCGGGCAGGCGGCGTGCAGGCTCCGTTGAGGGTTTGGCGGCCCTCCCTGCCGCCCTGCCTCCCTCCCTCCCCGCAGGTGCGTGTTTGCCGGCTATGGAGCCGACTGCGCGGCTGCTGCTGTAGCGCCTCGCACTCGCGCCGCTGCTGCCACCCTGCCGCCCACACTAACGACGCCCCAAAGCGCCCCAAAGCGCACCGCGCACCCTCGCCCGCCTCCGCACCCCGCCCCCCTTGCTCCGTCTCCGTCCCCCCGTCTCCGTCCCTTCGCTGCGGTATCTTCTTTTTGCCCCCTTTGCTCCAGCGCCCCTCCCCCCTCGGCCTCACCCCGCCCCCCTGTGCGGCTTTGCCTCTACAAGAACCTACAAACTGCAAGGGGCAAATAAATCTCGCCAGCTGCGCTCCGTGCCGTACGATACCATACCATTCCACACAATCCACAGGTATCATAGTTAGGGCAGGGCATTAGGGCATTAGTTCCTCCCAAGTCCCAACCCGCCTGCCTGCCGACAAGCCAACCCGCCTAGGCTCCATTGACAGGCCGCACTTGGTCAGTCAGCTTCCGCAAGGTACTCATCTCTTGCTCCCCGTTACCGTTCCCACTCCCGTTCCCGTTCCCGTCCCCGCCCCGGCCGCCGTCGCAAACCCTCCCCACCCTCCCCAGCGCCGCCCCCGCTGCCGTCAGCGGCCGCCCCAGCCACGCCCTCCGCGCCCCCTGCCTCCGCCGCCGCGCCGCCACCTTCACCGCTACCGCCACCTTCACCGCTACCGTCACCCCCACCCGCCGCACTCGATCCCGCGCCCGATTTCCCGCTCCGCGTCAGCACCACCAGCCGCAGCCGCGTGGCCGGGGTCAGCACCATCACAGCGCCGCCGTGCACCGCCATGGGGGGGCCGCCGCCGCCGCCGCCGCCTCCGCCGGCCCCCGCCGCCCGCCCTCCTCTCCGCTGGTGGTGGAGGCCGTCGTCGTCGTCCGGCTGCAGCAGCAGCTGAGCTCCGGTCGCCAGGACCTCCTCGTGCTCCGCCATCAGCCCCAGCAGCCGACACAGCTCCAAATTGAACGCGAAGCGCCGCCTCACGTGCCAATGGTGCGGCCCTGCAGACACAACCAAGGAGCTGCCGCCGCCGCTGCTGCTGCCGCTGCTGCTGCCGCCGCCGCCAGCGGCGGCGGCGGCGGCGGAGGCTGCGGTGGCGTTGTTGGTGACGGTGTAGGACGTCAGGACGCGCTGGGCTGCCTGCGTCGCCGCGTTCTGGTGGGCTGGCTCCCCGAGCAGAGGGACCACCAGCAGCTTCTCGCCGCGGCGGAGCGACTCCAAATGGATCTGTGCGGAGGGGGCGGGGGCGGGCGGGGGATGCTTCTCTCTCTATCCATCTATCTATCTCATACCGCCACACGCATACCGTACCGCCAGCCACGGAAAAGGGGGGATGCGAGTCGCAGCGATGGAATGTAGGCGGTGTGAGGGAGCGGGGCGGGGCGGGGCCGAGGTCATTGGTCCGAGGTCATTGGTCCGAGGTCCTTGGAGAAGCGGTCTGGGCTAGGGGGGACGGGTGAGGGTTGGCAAACGTGTTGCGGCATACATGCACACACACACACACGCGCGCAGGCGCGCGCGAGTGTACACACACGCTTTCACAGCCGTGTCGCACGTGCACCGGATCCCCACCACCCAGCTAACGATCGCCAACCTCTCGCTGCATGACCTCACCACAAGCGCCGTTTGGCCTTTCGGTAACACACACACACACACACTCCCTCTCTCTCTCTCTCCCTCACACGCTCGTCCTCTCATACACACAAACTCTCTACCCCTCGCACAAACACACACACACACACACACGCACACGCACCTGCGCGATCGCCTGCACCGCCTCCTCCAGTGCTGACCGCCCTCCCCGGCAGTCCACCACCGCCGCCCGCTGCTCACCGAGCACCTCCGCCAACCGCTGACCGAGCTCCGAAACCCGAGGAGGAGGAGACGGAGAAGGAGGAGACGGAGACGGAGAAGGAGGCAGCAGCGAGGGGCCGGCGGCGGCAGCGGCGGCGGCGCCCTCGGCGCCGCGGTCTCCTTCGCGCAGCGGCAATTCGATGAGGCAGCTGTGGTACCGGGCCGGGCCGGGGGGGGGGGGCGGGGCGGGAGGGAGTTTTCCGTAGTACTTACACGACGCTCGGGAGGCAGCATCAGCGAGGAGGAGAGAGGGGTGCGGAGGAGGGAGACAGCGGACGCAACAGGCCGACAGGGCGAGGCGAGACAAGGGACGCAACAGGCCGGCAGGGTGAGGCGAGATTTGGGTGCTGGGCCGGGCCCCTTGGGGTCGGCAGCTGCGAACGCGGGAATGCAAAGTCGTGGATACGCCCCGTTTGGGTTTCGGAGCGAGTCAGGCGATGGTGGACACATGGCGGCCTGACTCGCACGGCCCCGCCCCCCAATGCCCTCCCGCATCGTCGTCGCACCGCCATCTCCCGCACGCAACGCTTCCGCCCACGCCAAGCGCCCCACAGACCCTTTTTCTTCCCTTCCCTTCCCTTCCCTTCCCTTCTCCCTCCGCCGCCGGTACAGGTAGGCACCCCGCTGCGATTTCTCTTTATACCCCGGTACAGGTAGGCCCCCCGGTACAGGTAGGCCCCCCGGTACAAGTAGAGGCACTCACGGCGGGGACGAGGAGCCGCGCCGGCACGATGACAGCAGCACGTGGTGGGCCTGGACAGCCAGCTGCTCGTCCACCGGCACCATTTGGACGAGCGAGCAGCTGTACGGCCGCGCCTGTGGGCAGGGTGGAGCGGCGAGGGGCGCGTGGGGGCGGCACCCAGGTTCGCAGCAGGACAGGACAGGACAGTGACAGTGCAGGGCATATCGGCCGGCAGCTTTCGGATTACCGTACTGGAGGCAGGTCCCTTCCAGCAGCGCCGGCCGGCCGGCCGGCCGGCAGGGACAACAGGGACGGCTCAACGCCGTAAATCGCCGTGCAGCTAGGGACACGTGCTCGGGTCGGCGCACACAACACTTAGTCTCCAGCACACCTCTCCCTGGATCACCTACCGCCGCCGCGGCTGCCGCCGCCACCCCCGCCGACTGCTGCTGCTGATGAGGATGAGGATGAGGTTGCTGCTGGGAGAGCAGGTGCAGCGCAATCAGCGTCGCCCCGCCCAGCCTCATGTGGTGGGGCCCCAGCGCCTCCGCCGCCCGCGCCTCCCCGAGACTGCGCCGCAGCTGGTAGTGGCTGCCGAGCAGCGTGTTGGCTGCGGCGGTTGCGCCCAGGGCCAGCTGCAGCGCGGCCGCGCCCACGGCCTTGAGCGACGTGCATTGCTGCGCGGGGGGGGGGGGCGGGTTATCCACGTATAGGCCGGAGCCCGTGAACGGTAACGTAAGAGAAGAAATCCGCCCCGGGGGGGGGGCGGGCGGGCGGGCGGCCGGAAGCGGAATGAAGGGGGGGAACGGTAAAGTGGAGAAGTCCGAGTAGGCAAAGCTTACAGAGCTCACATGGGCGGGCGAAAGCAGCCCGAGGAATGCACCAGAGGGGCGGCGTGGGGTTGGGGTTGGGGCGCCGATGAGGTGAGGCTGCCGATGGAAAGAAAGGAGGCAGGATGTGGGTCGGGTGCGGTGCGGTGCCGGGTGGTGAGCGGCGGCCGGGGGCCGGCGCTTCCTCGAGTGGCCGGCACGTGTGTGTGACGTGTCACCCGGCACCACACTAGCTCTGGTCTGGTTATGTCGGTGCCCGTGTTCGACTGTTCGTTCATGCGCACGCCTCGAGGGATCGCTCCTCTCCCTTATCCCTTTTCCCTCGCCCTCCCGCCCCCGGGTTTGGTTTCGGAGGCTGGGCTCACCGCGTCGAGGCACGCCGCCAGCAGCACCCGCGCCAGGTCGCACCGTGTGGCCCACGGGTCGGACGGCCGCAGCACGCGCAAGCAGCTGCGCCCCGCCGCCCCCGCCCCCGCCTGCTGGGGCACCTTCACCACCTGGATCAGCTGCCTCAGGGAACCGGGGCCCTGGCCCTGGCCCTCGCCCGGGCCCTCGCCCTGCATTTCCTGGCCCTGGCCCAACGATCCCTGGCCCGGGCCCTGGTGCTCCATGGGCCCCAACACTACCGCCGCCTCGGGCCCCGCGCCGTTGTCGGCGGTGTCCCAGGGGACCATGTCCGGTAGGTCCTGCGCCAGCGCCAGCTGCGCCTCGTCGATGAGTTTGGCGATGAAGCTGTGCCCGATATCGCCTCCGTCACCGCTGGCGGCGTCGGCGTCGGCAGCCGCCGCCGCTGCCGCCGCCGCCGCCTCGGCCTCCGCAGCGGGCACCGCCGCCGCCTGCTGCCGCCCGCTCTTCTGCGCCCGCCGCCTGTCCTTTTGCGACTGCTGCTGCGGCCTCGGCGGCGCCGGCGGCGCCGGCGCAGCCGGAACCTTCTGCTGCTGCCGCCGTCGCCGCTCCCGCTGCGACTCGAACTGCCGCCGCCGCGGTTGCTGCTGCTGCTGCTGCAGCTGCTGCTGCAGCTCCTGCAGCTCCTGCTTAAGCTGCAACCCCGACTGCAGCATCTGCAGCCCCGCATCCTCCAGCTCCGACATCTCGGCAAATCGCTGCTGCAGATCAATAAAGTTCCTCCGTGCCGTATTGTCGTATTCCTCTCGGAACGCGGCGGCGGCGCCGCCCCGCGCCGCCGCCCAGTCGCGCCGCAGCATCTCCCGCAGCGCCTCCAGGTGCATCTCCAGCGCACCCAGGTACAGCACGTGCCGCATTTCCGACCGGAGGCTCCGCAGCGCCAGCTGCAGCTCGGCCCCGGCCTTGTCGTGGAGAAGCCGCTGCCGCAGGGCGTCGCGGGCGCCGCCGCTGGAGCCAACGGCTCCGACGGCGCTGGTGCTGCCGCTGGTGCCGGTGCCGTCGCTGGTGTTGGCGCCGCTACTGGCGCCGCTGGTGTTGGTGCCGCTGGTGTTGGTGCCGCTGGGCTCGTCCTTGCGGTCCACGGCGGTACAGCTGCCAGCGCTGCCGTCGCTGGTGGAGGCGCTTGTGATGGCGTTGCCGCCGCCGCCGCCGCCGCTGCTGCTACCCGTGCTGGTGCTGCTGGTGCTGATGAAGGTGGCGGGGGCGGTGGCGGTAGCACTGCCGCTGCCGCTGCTGCTGCTGCTACCACCTGCGGCGGCGACGCTGGCGGTGGAGCCGGCATCCGGCTCGGATGGCCGTCCTGACGCCCCCGCCCCCGCCTCGGCCGCCACCGCCACCGCCACCACCTCCCTCCCGTCCGCCCCCGCGGCACCTTCCAGCCCCCCGTCCGCTGCCGCGCGATTGCCCTGCTGCCCGCCGGCTCTGCCCGCCAGCCCGCCCAGCTCCTCCTCATCTGTCGCCTTCTCTGCCGCTTTCTCTGCCGCCTCCCCTGCCGCCGCCTCCCCTGCCGCCGCCTTCCCGGCCCCCCGCCGCCCCTCCATCATCTGCAGCTGCTCGACCAGGTAGAGAGGCACCACATCCGCCTCCACCGTTCCCCGCACGGCCCGCATCAGCCGGAGCGCCAGGCCCAGGCTCCAGCAGCAGCCCGGGGAGGAAGTGAGCGGCAGCTGCCGGGAAAGCTCAAAGTGCTGAAGGGGAGGGACGGAAGGAGGGGCGGCATGGAATGCGGAGCGGCAGCGCGAAACGGAGGGCGGGATGGAACACGTGACGAAGCCCGGGTGCGGAGTACGGCGCGAAATGGAATGCGGGTACGGAGCGCGGGTACGGAATACGGGTACGGCACGCGGAGCGGGATGTTCCGCCCGCCCGCCTGACGGAACGCGGGCGGGAGCACGTGACTGAACAAGTGACGGATCGCGGGTGGTGGCGGGCCGACACTGTGCGGGTGAAGCAGAGGCAGAGCCGGACCTGGTACGTACGTGCACGCGGCGCTGCCCGTACTGTGCCCGCCCGCACAAAGATAGCACCACCACAGCGATCGCAACCACTACCGCCATCGCAACCACCATTAACCGCCACCACGTAACAACCACCACAACCACCACAACCGCCATCAGGGACCAAGCAGCCTAATGGGGCGTGCAATCCCCTGTCGTGCGGCGAGGCCCTCAGAGCCCCGCAGACCGTATACGGTATGCGCGCCTTGGCGGTAATGGAAACACAGCCGGCAACTTAATCTTTACTTGCCGTACTTTGACGTACCTTTATCCGAGCCCTGAACAACCCATACGGACCCACCTTGATCTGGGAGAGGATGTACGCCAGGTCGCCGAGCTCCGGGTACGGCAGCTGCGGCAGTCCGTGGTACGACAGGAGGGCGCCCGCCAGTTCCAGGGCGCCGCGGCGGAGGCTGTCGGCGAAGCCCTTGGCGGACTCGTCGGGCCCCTCATAGTAGGCGGCCGCCACCAGCTGGCAGTACAGCAGCAGCATCAGGCGGCTGACGCGCCCCGAGGGGCCGGGGTCCTGCGGGTGTCAGCACGGGGCCCCGCGGGAAGGGCAGGCCGGAGAGGGCGGTCAAGCCAGCGAGCGGCGCAAGTCAAAGATGCAGTGTACGACACGGGTGCGAAATTGGCTTTGCAGGTGGAGCGGCGACCCTGCGCCGCGCCCGCACCGCGTAGTCGGGCCCGGGTCGTGTGACCCACAGGGGTACCGGTAATCGGGCCCCGACCCAACCCCAACCCGACCTGACCCGACCCAGGCCGTGCAACAAGCGGGTCCATGCGCCCGGCGGCCCCCCACCCACCATGAGATTGGGTCCCAGCAGTGTCTCCAGCGGGCTCCGAGTCGCCACACCGCCACCGCCGCCACCGCCACCACCACCGGGGCGGGCGCCTGGTTCGGAAGCCGCCTCGAAAAGCTGCGCGGACACATCCGATGACGTAATGTGACCCAAATAGAACTGGATCTGATCCTGGCACCGGCTTTCCTCATTATCAAGCTCCGCCTGCAACTGCTGCCTCTGCCTCTGCCGCCGCCCGCCGCCGCCGCCGCGGCTGTTGCCGCCGCCGCCGCCGCCGCCCGCCGCAGCGGCCTCCGTCCCTGGCTCCTCTTGCGCGAATTCCTTCCTCTTCAACGCGCACATGGCTAGACGCCTTGCCACGCCAAGCATGCCCTCCCACATCTCAGCCGCCCCGCCTGTCGGGAGGAGTGCCCCCCGGCTGGCCCCGGCCCGGGCGCTAGATCCGGGAGAGGCGGCGGCAATACCGGCAGCGGCAATACCGTTGGCGTCCTCGCGGGCGTCTCCGCCCCTGCTGCTGCTGTTCGCGCCGATGCCGCGCGAGGCGGCAAGCCGAGTCCGCTGCTGCTGATGCTGCGGCACAGCTGAACTCTCGCCAGGTGCAGCGGCGCTGGGCCCCCGGTCTGCCGTCCCGGCACCCGGCGCGACCGTGTGTTGCCCATTTTCGGCGCTGTCAGCTGGGTTGACGCCGACGGAAGATTCGCCACCGCTAAGGACTTGCCTTCGGTTGGCGAGAAACTGTGTGAGGTTTTTGTGCAGCTGGGACTCGCGGAGCGCTCTCGCGCGCGCGGTGTGCCACGAGGCGCGGCAAGCCAGGTGGTGCGTCTGCTGGTGCAGCGTGCCGCTCAGCACGTGCGCCGGAAGGCCAAACATCGCTGCGACGTGGGCGCGCCTGTTGTGCGCTACGTACGGCGGGCTGGTGTCTGCAGCGGGGCACCGCCACGGGCCGTCGGGTAGCACATGGCTGCTGCCATCTACTGGTGGCGGAGGGGGCTCAGGTGGCTCGTAGACCTGACTTCCGAAGGCGCAGGCGTCGGCAGCGCCAGATTCCACGGCGGCGTACGCTACCATGGTATCCCAGCAGCGCCGTTGAAATCAGCGGGACACCCAACTGTAAGAGATCTGTCCTTGGCTACATCATATATAACTGCAATAAGGTGTCACGGCTGTCCGCTTTCAGTTCAATCAGCAAAGTTAGATTCGACGATGGCTTGCTTCTTGCCCCAAGGATGCACTTTAAAGGGGCCTTAAAAACGTATCCCAATAGCAAGATAGGATAATTTTCAAGCAATTACAGCTAAGGTAATCAGAGTTCGTCACAATGCTAGCGGCGAGCCGGAGTTTAAATTCAGCGTTACTCTTACTGTCCCGTGCAGAGAGCGACATCAAAATATATCGTTGGGTCAGCCCTACCGAACATTGTGTCGGCGAAGCTTCCGTTGACCAACTAACGGAGAAATCGTACACGCGGCTCGCCCACTAAAGCGTAGGAAGGGACGTAAGTGGACACCACTGGACAAATAGCCCCAACCGCTAGTCGATGGCCGTGATGGCCGCGAACGAGCCAACCACAGGTTCCCTGCGCGCCTGCTAGGGGCCAGTTGGGCCTGCCACCTCCAAGTCCCCAAAACAAAACCCAGATTGCAAGGCCTAGAATTGTACGCCCGCCTTGTAGCGTTGTCCAAGAGATGCTGCGCGCTCTCCCCTGAATGAGCGAAACCTGCTGTAGTTGATCCCAAAGAATCCATCCTGGCCCCTCGAAGAGGGCCCAGCGAGCAAAGACTCCACGCCGGCCGGACTAAGGGGCGTAACCCAAAACCCCAGCCACCGGGATGCATTTGATGACTACCGGGTCGTGCAATGGAAACGCCTCCACGGCGATCCCCACACCCGAGATCCGGCTTCCAGGCTCACCAAGCCGATACGCACGGGAGCAAGTCCTTCCGCGCGGGTGGGCCAGGAACCGCTCCCCAGCACCGGCTAAATGTGCGCTGCCAGGGCGTTGCGGGCGATCGCGTCGTTGATGTCCTGGCGTGACAGCACCTGGCCTGCAGTGATGTTGAGGGAGGAGCGGCGTCGACCGCATTATGGCAGCCCCTGCCCTTAAGGGTTGGTCAACAAATACAGTTTTAACCCATCACGCGTCAGCCCAAGGTGAGGTGCAGCGCCAGGAGAGGCGGCTCGTGTTGAACAGCGATTAGTTTGCTGCGCTGCCGCAGATGTGCGCAATATCGTTAAGCGCCCCTAGCGGGGCGGAATGCCGAGCAGCAAGCGCGAAATGAACGCCCTGGACGCAGCGTGGGCAAGGCCGGCACGACGGGTGCTGGCGCACACGCACCCGCCGCGGAGCTGTGCCGGTGCAGCTTGCTGTTCCACTCGCCCACGCTCTCCTTGAACGACCTGAACTCCTCCTCGTTCATCGTCTCAGCCCCCGCCGTGTCGCAAACATGCTTCAGCATGGTGTAGTTGGCGACAAGCTGCCGTTGCGCCGCATCTACCAGCCCCTGCACCGGCGCCGTCATCGTGACACGTCACGCCGATTGTTGAGTACGTGCAAAGCCCGGACGACAGGCAGATTATGAGCCCCGATAGGAGGATTGGCGGCAGACCGCCGAAAACAGAGTTGCTTTACCGCTGAGCAGGGCTGAGCTGAGCTCAGTTGCGCACCTGTTTTGCGCTCAACAGGTCTTGGCAGGACGCTTGCAACTGCGGCAGCTCGCTGCACACAGCGGGGGCAGAACCAGGTATACAAGCGTATCCGTGGGAATAGCTGCGGGAGCAAGAGACGCGCCCAACGGGATCGCCCTACCTGGCCAGCTTTCGTATCCTCTGAACGAGCTGCACCGGGTTGACCTGAAAGTATTCACAGGTATTACTACTGGGTACCTGCATTGCCCACGGACCACCTTTGCCGCTGTTTCCCACCTCGCCCGGCCTACAAAAGCGTCGCTCAGCCTCCTCCTCCATCCTGTGGGCTATCTGCTCAAGTGCCGTCTCGCCCTTTCGTAGCGCTGCTATGAGGTCCTCCGTGCCCTGGCGAGTAACGGCGGCCATTAATGTTTGGGCTTCGGTTGACAGCTACAGGTAGAATTTAACTCTGTTGTCTTGCAAGCTAATTTCTATTTTCTTAGGTAGTGTTTCTGGAAATAGCTTTCAGGCAGATGCGGCAGGTGAGCAGGAATAAAAACAGGATCCAAATCCTGACTGATGATGGAGAAAATGGCCTCCTTTAGCACTAATAAAAGTATACAAGAACCTAAATCAAATTTCGCCTTTGCGTTGCATTGTGTCTTGTCTCAGCAAATCGCACGGTAAATAATTCAACTGACAAACCCTAATTCCGACTTTCTGCATGTCTGCATCGAGCTGTTTCATAAGTTTCCCCCGTAAGTAGTTCTAATGAACATACTGGACGGGCTCAACATGGAGAGGGGCGTCTGCCCAGGCCCTCGGCGATTTTCCTAGAGGAGGGTGCAGAGCAGGGCGGGTGGCTTGTTGAGCCCGACAACGCGTCCGCTACTCTTCATATCAGCGGATAAATCAATACAGTGACCCCTGGGGTGTGACAACGAATGTGTCGTAAGGAAAGGCGACAGCTTACAGTAACGACGGCGACCCCTGGGGTGTGACAGCGAATGTGTCACCAGAACGGGCGTCGGATCACCCTGGTTGGTATCGGCTGTCTTTGATGCTGTGGCATCTCTGCTGGAATTCATAACACCTGCTCGGAGTTCGACGCGGCCTGTCTTGCAAACTGTTTGTCATCCGTCTCGTACTCTTAAGTGGTCAGTCGCTCGCAAAGCTGTGGCCTTTTCATTGTAAACAGCCACAACTTGCACACGTGGGGGCTCCTTGCGTCTTGCTACAAGTCATGCTACAAGCGGTCGGCGTAATAAGGCGTCTCTACACCCCGTTACACACAGCCCTTCATCCTCTTCCCCCCTGCCGGACCCCGCCCAACTCAACCCTCCCGGCGCTGCCTCAGCCCCGGCCCTTGCCTAATGCACCACCGACAACGCCCTGATATCTTCGGGCCCGCCCGAAGTGGGTACCGGAACGTGCGGCGGGGCAGGGCCACGCCTGCTTGGTCCCCACCTCGGATCTTGCGACCTTTTCGTGGGCTGCAGCCTGAAGGGTCCACCGCGCCGCGATGCGCCGCACCGCACCGCGCCGTGGGAGGGAGGGAAGCCGGGGATGGGAGGGAGGGAAGCCGGGGATGGCAAAGGGTGCTGTGCCAACCTGAACGCAGTAAGTTCACAGCCGGGCATTGCGATAACGCCCGAGCCCGAAGCAGCAATGCGGCAGTACTGCACAGCAGGGCAGCACAGCAGTAGTACCACCCAGCAGTATTGCGCTGGGCGCCTATTCCGCCCCGCGGTAGGACGGGGGCGCGGAGGGAAAGCCCACAGCCACGTTGGACCGGATGACCGCTCTCTAGGGGAGGGTCGGGCGGCTCTCTTTCCGATCCCAAGCGGGCGGATGTGCCGGATGGTGGCACAGGTGGCCATGCGCCACCTCGCCTTGCTGGCACCTCCTACCTCCATCCTCTGGCGGTACCCGCATTCACGCCGCCCGTGCGCTTCTCCCCAGTGGCTCCCCCCTGAGGCGGCGAGGTTGCGCTGGAGAGGTGCGCTTTCACGGTGGGGACCTCTGTGCAAAGTTCAGGTGTGGACTGGACCGGATCGGGTACGATACGGTACGGCACGGTATGGGCGTGTACGGCACGGCTCGTCGGGCGTGTGAACTGCGGTATGGAGGGTGGGGCGTGGAGGGCGGGCGAAGCGCGGAAGGGACGTCTCCTCTCTCACCCCTTTCGGTTTGCCGCTTGATTTCGACCTCTTTCCGCTTCGTGGCAGCCGTGCTGGTGAAGCCGGGCGCCGGTCTAGGCACTGCCGCGCCACTGGCCGGGACTTCCGGCAATGCGTCAAGTGGGGGAAGGAGGGGCTTCCCAGGGTCCCTGCCCGCCGTGCCTGTGCCATTGGCAGCTATTCTGTGTGTATTGGGCCCGGCGCCTTTCTGCGTTCCGGTGGTGAGACCTCCTGTGTGAATGGGATATATCTTGCGTGCCCTCCTGTGTGTGCTCCTGCCTACAGACCCGCGTGTGCCCCTCCGTGTCCATCCCCCGCCCGACGGGCTCATGGCAGTCCGTGCCGTTCTCTTCGTGTGTCTCACCCTAGCAGGGAGCAGCAGCGCCCCCTCACCCCTCACCCCTCCCCACCCCAGCCCCCATCTCAGCCGATCCGCGGCTTTCGCTGTCGCGGGTGCGGGCCTGCAGTACGCTTCTCGCTCCCCACGCCCCTCCCACGCTTCCTACTTTGTGTGTCTGGAGCCCACTGTAGTACGGCAACCACAACAACTCGCCCGTCCATCCGCACACCTGGCCGACTGACCCGCCCGCAGCCTCCGGCCTTCCGGCCCCCGGGCGGGGCCTGTCCCGCACAGGTGCTGCTCCCGGCTGACAGCGAGGCGGGCCGCTGCGGCCCCTATCCCACCTGCGAAGGGAGGGGTAAAAAGAAGATACCGCAGCGGAGACGGAGACGGCGTTAGCGAACGGGAGGGGACGGCCCCGGGGCGCTGCACCACTGGGCTCAGTCGGGCTTCTATGCCGCCATTACAGTGCCCGCCCTTCGCTGTACTCTAGGCAGTTAGGATACGAAATTTTCTTATAGAGACCTGCGTGGGCTCGAGTCCATGGTTTCCTTGCGGTAGTTTGTGCCTTGGGTAGTTAGATCCACTTTGGGTCCACTGTGAAATGGTTTCGCCCGCGGGACGGAAGATTGGCAAGGGAGCGCCGGCCCGGCTGGTCGCTTGTTGTTGTCGTTGTTACGGGCGGTTACGGCGGGCTCCGGACCCTCCGAAGGGTCGTCCCAGCGGGCCAGTGGGCGAGCGGAAAGCGGTCAGGAGGGGTGGTGGGGGTAAGGGAAAGGCGCGACCCACCAGGTGCGGCCTCTTTTTCGATGGCGTCGCGTCGCACCGAGGATCGGTGTCTGTACGGTATCTGCGCTGCAGCATTAAAGAGAGAAGTGTTGCAGTCTTGCAGACCGCGGGCTTGCCCTGTTGGGTGGGCGACGCAAGCCAGCCCGGACCCTGCAATACCGGTACTTCCTGCTAGAGGGTATACAAACGATACCTGAGTTGGGGTTGTCACTGTTGCTCGCGGCCATTCTGACAGCCTTTGCTTGTTGCGTTGCAAGTGGGAGTGGCCCACATCGTTTCCATTCGGGGGATGGGCTGTTGCGAGACGCACATGCAGCGCAGATCGGCTCAGGACACTGCAGCGCAGACTCTCGTGCTCGTGCTTGCACATCGCCGCCGTCCACGGGCAGCCATGCGTCTGGCTTGGGGGGGGGTGCGGACCTGGCCAGGGTCTGGCTGTTGGTTTGCCCTGCATGGATTTACATGGGTTGCAAAGGACCCAAAGGAAGGTCGCTTGGTGCAGTCCGCGCCTGGGGGCTTCTAGTTTCCCGCTCGATTGCCGTCGGTGCCAGCTGGTTACAGCCCTGCGGTCATCACCGTACCGGTATTCCGTCGCTCGAATGGCCGCGTGCGAGCTCGCGGCTGGGAAATGCGGGGTTTCCAGTCTTCTTCAGGGCAGCCTGGCAGTTGCTGGGGGGCTGTGCGGACGTACGATACTGTGCGGAAGTACGGCTTGCGGCGACTGCAAAGCGATTCCTGACCGCCTGGGCCGTCAACGTCAACGCCGTGCAGCTCTTGGCTTGCGGCACGAAACGCGTCTTGTGGAGAGGGTCTGTGCCGCAGTAGGAGCAGCACTAGGACAGCAGCACCAAGGAAGGCTGTCTGAAACCGAAGAATGGAAGCTGTTGCAAGGGGCTGTGCTTTTCACGGCATGGAGCGGCGGGCAGGCCTACGACGTCGGTTGCGCTGGAGGCAAGGTTGGGATCCCGGGGCCTACGCCCAGCCAGGGGGCGAGGGGGAGATAACCCAAACGAAGTAAACGAGCCCAAAAGGCGGCAACAGCAACACATATAAGATGTACTGCCCCACCCAGGGAGGAGGTCGGGGCTGCTTACTGGGCTGACTGTACGGCACCACGGTCCCACGCCCGTCATACATTAGTGAAAGTTCGCACTGCTTGCTCTTAGGGTTGGCCACCGTGTGTCGAGGGATTTAATCGTGCAGTTTTGGCGTTGACTTGAACAAACGTGTTCTCAAACTTCACTGACGGTTGGTTCCCGCCATATCCCGAGAGCTCGCAGGTCGCAGCCTGTTCGCAAGCTCCCGTGCAGGGATTGTCCAGTTTTGTGGAAATGGGGTCGACTGCCCTTTCTGTCTTGCCCTGGAGGTGGCTCTGAAGTTCGCCGGCTAACGCCAATAGTCCCAAGGAGTTGATAGGCAGGGACAGCAGCAGAGTCACAACAGTCCTGCTGGCTTGATAATGAAAGAGTCGAAATATGCAGGCTTGCTAATGGAAGAGTCTAAGCATACAGTCCTGGGGAAATTTAAACGTACGTACGGCACCGCACTTTAGGGAACTCGCCAAAGGAGAAGTTCCTCGGTCTTCGGGAGAGAGCACAATCTTGTCACGATAGTTGGGCTTAGGCTGTAGCCCCTGAAGGCTTTGTCTTTGGCCATATTTCTGCTTAAGGCCCCGTAACTGTGGCTAACACCCCTGGGTTGCATGAACAAACCTTTTCTAATAAAGCTTACGCTATGCAACCTACAGCGTAGTTCTGCACAGTCCGCTTATGTTTAGGTGGTCTGTGCATTAGTCTTGAGAGGGGCTTAGTGTCATGGCAGAATTGTCGCAGGCACCGGAAGAGAGCAATGTCTGCGTCGCCGTCAAAATTCGACCTCTTGTGGCGTCAGAGGTCGAGGACGGTTGCAGGCAATGTGTGTCCGTGACACCGGGCTGTCCGCAAGTAGGTGGAAGTTCCAGCAGTCGCTTTGCGTGAGCTGGGCGCCTCCCAGGTCCTTCTGAACTTGCCTAAATACTCTAGGTATTAACTGGTCAACACACGTTCACGTACGATCATGTCTTCGGCGACGGGGGCACAGCGCCAGACCAGCTCTACTCGCGGTGCATTGCGCCGCTGGTGGACGGCCTCTTCAAAGGTTACAACGCAACGGTCTTTGCCTACGGCCAAACTGGATCAGGAAAAACTTTCACCATGGGCAGCGAGTACAAGCCGGGGACACGGTGCCGTGGTGTCATACCCGACACCATCAACGACATCTTCAACCGCATCGACGCAGCCAGGGACCGGGCCGTGACCGTGCGTGTCAGCTTTGTGGAGATCCACAAGGTGCGATACAGCCCCTTTCCCTGGGAGCCTGGTATAGTTTGCAATGAAAGGCCAGAAAGCACAACAGTTTCGCGGGACATGCCGCTGTTGCCTATCGGTGCCGACCAAGAGGGGCCACACGCACGAAACCCAACCCGGCGTTAAACCCCATCCCATAGGAAGAGGTCAAGGACCTGCTGCTGCCAGCCAGCACTGGGCCCCGCCCTGCGGTCACCATACGCGAGACACCAAACGGCGATGTATCGCTGTACGGCGCCGTGGAGAGGGAGGTTCGCACGCGGGAGGAGATGGCGGATGTTCTGGAGCAGGGCACTCTGTGCCGCTCCACAGCTTCGACGTCAATGAACAACCGCAGTAGCCGCAGCCATGCCATCTTCACAATTACAATGGAGCAGCGGCGGCAGGTGCAGCAAACGGCGGCACAGGGGGAGCAAGGTCGGTAGTCCTGTGCTTTGGTGGGCCAGGGCTGAGAGGAAGTGCACTTTTGCGTCGGCTCTGCTTGTACCGTACCGTAAAGCACTAGCACATCATTTAGCAGCGGTCGCCCATTGCAGGGGCCGACGATGACGGCGATGACGACGACGAGACGCCGGGCGAGGAGGTGGAGGGTGTTGAGGATTTCCTGGGAGCAAAGATGCACCTGGTGGATCTGGCCGGCAGCGAGCGGGCCAAGCGGACTAAGGCGGAAGGTGCGAAGCCGCTGCGCCGCGCAAGGGCGCTTGGTTATGAGGGCTTTGAACATGGGTTCTCCGTGCCGTGGAACGACACAAGACACACCACGTGCTCACGTGTAATACTTTCGTGATAATAACTCGGGATGTGCTCGATAGTCCAAGAGGTTGCTTGGGTTGCCCGTAACACATTTACGAAACTGGATGGTGTCTTTCCTGCCTCAGGTGCAAGGCTGCGCGAGGGCATCCACATCAACCGCGGATTGCTAGCCCTGGGGAACGTCATCAATGCCATCGTGGACAACCACAAGCATGTTCCGTACCGCGATTCGAAGCTTACGCGGCTACTGCAGGTGCGGCCTTTGCTTGCTGGTCCTCGATTGCCCCTGTTAGGCACAGAGTAAGGGGCTTGCCGCCCGCGGACGAGCGCTCAGGCAAGGTAGGGTGTTTTTCGTACGAGATGAGGGCGCCCCGCGTCCCGTAGCTAAAGCATATTCCTGAAAGGCGCTGCGCCGGCCCCAACAGGACTCTCTGGGTGGCAACAGCCGCACGGTCATGATCGCGTGCGTGAGTCCAGCGGATAGCAACTTCGAGGAGAGCCTGAACACCCTCAGGTAAAATGTGTGGGTTTAGGGCTCTTGGGACATGAAAAACGTGCGGGCGTCATCTGCGGCGCCCATTTGCGGGTTTCGCTTCGGCCGACAAGGCACTTCGTGGTCATCGCATGGGGCTCCACTTGGGAGCATTTCATTGCACAGGCGTGCAGTCCAACGAAATGTGATAAGACAACCCTTGCTGTCACACGGCGAGAGGCGCCTGGCAAAGTCGTTGGGTGCCCTTGCACTTGCACGTTTCCGGCGCAGGTACGCCGATCGCGCGAGGCACATCCGCAACAAGCCGGTGGTGAACCGCGACCCAGTGGCGGCGCAGCTGGCGGTCCTCCGGAATACCATTGCACAGCTGAAGTCAGAGAACCTCTCGCTGCGGCGCGCGATGGCAGCGACGGGCAACGAGGGCGGCGTCGACGCGATGGGGACGAGCGGGCTCGGGAACAGCGCGCTGGAGAGCTTGGTGGACCGGCTGACGCAGGAAAACAACTCGCTGGAATCGGACAACTTGCGCCTGAAAATGGAGATGGTGGGTGCCGTCCGATACAGCGCCGACCGTCAGGGGGTTTGGGTTGTGTGCACCGGCTATCCCATCAAGGCTGCATCGTCTGCTGTCGTGTGCAACTACGTGCAAGTACCGCCCAAAGCAGGGGGGATGAGTTGCGCGATGCGATGCCGTGACATGGAATGATCGTCCTTGCCCCTGTCAATGTCTTGTTTTGCAGGAGGACCTTCGACGGGAGCTGTCGGTTGTAGCCGACAAGTGGCACACCGCTCAGGCGCAGTGCGACCTCTTGAAGCTGAACCAGGCGGCTGCGAAGGGCCGGCAGGACAGCGCAGGCGGTTCGGACAGTGAGCTGCCGCTGCCGGGGCTGGACATTGTGAAGGGCTACGTGGCACGGATTGCGGAGCTGGAGGCGGAGGTGATGTCCATGAAGTCGCTGGCGGCGCACATGCCCTTCACGTACGTTTCTAGCAGCACAGTTTTCGCATGATGTAGGTCGTTGTTATGCCTTTCGCGTTGCAAGATATGGATGCCTCTTCGGACTCCCTGCCGTTGCCAGCTTCGGCGCGTCGGTGCCTCTGCTTGTAACGCCTTCTGTTACTCAGCACCCGTAGATGTGCGCGTATGCAATTCTTTTTAGGGCTGGATGCACCGTGCCTTACCTCCAAAGTTCCTCAGATGCACCGCGAACCGGATGCATTTATCGGAGTGCGCGCACTGCTGTCTGCCGAACGAGCCAGAAGCTTGGCACATGAACGGACTTGGGGGCCACATCCTCCCGCTGCACCTGTCGCGTAGGCGGCGGCGCGCTAACGGCGCGGAGCACCCGCGGACGCCTGGGGGAGCGTCGACACCTGGGGATATGGACTCGCCCTCGCCAGGTGTGCACGGGTTGCATTGGCATGTCTGTTCGCGGTCATGGAACTGGGTGTCGGGCGACGTCGGCTTGTGTACGATGCTTCAGGGTGAGGCCGTGTTTCTGCAGCCTTCCTGTTTAGCCCTACCCTTGTATGAGGACGCCGCAAGGCATGCGGCGCCCATGAAGCCTCTTTTTCGCCTTCGCTGCGCAGGGCCATCCTCGATGCTCGATGACGCGCACGGGCTTGATGGTGCTGCCGACGACGGCGACGCGGACGACGACGCGAACCAGCACAACGAGCTGGCGGCCGAGGAGGAGTACTTCATGGCGGAGCTGGCGGCTCACACGTAGGTGCCGCAGTTGCCGGAGTGCAGTCGCGCGGTGTCAAGCGGGCGAAGCGGTCAAGCGAGACAGTGGCTGTCCTTTGGGGACTACATACGGTGTTTTGCGCATGTGCGCGAACATGGCACATCACACTTCTGGCTTCCGTGCGTGTGCGTAGGCTTAACCAGGAGAAGATGAAGAAGGAGGTGGCGTTGCTGCAGCGCCAGCTGGAGGCCAAGGAGCGCAAGATGGTGGAGCTCATGAAGAACACCGGCTCCGTGCCAGCGCTCAAGCAGCACTACGACCGGGTCCTCGCGGACCTGGAGGCCCAGCGCGACACCCTCGTCGCTGAACGCAAGGCCCTCATGGAGGTCCGTGATTGCCATAGAAACGTGTGGAGGTCCGTGCCATAGAAACTTTTGCAGGGCATGCTTTAGGACGGTGCACCCACCTCCTGGAGAGTTTAGCAGAAGGGAGATCCTGGACAGACGCCGAGAGGGCGAGCGGCAGGAGAAGGGCACTGTCGGCCCAGTCACTGAATCTAGCTTCCCGTGCCACACTCCAATCTCATACGGCTTAAACAAGGTGTTCCGCGGCCCCTCTCCAATTGTTCCCTATCAACGCCTGGTGTCCCTGTTTGATTTGAATGCGCCCTGCACGGGAACAGAAACTGGCGGCGGCGTCGGCTGCAAGCGAGGAGGAGCGCAAGCGCTTGGAAGCAACCTACATGGAGCGCATCCACCAATACGACGACCGTCTGAAAGAGGTAGGACACACTGACCGCGATGTGACCCTGCATCCGCTGTGACGTGCCAGGTGTAATTCCGCTCGTAGCCCTGCGGTGGTTAGATGCGAGCTGCTCTCGCGCGCCCGTGGCCGTACAGTCCCTGACCGTAGCTGCTTGCGAGGGCGGGCGCATGCACAGTCCTGATCGTGCTCTACGGCACCCACGCCGAAACCGTTAAAAGGCCCCTGTAAACGCCAGTGCTTGCTCTGCCTTGACCTCTGCAGCTGCGGCGCAAGGAGCGCGACTTCATCGCCATGCAGAAACTCAAGCAGCGCACCGAGGACGCGCACCGGCGCCTCTCCGCAGACATTCTTCGGCTGAAGCAGCAGAAGGTGAGTAATGGGGAGCGTCGTGCAGTGGCTTGCCTAGCGCGCTCGACTGCACGAGGTACGCAAGGGACCCAGCCCTTCGTGTCAGAGCTGCGCATCCCGCTTGCCGGTGATGACGGAGCGGTGTGCACGCTGCGCGCTTTGCGCATACCAGTTTCTCGACGGCGTAACTGAAGCGCCTTGTTCATTGGATGCGAACAGGTCGCCGTCCAGAAGCAGCTCGAGGCCAACGCCAAGCAGTTCCAGGCCTGGCGGCATGAGCGCGAGCGGGAAATGGGGCAGCTGCGAAAGCAGAGCCGCAAGGACCGCGCCCAGATCCAGCACCTGCAGGCTATGGCGGTAAGGAACGCCGTGTTCGACGTTTATTTTGATGGCTTGCATGACAGCTTGTTGGAAGCCGTCTAGCTCTGTTCCCCAATGGGTTGGGCGAGGGCACGGTTGCAGCGGGGCGTCACACTTGCTGGGTCTGTACCGCCCAAATGCTGTTACATTCTCGGTTGTCTGGACCTGCAGGCGAAGCAGTCGGCCGTCCTGCAACGGAAGATTTCGGACGCCACAGCCGCACGGAAGCGCATCAAGGTAGGAACTTGGGGGCACAGTGGCAGATGGGCACTACCTAGTGCATACCTGCCCGTAGCTGCGAATTCCCTCTGAAAGGATCCGTCCACACGGCATGTACAGGCGAAGTAGTTGCTTACGTGTTCTTAACTCATGATGCCCCCCAGGAGCTGGAGGAGGAGAAGCGGCGGAAGACCGCCAGTTCATCGGTGACGTCGCAGCAACAGGCGGCGGCTGCGGTGGCAGCACAGCAGGCCATGGGCGGAAACATTGAGATCCAGCCCAACGCGCAGGTATCGTGCTCTGTCCTCGGCACCAATGATTGGTTGTGTGCGTGTGTGTTTCTGGCTAGGCTGTATTCCACCATATCGTGCCTGCTGCAGGCGCCTCTGCTGCGGACGGACAAGGACCGGCGCGATTGGTTGCAGCGGGAATTGGACCTCTGCAACATGGCGTGCGAGTTCCGCAAGGTCATCGACGGGGAGCTTGCGCAGCGCGCTGAGGCGACGAAGAGGCTGAAGGTGCGGGGCTCGCCGCTTTCAATTGCGCTAGCTTGCCATGGCGCAGCACCGTGCGCGCAGGGCACGGAGGCAGGGCTAGCCGTTCATACCACCAACGAAGCCACTCTTGGTAGAGGCCCTGCCCGCATGCGTGTTCTGCCACAAGGGGCGTTGTTAATCGTGTTACGCGGCATAGCACAGCCAAGTACCTCGCTTGCGACATTATATGTCGCCCCCCGATACGTGGAGCATTTGACATGGCATCACGGCTGAACCCCTGCAGGAGCTAGAGAAGCGGCTCACAATCCTGGACCAGATGCAGCCCGCTAGCCCGCTCTTCATGGCGGGTTGCGGCAACGTCGCACTGCCATTCAGCCCTGCAGCGTCCTCGGCCGGTGCCCTGGGGCCAGCCGCGGCCGTCGGCCCGGAGGCGCGGGAGAAGCTGCTCGCGAAGAAGAAGGAGTTGGAGGAGAAGGTGCGTTCTCGCACACAATGAGTTGTCATATGCCTGCTGGCTCTGAACAGTCATGCTTCGCCCCCTGTCGGCGTTTTGACAATCCATGCCGTCGCGTCGCTTCCGGTGTATCTCCGCCTTTTCCGTCGCTAGGTCGCGCTTCACAACGATCAAATCACGGAGATGCAGCATAACTGGGAGCGACAGAAGGCGGAGGAGGAGTCGCGTGGCGGTGGTGCGCTCGACGTACGCCGCTGGGCTGGGCTTCGCAACGTCGCGGAGTGCCGGGAGGTGCTGCGCATCCTGTTCCGCATGAGCGTCGAGTCAAAGTAAGCCTGTACGGAAATTTGCCTTGTTGCTGGTCAGTGGCATGAGCGCCTACGCGTAAGATCAGGATCTTGCTGTGGCCAAGTCAATGCTGGGGGGATCCTGATCCGAACTGTTATAAGTTCAGCTACGCAGTGTCTCACACGTGGTGGCAGAAGAGGACGCAGGCTACTGCGGTTTGCCCTTGAGCACCTGAAGAGATCTCATCAGTCACCACTTCCTCATTCCTCATCATGGCCCTTGCAGGAGCCTGGGCGCCGAGCTGACAGTCGACATGGTACGCTACCAGGAGGAGGTCGACGTCCTGCGGGTACAGCTCGACGGCGCCCAGAAGAAGTGCGCGCAGTACCGCAAGTTGGCCATGGCGCTGCAGGCCGCCGCGGCGCGTGTGGCCTCCGCGCCGCACCACAGCATGGTCTCGACGCAGGACGAGACCGACAAGCAGGCGAGCATGGGTCCTGGGGAATGAGCTTTGTTGCTTGCCGATGCCGCGCTCTGGGTCGATACTGATCGAAGGAAAGGTTTTATTGCAAACGTGCGAGCGGTGCAACCAACACCTAGCAATTGGTTGCTTTGGCGACTGGGCTTGCATGTAGCTGCCCTGGCGCAGACGTATTTCCTTCCTGCTGGCACTGCACTTCTCAGGTGGACGCGGTGCTGGAGGAGCTGCACGTGGTGCGCAATAACACGCCGCCAGCTGCGTCGGGGGCCCCCAGCAGGTCGGCCGGTGGCGATGGGGAGGCAGTAACCAGCGTGCACCGACTCAGTGTTGTCACACCGAGGTCCCAAGCGGACGACGTCGAGATGCAGGACGCTGGGTCTCCTGACACGCCCAAAACCTCGCAAGACGGACCAGCCAAGGTCAGTATGCCGCGCGCATATGTCAGCCGCGTTGCGTTGACGTTGTGTCGGCCGCAACTAGGCAGAAGTAATGGCTATGGCTAGGCCTGATGGTAACGGGGCGCATGGCCGGCGCAGATGTGAGATACAGATGTCGTGGTTGGTTGTTAACCAGTCGCAGGTTGCTTCTTCCTCAGACTTGCTGCAATACTCCAAGGCAGCAAGCCTGCGTGTGGTTGGCCCACGGGCAAGTTCTGAACCACTTTGTCTGGGCTGATCTCCCTCTGCTGTCCCGTACTTGTTTCGGAGGAGACGCTGTCTACTCATTGCCTTGCAATGGCATGACTCTTCGCATCAACCCCCCAGGCTTTGGAATTCCTGTCTCCTGTTCCAGCCGGGGCGCGCCTGCGTTTGGTGGCGTTCGAGACCCCGGGCGGTTCGGCGCAGCGCTACTCGCCTGAGCGCGACCGGGATAGCGACGACAGCGATGGCCAGGCCCAGAACGGCAAGGTGCGGCGGCTCCGTAGCAAGTTTTGAAGTTTCAAGCGGTCTGTTTGATGGATGTTTATTACGCGGGTAACACTCTACCCCGCAAGAATTCTAGAGTGATTCCGTCGTCTCTCGATTGCCTGTTTGTTGTTTTGTTCACAGGGCCGCCAAGAGGCGGGTTCCGGGGCCGCCCGGGAACAGCGCCGTAATGCCAGCGGTTCTGACGATTACTGTGTGATGGAGGTGGACAGCGACAGCATGACCGAGGCCGTCTTCGGCGGCAGCAAGAAGGCTGTTCAGGAAGCGGTCGGTCACATGAGAGATGGCAGCGCTGATGATGACGACGTGGACCAGGAGGATGACGAGGAGTCCTCCGAGGAGGGGTACAGCGACGAGGAGGACGACGAGGAGAGCGACGGAGACATCGAGTGGGACCCCAAAAATGCCACGCCTGCACTTCGGGGCCGCGCCGCGCGATGCAGTCGCCGCTTCTCTAGCATCCCGGTTGCGGGCGTGAGTTCCAAGCACAGCAGCCGTCGTCCGTCACCTGCTGGCAACAGCTCGTCGGATGACTTCGTGTCGGATGAGGACTCGGCCGCCAACACCCGCCGTGGCAAGGGCAGCGGCACTCGCCGGCCCGCGGCCTCCAGGCGCAACAGCAGCGCCGATGCGGCGCTCGAGGCTCCGGTCCTTGATGACATCAACTTGAAGCATTTGGCCGCCGGCGCCCAAACGCGGCATCAGAAGCTCACGGTGCAACTGCTGAAGGTTAGTTTGGTGTGCAATGTTGGCTGCTGGCCTTTTGACTGTCTGGGTTTTTGGCAATTTGTCTGGTGCGGCGATCCCCATCCAATCACCAGCTGCACTAGTGCGTTCCGAGGTTACACCAGATTGCGCACTGTCGCGTTTTCTTAGGCCCATCCGTGTGAAGAGTATAACTGTGGCAGCTCAGGCTGCTGCGGCGCCATGTCTTAACATGACTGCAGGAACTGCACTTGCCCAGCCAAGGCCTGCACGATTGCCCTGTGTAACCGCACGATTGCCCTGTGGCACTTGCAGGATGCCCTCAAGGGCAAGGCAATCGACGGACAGAAGTGGCAGGGCAGGGTCCAGAAACGCAACAAGACTCGGGCGGAGCTGATCCAGGACTACCGCCGGATGCTCGGGCTGGACAAGCTCCCTTCGCAGCCGCAGTCCGCGGCGCACTCTCCGGACGCGGATGTGAAGGCCGCTGGCGCAGGCGGCCGAGGCGACCCTAGGCGCGGCCGGGAGGGCGCTAATGGCTGGAGCGACAGCAGCGTCGGCGGGGCAGGGTCGGCTGAGCTGCCGCTGGCGGATTCGTCTGCACGAGAGCCGGCCGAGGAGGTGAGCGCGTCCCGCAATTGCTGGAGAAAAACTGGCAGTACAAGTTGCGAAACGGAAACATATGTGCGCGTGCACGGGGGGTTCAACTTGCGCACGCTCCCATGTGGTAAAGCCGTGTAATGCCTATAATTTGAGATGAATACGAATGACGCTCCAATCGGTGATGCACGATGAAGCCTGCGTGCGTGACAGGCATCTCGTTGACAAACTTGCCGTTGTTTCCGCCATTGGCCCTTTCTTTGCCGCGTGTCCATCCAGCCTCAGGGCTTCACGTTCTCTCCGCACCTCCCAGCTGCACCTGTCATCGCCGCCTCGGGCCCTCCAGTGGTTCCCCCCATTGCACTGGTCGCTCGGTCGCCCAGCCCCTCCCAAGCGACTTCCGCTCGCCGCCCCGCGGCTGCTAGTCCTGGGCCTGGGGCCCTGGGGCCCTGGGCGCGGTCATCCCTAGCGCAGACTCTCTCCGCCAGGCAACCGACGACGTGGGCCTCGTCTCTACGATCCTCCTGCTCGCTTCCCCAGACCAACGCGGGCGCCGAGGGAGTTCCCGCCGAACCCGGCCTCGTCCTAGTGCGCTCCAACTCGGGCAGCAACACCTCTCTGTCCTCTCGGGGCGCGGCAGGGACTGCCCCGCAGGCGGCTGCAGCTGCCGACGCTGCCGGCGGGGCCGGTGCTGCCAGCAGCAGACGGCCTACCGTCCTGGGCGCACCTCCGTCAAGTCAGGCAGCTGCTGGCGGCGCGTCACTGCCTGACGCATTTCCCTACCGCAACGCAGTCCTGGCTTCTTCGCCCAACCAGAGCCCAAGCGCGCGCATGCTGCGGCCGCCGGTGCCGATGGGCGCCGCTGCTGCCAGTCCTCGCAGCAACATGAGTTCGCCGACGCCGCGCGTCGGCGCCAGGACAGGTCGCATGTATTCCCCGGGGATGTCACCGGAGTCAAGGGACCGCGCCTTCGGCTACCACGGCGGTGAGAACATGCAGCCCGACGCCACCACGCCCCGGGGGACCCCGGGCAGCGCTTCGGGCGAGGGCAAGGGCACCCCGCTCACCAACCTGTACAAGCAGAAGGCTCTCGCATCACGTGAGCGCACGGCTGCGCTGCGCGTGAGCATGCACAAGAACTGGGAGCAGCAGGACCCGCGCTCGGGCGGCGGCGTGCCGGGCTCCGGCAATTTGCGGTCGTCGATGAACGGGCCTGTGGGCACCACCGGCACAGTCACGTCCAGCATTGATGGTAAGCGCTGCTGTGTGCGGGCCAGGAATTCGCGTGAGTGCAAGTGCTCCAAAGCGAGGCTGTTGCGCGGGCGTAGGATGACTAAAGGGGTATAAGTAAGCTGATAACTTGGGACGGATGCGTTACAGGTCGGGTTGCCGTAGTTGACATCTCACTCCAACTGCCCTCCCCGCCTTGTTTTCGCCAGGCCCACTCCGCGGCGGCCCTCTACGCGACAGCACTGGGGCAGGATTGGGAGTTTCAAAGGCGCAGGCCAAGCCGGGCATCTGGCGGTAACGGAAAATGGCTTACCCGGGGAGACCCTGGTGGCTGCCTGACGAGATGTAGTCGACGCTTGTTGTTGACGCGCGGCGGACTTCGCTGTCGGCACAGCCAAATAAGGCTCCTTCCGGGACTGCCGGTATCTACCTTACGCAGAATCTTAGAGCAGTGAACTGTGGGCTTCGGAAGTTTCAGTGTGTTCCGTCAAGTAGGTAGCAGTAGTTTAGGGGACATCCGACCGACCCGCGCGATATCAGGCGCTGCTATCTAGTGAGCATTGTACAGACGTCCTGCCTCCTGGTAAAGCCTGCGTGCGGATGTGCGGATGTGGACAAATCGGATTAGGTAGGCTAGCTCGCTTTTGGGAGCATTTGCATATTGCGCGCGTTTGCTAACTGAGCTGTCCTTTGACATGGCGCTCACTCGCGGTCTGGAAACAGTTTTGTTCCCGGCTTCGGCTCCCAGCACAAGCCGGCTGGCCAATATTGCCAACTGGGAGGTCCGATCATCGCCTCGGTGGCGATTATCGGTTTGGGGAGTAAGCCAGCATCCGTGTTGGGATGCTTCGAGCAGGCTTCGGATGGATTGTATGTAATGGTTTGCGTCTCCGTCCTCAAGTTGGAACTCGCACCGGAATGGGCCGCCGTGGTCATGTGTTGCATGGAACCCGGGCGCTCTTAGGGCGGGGAGCTATCTGAAAAACCTGTTCAATTCAGACGACAGTACTCGCTCGGTGAAAAAATCCAGAATCTGCTTTTAAACTTCATTTCAGTGCTGTACGGAAAGCGTGACCGGGTGTGCGGTAGGGAATGGGTGGGTGAGTCTGGTATCTATTTTCCCCCCCGGGCTTCCACCCCCCCGGCATTAAAATAGTAACCTGAAGGCACAATGACGATTTCCTGTCCATGTATGCTGCCGTTAAGATAAGCATGACGTGTGCCCGCACTCCAAGCGGGGGCGTCGGGGTCCTGGAACGGGGGCGGGTGCTCGCTGGTACCCATGCACAGCGCCCGTGCCCGTTGGGCGTGGACAAAACACGTGGTCTTTGGCTACAGGACATTGCGCTTGCCAGGGCAAGACACTTGCCGCGGTTGAAGCGGTCAGGTTTGGAGGAGGCTCTCTGGTTCATCTTACACGGCACCGCTACCTCATTCTATCCGTTGCCTGCCAGTTGCAACGAATAAAGGTTTAGGCAATGCTTGATCAGTTCCGCCGTGCCATACTGTACGGCAAAATGGGTGGCTATTCCCGCGGTTCCGTTACGGAAAGTACTCGTGAGTAGATCATGGAATAAGTAGACTACCTGGTTTCCCACGTTTCCGTCATGCATCTCACGCACACCAAAAATGTATAGGTGTGTCCTGAGCGGTGCAGTACTTATGACAGCTGCTTCGTTAAATGCGAACTGCGTCAGACTGCGTCGCAAATGTTGAGCGTAAAACTTCCTGTAGCACCAGGGGACGGCGAACGCGCTCGGACGATCATTCGGAACGCCCAGGCCTTCGCTGAGCGTTCCGAATGATCGTTTCCATTCTGTCGGCTGTGTCGGCGGGTTGCAGCTGGGCGGGGGAATTTCTCAGCTTTATTCGTGCACGTCCAAAGCGTGTTCTGCTACATCAATCAAACAATGCGTGTTACAAGCTGTCTTCTGTTTTTCCCGGAATTTCGGTGTACGGCAAGAGGGTGGGTCCCAGGGGTCATTTCTGGATTTTTGATTATGGGCTCCATTCTTAAATTCTCTACCCACCCCCACCCCGTTTCGGGGTCATATAAAGCGGCACCCATGTGACCACGCATCAACAGGTTCACGGCATGCGTGTGCACAGCGGCGCTGCGTGCACTCAAAACGGAATCGCGTCCCGCGCCTGCCGGATTCACGTACGGATACATACTACCGCACTCCAGTCCGTCACGTTCACAGGGACAGGTTTACAGTGGACCTAATCGGAGCATCCGGTACCGGTACACAACGCACCTGGCACTGTCCTGATGGCGGCAAGAAACCGGTTAGGGAGGGCCCAAGCGACCCCAGAGAGACTCCACCCAACTCCACCCAGAACAGCGAACCGCATTTTGGGGCAGCCTTCGGACAGTGAACACCCGCAGATACTCGCTTTGCTGCAGACGCTCACGCGCGCGATACAGCGATCGCCTGTCCTCCCTCCTCCCTCCCCCACAACGGGCTGCCTTAAATCACTGCCCGTTGTCGTTCAAAAGCCGCCCCCCCCCTGGCAGCCCCCGCTGCAAGCTGACAACCAACTAGTTCCGTCGGTCCCGCCGCCAGTCACCTCACGCAATAACCCCCTCCCCTCCCCCATGCGACCCCCCCTACACACAAATACACACAAATACACATACGCACAGCCGCACGCACACATACCTAGTTGACTGCACCCCGCCTCCCACACAGGCTATGCCATGCAGCACAGACCGCCGCCAGCCACCCCCCTTCCCCCCTCCGGATCACGTCCGTCGGCCGATCCGAGAGAGCCACAGCCCCCTCGGTCCTCAGCACGACCCCGGCCCCGTCCCCAGCTTTGGCCCCACACCCGCATCTTCCTCCTTCCCCCGCCGCGCCCAAGCTGGGCCCCCCGACGTGGCTCTCCGCCACCGCAGTCCTTCCCGCCCTCAACTCCCTTCCCCAGTTCCCCGTCATCCCGATCAGGACACCAGCCCCGTCGACACGCTGAACGCGGGCACGGCCGGTATGGGCACCGGCTTGCCCTCCTCCGGCGGGAACACCGTGTCGTCCACCTGGGCGGGCAGCTCCTCGGCATTGTACGTAAGGCCCTCGTACTTGGGGTGAGAGGGCAGCGGAGGCTTGTCCGGGTCCTGGAGGACAAAACGGGTGTGTGCGTGTATGTGTTGGGGGGGGGGGAGGGGCAGGGGAGGGCGGGCTCTTGAAAAGGGATACGAGGGAGGGGCCGGCAGAGCGAGCGGGTGAGGGTGGGTGAGCGTGGAATCGGGCGGCGGCAGGCTGGGCTGGGTATGGCCGGGTCGAGTGCTCAAGTGGCCAACCAAAGCACATGACGGGGTTGAGGGTGCGGCGCGTGTCGCCTGGGACACAGCACCCCCGAGTGGCAGGCAGTGTTGGATGCGGTTGGCTCTGTGCACAGCGGTCCGACCTGCCACGTTATGAGGCGCCGTCATCAAACTCGTACAATGATGACGTGCTCGCCCTCCATCGACCCCTCAATACCGTAGGCCAACCCCTTCCCCCCATCACCGCCACCAACCCCCCGCCCGCTCCCACTACGCATACCACCATGCCACTACACTCCCTCCCGCCCCCCTCCTACCCTATTTCCCACCCAAACCCCACCCCCACCCCCAACCCCCCTCAGCCCCCACCTCAATCGGCTGCCCCTCCTCGTCCAGCTGCGGCTCGTCGCCGCTGCCCGGCGGGATGCCGTACGCGCACTGCAGCGCCAGTGTCGGGCCGCGCACGCTCTGGATGTTGGCCGCCGCAAAGGCCGGCATGTCCAGCGTGCGGTGGCCCGTCAGCGTGTAGGTCGCCGGCCCCGCCGGCACGCCGCGCACAAACTCGCCACGGAAGCGCAGCGCCGGCTGGTCGTACTGCGCCTCCCCCACCAGCAGCCCCTTGACCCACTGCCCGTGCAGGCAGCCGCGGGCCGTGTCCCAGTACACGCCCGGGCCGTGCTTCTGGCCGGCCGCCCAGGAGCCCGAGTAGACGGAGCCGTCGGGGTAGCGGTACTGGCCCTGCCCCTCGAACTTGTCCGCCGCAAACTCGCCCACGTAGGTGCCGCCGTCGGGGAACACCATGACGCCGCGGCCGTGGCGCTTGCCGCCCGCGTAGGCGCCCGCGTAGGCGGCGCCGGTGGCGAAGGCGTAGAGGCCGGGGCCGTGCTTGAGGTCGTCGACGTAGGAGCCGAAGTAGGTGTCGCCGTTGGCGAAGGCGGCGCGGCTGGTGGCGCAGGTGCGGGACTCGCCGGGGGCAAGCGTGCCTGCAGGGAGGGGGGGAGGAGGGGCCGGGGGAGGGGGGAGGGTGTGGGAGGGGGGTGAGGGAAGGGGGGGGGGGTATCCACGTATAGGGGGGGGTGTTTGGGGGGAGGGAGGGGCGAGTGGAGGGGAGGCGAGGGGAGATGTTTGGAGTTTGAACGGGGCGTTGCGGTTGTGATCCGGGCGCTGCGGTGCTGGGTGGACGAGCTGGGTGGGTCGCAACGCAGTAGCCACTGGGGGGGGGAGGGTGGACGATGCGGAGGGGCCGCCCGGGGAGGGGTAGCCCGCTGCGCTGCGCTGCGCAGTGATTGGGGCCACCCTGCTGATGCGGTCAGTGCCGCCCTCCTTTCCTTTCCTCCCGACTGTACCGACCCGCTGGACCGACTTCCCCCACTTCCCTTCCCCCTTCCCTTCACCCGTCCTTTGCCGTACCCTTCCTCACGCACCCCTCTTGCCCCTCCCTCCCTCCCTCCCTGCCGTCCACCTCCCCCCTGCCGTCCACCCAAACACGTCCACGTCCACCCCCCCCCCAAACGTGCCGCACCACCCACCATCGAACGAAATCAGGTTCTTGATGTCGTGCTCCACCGCCTCCAGCCCGTCCCCGCCGTACGTCAGCCCCAGTGTACGGAACCGCCACACGTGCGGCCTCAGATCGGTGGTGATCTCCTCGCCCTCCTCCTCCGCCGCCGCCAGCGCCGCCGCCTCCTTGGCCTTCTGCGCCTTGTTGGCCTCCAGATACGTCTTGAGAGCCGCCAGCACCGTCTCCGGGTCCTGGGCCACAAACACAGAGGCGTCGTCCACGCCGGACGTACGGAAGACGTTGTAGGCCGAGTCGCCGTACTCCTTGTACAGCTTGAGGAGCGCCACCTGAAGAAGAAGAGGGCGGGGGGGGAGCCGAGGGAAGGGGGAGTGAGACGGGCCCCCAGCCAGGGGAGGATGGGCGGTGGGGACGGTGTGCGTGCGGTGCGTGTGGTAGTGAGCGGGGAACGTGGGAGGTTGTGAGAGACGCGGGGCACTGCCGTGGAGCCCGAACTACACACACACACGCACCCCCAGCCGCCGCCGCCGCCACCGCAAGCACATGGCCCCGCACAAGACCGCTTCTGCTCCACCAGCTACGGCCACGCAGCATATCAAAACCCCAAACCCCCCGCCCGCAAGCCCCAACAACAACCCAGTCCTACCCCCTCCCGCACCCCACCCCCCAAACCCCCACCTCCACCCCCACCTGCGTGATCGCCTTGTCCGCCTCGTACTTCGACAGCACACTGAAGTCCGCCAACAGGCGCTCCGGGTTGGGTGCGGGCGGCTCCCCGGCGGCGACAGCGGCTGCGGCTGCTGCTGCCGCCTTGCTGCCCGGCAGCGGCGCCTCTCCGGCGGTGACGTCCACCACCCGCACCCTCACGGTGCGTATGCGGGAGAAGCCCTGCTCCTCGTCGTAGTTGGTCACCAGCAGGACCATGGAGCGGACCTGGGGGAGGGAAGAAAGGGGAGGGGGGGCGAGGGGGAGGAAAGAAAGGGGAGGAGGGGGGAGGGGGAGGAGGGGAGGGGGGGAAGGGGTGGGAAGGGTTAGGAATGGCAGAGGGGGCAGGAGGAAGAGGAGGAGGTGGAAGGGGGGGGAGCGGATCTGGGGCGGGAATAGGGGTTGTTTGGATGCAATGCAAAAGATTCATTGGCTACTTGGACCACCCCCGCGCACTCTCCGCCCAACCCCCCAGCACCCGCCCGCACCTCCGCCGGCAGGTCCGGCAGGTCCAGGTACACCACATCCCTCTCCTTGAACTCATAGGGGTCCACCTTGGGGGCGGGGGGAGGCGGGGGGGGCTCCTTGGGCTCACCGCCCTCCTCCTCGCCCTCACCCTCCTCCTCCTCCTGCGGAAAGGGAAGAGGCCAAGGGGAGGGGGATTGGGGGTGAAAACGCTGGGGGATAATAAGGAAGATGCTGCAGCGGAAAGGGAAAGGGAAAGGTAATGGGGAGGCGGTGTGAGGAGGAGGGCCGCGGGCGGGAAAGGGCGGGGCCGTGGTGGTGGTGGGGGGGGCATTGGGCATCCGACAGTTCGCGCGGGGTGTGCTGCGAAGTGAAGCGGTGTGTTGGAGAAGGCGTAGCGTAGCACGCGGCAATGGTGCTGGTTGACAGCTGCTGCTGGCTTTGGCTTTGGCGGTGGCGGTGGTGGCGACGGTGGTGGTGGTGGTGGTGGTAATGCCTGATGATGCGGTGGTTGGGCTGGGCTTGAAGGCCTGCCCACCCGTTGCCGCCGCGCACGGGTGCGGGAGCCAGGCCCCCTTCCCTTCCCTTCCCTGCCCTCCCCCCCGGCCCACCTCGTCCTTCTCCTCCGGCTTCTCCTCCTCCTCCTCGTCCTCCTCCGGCTCGGGTCTGCCCGCCCGGGAGCCCGTGGCCTCCCGACCGGAAGAGCTCACGGACTGAACCTCCTCACCCTGAGGGGGGGGAGTCAAGGAGGTCAAGGGAGTGTGTCTTATACATACATATGTGTGTGTGTCTTTGCGTTGTGGCGTTGTGGGGGCGTGCGATGTGACTGGGGGGGCAGAGATGTGTGTGTGTGTGTGTGTGTGGCGGGGGGGGGGGGTGCGGGAGGAGCCGCCAGCGTGGCACACGCCGCGCCCCCGGCTGCGTGACACCCATCCGCGGACTTCCAGGAGGGAGGGCGGGAGGGAGGGCGGGCGGGTCACCCGTTTCACCCCTGCTGGAGGAGGACCAAGACCGCCGGCGGGGAGAGCAGCTCCCAACCCATAAGCCATAACAGACGTGGGGGGCCGGCAGAGGGTGCCGGCAAGCTCGTGGAAGCAGTCCGGAACCCGGTGAGGGCCGACGATGGCCCTCATGAGCTCCTTCGCGTCCTCATCAAACTCATCCCTGCTTCGGTACTCAACTCAGCCACTCCACAGCCGGGGCGCAGCTACAATATACCCAGACGGCCGCCCGCTCAAGCGCCTGCCCAAGCAGCAGTACACGATCCCGTACACAAGGTCGCCCGTACGCCCATCCACACCCGTACTACCGTACTCACGTCCTTGTTGTACATGATGAGGTTGAACTCCGGCACCGGCTCCTCCGGCGGGTCTTCGCCCTCCTCTGTGGGGGGCGGCGGCGGCCAAAAGGTCCAGCTCAGGTCCAGACGCAGTTTGGTGACGGGGGCGGCCGAGCCCGGCTCGGTGCGGCCCGCGGAGGCGACCTGCAGCTCCTGGTCCTGCCACTGCCGCGTGATGGGAACCTGGGCGAGGGGGCGGGGGCGGGTGGGGAGCGGGTGGTGTGTGTGTATGTGGGGGGGGGGGTGTAGGGAAGGGTGGGCGGGAGGAAATAGAGGGAAGCGGAAGTCGGGATGGGTCAGCATGGACGGTGGTGGAGGGGAGGGCGAGCGTCGTTTGCGTTCAATCCTCCGCCATCCGACCCAGCCCCAGCAAGCTACCCGCCCAGGCCCCCCAGCCAGTCAGCCGGCCTCTCCATTTCCGAGCCGCGCTGTTCAGCCTCCTCAGCCTCTCTCCCCCATCCCTCCCCCCTCACCCGCTCGTTCTCATCCAGCACCAAGTTATCTGCCGCATCCAGCGCCACCCCGTGCTTGTCCCGCAGATCCAGAATGACGCGCTTCATCTCCGGAATGATGAGGCCGGGGGAGTCGTGCGGCAGGCACATGCCCACGTCGCGCAGCGTCCAGCCGCCCTCGGCCTGCACGCGACAAAGGGATGGGGGGGAAGAGGAGGGGTGAGGGAGGAAGGGGCGAGGGAGGAAGGGAGGCAGGCGGTCAATAGCTTTGCGGCGTCCGTGCGGCCGTTGTTGCGCAGGTGTCAGTTTGCCTTGCAGCGGGCACCCGACTTGCAGCAGCAACAACTGAGGGTTGGACACTGCGACTGCGGACTGCGAGCGTGAGGGTGCAGTATCCCCCCCGCCCCCCCCCCCCGACGCGCGTGTTTGGGCGGCATATCATACGGTGCGCCCGCTGCTCGCTGGCGAGACCGCCGTGTCGCGTATCAGAGGCGGCCGCCACCTGGCCGAGTCCAGCGGCACAGATCAGATCAGAAACCGCAAACTCCCCGTTCCTGGCCCACGCCGCCCCGCTTTCCCTCCCCCCCAGATGACGGCCCACTGCGCCCGCTCCAGCCCGCGCAGCGCCACCCCGCCAGCGAGCGCCAGCCCCTCCCCGGCCCCCCCCTCCCTCCTCGGGGATGCGGCGATCCACTGCGGACAGCCGAGCCGAGCAGCTCCAGACAGCGCCAGCGTCCGCGGACGCAGCGCCGGACCGTCATCCTGGATGCAACAGCCCTCCCCTCCATACAAAGCGGAAACAGGCGGCCAACGGCCGAGCGACCGACCCATGGGTCCGGCTAATGCTCCGCTGCGTATTTCCGGCTCCCCGCTGGTTGATGAGTCCATCCATGGCGGAGCGTGGGCCCCAACGGTCCGCGCTCCGGCGGCGCATACAGCCTTTTAGATTCCCCGCAGCAAGAAGGCCGCCGCCGCGGCCCGACAGCTTGGTGCCCCGCCGATATGGAAACCCAGGTCCGGTCTGGTCCGGTCCGGTCTGGTCCCCCAAGCCAAAGAAAGAACGGACTCAAGGGGTGCCGCTGCAGCCGCCGCACTGATCCAGCCCCGCCCGTTAGGCTCGGGCTCGCGCTGCTCCAGGCTCGTGAGCAGCGCTAGCGCCGCACACCGCCGCCGCGCTGCTGCTGCTGACGACGACGCCGATGTCTCCAGGAGCCCAGTCTCCGCCACCCCACCCATTCTCTCCCCCACCCCACCCTCCTCCCCCCCTCCCTCCTCCCTTCCCCCCCTGCCCCGTGATCGCCTCCTCGGAGTCCAGCACCACCACTATCGTACCGTGCAGCACCCCCACTTCCTCCCCCGCCTCCCCCTCTCCCTCCCCCTCTCCCTGTCCCTCCCCCAGTCCCTCCCCCAGTCCCTCCCTCCCCCTGTCCCTCTCCCTCCCCCTCCCCTCTCCCCTCTCCCCTCTCCCCCTCCCTCCCTCCCACCTGCAGGTACATGACCGCCACAATGATGGACGACACCGCGGAGCCCTCCGACCCCTCCGCCGGCTGGGCGAGAGACTTGATGTCGAAGGACTGGTTGAAGGCCTGGCCAGACACGTCTGTGGTATTGGGAGGGAAAAGGGGGCGGGTGAAGGTGGGGCAGGCCGGCGGGCGTGGGAGGGTGCGGGAACGACGCCGGGCAGCGGGTTATACGGAGCCGGGCGATGGCGGCAGGCGGGGGGGGAGATGGCGATGGTGCAGGACAAAACGAGCCTGTGCGGGCACGTCAGGAGCGTCACGACCCTGCCGGGCGGCTCGCCTGGTCGGCGACGCGCCGTTCCCCCCAATCCAGCTGCCCGCAGCTTGTGACCAGACCATCGGCCGCAGTGCGTGTCGGAATCATTTTGACACCGGAGCTCAAAGCCCCGCGAAGGCAAGGGAGGACCGTGCCAACAATGCCGGGCCGCACTAGGCATCGCCGTCCCGTCCGGGTCCGCCTCGAAGACGCGGGCCCCGCCGTATCCCGCGGGCAAAGAGGCTCCCCGCTCTGTGCCAGCGAGTGCCTCTGTGCTCCGCCGAGGCGCCCCCGAGTGCCGCGTACTCTAAAGCATGTGAGTTACCTGTGTACGAAACCGCAAACTCCAGTTTGCTGCTGCTGCTGAGGTCGTGCTTCTTGCCAGGTATGGCCGGCGCGCTGGCCACGAACACCAGCACCTCCACTTGGCGCTCAAACATCTTTGGGAACATGTAGATGACATCGTCGCCCTCCACCGGCACCGTCTGCTCCGGCAGCGCCTGCTTCTCAAAGCCCTTCACCAGGGCGCCATCCAGGGCCGTGGGCTTGCGGACGTGCAGGGTATCATGAAGGCTGCCCTTGACGTCTGCAGACGTCAAACCCCGGCGATGCGGCACACAAGTCACGAGGACCGGGTTGGGTGCCCGGGCTGGCTAGACGCGCTGGGGCGTGACGTCCATGCCCATCGACCAAGGCTGTCACGCGAAGCAAGCTCACCGAAGGCCACACATGACAAGTCAAAGTTGAGCTTCTCCTCGGGACTGGAATTGAAATTGATAGCAAAACTGCGGCACGCGACCAAGCAACAAGTCGTGTGTCAAGGTAGCATCGAAGGGCTTGCACACTGAAAGATTTATGTTTGCTATGTGTTGGTTGTGGTACCTGTATTGATCGCCCCGGAAGGGCAGCACGAAAGGTCCAAGCGGCATTTTGCTCTCGCTGTGCCTAAACTATTCCAGCATCTGGCCGCTATTGTCCTCAGCAATTTCACTTATCAAATAATGTGTTGTCAGCGCAGGGGCAACGTTTGCTAACACGTTCAATCTAAGTCCTGTACGCCGTACATTTGACCCTGTTTCCCAGCAAACCAACATCGGGAAGATTTCACTCATACAAGTCCATCACAAGGGTTTTGGATTACAGTTTGACCTTTAAAGCCAATAATAAAGCGCGTCTTGACAACCCTCCACACGACATCGACTGCGTTCCAGAGGGCATCCCAGCCCTCCCAAGTGCAGTGGAAAATCAGGCGCAGTCCTACCCTCAAAAACCATAATGGGGCCACCTATGACCTCTTGACGTGGGTTTGGAACTGAGACCCACGGGTCTAAAGCAGGACAGTAGTTCCTGCGCACGAGCAGCAGTCCCGTGGTTACCACATACGCAGGCATACACCCTGCAGACGCATTACCGTGTCCAGAAATGGCCACCACAGTCTAAATCCGTTTCGTAAGTGTCATCGACCAGCTATCATTTCACATTCGCAGCGCCACACACTCACGCGCCTCACACCATAGCGGACGCAAGCATATACGCAATGCAATCACGCCGCTTCAAGTTCTTATACACCTCAATATTTACAGAACGCCACCCCTGCCGTGACCACAATCAGAACGCACGGGTCCGGACCTCACTCATAATCGCCGTAGTCAACGTCATCGCCGCCCGCGTGCCCCTCCTCGCCCTCTCCCTCATCCTCTCCCTCCCCCTGCCCCTCCTCCTCGTCCTCCTCCGCCCCCGCCTCCACCGGCTTGGGGCTGTCGTTGATGATGTGGTCGCTGAACAGGTACGTCGTGAACTTGTCGCGCAGCCAGGACGACACGCCCTTCCAGATCGGATCTACCGAATCTGCCACGCTGGCCAGATGGGCCCAACGCAGGATCCCGTCGTCCACCGCCCCGCCCTCGTGAGCCTCGTCCTTCTTCTTATTGGGCTTGGAGCCGCCGGCCCCCGAAGCGTCGGCAGCACCGTCCTCCTCCTCCTGCTCGCTGCGCTCCCGCGCCGCCGCGGCCGCGGCCGCGGCGGCGGCGGCGGCGGCCAGTTGCTGCTGCTCTTGTTTGGCGCGGGCGGTTGCTGCGGTGCCGTCGCAGGCGCACTTGATGGCGCCGTGGGTGTCGCATCGGGTGGTGGTGTTGACCTGGAGGCGGAGGAGAGGGAGGCGGGAGGCAGGCGGGAGACAGCAGGCAGGCGGGGGGCAGAGGAGGGCAGGCAGGCAGGATGCAGGCGAGAGGCAGCAGGCGGCAGGCGCAAATCCGCGCTGAGTTTGGAAGAGGGGCGGGCAAATGGAAGCTTTGTTCCGAATCTCTTCTGCGACGTCTCGAGCGCCGAAGAGCCTTGCAACGCGCGCGCACATACATACACACAAGGGGGTGATGATGACACCCACATAGCAGGGAGCAAGGTACACTGGGATTTCACCGTAAATAAACATATTATTTCGTAGCGGGACACGCAGATGGATCCCAACCTCTATATACGAATCGGAAACCAACCACACTGAACCCCCCACAACATACGCTGCCGTTACAGAAATTATGAGCCGTTTCAGGGCGCGGCCACAGGCTCAGGCACATGCACAGGCGCGCGCCCAGAGCCCCAGTCCCCACTCAAGTCCCCACCCAGCCCCAGGCCCCCATCCGGCCGCCTCAAGCCCACCCCGGTCGCCTCCGCTCCACCGCTGCGGTGTGCCTCCTCCATTCCCCACGCACCCCACCCCACCTCGAACAGCGCCCTCAGCTCCTCCTGGCTGAAGGTGCGGCTCTGCGCCGCCGTGTCGTCCACGATGGCGGCGCTGAGGCCCTGCTTGGCCAACTGGCGCTGATACACCTGAAGCAGCAGCAGCAGCAGCAGCAGCAGCAGCAGCAGCAGCAGCGGTGTGGCGGGAGGCGACGTTGGCGAATGAGGGAAGAGGGGGCGAGCGAGGGGGGTAGACCCTTGACATGTAGGCAGGAGGCCCTTAACAAAAGGCAACGATCGAGGCAGAGGTGGCGACGAAGGGAAGGGGCGGGGCGCTTTGGTCTGCGCATAACATATTAACATTGCATGGCTGCCTAGGATATCAAATGCTTCGATCAAACGTGTTACCGTAACGTGAAGATATCCAGTCTGCACCGGCGGTAGCTAGCGAGTGGCAGCCACCGCAAAACCCCCCCGCAGCCCCCAACAGCACGCCCCAGGTCGGTGCAGCACCTAGGGGGCAACCCAAGCACCATGACGTGGGGATGGGGCCTATGGCCTGCTTTGCGAAGCGCGAGAGATTGCGCACCACGCACCACCGCCTGTCCGTTAGCCCCCTCGCTGCCGCTCCCTCCCTGGCCCGTCCCCAGTTCGCCGCCCCCTTCTTTTTCTGATACGTTACCGTTCACGGGCCCCGGCCTATACCCCCGTGGATAACCCCCCTTTCTCTTGCCTTCTCCTCGATGGTACCGGTTGTGAGCAGGCGGTAGATCCACACCCGCTTCTTCTGACCCTGGCGCCACACCCGGGCCATGGCCTGCAGATCGTTGGCAGGATTCCAGTCTGCGGAACGGAGGGGGGGGGTTACGGGTTAGGGAGTGATATGCTTCATTATATAAAAAATGAGTCACTGCGGATGTTGTTGATCAAGCTGCTACCGCCAGGGGGGGCCGGAACAGTGGGAGGGAGGGGTGGAATTCACGTGTTGGCCCGAGCCCGGGGTGGGAGGGGACGGGGGGAAGAGGTGCAATGGGTCGGTGAATCGAGTCGTAGCAACCAGCCCCGCGAGGGAGGGGGACGGGGAGCGGGATGCGGAGCACCGGCAAGCGGGGCGCGGGGCGCGGGGGTTGCGAGGTTGGGTTAGGAGTTGGGGAGGGACGCGTTGTGGTCACTCGGCAACGACCCACCCACGGGCAGTCAACGTGTACCCCCGCCCCGGGGCATCGGAGGATGGCGTGCCTTTCAGTATTAAATGCACGACAAGGACGACACGACCTCATGTACGACCGACACTTGGGTTACGCCTGTTCTGATGTACGGCCGTCACCCAATTGCACCCGTTGGGCCCATCCACCGTAGGCGCCCGCCCCCAAGCGCGCCGTCGCCCCCCCTTCCCCCCCTCCCCACCGCACAAGGGCGCAGACTTTGCAAAGGAAGTGAAACGGTACCGGCAATGAGCACACCCCGCCCTCCCCCCCACCCGCCGTCTCCCATCACCATACGCCCCCGCCCCCGCCCCGCCCCGCCCAAATGCCGCGCCTGGGCACCCGCCCGCCTGCCCGCTCGCCCGTCCACCTCCTCCTCCTCCTCCTTCCCACCTCCCCGCCCCCCAGCTGCCATCTCCCCGCCCCCTCCGGTCCCAATCAAACGCTGTGGGGTCACCTCTCCCACTTCCCCACGTCCCCCCTTCCTTCCCACGTCCCCCCTTCCTCCCCATATCCCCTGCCCTCCCCACCCCCACGCCCCACCCGGGTCGAACAGCACCAGCCGGTTGGCCCCAATGATGTTGAGCCCCACCCCGCCGGCCTTGGAGCTCAGCAGCAGCAGGAAGGAGGGGTGGGCGGGGTCGTTGAAGGTGTCCACGATGGGCTGTCGGGACTTGACCGCACAGCTGCCGTCCAGCCGCAGACTCACCCAGCCGTGTGTGCGGCACATCTGGCGACAGCGGGGCAGGGCAGGGGGAGGGAGGGAGGGGGATAAAAAGGAGATACCGAACGGGCTCGCGGGCCGCCGCCGCCGCCGCCGCCACGGATATCCCACCATCCCCCCTTCTCCCCCCCAACTCCTCCTCCCAGCCCGTCCCCTCCACCACCACCCGCACCCGCCACCTCCACCACCCACCCCCTCCATTCCCACCCACCCCGCCCATCCCCTCCCCCCGGCCACTCCACGCTCCACCCACCACCTCCAGCACATCCAGCGCCTCCGTGTAATTGGACACCAACACCACCTTGTCACCACTGCCGCTCTCACGAACCGCCTTGAGCATCATCTCGAGGACGGCAACCTGGACGAGATGGACGAGATGGACGATATGGACGACCAGGAGGGTAGCAGTACAGCAGCTACGGTTGCGGCGGTTGCGGCGGATTGTGCAATCCTGCATCCATCTATCTCCTCAGGGTCACACTGGCGGTCAGGGTCACACACATACCGGTACATACATGGATGTGCCCTGGCATGAACAAGGTAGTTTGTTATTCGTAGCCTTTCCCCATGCAGAGACTAGGTGCCGCATCCCGCGTGCCATGCGTCGTCTTGGGCTGGGCACTGTACTGTATCCGTCCCTTCCTCGCGAGGGCCCCGGCCCCTTACCTTGCCGCTGTGGTAGGCCTGGCACGCCCCCGGCTTGTACGCGGGCGACACCGCCCCGTCCGAGAACAGCGCCAGGCAGCCCTCGAAGCCCGTCACCACCGGCCGACCGTCCGCGCCCTCCTTGAAGGAACCCGCAGTGGCCCCCGCCGCCGCCGCCGAGGCCGCACCGCAGGCGGCGGCAGCGCGCCTGGCGGGCCGCGCCGCGGCGGCCGCCGCCGCCGCAGCGGCGGCCGCCGCCGCGGTGGCGCCGGCGCCGCCAGCTTGGCCTGCGAACATGTTGTGGATCTGCGGCATGAGGCATGAGGCATTATGTGGCATTATGAGGCATTATGAGGCATGAGGCATTACGAGCCGAAAATGGCTGGTAACATGTGTCCCCTCGCAATGGTTATCCGTCAAGGGGCGCACATTGGAAAACCGGAAGCCCGATGGTTAGCTGCCAAACAGCTTGGTACGCGCTGCGGCGGCGGCCGTGCCGTACGGACAGAGCAAACACCGGGACTCAGGGAGTCATGGACAGGAGGCCGGCAGGGGAGGGGAGGGGAGGAGAGGGGAAGGGAGGGGGTGTTTCGGACAAGACAAGAGCGCTGGTGGGGTCCATGGGTGGCCGGGCATGCCAACTCGCCAAAAGTGCTCAATACGGATCGGACGCTGTTGTCATCTTCCCGCCATCGCGCCTCCTGGCCAATCCCGGCGGAGGGTGGGCCACCCCAGCACACCCCGCGACATCCCAGCTACGCCGTGTCAAAACCCTTTGAACCCCTAAAAACCTAAAACCCGACTACACCACCAAGCACAATGCAGTGGGGGGGCCGCCAATCTGGACGACGCGCGCGCTGCGCCGACCCTAGGCCTCCGCCCCCCCCCCCGAACGCAGAGTTCCGGGGAGGCATGGAAACACACGCAACCCGAGGGACTGCCTTGCTCGCCACTCTTGTCATCCTGCCAAATTTCAAAATGCGGAAAGTCTACGGTAACCGAAAGCGCAGGTCACGGTGTACACGCACTTGCTCTGCTCTGCTCTGCTTTTGCACTGCACTGCAATGCACTGCTCCAGCAGGCCCCTCCCTCCCCCCTAGAGTCCCTACCAGGTCCGGATGGCAGCACATCTTCTTGACTGGCGGCGTCAACAGACCCCGAAAAGCCCCCCGCCGCCAACCAGGGCGCGATGATTTGGCCGGGAGGACACCGCCGTCGTTGTACGACATGCCGTGGCACGACATGCGGTAGTGTATGACACGTACCGTATTCACACGTGCCGGGGGGGGGGAAGAAACGAGCGAGGGAAGGCGGGAAGAGAGGGGGGGACAGGGGCGGGGCGAAAGCAAGGGTGAGAGGGCGGATAGGGCGTGTGGGTGTGATATCCCCTGGAGGTGTGTATGCGTGTGTGTGTGAGTATGCGTGTGTGTGTATGTGTGTATGTGTATGTGTGTATGTGTGTGTGTGTGTGATTTGCGCCCTGAGTGAGCAGGGTGCGCCAGCAGCCCGACGTGTCAAACACGGCGGCGCTTCGTGAGCCTTTGGCCCACCATCCGTCAACGCTACCCGCCTCTACCCCGTCCCAACCGGGAGGGCAATACACGCTGACCCCCAGGAAAAACCAAACCCTCTGTGAATACCAAAGCACATCACCCCGGAGGGTAGTACATGTTCTGGCCTGACTTGCATTTCAAACGGAGGCAACCCAAGCCCTGCGCCCCACCCACCCATCCCCACCCCACACGCACTCTTGCCAGTCCCGCACACCGACCCGTCGTAATGGCTGCCAACACAGACAAGTCCGCCTGGCCCGGCGCCCGGCCGCTACCACCACCGCCCGCCGCCGCGGCCTCCTCCCCGCCGTCGGCCCCCCGGGCGCCCCGCCCGCCCCCGCCCGCCTCGCCGCCCTTGCCGGCGCGGCGCGCCGCAGCGGCGGTTGCCTTGTCCCTGGCGGCCGCCCGGCCCTGCAGCGCCCGTGCTACGGGGGCTGATGCCAGGAAGAACTCGTAGAGTCGGGCCTGCAGGGGGCTCATGCGGCAAAACACCACCTGCGGCAACACCAACGGGACGGGACGGTGGACAGCGGCAGTGGCAGTAACGAAGATGTTGCAGCGAAGGGACAGAAGGCGACGCAGGGGGATGGGCAGGGGCAGGAGTAAGGTGACAAGAGGTAAGGGACAGCAAAGCAAGGCAGCAAAGGAGGTAACAGCGGCAGTAACGAAGATATTGCACATGTTCCACCTTTGGCGGCAAGTTCACGCCTACGGTTGTACAGCCTTGCGGCCGTACATTCACAAACACACAGGAAACACCCCCATCCCGCCCCGCCCCGCCCTGCCCCCCTTACCATCCCCCCTGCGGTGTTTCCTTTTTACCCCGCTTTACCAATACCCCTCACCTGCTCCACCTCCGGTGGCAAACGAAAGCCTTCGGGTTTACAGCCGTACCCTCGTTCACCCACACCCGCCGCGCCCCTGCCCCCTCAAACCCCCCGGGCGGTCTGGGTTTACTTGCGTCGCTTCCGTACGTCCCAACGCTGCGGTGTCTTCACCCCACCCATCCCCCACCCACCCAGCCACCCCACCCCCCCACCTGCTCCACCCCCCCACCCCCCCACCCCCCCACTACCCCCCCCACCTGCTCCACCTTGGGCGGCAGGTACTGCTTCATGAGTCCGCATGTCCTCCTCAGCATGAAGCGGCCGCACAGCTCCAGTAGCTGGCAGGAGCGCTCGGCGCCCACCGCCACCTCGGCGTCGCTCGCGTCGGCGTCCTGGCCGCGCAGGATGGGGTTCTCGAAGGTGCGCCGGAAGTGCGACGGCTCACCCAGCAGACCGGGAACCGCCACATTGAACAACGTGTAGAACTCGGTCTGGGGAGGGGAGGGGAGGAGGGGAAGGGAGGGGAAGGTGAGGGGAGGATGAGGGGAGGGGAGGGGAGGGGAGGGGGGAAGGGAGGGGAGAAGGGGTGGGGGGAAGGGAGTGCGGGTGATCAGGGGGTCGGAGGGTTGGAGAATGTTGGTGGTTGGTCGGTTTTCAGGGTTTTTGGAAGTCAGGTGAAGGGGGTTCCGGGCTGGGGTTGAAACTTGGGAGCGTTGGAGGAAGACACCCGTGGTGGAGAGCACCCTCTGTCCCCCTCCCCCCAAAAGAGAAGGCTCACAGGGACGGACGGATGGATGGATGGATGGGTACCGGTAGTTGGGTACGTGTTCAACAACGATTTGTGCCCAACAACGACATGTGCTCAACAAGACAACAACACGCGCGCACGCGATGGCCGGCCTGACCAGAGCACCAGACCCGGCCCCGGGAGGCCCATCACCAGCAGCAGCAGCAAGCGAAAGCCAGCTGCCATGCACCCGCTACCGCAGACCGCACCCCTCCAGGGCCCCGCACCTCCCATCACTCACCAGGTCGTTCTGGATGGGGGTTCCAGACAGCAGCAGCCGCATCCGCGCCGGGAGGCTGGCGACGGCCTGGGGGGCAGACGCGGGCGGGTGGGCGGGCGGGGCGGGGAAGGGACGAACAAAGATACCTCCCTATCAGTCCCCAGGCAAGCGCAAGTGCCTCAGCACTGCCGAGCCCTACACCACCACCGGCAGTGCCCGGCCCTGCATGGACCCGGTCCCGGTCCCGGCCCCCGCTCTCGACCCACCTGAGTCAGTTGGCTCTCGCCGTTCTTCAGCGTGTGCGCCTGCGGGGGTGTGGGTGCAGGTGCGGGTGCGGGTGCGGGTGCCGGCAGGGGAGGGGGCCGGAGGAGGTTGCGACCCGGGGGCATGGAGGGGAGGTAGCCGGGCAGCAGGGAGACAAGGAAGGACGCAAAAACCCCGAAGGGAGCGTTAAAGCCGCGCGGATGAAGCGCCAGCCCGCCCGTCTGCGCTAGAGCCACGCCGGAGGACAGAGGTGTGGACATGGCCTGCCCTTCTGTCGCGCTAACTACGGTAGCTAGTTAGCCAGCTAGCTAGCTAGTTAGCGCGACAGAGCCGAGGCCCCCCCCTACACACACCCCATAAGGCTGCACAACACATCACAGGTGCAGGCAGCAGATGCAGCAGCAGCGGTACCGTCCTGGCCGACGGCGGGACTCCCGCTCTACCGCGCGGTCCGCCCAGCGACGGGTTTCGCGGGTTTGGACTCGATCGCCAAACCCGTCTCCGGCGGGAAACGCGCCCGCCGCCCGCACAGCACCGCCCTCCCCTCGCTTCCCCTGGCCACCCCTCCCCTTTCCCTCCCCTTTCCCTCCCCTTTCCCTCCCCTTTCCCTCCCCTTGCGCCTCACCTTGCGCCTCACCTCGTCGCAAATGACGATGTCCACCCCCTTGCGCACCACCGCATCCCGGTGCATACGAAAGGTGGTGTAGCCCATCACCAGCACCTGGGGCTTGCCCGCCCGCACCGCCGCGTAGCCGCCGAAGCCGGACAACGACTCCTTGACCTGCACATGCATGTCATTGCATATCGGTACGTACCGTACGGTAGGCAGCGGGAGAGGGAAAGGGCCAGAGGAGGGAGGGCGGAGGAGGCAGGGCTGTGGAAGATGGAAGGTGGGAGGTGGGCCGCCGCCGCCACCGCCATTGCAGCAGTCGGCGGCGGCTGCCATAGGGGCAAGAAAAAGATACCGCAGCGAAGGGACCGAGACGGCGTTAGCGAGCTGACCACCTCACGCACCCACGCACCCAACCCCAACTGCCCCATCGACAGACGGGCCCAGCAGGAATCCTAAATACACGTGCACGCACGCGCACGCACGCACGCACCTTCTCTCCGCGCGTGTCGTCCACCACCACGGGTGCCACGCGGCCCTCCAGCCATCGGTTCAGCTCCGCGCCCCAGTTGGCCACCAGTGAGGCGGGGCACAGGATGAGCGGCTTGGAGCAGGTGGCCTTGCCGCCGTGAACACCTGTCGTCAGCAGCGTCCAGAGTGTCGCGATGGACTGTGGGCGGGAGGTGCGTGCCCGGGCCCCGGGGGGAGAGGAGCGAGGGGAGATTGGGGGCGTCATACAGTAGTGCTATAGATGCGCCATTGGTAGGTAGGTAGGTACTGGTAGATAGGCAAGAAGTCCATTTGTAGCCCAGGTAGGCTAGGATGAAGGATGAAGACTGGCTGACTGGCTGACGGACTGGAAATTGGGATTCAGGCGGAAGGCGGTGGCCTGTACCGAGTTCCGAGTACGGTACGTGCAGCTGGGGGAGCTGGTATGAATAGCTTTACCCGGGATGGAGCGGCCATGCCCATGCGCACCTGTATGTGCGGACGCGGGCAGACATGCACGACCTGATGCCGGACATCCGGAGAACGTCCTCCGGCCCCTCTGCGACAACCTCACACCCACTACTCGTCACCCATGCACGCACGCACGCACACGGTACGCGAATTCGTTCACCGCAGCCAGCACCGCACGCTCTCTCTCGATCGCGCGCTCCGCCCCACCACTGCGTCACCCTCCCACCCACACATCATCCCACCGACCGACCCACCGAAACACCGAAACACCGACCCAGCCAGCAAGCCACCGCCACCTGCAGGCAGCAGCAGCAGCAGCTGCCGCAGCGCATACCGGTATGCAACGCACCTACCGTACCTGGAACGTCTTGCCCAGCCCCATTCCGTCGCACAGGATGCAGCCGGAGAGGCCCTCCTGCCGCAATCCGGTGATGCAGTGCGCCATGAAGCGCACACCGTCGCGCTGGTGGGCACGCAGCTGGCGGGCCAGGAAGGGCTCCACGAGCAGCGCCGACAGGGCGCGGCGCGGGGAGTCCTCCGGCTCGGCCGCGGGGTCGAAGATGCAGAGCGGCTCGCAGGGCACGCTGGGGTCGTCGGCCTGGCCCGGCGCGGCGCCGGTGGCGGCCTGATGTATGGCGGCAGATAAAGAGGGCAGGTGCGTGCGTGCGTGCGTGTGTGTTAATGATGCATGGGCAAAGGGGTGCGCGCGGGTCGGCGGGGGGTGAGAGATGTGGGTCGGGTTTGGTCGCGGGTGCGTGGGGATGGGTTACGCAAGCAATGGTCGGTAACTAACACGAGCACAGTAGTGGAGAGCTGCCAGCGTGCTATCTTTCCAGCAGGGTAGTGCTTCCGGTGATGAGCCAACGAGCGGGCGGGCGGGCGGGCCCCAACTCGGCAGCAGGTTACGTCGGATTGGACGACGCCCTCGCGCCTGCAGCAGAGGTACATACGACAATGTGCATACCTGTACATGTACTGCTCCCGGAACGAAGCCGCCGGGCCGCTGGCTGGAACGCAGCCGCTTCGCCGCTTGCATGCACACGCACATGCAAGTGTGCGCGAACACAGCGGACACGTGTCCGAGCGCGGGCGTGCACGCCCGTCCGTCCCACATCGCCAACGACCCAGTTTGGCGCGTTGCGTGGCTGCCGTACGTTGTACATCGAAAGCAGTGCCTACTCACACGTCACACCCTCCCAGCCACGCGCTTAACACTCTTACATACCTCAGGTGATATGACCGTCTTGAGCTGCCTCAGCAGCTGCTGCAGCGGAGCCAGAGGCACGCGCTTCATGCCCAGCGTCCCCCGCTGACCCAGGGGACCGCGGTAGTTGGGCACCGGGCACTGCCGAGAGAGTGAGTAACGGGGGGCAAGCAAGAGGGCGATGAATGAAGGGACGACGGGCGGGGTTGGCTGATGGTGTATGTAGTATGTTGCGTATACGTATAGCCATCGAGCGCGAGGTCAAGGTGTGCGTTGTAGTCGAAAGTAAGCGTTTGAGCCCGACCCACATCGCGCGGCCGCCCGCATGACTTAAAATATACGTTATACACGTTGAAGCTTGCTTACTTCATCGACTGGCTATGGCTTGGGCGCTAGGCGGCACTAGATGCACTGTCCATCGGTGTGAGGCTGCCGCACGCAAGCGCACGACGCTGCACGCCGACCGCGGCCATCACCCATCAGGGGGCGGATCTGGACTGGACAGCAGGCAGGCACATGCGGGTCGCCTACGTACAGCCTATCTACACACATCCAGCCGTGGTCGAACGAATCCAACCCACACCGACCCACGTCGAGCGACCCACATCGCAAAGCGGCTCGAAACCGCGTTACGTTCATCTTTGATGAAATAAGCGCCTTGTAATTTACCTTGTAGGGCTGGGCTTTGCAGGGATCCGCGCCAGCGGCCCCGCCAGCCGGCGCGGACAGCCCTGCCGCCGGGCGTCGGCTGCTGAGGCCCAGGCAAGATCCCGGCCGTTTGAGTCCGCTCGTCCGCGTCGGCGGAGCCGGCGCGGCCGTCGCGCCGCGCTGCTGCCGCTTGCCGCCGTGGGCTTTGGCCTGTGGCGCCGGGGGCTCGTTCTCGTCCTGGTCTGCATTCTTCTCCTGCTGATCGGCCTCATAGTCAGCATCTTCGCTGCTGGCGCTGTCAATAATTCGACCTTTTTTCAGCAAAGCTGCCGCGGAGGCAGCTTTGTGGCGCTTCATGACGTAGCGCACGTACGCGCTCGTTCAGGTAAGCGCGGGCCAGTCACGTCAGGGAGCCGTTTGCCGTGAAAAGGTAGACATATACCTAGGCTGGCACTACTCGCGCGCGCTGGGCTCCACGGCAGCTGGCCAAGCGTAGCTCCGTGCCGCTTGCGACGCGGGGGCGCGTATTGCCGCCGCTGCAGCAGCCGAAGTCGCAAACCAACACGCGCCTTGCTTGTTGGCTGCGTCCCTGGCTGCTGCTTAATCAAGAGGAAGCTACTGGAGGGAGGACATCACCAGCCGAATAAATGGCTTTCGCCGCAACTCCTGCAAGCAAGTACGTCTTCTTGCTATATGGGGTTCGCCGTGTACCTTGTGATTTAATCTTAGCAAAAGAACGGATGCGGCATGGCTGAAGTGGGTAGAGGGTCGAGCGCCATGAGCTCCGTCGTTCACTGCGTGAGAAGGAAATCTGATAGCTCTTTGAAACAGGCTGCGACAACGGTGTGAACTGTCAACCGAGCGGATATGTAAAATCAACACAACCAGCTGGAATTGATGCCACGCAGCGGCTGGCCTGTTGACGCACGATGTTGCATCTCGTCCAAAGCGCGCGCCAAAACTCCAAACATACGCACAGAAAAGAGATTGCGCGCGTTTGGGTTTGCTGAAAAAATCTGTATCAAACTATGCATAAGACAGTGACCCAATTGGGACGAAAAGCAAGCGCAGTTGCGGCTTGTCGTTTTGGCCTTGGCATGCTGCTACACGCATATTCTGAGCAGCAGCCCTGCCGTGTCTCCGGACTTCCCCAGCCAGCAGGCAGCGCGGTATGTACATTGTAAGGCCATTTAATAACCAATTTGACAATGAAGTACGAGGCCAATTCGAATACGTCGATCGAGAACACTTTTGTCTCAAACGACCCATGGTTCCGCCCGATATATGAAGTAGTGGCCCGCCACCGCGGTCCGCGACCGGCATGCGTGCTTTCGGCACTCTTGAGCCAGCGGGTACGTAGGTGCCGTTTCGGTGATCTTACTTCATTGCAGCTACAATGACTCCATACCGCTTCGATTGCATGCTTGTACCGCTCTCCATTCTCTCGCTTACCGTCGCGATATTCATTCCGTCCCAACCACCTCGCTCGCTGCTACAGCAGACAGCCTTGGAGCTCGTCAGCCTGTGAAGGCGAATGTGCCGTTGGTACGGTCACTAATGTACAAGTCGAGTAGCAGAACATTCGTCTGGTAGCAAGGATGCCCTGCGCTGGTACGCTGTGTGGTTGAGCGCGGGCGCCCGGTCGCTCCGAAACCAACGGACAATGTGCAGCACTCTATCTGGCACCCCCAGGGCAGGGCACCCCCTGAGGCAATCCTCACTGCAAATAGCTTGTCAACATAAATGCTGTAAAGATCATTTGTTTGACAGCTGTCGGATGTGTATCACTTTTCCATTTGCGCCAGTTTGCGCCTTTCGACTTGAGGACACGTCCTTCATTCGTCATCACGCACATGCATTAGCAGCAGGCAAACAATGCTTCCTAAATGTTTTATTATTATTGAGGAACATCTCGGGGGGGATGGCCAAAGTAACGTTTTGAGCGAGGCGCATTCGTTCGCGTTTCAGCAGGACGCATGCCAAGAGGTGCGTGGACGGATCGACCGTGACGACAGCTTGAATCGTGATATGAATACGTTTGCTTGCGTGGGATCTTTGCATAACGACGTCCAGACGGCCTTAATGTGGGATGCCGTGTGTCCGTCCTTGCGTCTCGGCCATCGAGCACACCGCAGCTCAGCTCGCTCGCGCCCTCGCCCATTACAGTAATCAATCAAGTGCACGACCCACTCCGAACACAGACCACCGGCCCGGCCACCCCTCGTAACCCGCCCCCAAGGCCGGTACGCAGCCAACAGCGATGGATTGGCCGGCAAGCTAGGAGAGGGCCAGTTCGGCCCGGTTGCTTGGGGCTGAGTCGCTTGCACGGCCTGACAAGGCAGGCTGCTGGCAGCGGCCGCCCCCCCAATGCCGTTCTTCCTTTCGCAGTACAGACTAATAAGCGTAGTACAAATGCCTAGTACCAGAGCAAACACCCAAGTAAACCATGGCCACCCGCGCGCACGATCCCGCCCTTCATCACAAGCTCTCCCATTTCTCACGGAACCTCGCCTCCCGCGCAGCGAGTTAGTACACGCGGCATCTATCACCGGTCTGCCCTGACGACATCAACGGCTTCTACCTCTCTAACCGGTGTCTGACACCACCCTTACTGATTGGGATAATGCTTAGAACACGCCGCCTCTGGATCTTGCAGCGGCAAAGGTGCCGAGCCACGCCGACCACAATGCACAGGCGCACGCGTTCGTTCGCGCGTCTCAGATCCCCCAGCCCCCCAAAGAAATTTAGGAAACGACGCGAAGGCTCCCCTCGGCGGCTTCCCCGGATTCCACGCAGGCTCCCCAGAAGCCGTATGTAGACACAACATAGACTGCACGCGATAAACGACCCCAAGGATGACATACACGCGCCGTACAAGTACCCAACGGGAAGCACGCAATACAACGTGCTGTACACATGCCCAACAACGTCGTACCCAATAGCGCGCAGATCGATCGATAATCAATACGTACAGCGCATAGTACTTCGCGGACTCGCCATTCAAAATGCGCGATGACACGGTACGATACAGTACTTCGATAACGAAGACGGGATGGAGGCCCCCTAACTTTCACACAACCTCAAAAGACCACGCAGTCAAAGCAAGCGCACACCAACCCCACTCCACTCCAGGGGCACCCGCCGATCCAGGCGCCGCGTGCGCCCAACAGACCGGTCGTCCTGTGATCTGGGGCCTGCGCGTTCGAGAGGCGTGTGGTCCAGGGCCCCTCCCGTGTTACTTCTCTATTTGGATATACCCAGGAGGACTCTCCGTCGCACGCCCGCCGCGCACCCGCCCGAGACGGCGCGGGCAATAACCCCGCTGGGTTACAGCCCCCCCCCCGGATGGATGGATGGATGCGGCCTCCGCGCCCCCCAACCCTCAACTCGGTCCTTCCTCCATCCATCCATCCCTGCGAGGGTCGCTGCAATGATGACCCATAGGCGCTCGCTCCCGGAGGCGCCCCACACGCACCGACGGGCACACATGCCGACATGCCGAAAGCACCCCCACCCCCACCCCAGCCCAGCCCGGCCCAGCCCAGCCCACCCCAGCCCAGAGCCCACCCCAGCCCACCATGCCCACCATGCCGCACGAGCGACGCGCAGATCCCCCACCGCAACAGCGCATCAAACCACATCACATCGCATCCACATCCAAATCGCATCGCATCGCGAGGGGCCCAGCAGCAATAAACATCGTCCGTGTTGTTCTTGTCCTTGTCGTCCATACATGTCCACAGCCACACCGCAACCAGCAGCATCTGAGCCACCGGCGGCACGTGTTCTTCCCCCGCTGTTCTTCCCCGCGCCCCCCCCATTTCCTGCTGTCCTCTTCCCCCTGATACAACCATCAGCGGAGAGCGTCGTCAAGATAGAGCGTCTCCATCCAGTGCACCTCCATCCAACATACCTTACATACGGCCCCGACCAGCTAGAAGTGATATAATACCGTAATAACTGAATCACGCACCCGTATCCTGTGCTCCATTCCCCTTGCCGCAGTAGTCAAATAGCTATGCATGCCACCTCTTCAGCGTCACACCAGGAGAGAGGGAGGGAGAGAGGGAGGTGTGCAGGCAATCGCAGCCAGCCTGCCTCCCGAGTCCTCTGCCGATACCGCATCCATTTGGCCCTTGGCCGTTGCTGGCGGTAACTAACAACTAACAACTGTCAGAGTACGACCAGAGCCTCACGTCAGGTACGGCTGCCCGCTGCGGCCGCAGCATGCAACAGGCCCCAACCCCCGCCGTGTACATACACGTTGGCCGCAACGGCAGTCTGGCCACGTGAAATAATAACCCACCCTCGCAATTCTCAAGATCAGCAGCCACCCAAGAACCTCGCCCACACAGCCCCCAAGCACCTCGCCCACACAGCCCCCAAGCACCTCGCCCACACAGCCACCCAAGCACCTCGCCCACACAGCCCCCAAGCACCTCGCCCACACAGCCCCCAAGCACCTCGCCCACACAGCCCCCAAGCACCTCGCCCACACAGCCCCCAAGCACCTCGCCCACACAGCCCCCCAAGCACCTCGCCCACACAACCCCCAAGCACCTCGCCCACACAGCCCCCAAGCACCTCGCCCACACAGCCACCCAAGCACCTCGCCCACACAGCCCCCAAGCACCTCGCCCACACAGCCACCCAAGCACCTCGCCCACACAGCCCCCAAGCACCTCGCCCACACAGCCACCCAAGCACCTCGCCCACACAGCCCCCAAGCACCTCGCCCACACAGCCACCCAAGAACCTCGCCCACACAGCCCCCAAGCACCTCGCCCACACAGCCCCCAAGCACCTCGCCCCACACAGCCACCCAAGCACCTCGCCCCACACAGCCATGCAACGCAATGCCGACGGCCACACAGCCGCACCTCGCTCCAGATAGGGCCAAGCCCTTATCGAGTATGTAGATATCCCCCTCGGCCCCGCCGGCACCGATACCACCACGCACAGAGGTCGCAACGAACGACGTGGCAGCCACACCCCACACCCCGCCCCCCTGATAGCAGCATCCGCAACTCCCCGCCCCCCCCACCCTCACATACACACACAACCTGGCTGTCGAGGCTGCGCTAACCTGCAATCACCCTTAGGAGCTAAGCCCCCGCCCTCCCGCCCCCACAACCTCAGTCCAGACCCGCCCATTGCAGTTAGTTTGGAGCAGTGTCGAGAGACAATAATGGTCTCAGGCATTGAAAGCTTTGGCTCATTCACTTTGAAACTTTTGAAACACATCGGCAGCAGCAGCACCCGAGAGCGAGAGCTGCGCAGTTCAATTTACTTCGGTTGCAGATTACTTAGTCCACCTGTGTACAGCATTCTACGGCACATACAGTGTACGGCATATCACCTCCACACCCCCGCCGCCCCATCGATCGCTCAGCTCACAGCCCCTCCAGCCCAATGTCGGGGCCGCTGTCGTCGCCCGTCGTCGCCTCCGTCGCCGGCGGGTCGGCCTCCGGTACGCCGAGCAGCTCCGCCCGGATCGCGCGCTCGATTGCCACGAGCTCCCCGACGATTTCGACAAACGTCGGGCGTCCTTCTGGGTCGTGGCTCAGGCAGCGGCGGCCCAGCGCAATGATGGGCTCGGCCATGGGCATGGCGTCGGGCCAGAGGAGCGTCAGCGTGTTGTCCTTGACACCTTCGATGACCTCGTCTGCGGGTTTCGGGGCGGGTTTCGGGGCGGGTTTCGGGGCGGGTTTCGGGGCGGGTTCCCGACGCGAGGTTGGGAATCCCAGAAAGGTTGATGAGGAACGAAGAAGGGGCCGACCGGCCGTAGAAGCAGATGTGCCGAGTGCGTGCCGGCTTTCCATCAAGACAGGTCACGTGAGCTACATGCCGGTACGACAACGGCATACCCACACGGGCCCGGCCCCCCGGGCCCCCGTCGCCCCCGTCCCCAGCACCCCCCGGTCGCCGACACTCACTTTGTCCCATGCCCATGTACGGCCGTGTGCCTTTGAGCAGCTCCCACAGCACCACTCCGAAGGCCCACACATCGGTGGCCCGACTGACCTTGCCGCTGAAGGCCTCCTGAAGGCAGGTAGCGGATGTGGATGAAGGAGGAGGGAGGAGGGGGAAAGGGGGAAAGGGGTCAAGAGGGAGAGCCCCGTTGTCCATTGATGAGGGGGCTGGGTCAGGATGTCGCTGTTGGGAGGGGGTTCTATCTAGGAAAAAGGGCTGGGATAAATGTATGCATGCCATGCAGCGAGCGGCTTGCCTGCAGGGATCCCTCCGTTCCGGGGCAACGGAGGGGCCCCAGGAGGGCGCATGAAAGGAAACCTCCAGAGTACTGTGCTGCCCAGAAGAAGCTAAAAACCACCGGTGCCCAAAGTTAAGAAAAAGTAAATGCCAAGGCTCAAACGATATCCTGGCTGTACCACCCTAAAACCCACCGGCGCCATGTAGGCAATGCTCCCCCAGGTCCTGGTGACGAGGCTGGTGACGGCGCCAGGCAGCACGTGAGACAACCCGAAGTCCGCCAGCTGGGGGGAAGAATCCGACGCGAGGGAAAGAGGCGGCACAGCCAAGTGATACCGGGATACGGGCAAGTTAACAGCATGAGCGAATAATAATCCAAAACAATTGCCGTCGAACTGCCGCCCGACCAGCAGCCTCATCACTCGCTCGCCACCTCCACACGCGCTAAGCACCCCGCTCCCAATGCCGCGCACGGCACCGTACCCCGCCGTACCCCGCCGTACCTACCTTGGCGGAGAATCCCCGGCGGTCCTCCCTGGAGCTGCTCAAGAGGACGTTGGCGGGCTGTACGAATGTACGGGAAAGGAAGGACGAGCAGGGTGAGGGCGGCAAGCGCGAGGGCCATCCACCAGCAGCAGCAAGCTCCCACCGATAGTACGACAGACAGCGAGAACCCAAACAGGGTGAGGGCCTCACGGAGGGCGCCGTCCGTACTGTGTACTGTACGACATCTCCCAGATGGTGACCTTCGCCAAACACGGCACTGTCATTCAATACTGCATCCGATCCAATCGCAGTCCAACAGCACGCAGTGTGTACCGTACCTCAAACCCCGCAGAGCAAAGCAGAACAGAGCTGACCCTCGGCCCCATCGGATCCCGCGCAGTGCTTCACGCACCCCTCCCCCCCCTCCCGCGCTCTCCGCCTCCCAACCTCCCACCCTTTCCCCCCAGGCCAAGGCGCATCCCGTCGTGCTCGTGACATGTCGTACGTACCTTGAGGTCACCGTGTACGACACCGGCGTCGTGCAGGTGCAGCAGGCCGCGCGCAATGTCGCCGGCGGTTCTCAGCAGTGTACGACGTGCCAGGCGCAGTCCCCACATCGGTCTGGGCTCAAAGACCTTCTTGCGGATGGCGCGGTCAAGCGTGCCGCTGTCGCAGTACTCTTGTACGACAATCACGACCATCCTTCCCGTCTCCGCCTGCGCGACGTGCCCAGGCGAGCGCGGTTGGAATGGTATGGAACAGGACAATTCTCATGTCCAGACTCCAGAGCGACAGAGAGGAGGGCTGGGCTTCAATATCATTGACGGCTACTGCTGCTCCAAGGGCGGGAGGAGGCCCCGCGTTCAGGTCGGGCTGTGCAGTCGCGAGTGCGAGCCAGCGTCCTCGCCGCCAGCGCATCGGACATCCACAACCGCAACGTCCGGGGCCGGGCGCGCAGCAAAAGGCGCAGGGGCGCCGGGGTGCCTCCAGGCGCCGATGCGTGCGAGCTGCGAGAGGCGCACGGAAAAGGCACACAAAATTGCACGGAGAGGGAATCGAACTCGCGCGCACCCGCACTCACCCCCAGTGCGTGCAGGATCTGGTGCAGCACCAGCAGCGGCTCCGGGCCGTCATTTAGACCCTTGGGGTCACCGAAGCCGTCGCCTACGGGGTGCAGGCGCGAGCTCATGTATGTGGGCGCGACGGAGGACGCGATGTGGGCACGTGGGGGCGTCGGGGAAGGGGGCGGCCCCAGGCATCGCGTATCGAGCGGGCCAAAGTGGGGGCGGGAGCCACACGGCCCCGCACTGGGGGCTTCTATCTGGGGCGGCTAACGCTCTCCTACAACCTGCCTCCCTGCCTCCCTCCCTCCCTCGGCAGGAGACTGATATCGAGATCTCAACGGCGCGAGGTTGAAGAGGGAGGTCGCACATACACCCGGGGGTTCAACGGGCCCGCGGGTCGGCCGGACGGAGGCCATCCAGGGCCGCTTCCGGATCGGGGTTGGGTGCGGGCGGGCGGGCGGGCGGGAGGATTGCGCGGGGCAGAGGCAGCACAGAGCGAGAGCACCACGCAAGGGGGGCCAAACAACGCGGGTGCGAAAACGGCGCGTCAGAGAGTTGGGGCGGAGGGCGGAGGGGCGCCGTGGCAGCTTTCGCTGACACGGGCGTACGACGGTTTGTGACACGTGACACCTTCCCATGGCCAACCGTCAACCGGCTTGCCTGAATTAATCGGCAGCGGCTCCAGCACGCGAGGTCGGTTTCGATCTGGAACTGAATCCCGCTCCCCCGCACTGCGACAAACAGCAGGATGTTGATGGTGATGGTGGGGGGTCATCGGTCAGTGGCGCCGGCGGTACGCAAGGAAGTCCGTTGCAGTCAAGGAAAGCCCGAGGGACGGATCGGATCCTGCTGGGTCGCGGAACGAAGGCTTGGCGTGTCAGGGTGGCTATCTTATTTTGCCGAGTATCTACGGCCAGAGATACTCCTGGCTCAGAAGCGCTGAGAGTATCTGTCAGGATCCATCTGTCTAGGAGGGGATTTTCCCGGCTAAACACGGCCCCGGGATATATCATGCCCACCTGTGAGGCCGGATGATCTAAACCTTCAGCTTTTTGCACAGCAAAAGTATCTTCAGATTTCCAAAATTTTCTCCCGAATACATTTCCATATCTTAAGATAGCCACCCTGTGGCGTGTACAGTGCCTGAAAAGGACACATCGATCGAACGGTGGACACAATCCCCCTCCCCCCCCTCCCCCGCGTGTTTCACACAGAACAACGAGACCGGTTTCCCGATGTGTGTGTGTGTGTGCGCTTGGGTGGGGGCGCTTCCTCGTTCATTTTGGACAAGTCCGCTGCAGCCAACACTGCCGTCGGCACTGCCACCACCATGGCAACCCCCATTAGCAGCAGCAGCATTACTGCCGTCGTCAAGCGTCATCAACGCGGCACAGGCGCGGGGTCGCACCTGTCGCCCTCCAAAAGGTCGAAGAATTCGTCAGTGAGGTGCGCCGCGCGTGAAGCGATGGTCTGCGCGCAGAAAGGGAACACATGCTCGCGATGAGAACATGTTCGGAGTCTGGGGCCCATCCGCCCAAGCCCTGCCCACATGGTCAGGTGAGGCGTTTAAGGCCAAATGGCGCACAAATCGCAAGAGTATGGGTGAGCGCGCGAGACGAACAAGTAGTATCAGTCAGGCAGGCAAGAGTCTTGCCGAGGCAGGTCGGCAGGCTGGCAGGCAGGCAAGAGCCTTACCGAGACGATATTAGGATGTACCAGGCTGGGCCCCAGCAGCAGCTCTCGCAGAGCTGCTCGGTCTAGTCCGCCTGCCGAAAGCATGACCTTGACAGCGCAGCTAACGCCCCTATATGTCCCTGCATTTCCATTGCGCGGTGATGTTTCAAGAGCTAAGCAGGGCTTCAACAGTCGTTAAACGGAGGCACCACGGATGAGTAAGAAAGGACGGACTTGCCTGTGACAACAATACCGTAGGTGCCGCGGCCGAGCTCGTGCTGCCGCAATCGCAAGCCATCCATAATTTTGGAAGCATCGCAAATGACCACGTTCTCAGCGTCCATCTCTTGGAGCCGAGCCGCGTTGAGGCAGGTCCTAGGGCCGGATGCACCGTCAGCAGCCACACTGGCTCTGGATACCGGACCAGCCAAACCCTGGCCATCTCCGGAGGTAACTGGAGGCGCGTTGTAGGGGCGCTGGCCGGCTGTACTCAGCTTCGGCGTGGCAGGCTGGCAGATTTCCATTTCGCACGCCGATATGGCCGCTGGCTTGCAGCGTGCTCCACCAGCGTCCTCCTTGGGCAGACGCGCCTTGCCGAAGCACGCACGAAACAATTTCATGAAAAACGTGCCGCAATGAGTCATCTCAGCGCATACGACTGATCACACGCCCCTGCAAGAAATGAATATATGCGGAGAAGTTTATGGCCATGCGCGACAAAAGACCACCAAGAAGTCAATCAGACAGTGGACTCGTGGGCTGACTAAGAGCAATACAGAATCACAAGGCCCCCACATCACATATACACTTGTGGCATGAGAAAATAACATGGTGGCTGGGTGTATTCTTATATCTTGCCTATAGTCATACTTTTTCAGTAAGTTGTGACGAATCTGGCAGCTGGTAGTCATCTAGTCGCCGAGCTTTGTGACGAGACGAATCTGGAGGCTGCCCGGTATGCCCGCAGCTCATTCCTTCAGTAGTGTACGCTCCCCTTTGTTGACCGAGATTCTCAAGTGGAGGGCAGCGCTCCTTGCGACCCGTGATAGGGATGGGGGGCAGTGGGGGCAGTGTTTCTTTACTTCAGAGGACTAATCTTGGAAAGGAATGACTCGAGGTTTTCGGCCCCGAAAAAAGAGTGGCTTTACACCCGGCCATTTCATTACATCACCCAAGCAACCCTACCTTTGACAAGGCAACAGGACCTAAATGCCGCTATAAATACCGAGAGTCACCTAGGCATATAATACTTATAAAGCCGTTCCAGTGAATTCCTTCCGGGAGTCAGCGGGGCATCGGCCGTCCGTTTCAATCGGAGCCGACGGATGTTACACCAAGGTTTCTCAGCATGCATAATCGCCTATACACCAACCGGATTTCTTATTCACCACCAGCGGTGGATTTTGAGTGGCGCTAAGGACGTCGGCGGCAATGCGCAATGGTCATCGTGATGCTGCGGCAGGAGCTGCTGCCACAACTCGTGGCAACCAACAGTAACGTCACCGCGAATGCAAGCTCACTGTGCGCGTGATATGCGAAACTACAGCATTATAACAGCGATGGAGACGAGGTCAAGGGCAATCGACGACAGCCGTGATTGCTGTCATATCGCTATGGATGAAAACTTACGATTTACGGTTTTCAGCTTTATGCTTTGCGGTGACCGTAAGTAACGATCACCTCACATTTGACCGCATCTCGGCGTAAGTTTTTTCGGTTTTACCGTAAAATCAGCCTCCACCGAAGCCTTCGAGGCCGCGCCCAGGACGTTCTTCGGCAAAAAGGATGCGCCGCAATGATTGTGCACCACGTAGCACGTCCCCCTTGTCGCTGCTGCCTTCCTCCTCTGGTGCGTGTGGAGGACTACCTGTATGTAGGTCACCTTGACGGCCTTGTTCCTGGGCCCACGCCCTTATCTCTGGCAGCATCTGGTTACCGCTTTGGGCTCTAGCAGTTCCACCTTGCGAAGTGGGGCTGCTCACCACAGGGCCTGGGCAGCTGCGTCGTCACAGCAGCCCCCAGATAGCGTCGGTCCACCCACCGACCCACCGACCCACACACCCACACACGCGCGCACGCCCCGGCATATTGCCCCATCTGCGTTCGCCACCTGCATGGGGTGCCGGTCGAGCGAGCGCCATTATATCCTGCGTCGGTAGCACGGCACCGCACTACTCCACTCCACTCCACTACGGCATTCCTTCATTCATTCATTCGCCGCGCACGATCGACTCCGTCTGCTGCTACCGGCGCCGTCATTGCCTCGATCGATCGACGCACCTACGTACCTACCTCCATCTCCCCCCGATTCTTCGTTGTCGCATCCTGCAGGCGTGGAGAAGGAAAGAAACGAAAAGAAAACAAAACAAAAGAACGCCGCTCGTAAGCCCCCGCCCTTCGCTGTCAGACTGCCGGTGCATGGGAGCCGCAACACGAGGCGCTGTATGTGCCCCCCGCGTAGCTAGCCCACACACCCCAACTACTACTCCTGCCGGTAACCCAATCATCACCATAATCACCACCATCATAATCATCACCCTAGTCGTCAGCTCCTCCGAGAGCTCTGTTTATCGCGGGAGTAGTGCAGTAGTTCCGGCGGCCCGGCGCCCCACCTGTCCTCACCCCTGAGATGACCACCTGCACGTACCGGTACTCATGTGTCGCGAGCGAACGAGGTGCTCCCACCTGCCCGCCAGAGGCCCCTGCCGCACCCTTGTTGAGCGTTGAGCCGAATGCACCGCCGAATGCACCGGTATGTATGTGCCGCAAAGCAACTCGCCCCCGCCGTCCTCTCCGATCCTGGTCCTGCTGGCCTTGCAGCCACTTCATCGCTCGCTCGCGTCCATTCCACTGGTGGAGCTCCGTCACACACACGCGCCCACAATGCTCCGTATGTAGTAGCCTTGCTGCCGCCGCCGCCGCGACCACCACTAGCTACTGTCGTACACCAGTACGAACTGACCTCCCGATTGCCCCCCACTGACCGCTCCCGCCCGCCCGCCCGCCCCCGCACTCGTCAGCAGTCGTCCCAACCCCAGCTCCCGCACCTGCTGGCCTCGCTCCCCACCCCCATACGTGCCGCCGCCGTCGGTTCCGAATTGCAGGACAGTACGGCACAGTCTCCCACGTCCCACCCACCCCTCGCTCCTCGCAGCTCAACGCCCGTGATCGTACGATGCCGCCGCGCGCATATGCCAGGTTGCCAGCCTCCCTGCGGCCGTCCGGCGCTAGTCGCTAAAATACAGTTGGGCGGGTGGCAGTTCACGATGACGGCACGACGCCGCTTTCCAGGCCACACCTCTCATGCTGGCCAATACCCATAAGGAGCGCACGCGCCCACGTTTCCCTCTGTCCTGCTTCGCTCCACTCCATTCCGCTCCGCAGCGTCCCTCATCCAACGCGCACCGCCGTTTCGCTCCTTTCACTTCCCACTGCGCCACTCCGTCCCCGTCCCGTCTCGTCCCCGTCCCGTCCCCGTCCGAGGTGCTCCTCCCGTTCCGCACCGCTGCATTGCACCGCAGACCTTCTCTTCCACCTCGCAGCGCCGCGCCGCGCCGCTCCTGCGTTTTAAAACTCGGAAAGTGCCTGTGCTTAAAAGTAAGCCTCCGCTTGCGTGGAGGATAACATGTGCCGCAGTCGCTTCTGGCGGTGACGTGACATGCGCGCCGCCACCAATCGCGCGAACTCATCCTCATCGCCGTCCTCATCGTCGCCGCCGCCACCGCCGCCGGCCTGCCCACGCTGCGGCGGTGGAGCCCAGCCCGGCGGCAGCAAGTCCTCACTGCCGCTGCCCGTCACATCGCTGACCCGTGCATTCAAGCCCGCGACCGCGCCGCCGGCGGCCGCAGCCGCCACGGTCGCACGGACCGGCGGGGCCCTGGAGCCTCCTCCGCGGCCTCCAGCAGTAGCGGCGGCGGCGGTGCCTGGCGCGGTGACGGCAGGCGCATCCGCCGCGCCTCGGCGGCGGGGCCCGGACCCACCGCCAGCGGCGGTCTGTGCGACGGCGGCGGCGCCGCCGCCGCCGGCCGCTGCCACGGCGGCTCGGCTGCGCCGCCGTTCGTCAGCGGCGGGGGCTGCCGCTGCCGCGGCCGCCGCTGCGGTGGCGGTCGCGGGCTCCGGGCGCAGAAGCGCTGTCGTCACCGCCGCCGCGGCACAGCCCGCCTTGGCGTGCCGTACAGAGCCGACGGCCTCGCGCGCTCCCCTCTCCCCCTGGCCCCCGGCCTTCGACGGCGGCGCCGCCAGAGGTACGGCCGCTGCCGCTGCCGCTGCCGTACTACCACTTTCGTGGTCCTCGCTGCGCCGCATGCCGCCGGCGTCGCTCCTTCCGTCCCGGCACCCCTTGGCGCTACCCCTCGCGAATGTCTTCGCAATTGCGCTGTTGGAAAGCCCCGCATCCGACCCCGAACGCAGCGGCGGCGGCGGCGGCGGCGGCGGCTTGGCGGTGTCCTCTAGCTGCCCCCGAGGAGGCTTCTTGACGCCGATGGTGCGTTCCGCCTCGGTTGCGAGGCCCGAGGCGGGCCGCGCAAGCGGCGCCGGCGGCTGGGTGCCGTGCGCAGAGCCCGGCTCCGCGGGCGGCTCCCGCTTCCGCTGGCGCTGCGGCGGCCTCGCGGCGGCTGCCGCCGTCGTCGGAGGCGCCTGCGGTGGCACCGGCGCCGGTGGCTTGTTGGCGGCGACGGCCAGGGCACCCTCGCCTGTCTTTCCGCGCTGTCGGAGGCTCCGCCGCGCCGTTGCCTCTTCCGCGGCCGGCGCCGCCGCAGCGGCTACAGACACGGCAGCGCCGCCGCCGCCACCGCCACCGCCGCCGTCGCCGGCCGGTTTGCGGCTGACGCGCTTCTCCCTCCGCAGCGCCAGCGGCAGGGCGACGACCGCGTCCCACGCGGCCTCCGGGGGGGTGGGTGCGGGCTGGCCCGCCGTCGCTGGCGCTGCGGCTGCGGATGGCGCTGGCGGCAGCGTCGGTGCCCCGGCATCCGCCACACGCCGGCCGAGCTGCGCAGTCTCCGGCGCCGACGCCGACGCGCTGACGTTCCTGCCGCCGCCGCCGCCGCCGTCGTGCGGCCCTTGCCTCCGTTTCGCGGCCGCCGGCGCGGTCGGATGTTGCTGCTGAGCCGTTGCAGCCTCCTCGACGGCGCCGTCGGGGTCCCGGGCTCGCTTCTGGGGCAGGCGCCGCTGCTCCGCACCCCGACCCGACCGCTGACCTTTGGCCTCGGGCTGCGGCTCTGGCTGCTCCCTCCGCCCCACCAGCTGTTCCTTCATCGCCGGCGGCGGCGGCGGCAGGTGCTGTGGCGGCTGCTGTGGCGGCTGTTGCGTGCACTTGGGGGGTTCGGCTCGCAGCGCTTTCTGCTGCGTCGGGTGCTGCTGCTGCCGCTGCCGCTGCTGCTGCTGCTGCGGAGGCGGCGGCGGCGGCTGTTGCTCCGGGTGCTGCGGTGATTGCGGGACGTACTCGGGTTGCGGCTGCTCAGCGGCGCAGAACTCCTCCCCCTCCTCCTCCTCCACCTCGTGTTCCTGGGCCATGCATGAGAAAGGGGGGCGACGAGGGATCGGGTGAGTTGACGCGTTCAAGATGCTGACGGTGCGTACGATAAAGGCGCCATGGCTGCGAGCTATTGGAGGGGAATCGTGGCGCACCATCGCCTTGCCTCCTCCCTGGCCCCACCACACCCGTCGCCAGATGGCTCTCCCAGTGCCCTCACAGAACCCGCAGTCTCCCAAACCCGATACGTACCTTGCTGCTGCTTCTGCTACCAACCAACCAAAACACGGCCCTCCCTTCCCTCTTTACACCCCATGGGGTGTAAAGAGGGAAGGGAGGGCCGTGTTTTGGTCGCTTCGCAGGGCTACCTGTGCCTGATCTTTCCATGCCCGTTTGACGCCCTGAAGGCCATGAACCCAAAGTACGACAGCGGAGTACGGACGAAATTACAAAGTACCGAACATACCTGAAACAGTTGTTGTTCCACGATGCAGCGCTGGTGTTGCAGTTGCTGCACTCGCACCACGGACCGCACGCGCCGAGCCGCACCCGGGTCGGAGCCTGAGGAGCGGTTGGGGTTGGGGTTGGGGTTGAGGTTGGGGTTGGGGTTGGGCGTGGCGTGGGGCCACTGGCATTCGCACTCGTGTATGTGTGTCATCCAAACGAAACGAGGAGCCCGCCCGTGGAGCGGTCGCAGAAAACACGTTGCAGCGTTGCAGCGTTGCTGTGCCAGGAAAACGTACGGAGTGCCGTTGCGATGTGGGTCGGGTCGGAACGCGCCTCGAGGTACCAAAAGCGTCAAAAACCTCCGTGCCCGGCGCGTGGCGGCCGGGCGGGTGGGGGCGCAGCAGACGGAAGCCAGTTTCCCGGGGCGAGATCACGCGGGCGGAAGTGCCACGAAGGACCCCTAGCTCGCTCGGGCTTCAGCCCGGGCTGTCGTGTGTCGTGTCGTCACCAGTGTGCCTTGACGCGAGCAGACCGAAGATAAAGGAACGACCATCCATCCACCCATCCATCCATCCATTCCGATTGACAACGAAGAACGCGCCGTCTTCTGGGATCGCGCCAGGGACCAGGGCCCGGGGCGAGAGGGCAAGAGGGCCAGCACCCCGTGAAATCCCGCCACTGACCCCCTTGACCCCACTGTAGCAACAACAGCAACAAGAACAGCAAATGTCGGGCCTTGCAGGACTCCAGGCCCTCCCTTACCTTTGCTCGCCGGCGTGCGGTGGCTGCCAGCCCGCTCCCCCTGACGCATCTGCTCTTCCTCCCGCCCGTCCGCGTCGTCCGCCTCCAGCTGCTGCTGCTCGTCCTCTTCGTACACTGTCGTAGTGGTTGTGGTGGTTGTGGTGGTTGCGGTCGTCAGCTGCAGGTGCGTGCCGAGGCTGGTACGGCGCCTGCGCCGGCCGCCGCCGCCAGCGGCGGCCGTCGCGGCGGCGGCTCCGCCGCCGCCGCCGCCGGTGTCGTCGTCGTCATCCCGGACCTCCGCGAATGTGCGCGGCCCCGGCGCCGCCGCGGCACCCGCCGCCGCCGCCAGGCCGCCACCTCCCTCCCTGCCTCCTCGGTACTCCAGCGCGGCGCGGGGCTGGTACGTGAGCTGGGCACCGGCGTGTCAAGCGCGGTACGTTATGTGAGAAACCATGAGCGGGAGGAGCGGGAGCAGAGGGAGGAGCGGGAGGAGCGGGAGGAGCGGGGCAGCGGGGTTGATGTGTCAAAGAAACGCAGTTGTGGCCAACTGCAGTGCCCGTAGCAGAAGACGCCAAGCGCGTCCCGCAGTCCCCCTGTCCCCCTCACCTGTCTTCCAGCACATAGCGGCGGAGCGGCAACACCGAAACAAAGGCCTCAACCGTTCGCCCGCGCGGACTCGCCGACTCACCACACAGCGGGTTTGGTCCGGCGGCTGCGCGCATTACCCCTTTTCGATCAACATTTCCGGCGCGTTTTGACACACGTCACTAAATTCGCCCGGTAGGTTCCGGACCCGGATCCGGATCCGGGCTATTCATCGCTCCGCTTCGTTCCGCTTCCTTCCGCTTCCCTCGCTAATCACAAGTTCACAACCAGCCAGCAGCCCGCCGTGCAGATGTTGCATCTCTCACCGCGGGGCGGGGCGAGGTCTGCGCCGCCGCGTCCACGGCACCCGCGATGCGCGCCCGCTGTTGCTGCTGCTGCTGCTGCAGCGCCACCTCCGCCCGCCGCCGCTCCATCGCCGCCGCTGCAGCCGCCTCCGCGGCCGCCGTCTCCTGAGCCGCCAGCAGCCGCTGCAGCACCGCGCCGTGCTGCCGCAGCAGCGACGCCATCTCGGGCAGGCAAGTGGATGCCTGTGTGTGCGGGGCGGTGCGGTGCGGTGCGGGTGGGCGCAGACCGGAGAGGGTGGAACAGAGGTGGGCACTGAGCGGGTCGAAGAGGTTGTGGGCGGGGGGTGGTAAGAAGAGCGAAGCGCAGCGGGGCGGGGGCGGGGGCGGGGGGACGTCCCGCACATGTGAGCTGTTGGCTACGCATATTGGAGTTGAACTGGGTTTCGCAACGCAGATTATTGACTTCGAGTTGGGTTTCGCATTTTGAATTTGGATTGGGTTTCGCATATTGACTTTGAATTGGGTTTCGGCGCCCCTTGGATTTCGGGGCAGGGGATCGATGCTGGCAGAGGACTGCACCAGAGGCACGGAGAAGCACGGGAATCTGTGAGAGGGCGGCGGGAAGCAAAAAGCTGTGCGGGGTCGCCGTGCAGATATGACATATGAGGCGCCTCTTGCGCACCCGCGCGCCGCCGCCGCCGCCGCATCCGTCGACACACCTCCGCGCCTGAAGAGGCGCGCTTTTCGGTGCGTGCGAGACACATCGGGCAGCATCTTACTTGGTGGCGATTCACGGATTGAGTTGATCGATTATGCTGATGTGGGTTGGGGCGCATCGCGCAAGGCGCTTGGAAGCGGGCGCAGAGCGCGGCAAAAGCACGCGAGGCAACACCAGGGATCGATCCAGGGTTCGCGCAGTCCCGGTAGGTGACAACAGCACAGCACGAGGCAAGGTGCACTTCTCCACTCGAGATCCGTCAAGCCGCCGCCATTCGTCTGCTTTGTGCTGTTACCTGCCACCGGCAAACTCCCGCCACCCCTTCCCCGCCACCGCCACCGGTGCAGGCGCCAAGGTCGTCACCAGCACCGCACTTCCCCCCCGCGCACCTCCCCCCCAAGCCCCACTCCCCCCCCCCGCACCCACCAGTTGACACGCCTGCACCGCTTCCTCCACCTTGGCGGTCCGGCCCGCGATCTGGGTCAACGTTCCGGTCAACGCAGTGCAGGTCGCCTCCAGCCCCGCCAGGTGCGCGGGCGTCAACGCGGACGCCGCCGCCACGGGCGGCGCTTGCACCTGCGCCGGCGCCGGCGCCTGCGCGGGAGCCTTCGCCGGCGCGGCCGCCGGGCCCTGTTGCTGCTGGTGATGGGGCTGTTGGGGCTCGCGACGAAGCTCGTGTGAGCCATCCACCGTTCCGGCGACACCGTCAGGCCGACCCAGATCGGTTCCGGCCGGAGGTAACAACGGCCGCTGGCCTTGCTGCTGCTGCTGCTGCTGCTGCTGCTGTTGCCGGTCCTGGTGCTCGTACCGCTCGTCGTACTGTTGGCGTCCGTAAGGCTGCAGTTCACGGCACCGGGGCTGCTGCTGTTCCTGCTCTTTACTCGCATGTTGCTGCTGCTGATGATATCGCTGCTGCTGCTGTTGCGGTGGCCGCTGCTGCGGGGCAGACTGCGGCGCGTGCAGCTGCTGGGGCGGCGGCGGCTGTTGGGTCGGCGCGTCGGGGGTCGGCTGCTCAACTTCCTCCGTTACAAGGGACGCGATCTGGGTCTGATGCTGCGCTGCCGCGTGCTGCTGCTGCTGATGATGATTGTGATAATCGTAGTCCTGCTGCAAGTTACGGTTGCGCGGCGCCTGGCGGGGCTGCTGGTGCTGTTGGTGCTGCTGCTGCTGCTCCGGATACACGCCCTGCGGTTGTTGCGCCTGGTGCTGCGTGTAACCAGGCTCCTGCGCCCCCGCCGCTCGCCGTCCGTGCGGCCCACCATCAACGTGACGACCTGCGTCACCAGCAGCGCGGCCGCCGCCGCTGCCGCCGCCGCCTGGGGAGCGAGGCGCGGCTGCCGCCGCCGCGTCCCACGCGCCGGGCGCTGGGTGATGATGCGCCGGCTCGGATTGTGACGGCGGCGGCGGCGGCGGCGCAGCGGCGGCGACGCTGCCGCCGCTCTCCTGCAGCAACAGGTGCTGGCTCTGATGCTGCTGCAGCTGTTGGCTGTTTGCCGCTTGACCCAGATGCTCCGGAACCACCTGCTGTGGTTTCGTCTGCGCTCGGGCAGGCGGCGGCGGCGGGAAGTCCGGGCTCTCGGTTGGTGCCAGCCGTGGCTGCGCGGCCACGCCAGCTGCCGCGGCGGCGGCGGCGGCCGCCGCGGCGGCCTGCTTGCGCAGCTGGATCTCTTGCGACATGCCGAAACCGCCCAGGCAAGCACCTGCGCTGGCGCCGGCGCCGCCGCCGGCGGGGCCCTGGAGGAACAGCGGATCCTCTTGCTGCGAAGCTGGAAGAAGCTGAAGCGCGTGTTGACCGTGACCGCCGACCGCCACCGCTGCTAGTCCTGTCGTCGCGGACTTGTCACGGGCGCCAGGACCCTGCTCATGGTACGACAGGCCGTACGGCTGATGCGCAGCGCCGCTTGCCGATCTAGGCCGGGGGCCGCTGCCGCTGCCGTCGCCGCCGCTGCCATGCCCGCCGAGCGCGTTGGCGTTGGCGGAGCCGGGTCTCGACAGCGGCAGGCGGTCGCCGCCGTACGGCGGCGCGCCCGCGGAGCCCTGGCTGGCGCTGAAACCCCCGGCCGGACAGTACATAAGATCATGGTCTGCGCTCTTTTGCGACATGGAGATTGGGGCGTTGAGGTTGAGGGCCACGACGGCGGCAGCGGCGGCCGCTCGGGTTGTGCTCAAGGGCGCGTGCGCTCCGGCGCTCCCAGCGGCTTGCAACGGGTGGCCGAATCCCGCGCCGCTGCCGCCGCCGCCGCCGGACTCCAGGGTGCGCATCCTAGACAAGGGCGCGAAACTGGGTCGGGACGTTTGCTCCAGCCCGGCTTGCGGGGCGTGCGTGGGAGCGGTGGTGGGACGCGCGGCGGCCGGGCCTGACGGACCCGTGGGTCGGCTGCTGCCAGCGGAATAGGGTCTGGCCAGCGACTGGGGTAGCCCGCTCGCGCCGCTGACGCTGGTAAACGCTAACGCCCCGATAGCGAGGTGCTGATGACCGCGCTGCTGTTGTTGTTGTTGTGTTGGTTGATGGTGCTGTTGGTGGTGCTGCTGTGAGGGAAAGGTGTTGTTGCTGCCTTGCGAAGCCGTAAAGGAAGCCCGCAGGAGAGGCGCGTGCTGGGAAGGCGCCAGCGCCAGTTGCTGCTGTTGCTGTGATCCATACTGGTTCTGAGAGTTGTTTGCGATCTGAGAGAAAGGCCGAAAGGGCGCGATGGCGCCATCTGCTGCCGCGCGCTGTGTCGCGCCAAAGCCGTGGTTTGCGGCTCCCGAAGCGGCGCCGTTCGCTGGCCTAGCGGATAAGAAATCCGTGTGCTGGTGGCTGTACATCGCCTGACGTTGCCTCAGGAGAAGGCAAGGACGGTCGTCTGCGAAACGGTCTGCAAAGAGGCGTGTCCAGATGTCAAGAGACGATCATCGCGAGTCAAGCTCCAATTATACATAAATAAAGCGAGACGATCACGATAAGCGTGTGGGGAGAATGTTGCGCGATAAAGCGAAGCAGCGTCCCTATAACAATTTTCGCGATGGCAATTTTGCCCACCGTACGGCAATCCCGCCAAAGTGCGCAATCCCTGCAAATCCTTCAAATCCCCTCGAACGTGACGCCAACTGCATTATTGCGCCGCCGAACGGCATGCGGTCGGTCTCATCAGCCTTCGCCGCCTTCCACGGAGTTGGTCTGCGCCAGGTTTTCATGAGTACCGCTTGAAGACGGGGATGGAGTACCGCTTGAAGACGGGGATGGAGTCGGGTACCTGCGAGCAGAAGAGTATGCTTGCTTCCGTGGGAGGAGGCGAGCCTGGTAACCGGGAGGAGGCGAGCCTGGTAACCGACTGCGCTATCTGCCGCGGGGCGGTGTAATGGGCAGAAGACGCAGCGGAAACCTGTCAGTACTGACTAAATGAACTCGCGAAATTGCTCTTTCCGTCGCGCTCAGCGCGACTTGCACTTCGCTCTCACCGGTACGGCCAGGCCGTACCGCCAACGAACAGCCGAGAACGCTCTCGGCAAATACACAGAAAACCTTGGTTTTCTTCGTTTCACTCAGAAAACCTTCAGTTGTCTGAGGCACTCGATTGGGACCCGATTTCCTGCGACGGGCCAACGACCGCAACCTATTACGCAAACTGCATGGGGGCCCCCACGCTGAATCACATAACTCTTCGCGACCCGTCGGGGCGCGTAATCCTTTTCCAGCACTGCCCGCGGCGCTGTGGCGCTGAGGTCATTTTCGACAAGCACAAATGAAAAACAAACATTCACGAAATGTCTTATCCACCGGCCACAACACACATTGCACAAGAAGATTGAGGACAGTGGCACACACAAAGCCACCGAGTCGATCCTAGCGGAATATCGATTTCCCTGAAGCTTCGACGTCTACGGTACCACCCGCAGCAGCCCACAGCGCAGCCATGAATCGCAATACCGGTAAAGCCCCGTTCCAATCCGCCAACGTCCCGATCCCCGCTCGCTTCCCCGCCGCTCGCCCTTGCAACACCGCCACCCCAGTTCCTGCGATTTCAATGCGAAAGCGTGGAGCCACAAAGCCGGACACCACCCGCATGCGGTGCAGTGTTTGCGACGCGCCACACTTTTGGATAACGTCTGCGCCGGGCATGCGCAGCAAAAGCGGCCCGGCAGAGCAGGAACGTGTCTACGGCGGCCGCGCTCCCTCCCCGCCCCTTGCCGCGCTCCCTCCCCGCCCCTTGCCGCGCTCCCTCCCCGCCCCTTGCCGCGCTCCCTCCGCGGAACGGGTCTCTCCATCCGCGGGTGCAGAAGGGCCGACTGTCGTTGCTCATCGCCCCCGCCACGGAACATGTCGACTATGCATGCCAGGCCAGGGCTCCGAATAAATTGATGAACACCCCCCCCCAGAGACAAGAGGACATGCCGGCAGAGATCGCTGTGCGCAAGAACCCACGAGTTCCACCCTCATCTCCCCCCGCCCCCCTAGCGCCGCCCGGCTACGCCCACCTTCACCCTACCCCCACGTCGCTCGTGTACCGCCATCGCCTCAGGAGAGGTCCCGCCTCGCCGTCTCCCCATGCATCCGCCGTCTCCCCATGCATCCGCTAGCATCCCATGCATCCCACCACAGTAGCCGCGGACTCCCTCCCCCCCTCGTGCGCCTGCACCTGCGCGCTTTCCAGCTGGTGGTGGTGGGGGTGGGGGGTGCTCAACCGAAGAAAGAGGCAGTAATCGCCGGCGGTGGCGACGATACGGTTGCAGCAAAGCGCACGGCACGACGAAGGAGCAGGAACACAGGCACACAGGCATACGGGCCGGCGGGATGGCGTGGTTTTGCGCCATGCTCATCGTCGCCCCTCGAACACGCACCCCGCCGCGCGCCGCAAGCACCCAACCCCAACACCGTAGTGCGGGCTCGCACCGCATACGATTACCCCTTCGTGATCACTTCATGGACCAGGAAGAACAGCAAGGCCCTCCAACGTCGCCTCGGTTCTTGCGCTGCTGTTTTCTGCTTACCCTATCCCACCCACCCACCCACCCACCCACCCGCCCCGCACACCCACCCACCCACCCACCCACCCACGCACACACACACATGCGCACACACACATGCGCGCGCACGCACATGCGCGCGCACACACACCAGCAAGGATCTATAGTCGTCCAGCGTACATTGCAAGCCAAGCAACAAATCAATATTCAAGCCCCCTTCTTCTTCAGCGGTGGAAAAACGACGCGCACGCAATGCTCCATTGCACATGCAGTTGCGAACCAAAGGCAGACGGGCGGGGCACACTTCGAAGCGCAGTCCGGCGGGCCCCAACAGCGAACATGTTCCGCCGTCTGCAGTTGTGTGAGATCCGCACCGACGTGGAAACCGACCGACATACCGCACCAACACGAACCGGCCCCAAACAGCGCAGCGCCCGGCTTCTCGCGCCAGCAAAAGAGGCATCTCCCTCCCTCCCGTCCTCAACTTTAACTTATAATATAAATGAGCGCACACGACACACGGCACACGGCACGCAAGCAACACAGACACAAGTTCCGCCAATCTGACAATGTCGTACGATTGAAATGCGTGCCCGCTCTCCGCGCCGCTCGTACACACGAGTGGACACAATTCGAGAGCCCGATAAGGGCCCCCATTCGCCCGGCTTGCCCCCGTTGTCCTACAAGGACGGGTCTTCTTCAACTAACCCTCAAACTCCCCAAAGTTTCATAGAACCCAACCCCCAAAATGGTCTCCGCACGCTGCCCAACGGAGGTATAACGGCACCCGCGCCGTAGCCAGCGGGGAGATGTACGGCAGACAGGGAGAGGGAAGGGCCAGGCAGGCGATCGACCCGGACCTGTCCTTTGCGCAGTTGACAGTTAGCAGTTTATGGTTACGAAGTAGTTGGTAGTTAATAGTAGTTGACGCCGCCCAGAGCAACGTCCGCGAAGCTCTGGAGCGAGGTGCTGCTGGCGGTGACGGCGGTGGCGACGGATCCGGCCTGTACGGAACAGTGTGGGTGGGTTTCGGAGTGGAAGGAAGCATGAAATGTCGAGAGCACACAGCTGGGTGTGGAGCGGTGTTGGGCCGCACAGCCACTCTCGAGCAACACAAAAGATGATACAGGACAGCAGCGGTGGATCGGAAGGCGACGTTAACGATTCCAACGAACCCAACGAACACAACGACCCAGCGGGGAGCGGGACAGGAGTGGAATGCGGTAATGGAATGGGTTGCAGCAACCAGCCGCTGAGGAACCCTAAGGAAGAAACCAGCAAACCACGCTGAAAAACCGGCAGTTTAGGGCTGTTCACGTACCGTACCGACGCAATCTTTTTGCGAATAAATAATTAACTGTTTGGGGCCTCGCAAAGTGTCAAACAAAACTCGGAAGGTTTTCATGAGAAATCATCGTTCGTTACACACAAAGGGTACCTGCAAGCAATGAAAGCCGTCCTTATTCGGTAGGTAGGCCGGGTGAGGGCCGGCTACCGCGAAAGCTATCGCTAAGGCCTTAATGCCCACAGCCTCGCAGCAACCACCCTATGTAGCTACAAAACCCGAAAATCACTCCTCCACGCCTTCGCGGACACCTTAACTGGCACCATGTGCCGTACCAACGCCCTTATGAGGGCACAACTCCTCTGAGTTCACAGAAAACCTTGGTTTTCTAGCGTTGCACTCAGAAAACCTTCAGGTCCCTCGCAAATATTTAAAGTTTCAAAAAAAACTCCCAAGGCACCTCGCAAAATTTTCTCGCAAATATAAATTATTTGCCGCGAGCTGCGGGTGGTGGGGGCGCTGTGGGGGCCGGCGGGGAAGGGCTGCCGGGGCTACGGCGGGCACGGCCGGTCGGGGAGTAGAGGCGGCGACGGCGGTGGAGCCAACGGGGGCCGGCATGTCCCAGTCGGCAAGGGGCCGTGGCAGGCAGAGAGAAAGGGCAGCGGGGTGGGCGGGTGGACAGGCTGCTGCACGGGGGAGGGGATCCGGGACGCAGGAAGGCCACTACGAAAGGCAAGCAGCCCAAGGCCAAGCCCGTGGCTGTGGGGCGGATGGGTTTTGGGCCGGATGGGTGGCGTGAAGCAGGTATGGCACCCGGTATGTCCAATTCCTTCAGTAGAATGCAATTCCTTTGCGCTGACGATAAGATGCCAGTTCGCAAACTATGACATACGGCTCAAGAGCTCGCAAATTTCAAAAGTTTACAAATACTCCTACTGGCGCCTCGCAAAATAATAGCGTTTACATATCCAAATTTTAAATATTTTCTGGCCTCGCAAATTAACCGCGTCGCAAAAAGATTGCGTCGGTACGGTATCTGGTAAAGTACTGGAACGGGGGAGGAGTCCATAGCAACTGGAGTAAAGAAAGAGCTGGCCCCAGGCGCCCAGCTAGGCCAGACGGAGAAAGCGAAACGCTGCCTGGCGCAAGGAAAGCTCAGTCGAGGCGGCGGCTGGAGGGAGTGAGCGCTGACGGGGGGAGACGGTTTCGGCAGTGCCTGGGGATGGGTTCAGGGAGTGATATGCTCCTTTATAAAATAATGAGTCACTGCGGACGTTGATGATGGGTGGCCGGACGGCTTGTAAGGTCTGGACACTGGAGGGCCCGACGCGCGGAGAGGACAAGGGAGGGACTGGAAGGTGCAGGTGCAGGCGCGCATACCCGCAATGGAGCACAGCGCGAACGAGGAGGCCCCAAGGGGCGCAGGCAGCGGAGCATGTCTGTCGGGCGACACGCAGCAAATTGCAGGTGCGCGGACCGAAGGCCAGACCTGACTGACTGACTGACTGGACCGTCTTCCCTTTCCCCGCAAACACCTTCGGTACATCCGCGCTCGCGGACCGAACCGCCGCTGCTCCCGACAGTGACCCCGGCGCCCCCGCGGCACCCATCCCGCCCATCCCGCTGCGGGGCCATGCGCGCCGGCGGCCTCCGCGCTCAGCCCCCACAACCCAAATCACACGCACACGGCACCACCCGGCCCACTCACCACCGAAGCCCGGTGATTCTCCATCGGCGTCGGTGCCGGCGACAAGCCCCGTCCCAACGCCGGGCCACAAACCCGGTCCCGGATATGCGTCTCCTGCGGCAAGCTCAGGCTCCGCGAGCGGCCCAGGGACGGAGGTCCGGCGGCGGCGGCGGCAAGGGGCGCGGGGCTCGACGCCGCGCCCGTGGCGGCGCCTCCACCGGTGACGAGCGCCGGCCCGGCTGCGGGTGCCACCGCCGCCGTGCCCGTCACCCCCGCCTGCGCCGCCGCCCGCAGCGCCTTTCCGTCCTGGCTGAGGCGGCTGGGGATGTACTCCAGGGAGGTCAGGGAGCTGACGCTGCGCCGCCGGCCGCGGTTGCGGGCCGCCGCTGCCACCGCCGCGGCGGCGCTGGGGGTGTTAAGCAGGCGGGCGGTAACCACCTGAGAGGGGGGAGGGGGAGGGGAGGGGTGCCGGCGGGAGGACAGCCGCCGTGTGTAAGCGGTGTGTAGGCGGATGACGAGGGAAGGGTTGATGGTGGTGGTTGGTGGTGATGGTGGTGGTGGTGCGTTGGCATGCAGCGAGGAACGCGCGAGGATGTGCGGAGGAGGTGGGCGGGCGGCAGGCAGGCGGGCGGTCAGCTGCGGCGGACGAGGTGGGCGGCGGCCACCACCTCCCAATCCATCCCAGGCGGGTCCGCAAAGCCACGCATTCACAAAGGCCGCTAGAGCGACCCGCAGCACTGCAAGCGGGGAGGGAACCCCAGCATGGGTCCATTTCCTTCATGTTGCCGTAAAACCTTTGCCCAAGATCACTGCCTGGGGCACCGCCCCTCGACCCCAAGCCGATGCCGGCTCGCCACCCCCCGAACCCACCCACCCACCCACCCACCTGCTTAAACAGCCGTTCGTCCAACGACGACCGCCGGAAGGGCACGCGACGCAGCCGCTGCTGCTGCCGCTGCATGTCCGCGGCCCAGCCCACCGGCCCCGAAACCGTCGCACCCGCCGCCGCCAGGCCCCGCGCCAGGCCCATCATCCCGGCGCCGCCGACTCCGGCGGCGGGCCCTCCGCCGCCGCCGACTCCGCCGGGTCCGCTGACGACGGCGCCGCCACCCCTTCCCACCACGCTGCCGCGCAGGCTGCTGGCGGGCATCGCCAGAGCTAACTGGGTCTGACTGGCGCGCATGGGCGGAAGGTGCGCGTAGCTGTCCAGCGGGTCCGAGTCCTCCCAACCCCCGGCCCGCGAGGCAAAGGCCGAGCCGGTGCCTGCGGGGCCTGCCAGGTCCCCGTCAGGCACCTGGCTGAGGGTGCTGGCGCGGAGGGGGAGCTGCGGGGTGCTGATGCGGCCCGCGGCGGCGGCGGCGGCCGCCGCCACCGCCGCCGTGCGGGGCGACAGCGGCGCGCGCAGTTGCGGGTGCCGGCGCGGGCGCGGCTGGAAGGAGTGCTGCTGCAGCTGGTGTGGGGAGGGTTGGTGCGGCTGCGGTGGCGGCTGCATGTGCAGCTGGCCGGCGGAGGGTGTGGCGGTGCCGGGGATGGGCGAGGCGGAGAGGCCGGCAGTGGTGTTGAGGAAGCCGAGGGTGCCGGAGGAGGCGGAGGACATGCTGCCTAGCCGGCTCTTACCTGAGGTGGGTAGGGAGAGGGAGAGGGAGAGGGAGAGGGAGGGGGAGGGAGGGAAGGGGCTAAATCAAAAGGGGAGGGAAACGGCAGCTGATGTCAAGGAGAGGCCAGCTAACGGAACCAAACTGGGGGCGGGGAGAGCAGGGGATGGCGAGAGGGAGTGGACGTAACCTGAGGACAGGATGACCGAAGGAGCGGACTTGGGGGGTCGTGGGAGGGGGTGAGGAGTCGAGGGCGTGGGTGTTCGGAGACCGGAGCAAAGGGGTGGTGAGGTGCGAGGTTGGGAGTCGGGCCAAAGGGACCGCGGGGAGTGGCGGGGAGCGGTACGGGCCCTCCTCCGCTGTCTCGAGGCGCCCCTCCGGACCTGTCCTCGCAAAACTGCTGCAGACGCCCGCTCCGCCGCCCTCCCTCCCTCTGCGGCCTCACCCCCTCCTCCCTCCCCTCCACTTCCGCCCGCTCCAAGCACCCACCCACTCCCGATCACGGCGCCCGCTCCAAGCACCCACCCACTCCCGATCACGGCGCCCACCCACCCACCCACCCACCACCCACCCATGGAGCTGGTCCGGCGCACCGAGCCTGGGTTAAGCCCCCGCGCGCCCCGAGCGCCCATGTTGGGCACCGAGGGCGACCGCAGCGGCATCACGCGGTCACGGTCGCGATCAGCGTCGCCCCACGCCACCTGCGGCTGCGACGGCCAGAGAGGGTCTTGCGAAGGCGGGGAACCCGAGGGCAGCTGCATCTGAGCCGCATAGCGCGGCGCGCCGGCGATGTGGTCCAAAACGACGGCGATGTCGGCCCTGCCGCCGGCGGCGCCGGCGGCGCCGCCGCGTGCAGTGTAACCGCTGCCGCCACCGCCGCCGCCGCGTCCGGAGCCGTCGTTCCCCGGCCCAAGCAGGGAAGGCGTTCGCGCAGGCACCCTGGGCGCCAATGCCGCGACACCGGAGCCGCTGGGCGGGTGTTGCTGCTGTTCCTGGGGCGACGGCGGCGGTGGCGGCAGCCCAGCCTGACCGGGCGCGCCGGCGGCGGCGGCAGCTGCAGCGGCCACCGTTGGAAGCGGCGAGGTCGACGGTGGCAGCTGGGGCGCCTGCAGCGCGGGCGGCCGGCCCGGCTGGAATGCCAAGGGGCGCTTGGCGGACGATCCGGCGGCGCTGTACGGCCCCGAAAGGTCCGACGCGCCGGCTGCGCCGCCGCCCGCCGGCCCCAGCAGCATCGCCGCCAGGTCATCCGCCGTCGCCCAATTGTCAAACGACATTGCGGTGGAGCCTGCGCCCGCCACCGAGCTGACGCTGCCGCCGGCGACAGTGTGCGACATCTGCGCTGCCAGCGCCGCCACCGCCGCCGAACCAGACAGGATCGCCGGCGGGCTGTCGTCGCTGGTGCTCACGCCGGCGGCGCCAGCGGCGGCGCCAGCGGCGGCGGCGGCGGCGGCTGCTAGGTGGAGGCCGCCGAGGCGCTGTTGCAGCTGCAGATGGGACGACGGGTGCTGTACGGCACGGCTGCCGGGCCGTGAGCCGCCGCCGCCGCCGCCGCCACCGGTGGCGGCAGCCAATAGCGGGCCGGGGCTGATCACCTGGCTCAGCCGCCGCTGCCGCGTGCCGCAGCGCCGCTCTGGAAGCTCTGAAGCCGGCATCGCTTCCGGCAGCTCCAACACCTCCTGCACCGCGCTGAGAATCCTGCCGCCGCCGCCGGCGGCGCCGCCGCTGCCGTCGGACGCCGCGGCGGCGAGCGGCGCCGCCACCGGCAGCTCCGACGGGCGGGCCCCCAGGGCGCCTGCTGCAAAGGCCGCCGCCGCCCCGACTGCGAGCGAGGACTGCGTGCTCGGCACCATTTGAGACGAAACCTCGCCCACACTACTGCTGGTCCACATCGCGGCCAGCTCCCGGGCGGCACGCATCTGTTCCATCTCAACAACCATAGACGTGTCTGACGCCTCGCCGGAGCCTGCGGGGCCGTCGCCGGCGGCGGTGGGGGCGCCGCCGTACATTTCGAATTGGGCGGGTTGGATTGAGGGCCCGACCCGGAAAGGACGCGGCCGCTGCAGCAACCTGGACGATCCGCCGACGGCGGCACCCCGGCCTGCCTGCCCGGACGCCGCCACCGCAGCCGCCGCGGTCGGCGCTGTGGCGGCGGCCGCGACGGCGGCGGTGCCGCCGCTGGCGCTGGCGCTGGCGGGGTCCGTCCCGGCCGTGGAGACTTTGCTTGCCTCGCTGGCGGTGGTGAGGAGGGTGTCGGTGCCGGTGCTGCCGCCGCTGGCACGCGCCTCCATGTCTGACCAGGATACCCGGAGCGTCTTGCTGCGGATCGACGACGCGTCGGCGCCAGCGGCGGAGGAGGGACCGGGACCGGAGGTAACAGTGGAGCCGGCATCGGCGCCGCCGGCGGCGGCTCCGCCGCCGCCGCCGCCGTCGTCGTCCGTCGAGGGCCCGGCAGGCAGCCAGCCGCTCTCGACCACCCGGCGGAACGACAGCGACCCGCCCAGCTGAGGCTCGCTGTCCAAGCGACCCAGCGCGTCGAGCGGTGACGGCTCCAACTGACCGTGAAGGGGCAGCAAGAGCGGCGGGGGCTGCTGCTGCTGCGGCGGCGGCGGTGATGGTGGTGCTGGTGGTGCTGGTTCTTCCTGTTGCTGTCGTCGGCGCTGCTGGTGCCAGGGCGGCGACGGCGCCAGCGACGAGGGGCTCGACAGTCGCGACGGTTGCTGTGGAGCCGGCGGCTGCGCCGGCGGCGTGTGTGCTGCGCCGCGACCCACATCCGCATCCTCGCCCGCTGCCTTCCGCCGGGCGGAAGCGGCCTCAGCCCCACCCGCCGGCACCGGCGCCGCCGCCGCCGCCGAAGACTCCGCTCCCGGCCCTGGCCCAGCCAACGCAACGGCGGCGGCCGGGGTGGCGGCGACGCCGCCGCCTTCCGCAATTCCGCGGTTCGCCCTCAGACCCCGGACGGGCTCCAGGGAGCTCACGACGGTTCCGAAGGGGTCGCCATCCAAGCCACCGGTGCCGTCCAAATGGGACAAGGCCTCCCGGCCGAGGGCGGATTCGCCGGACAGGCCGGCGGCGGCGGCGGCGCCGCCGCCGGCCGGCGCGTCACGGCCGGCGCGGTGCGACGGCGCCACCGCCGCCGCGCTCAGGCCGCTGACTGCGTTCATGCCGCTCACGTTGGGGCTGTGAAAGGAGGAGAGGATGAGGTGGTTGGGGCCGCCGCTGCTGCCGCCGATGGTGATCAGGTTCTGGCCTGCGCGGGTTGGGGTGGGGTGGGGTAGAGTGTGAAAGTCCAAGGCAATGTCCAATGTGACCAGGCAGGCGCAGCCGTGGTGGAAAAACACGCTGTACGACATATCAACGGAGAGGGGGTTAAGGGAGCGATGCGCCGCTGGTACTGGTCGCGGAGGAGGGACAGGGAGTGATCTGCTGCTTTATATAACAATGAGTCACTGCGGACGTTGTTGAGCAAGCTGCTGCAGGGGGGAGGGGCAGTGGCGGGGCGCAGTTGGGAAAAAGCCGCCCCGTGTCATGAATCTGGTGCCCCTCCCCCGCCCTCTCCCCAACTTCCACCGCAAATGCGAACGGCCGCTGCCGCTCTCCCCGCGCCAACTGCGCCTGAGCCCCTCCCCTCCCCAGCCGCCCGGGCGCCCTCCCGGCCCCGCAAAGCGGAAGGCCCCAACCTCACTTCCGCCCGCCCCCGGCCCCGCTTGCCAGGCTGTCGGGCCGGCTGCTTCATGTGCCTCCGATACCCGAGTCCGACGTCGCCTACCCGTGACTCGCCCGCCCGCCCGTCGCCCGCTCGCCTTACCAAGCAGCATGAGCCCCGTGCTGTCAATCATGCCCGTGTACTGTCGGGAGGAGGATTGCCGGGAAGGTCCCCGCCGCTCCGCCACAAAGCCCCGTCCAGCCGCCGCCGCGGCCGCCGCAGCAGCAGCTGCCCTGGGGCTCTTGGCGACATTGAAAGACGCCGATCGCAGGCCACTGGCGCCGCCGCCGTGGCCATGAGCCCCGGCAGCAGGCACCCCCAGAGCCGCCGCCGCTGCGGCATGGGCCTGGTGCGCGGCAAAGTTACCGCCCGCCGCCGCCGCCGCCGCAGAAGAGGTACGGATGGCGCCCGGCGGCGAGAGCACCGATCCGGCGCCGTACCGGCTGCTGGCCGGCGGCGGCGGCGGCTGCGCGCCTGGATTTCCCGCCAGTGACCTGGTGCCCCGGTTGTAGTTGGGTCCCAGATGGGAGACGTCGCTGGGGCTGCGACGGGGGAGCCGGTGCTGCAACAGACCGCCGCCGCCCGGGGGTTGCTGGAGGTGCGGGGCCTGCGGCGGGCCGTGCGGGGTGTGCTGGGGCTGGGGCCCCTGCGGGTGCTGCGGGTGCAGGGGACTCGCCGGCAGGTACAGCGAGCGGCGCCCCGCGGCCAGGTCGGAGCTGGCGCGCGCGGGCACACCGCGGAGGCGGTTCACCCGCTGGTGCTGCCCACCGGTACGGAGGTCATAGCCGCCGCCGCCGCCGCCGCCGCTGGCGACGGCGGCGGCGCCGCCGCCCGAGGCACCGCCGCTGGCGCTAGCCGCGAGGTCCTCGGACGCAAGCGACGCCGCGACCGACTCCAGGAAGGAGCCGCCGCCGCCGCTGCCGCCAATGCCGCCGCCACCGCCGGTCAGCGGCTCGTTTGGCGGGCCGGACAGGGTGGGCCGTATGGCATGAGGCCTTGACGTACTGGAATACATGTAAGAGATGTCCGAGGAGCGCCGTGGCGGCGCGTTCCGGGCAGGGAGGTGCTGGCCGTGGACATGACTTGGTCCGGGCCCGGACCCGGGGCCGGCGGCTCCGAAACCGCCCAACCCCACCATGCCGCCGGCGTGGGCTGCGACGGCGCTGCTTGTTGTGCCGCTGCTGGATCCCAGCGATTGCACGAAGCGGTCCATGTCGCGGGTGCCCATCATCATGCCACCGCCACCGCCGCCCATTGCCGCTAGCTTGCTCAGCTGCGGGATGAGGACGGGTGTTGGGAACAGGGGCCCGATTAGTCGTGGGAATGAAGGGAGGGCCGACGCCCGGTAGAGGGCAAGGAGCTGCCGGTGATCGGGCTGTGGTCGGTGGCGTCCTGGCCGCGGGGAGACAACAGCCGCCGCGGGCGGGACCGACGGGATGCGCCGCCGGGTCGCCACCCGGGAACAGCCCACGCGGCGGGACGACGTGCATTGCAGGCAGGCAGCAAGAGAGCGGGCGACGGCAAGAGACAACGGCGCTGCGGCCACGCCGACTGGCGCAGGAGAGGACGGCAGCACGAGCCGTCGTCGCGTACCTGTCTGGTCACATTGATCTTGCCCGAGATTACGTCCGCCTCATCGAATTCCAGGATAGGCCGCGACCCATCCGGTCCGCCGGCGGCGCCATCCCCGCGGGCCGCGGCCGCCGCGGCGGCTACGCCGTGCTCGCCGCCAACCAAGGCGACGGCGCCGCCGCCGCTGCCGCGGGCTGACGCCTTTTGCTCCAACGCCGGCGCCGCGCCAGCGGTAAACGGGCTCGCCGCCCCCGCCCCCGTCCCCGACACGTGAATGGACGGTCTGCGGCCGGCGGCTCCGGCGGCCCCGCCGCCGGCTTCCGCCGGCTTCAGCCCGGCGGCGGCGGTGGCGGCGGCTTCGATACGCTCCGACGCCGTCGACGACAGGGGGCTGGCGCCTGCGCCTCCGCCCCGGAGCGACTGGCCCTGACCGCTGCTGGGGCCAGGCAAACGCGCCGTCGAGCCGGAGACTTGGCCGCCCATGCCAACAAAGGTGTTGAGGCTGACGCTGCGTCGTGTCGGCGGCCGGTGGCGGCCGCTGCTGTCGTCGCCGCGCGACGTCAGGCTGCGCTGGCTGGCGTCCGTGCTGGGCTGCCGGCGCGGCGACTGGATCACTAACATTGCGGTTGAGGCGCTGGAGCCCGAGTCGGCTGTGGCAGTTCCAGCAGCGGCGGCGGCGGGGGGGCCGTCGCGCAGTTGCAGCACCTCGTGGTACGGCATAGGCGCCGTGACGCACGCACCACCGTACGACGCCGGGAGGTAAAACCTGCGGTACAGCCGGTAGTACTGCAGGTACTTGCCTCTGGACCAGCTGCGGTGCACGGCCGCGCCAGTGGCGGCGACGACGGCGTAGCACAAGGTAGGAAGCAGCAGCCCGGCCGCGGCTGAGCGACCGAGGAGGCTGCCGCCGGGGCCGCCGCGGGCAGCGACGGCGGCGGCGCACCGCCCCACAAGCGAGGACGAACGTGTGTGCAGGCTCGGCACTAGCCAGGCCAGAAGCGTCGCGGGCGCACCCGTGAAGGGGCCGGCGGACACAGCCGCCGCCGCCGCCGCCGCGGACGGAGCCGGGGGGCCCCACCACAGCCAGGCATCAAGCGCCGTCACGAGTCCCAGCAGCGTCAGCAGCTGAACCAGGAAAGCAAACCATGGGTCTTCGTTGCCCACCAGGTTAGCCGTCAGTGCCGCCATCATGCGCACCAGCAGCGCTCGGCTGCGCTGCCGCGGCGAAAACGCCGCCACGTGCGCCATCTGGCCCAGCACGTGGAGGCCCGTGACGATGGAGTTGATAGGGCCCGAGTACTCGCCGTACAGCCGGCCCGGCAGCTGGGCCAACAGGCCGTTGAGAAGCAGCAGCATGCTTGCAGTCCCAGCGGCCAACAAGGCCGCTGCGGCGCGCGCGCGCAGCACCGGCGGGAGAGAGGCCGCCGCGGCGGCGGCGGCGGCGAGGCCCGGCGCCGCCGGGCCCCAGGCGGCCCCCGTCAGGACGAGCAGCGCGGAGGCGAGCCGCTCACAAAAGAGCTTCTGGCGGTAGGTGGGCAGGAGGTGGCGCTCCGCGCATTGGAACACGTCTGGCAGACGGGGGTTGGGAGGGGAGCAAGTCGGGCGGCGGGCCTGAGGTCAGTGGACGCCCTTCAGGTACCGGTTGGAAGAAGCAGACAGGCCACTATGGAACGAGGAAAGTGGGTTTTGGATGAGGAGGGACGTGGTGGGTAATGGTGGGCGGAAGAGGGGATGAGATGCAGCAATCACTGGACCGCGGACTGCTGAGAAAACTGAGGGCGCACTGCCCCACCGCCGCCAGCGCCCCACCGCGGCATCGTCTTTATCACACCACCGCCGCCGTTGCTGCCAGCAATCCGCCTCCCCTCGCCCCCTGCGCGGCAAGTCCCTACAATTGACGCCACCCGACAGCGCCCAGCCACCATCACCCAGCTCGGCCCGCTAGAGAGCAAATAACGATAGTCCCGGCCGACTGGATAGGCACTCAGCCGCCACCCCGTCCAATGCCTCTGCATGCGGTCGCTGCCGCTCTGGATCCGTCCCGGAACAACGGAATCATGCAGATTGATTCGCCGTATCGTCGTTGAATCGCCGTGCCGTGCCGTGCGCCGATCACAGCGGACCGGGGCATGCAACCCGCGGCAGGCCCCGATCCGTGCCAGCCTGACCTTGGGGCAGGACTGCGAGCGGCTTCTCCAAAGCCGCGGGGTCCACGAACTCAGCCGCCAGCGCGCCCTTTCGCATCCAGCCATGCCGCTGCCGTTGCTGCTGCGAGCGCGGGTCCGGCGGCGGCGGCGGCGGCATGAGCCTGTTGTACAGTGGCGTCAGCGCTATCACCGCCATGGCCGCCGCCGTGGCCGATAGCAGGTGCTGTAGGACAGCCTGCGGCGTGTCATATCGCCCAGTTAGGGCAGCCGCTAGGAAGGCGGCGAAGTCGAGCGCCAGCGCAGCCCCCAGCTGCGGCAGCGCCTCCCAGAGCGGGTCCTGACGGCGCGGCGCGGCGCAGAGCGGCATGGGGGATAAGGTAGGGGAATGAGGTCAGTGGAAAGGGTGCATGTCATTCGTGCGGTACAAGCTGAAGGCCGCGTGGACAGGGCGACGGCGGCGGCGGTGGCGCGAAAGCGGGCCATGGTTGCATCCCATGGCCCTCGCCCATTGCCATGTCCTTCATCGTGCGCTCTCGGGTGTGACTGTACCTGAACCTGGCGCTAGTGTGCACCTCTATCACTCCCCCCACGCCCCGCACTAGCCATCTGCACGTGCTAGCTCGCTGTTTGGGAGCCGCTTCTCACCCGTTGGAGCGCGATCGACAGCAGCAGCAGCACCGCGAGAAGGCGTCCGTGCACCAGCGCGGCAGACGGCGCGCCACTCAGCAGCTCAAGTACGAGACCTGCCATACTGAGCGGCACTACCAGAGGTTGCGCCCAAAGGGCGGGGCCTCGCGCCAGGTCCATCCACCTCCGGCGCACCCTCGACACCCGGCCGGTACCCGCCGCCGGCATGTGCTCCCGGGCCAGCAAGGCTATCGAGGCGATGTGCGAACCGAACCCCAGGATTATGCCCAGGATCAGCGCTGACAGGCCCGCCGTGGATAGGCATTCCGCGTCTGCGGGACGACAAGAATATGAGCGGTCAGTATCTACCACCGCTGCTAATCTGGAGTGCAGGACAAAGATATAATACAAGTCACTTACCCACGTGCACGACGATAGCTTCCAGGCGGTGGACTTGGAGCCCAAGATACAGTAACCTGCGCCATTTCAAAGGTTACTACAAGTACAGCACCTGCTTCAATATGAAGGTTTTAGCAACGACAGCTACCTGGCAGCTGTTAGCCGCTGAGAGCAGAGCGGGGACCGGCGTCCGGGCTTAGTAGAGTCCATCATAACCAACGCCTTGGCACACACAGCGGTCGCTTACGCCATTCGTGGCAACCATAAGAGGTAAACATCATTTCCTGCGTTATCCAGGCACGAGGAAACCACTCGCTGCCCGAGGAAAGAGGGTAGGCGCACGTCTTCTTCTTCAACTCAATACCCCCGCTGTAGATTTTAAACCTACACATGTCATCAACCATAAGCCGGCGCTGTGCCCATGAAATGAAGAAGCTCGATCGCAAAGCGCAGCCACGCTCGGCAAAAGCCGTGATGTCCTGCGTGGCGCAACAGGTTGAACACCCTCTTCCAAGCGTGCAAGCTGCTTGCAAGCGTGCGAGATCACTTGTGACGTGTGGCTTGTCCTTGTTATACGACAATGTACAGCTTTCGTGCTTTCAACGCTTCTAACAGCAGTAACTGTGCTGTATTTCGTGGAATTTTAAAATATTAGGTAGAAACGGTCCATACACGCACTGAGGCATAGAATAACGTTGTATGATGAGCGCTTACCTTAACGAGTCGGCGTCATGACAGCTACCGTAAACGCGCCGGTATGCAGGCCGGCTGGTATTTCTTGCATAGCTTGCGAGGACGGGCGGCGTTCGATGGAGGGTGTTCCCGCTGTTGGGTAGGCCTGGATAGGGAACCTAGAGCTAACAAGTGATCAGCTAGGAAAGGAGTTCAGGTGCTCAACCCTCTCAGCCGTCATTGACGGCTACACCATACCTCAACTGGGAAGCAGGTTGTCAACCCAATTTGGGCACCGAGGACGGATTGCCTTGGGGTTGGGTTCGGGGACGGATGGAACAGCGCTGCCGAAGGAACGGACGGAGTCAGGGAAAGGACATGACCGAATCCGCCCGTCGAGCACCACCCTGACCAGCAGACAGACCCTCTCCCTCCCTTACTGTTCACTCCCCCGGCCTCATTTGCGCCTTCCCTTCGAGTAACAGCGTGCCCCCGGACCCGCCAATCATCAGTCGCCGCTCACCGCTTCTCAATCCACCCAGTGCCGAACCGCAGCAGCCTCCGGATCAGTTGGCAAAGCGGGAGGTGGGCGCCCCACGCCGCTTGGGCACCGTGCGCAGCATTTTTGCCGTCACCGCGTATAGCTAGAACTGAACGGCTCCTGAGCGTATGAATGTTCTGCGATCTGGGCGCGTTCCGCGCAGGTCGTGGCGGCTGCCGTTTGTTTGTGGGGGCTATGTCTCGACAGTTCCGCGACCGCGTCAGGTGCAGCATGCACCGACGACCCCACTGGTTTCATTGTGAAGCAGCTCATTCGTGCCTCGACAGAAGTAATGGGGTGCTGCCGACGAACAGGCGAAACACAGTTCGCGCACCCCAATTTTTGCGATCGGTCGCCTCGACCTGTCCATCGGCACGCGCTGTAGGCCATAAATACCACGGGCCGAGTAGGAAGGGTCCTTGATCTGAAGCGCTGCTGCTGGGTATGGCACGGGTGCGATAGCGGGCTTTGCGCCCCGTAGTTCGGTTTTGGGATAGGGACGTCGGCCCGAACGCGCTTCGCGCTAGGGCCTCGCCCAAAACGTAACCGTGATATCGGTTTGTGGGCTGTGGAAGCAGGGACCCCGCACGTGGTCTTGAGAGTCCTGACTCTGCCTCAATCCGCCTCAGGCGTGGGGCCACAGTGCATCACAGCAGCAGAGGGAGTGGGGCCTTGCACCTGGTGTACTTGCATTACGGAAACGGTATTGTTGCCCACGTGTTACTTGCGGCAGGCATTCGGTCCGCCTGGCCAACGCAAATTCCACCCAAACTCCAGCAAACACAAACACCCACAACCCTACTTTTCCCCCAAAGTAGCCCTTCCAAAGCGGCATGCGAGTACTACCAGGGCCGAACAGGGAATGTGCGTGTACCCGTACTAGCCAACAGCCGCGAACCGGCCAGGACCGGCCTGTCCGCGCCAACAGTTCCCATATACGGTATGTGTGGGTCGACCAGAGTTCTGTCTCACACCTCATTTATTATTTCCCCCTCCTTAACCTTGGTTCGGCCTGGCCCCACGGTCCATACCGTGAGGCAGTCCGGGCCGTACTGCCCCAAAGTCAGCTGCAAGGGTCCAGTGGCGACGGGTCCAGTCCATTGCACGCCTACCGCCTGACCACATCAGATTTCCGCCTACAATATATCTACCTACGAAGACTCCGCAAAGGGGCGTCCTTGGGTTCTCCCCAAGCCCCTCCTCCCCAAGACAACTACTCCTACAATCACCTGTTACCCCTTCCTCCCCCATCGACCGAAATACCGCAGCAGCGACATCCCCGAGAGCGCAACCGCCGCCTACAGTGCGGCGTCACTGCACCGGGGGGCGTATGCGCCGTGGCAGATACATGTGTCATGTGCTGTTCAGACGGCCGGTCGGACGCTCGGCTGGCGGCCTCGGCTCCGCTTCCCAGCGAAGAAGTGGTCGCGCCAGCTCCCCGTGGCGAGCCCTCCCCGGAGCAGCGCCCTGGCGCCGTGTGGTGCATCGATGGCTGATGCCCCACACGGCGTCAGATGCTGGAAGACAGTTTTTCAAACAAACAGTCAGGCAAGACGAGCGCAGCGAAGGACGGCAGTAAGCGGAAAGCTCCGACCACCTGCCTGTCTGCCGGCCGGTTGGCTGCACACGCGCGAAGACTCAGATCGGCCGGAGCCCATGCGCCGCCGCCAAAGTCACGCCGCGCGGCGAAAGCGTTCGCTTCTTGCGCGCGCGTCCGCGGCATCGCAACGACGCACTGGCCCACGCCGCAGACGGCAGGGCGGGGGCGCGAATGACTCGCGGGCAGATCCCGTCGTGAAAGCCAACAATGACAGCCGCGACTCCGCAACCCCAAAATACCGCGCCCAACGGAGCAACGGAGCGGAGAGGCTGGCCGTCTGTCCCAACAAGCGCAACACGCACGCACGCACACACTCACACACACTCAAAAGCACGCATGCGCAGATGTTTACGAGTCGGTGACGCAGCCCAGGGAAGCCGAGGTGACGTTCTTGATGTACTTGTACAGCGTGCCGCTGGTGGCCTGCGGTGCGTGCATTGGCGGTGGGGAAGGGAGGAGGTGAGGGAAGAGGGGATGGCTGTAGACGCCAGTCGCAGACAAGCAAAGAGGCGGGTCCGGAGGTGGATGAACGCGGGTCCGGAGGTGGATGGGCCGCATATGCAAGGACCAGGGGCACAATGCCCGGGATTGTGACCTTGAACAATGCGAGCTTGACCCCAATACGACTCGATCGAACGCAATCGGAAGGTGCAGCCCCACCCGACATTCCCCCACTCATCCCGCCCGCTGACTTCTCGTCCCAATTCAACATCCCGCCGAACCTTGAGCGGCGGCGCAACCCAGGCTGCGCGGCGGGCGGCCATCTCCTCGTCCGAGATCTTGACGTCCATGACCCGCTTCTCGACGTCAATCACAATCTTGTCACCGTTCTGCGAAGCGGGCGGCGGAGGGGCGGGGATGTCAGGTTACGAAAGCCAGCTCTCTCAAAGCCGTCTCACCAGCAGGTCGGGAGATATCGTACCGAACCTTGGCCAGCAACAGAGGGGAATCTAGTGCAGGTACACAGGACTGCTTCGGTCCTAGACCTGGTGGCGGGCCGCATCCAGCACCCCATCGTTCCTCCGCAGCCCACCAAATTTCCTTCCACTCCAACAAATTTTCCTTCCCACCCGCGCAGCGTCCCTCTCACCATGCAGCCCCCACCGCTACCCAGCTACCTGCCTCAACACCGCAGCTGCACCCGCACTCCCGCCCGCGCAGCCCAGCCCAACACGCCGCCGCAGCCTCCGACCCTGGCCGCTGGCCCTAGTCGCAGCCTAACCCGACTGCGCCCGCCACCCCCCCACTCCCCCCCGCGCGTCTCATCCTCCAGCTCACCTTGACCAGCGCAATGGGTCCCCCGACCTGCGCCTCCGGGGTCACGTGTCCGATGACGAAGCCGTGGCTGCCTCCGGAGAAGCGGCCGTCCGTAATGAGCGCGCACTCCTTGCCCAGGCCGGCACCCATGATGGCCGAGGTGGGGGTCAGCATCTCGGGCATGCCGGGGCCGCCCTTGGGGCCCTCGTAGCGAATCACAACCACCTGTGATTGGGACAAAGAGTACCGGTAGGGAAGTGGTGACGCGGATGCGGATGCGGATACAGCGGGCGATGGGTGGTGTGCAGCGGGTGGCGAAGACGGGGTTTTGCAGGAGCGGACGCAGCGCCAGCCGGAGACGACCGTGTGTCCTCAGCGGACGCGTTACGAGCGGTGAAGTACGATGGGACAAAAAGAAGATACCGCAGCAGAGACGAACGATGGGACGTGCGCGCGCCGGCGGTGCCGTTACGCGGAATTTAACCAGAAAACGACTGAGTCTGCCAAGCAACGCAACCCGCGCTGTCGCCTTTCCACCCCTAAGCTGGTGCTGCTGCCCCCCCTGGCCTTCTTGGACCCCCCTTTCCCTGTCACCTTCCTCGCCCCTCACCTTGCCGCGGAACTTGTTCGGCTCGGCGCCCACCATGGCAATCATGTCCTCCTCGCCGTCAAACACGAGCGCCTCGCCCTCAAACAACAGCCCCTCCTTGCCGGTGATCTTGGCAACAGAGCCCTCGGGCGCAAGGTTGCCGTACAGGATCTGGATGTGGCCTACAGAGGGTAGTTGTGGTTTGGGGTTGACGGTTGAGGGGCGAGGAGATGTGACATCAGGAGGTTGACACGACCCTGGCACCTCTGCCCCCGGAGCCCTCCCTTATAATAGACCCCATCGCCACCACCACCACAAGTAACGTACCACCACCACCACTCACCCGTCTTCTTGATGGGCTTCTCAATTGGCAACACCACGTCCTGACCCGCCCGCAGCTCCGGAACCTCAGCCAGGTTGCCGGCCATGGTCTTGCCTGGGGCCAGGGAGGGCGAGAGGTGGGGCCGGTGTGAAGGACAGGAACAGACGCGAGCAGGGCTGGCGCTGGAATGGCGGCTGTCACGGATGCGGGAAGCAGGGATCGTCACCATGACATAGGTCCATGGATCCGCCGGCTGTCCCAAACCGCTGCTCGACGCCATTGTCCATTTCCAGCAAAGGCCTTCGCTGGCCCCAATATGCCCTCCAGGCCCCCGCCCACACACCCACCAGTGACGGTCATGCAGTCGCGGTGGATGAAGCCCTTCGAGTCCAGGTACTTGAGCACCGCGGGGGTGCCGCCAACCTGGCCGGGCCAGGGGGGAAAGGGGAAGGTGGGAAGGGAGGAGGGAAGGGAGACAAGTGAGGGATCAGCAAGACAACGCACACAAAACGTCGCGGAACAGCTCTGTTCGACGGACTCGTTGGCCCCGCTCGCTCGTTGCCTGACATGAGATGCGCACGGCTGACGCGGTGACCGGCCCTCTCAGTCGGCACCCATCCACCCGACCAATCGCCCAACACCCCTCGTCCGTCCCCATGCATTCAACATGCGCACAGGACGCAGGCCCCCTCCCACCTTTGTCCATCTACCAGATTCCCCTCCCTCCCACCTGCTCCCACTCACCCACCCACCTCAACACCCATCTCCTATGCCCCCATACCCACTCGTGCCCCACCTTGTGAATGTCCTCCATGACGTACTTGCCCGAGGGCTTGAGGTCGCAGATGAAGGGCACCCGGTCGGAGATGCGCTGGAAGTCGTCCAGGCTCAGCGGAACGCCCACGGCGCTGTAAGGGCGAAAACATGTCGCGAGTTTATTTTTTAGTGCAATGCGATTTGTGCACTTTAGTGAAACTGAGTGCGGCAACCGGGCCCCTTGCGCCGGAGGGCGGGGTTGTGGAGGGTGTAACGCGCGGCGTGTTGGCCCGCCCGATTGCGCAGCGTACTGGTAACACTGAAAGCCATCACCATCGTCACAACAGCAGTACACGCCGCCTGTCATCCTTGCGCCCGACCTTATGCCGCGCACCCTCAGCCCCGACCCCGATCACCAGGTGCCCCTAGCCCTACCCGCCTCCCAACCCAAGTCATTTCCCGTCATCTCACACACCCCCTCATCCCGCCCCTTGCCCCTCCCTCCCTCCCTCCCTCCCGCGCTTCACGCCCCCAAGCTCCCCCCCGCACCCTCACTCCCTCCCTCACCGCGCCATGGCGATGAAGTGCAGCACCGCATTGGTGGACCCGCCGGTGGCCATCACGAGCACCATGGCGTTCTCAAAGGCCTTGTAGGTCATGATGTCGCGGGGCTTCAGGTCCGCCTTCAGCAGCTCGAGCATGTACCTGCAGGGTCAAAAACAAGCGGGTTGGGACGGGACGGGTTGGGGAGGGTTTGGGTCAAGAGTCAGAGCGGTGGGGGTTAGGTAGGAGGACAGTCCGAATGGTGAAGCTGACAGGCTGAGAGGCGGAGGTGGGAAGGCGGAAGCAACCAAAGAGATGACGAACCGCAGGGAGCAGAGACGACTGCCGGGGGCAGAGGAGCGAGGGTCACTCGGGCGAGGCAACGTTTGAAAGGATTGTGAGCAACCTCGTCAGGGGCATCAAGAAGGACTCAGACGTCTTTTATGTAGAGTACCGTCCCATGAGGATCCGCTGGACCACGCCTCCCCGCGCCTTCTCCCCCTTCCAGGTAGGATGTCGAAGCGCTAGGCGTCACGGCGCCTCCCGTCCGCAGCCACCGCCCCCCCCTTCGCCAGTTGATGCCCGCCTGCCCGACCCGGCCCACCTGCCCGCCATGCGGCACTCGTCCATCTTCAGCGGATCCTCCGCGGGGATGGACGAGCTGCGAGACAGCGCACAGCGGGGAACAAGGCGAACAACGGGGGGGGGAGTCAGGTGCCTAGACGGGTCAGGCATCTCGTGCAGCAGGGCAAAATCCCCCCGTCGTCAGAGGGGTTAAGAAAGAACGTTACACAAGTGAACAAGCTGCACTGCGATGCGTCTGAACCTTCCCTATCCCGCTACGTTGGCACAACCGCCCCTCTCGCGCGGCCTCCGGGCGCGTCTACCCTACCGTGATAACCACCCCGGCCCCAACCGCGTCCACCAAAAACTCCTGATGCGATTTCCTCCTCTGCATCCGGTTTCAATCTACCGTACGACGTACGAGAAACGTACCTGTACGGCAGAGTCATGCCCAACGCCTCAATGGCCGAGGCCATCGTGTTCGCGGTGTACATTCCGCCGCACGCGCCCGCGCCGGGGCACGAGTTGCGCACAATGTCCTGTCGCTGCGCCTCGTTGATGAGGCCCGCAGAGTAGGCGCCTGCGGATCGGATTTCATGGGAGAGACTGCGAGTGACTGGAAGCACAGTGACCAGATCGCGGGGAGGGGGTAAAAAGAAGATACCGCAGCGGAGACGGAGACGGCGTTAGCGAACGGACCCGGAACCCGCAGGGGGCGGAAGGGGCCGGAAGGACCCGGACCCGGAGGGGGCGGAAGGAGGCGGAAGGACGCGGACCCGGAGGGGGCGGAAGGAGGCGGAAGGACGCGGACCCGGAGGGGGCGGAAGGAGGCGGAAGGACGCGGACCCGGAGGGGGCGGAAGTAGCGCACCGAGCTCGCCTCCGAAGCTCTTGGTTAAGTCGAGATATTGGTGCCGGTGCGAACACCAGGAGGGATGGATGCGATAGGGAGGGGTGTGAGTGCTCAGGACGGAAATGACCCGGGCACGTTCGCTGGGGTTTCTTGCTGCGGTCAGGCGAGTACGTGTGTCCGTGTGTGAGGGTGAGTGGATGTGGGGCGACTGTAACGGCGAGCGGGCGTTGCGCTGTTGCGCCCGCCCTCCTGACTTGTCGCGCCGGACCCCGTGAGATCCCCGCTGTCGCGAAGAGACTGCCGCTGACGGCACCGAGAAGGCCGCCGGCGGTAATTATTCTTCGCCACGCTCTACCCAAGGAAAGGTGCTAGCTGCTCGTTTACGGCTCAAGGTTGTCCCGCGGCTGTAACGGGCGTGGCGCGTGTCGAATGTCGTGCCGCGCCCTGACTTGCCGCGGATATGATTTGGCAGGAAGACTGCCGCCGGGGCCACGGTAGAGGGGCAAGCCCGGAGGTAATTATTCCCGCCACGTGCCCCAGAGGAGAAGACCCAGCTGGGTGCTACTGGCTGCGGCTACTGCTGCTGGCGCTTCAACCTGTGTGATGTGCACGGCACGCTTGCGGGGTGGCTAAACTCTCCGGGCCCAGGCCCTCAGTCCCCCTCCCGCTCTGGGCCGGGTTGTGATGTGAGCCGGTGCCGGTTAGAGTTATTCAACCATGCCCGCGAACTTACCCACGTTTCTGCTCCTTTCATACATTTTCTGTTGCCGCTACCTAATGGCCCTGCGATTTCCCGGAGTTCAAGGTTCTCATGTCAACACATCCCAGAACCGCCTGTCCCCGCCCCTAGCAATCCTTCAGCTCCCTTCGTCGAACAGCCCCCGATCCCGCCGCCTTTCATTCTTCCAGCTGCCGTAATGGCTGCCGTAAACCAATTCTGTACTCTATTCGAGCGAGGGCAGTTTTAGGCAGTGACGACCCGTAGGCCTAAGATTGCTATGGACTGGCATAGCAGTCGCACTGGCCTGTGCCAGGAACGGGGGTGGGGTTGTGCCGCGGCTGTAACGGGCGTGGCACGTGTCGAATGTCGTGCCGTGCCCTGACTTGCCGCGATATGATTTGGCAGGAAGACTGCCGCCGGGGCCACGGTACATGGGCAAGCCCGGAGGTAATTATTCCCGCCGCATGCAAAATGTGCATCCTTTGGTAATGGGGCTGCTGGTGCGAGTGCTGCCTCTGGCTATGCCTTGTGCGCGTGACGTACAGGTGAAACATATGAGGGTTGCCTGACGAGGTTTCCCACTGACAGGGCACGTATTAGGGCGCCGAGGACCCAGCCGGGTCCCTCTCGCCGCCCCCATCCCCCGAAACCGGGCCCCAAATCCAATGAACGCCTTTGCTTGTCTTCGGGAGACACACACACTCTTTTCCGAACATTCATGCTGTATGTACCTAACGTTTTGGCGGCTACACTGGAGGCAAAGCGTCCCTGGGCTCCAGTCCGATCTGCACATCTCTTCAACCCAGCCGGCCTACATTCCGGGCTCCCTTCTCGCCCATGCCCATCAGCCCCAGCTCCCAGCGACCAGTTTGCACCTTCGTTGTTGTGCACATGTGCAACAGCTACAACGACCGTGCGACTAAAGGTTGTGCCGCGGCTGTAACGGGCGTGGCACGTGTCGAATATCGTGCCGTGCCCTGACTTGCCGCGATATGATTTGGCAGGAAGACTGCCGCCGGGGCCACGGTAGAGGGGCAAGCCCGGAGGTAATTATTCCCGCCGCGTGCAGTGTACTGCAATTTAGGAGCGCATTTTGGCCGACGGCGAGGTGCGCCCCGATCCTGCTGGTGTTGGCGCGTCCAAGTTCAGCCTTTCAGGTTCCTGACAGCTTTTTCCCAGCCCCCCCCCCTACACACTCCTCAGCTTCGCCCCTGCCCCTAACCCTATCCCTCGCTCGGCAGCCCTCCTCCGCTCCCATTTTTGGATGTGTGAGTCAAGCCCTCTTCCGCGAACCTTCCCTCTCCCCAACGCCTGGGCGCCTGCCCGCTCCCTCCTCACCGAAGCTCTGGAACGCCGACACAATGTCCAGCACAGCTCCGTCGGTGCGGCTGTGACCGGGCTTGATGGTGCCGCCGTAAATCATGAGCGAGGGGCGGTTCAGACGGGCCATAGCCATCAGGGTGCCCGGCATGTTCTTGTCGCAGCCTGGAGGCGGGCGGGGAGGGGGGGGATTTGAAGAGTGAATTTGCAAGAATGAAACAAGAAGCCCTGCGGCGGGGGGGAGCGAATGCGGGAGATAAGAGGAAGGGGTCCAGACAGGGGCCCAAACAGTCCAATGAAGGCAGGGGGATACGGTAAGCATGAGGGGTATGGTGGGAACTTGGTGGCCGGCGCCGACCGAGAGGAGGTGGTGTGCTCGAGACCCGCGCCCAACCCCAGCGGTTGCAATTATGAAAGCACACCGCCTGGTGAGAACTGTTACCTAGGTAAGGCAGCGCCCAATGTACAGTACCTGGAAGGGAAATGTTGGCGTCGTACCACTGCGCGCTCATGACCGTCTCGATAGAGTCAGCAATCAGGTCGCGGCTCTGCGAGAGAGACAGACGGGGGAGAGGCGCAAGGCGAGCGGAGAAAAGTGTTGCAGTGTACGGACGGGAAAGTGAAGTGTACGACGCCGGGAACCGACACCACGGGGGATGAGGGAGGTGCGAGCCCCGTGGCATGAAGGGCAAAGGCGTGGAGAGGGGCCCGCCGCGACGGCGACGGTGGAGGGCTCCAAGAACAACTGTCGGTAACGGATTTTTGCTGGCAAGCGCTAGCACGGTGTACAATGCAGCGCGGGGAGTCATTTTGGGACCTGAACAAAACCCACATTCACACAGACCTCCCTTCCGCCCAACGTCCCAAGCCTTGCTCATCACCAGCCCGTCCCAATCAATCATCCCAATCAGGCCTGGCTCCGGCCGGCGGCCCTCACTCAGAGCCCCAACCACTACCACCACCGGCCCCGCTGTCCCGACCAACCCTCACGCCCCGCCAGCCGCCACAGCCACAGCTCCAAATCAGAGCCCCGCCCTACCGGCCTCCTCCGGTACCCCGCCTCAGCCGATCCCTCAGTCCCCCAGTCAGCCTCGGCCCCCTCATGCACCGTCCTGCGCCTCCCCCCCCCTTGCCCGTCGGCCCCACCTGCAAGCTGAAGCTCATGCCGTCGGTGCCCATCGAGATGCCGTCCGAGACACCGATGGTGTTGAAGCGGTAGCCCACCATGCCCATGGCCTCCACGCCCTTCTTCACCTCAGCGGCCAGGTCCATCAGGTGCATGTTGCAGGGGTTGCCCTCGTACCACACCGACGAAATGCCGATCTGGCGGTGGTTGAGGGGTGGATGGGGAGGGGGTGAGGAGTTGGTGTGGAGGGGACCGGAGGAGGGAAGGGCGGTGGTGAGGAGTTGGAAGTGGAGAAAGAGGATGTTGATGATGTGGGTTGTGCAGCATGGCACCGTGCAACGCTCAGGCTAGGTGACTTTGGACAATGTCGGCATGCTTTAATCGGTGATGGCAATGCAACCTTCTGAGTTGGTAAAAGCCGACCGCTGCTGCAGTTGATTAACAGCGGGCGCACACGTATGGCACCTCGGAAGCGATCTACGCAGGCGCTGGTGTGCAAAGCCCTGCAGCGCCTGATACGCCGGCCCCCAAGCCCCACCTGCGGCTTGCTCATGTCCTCCTCCCTCAGGCCCGTGGCGTACAGCATTGCCTGCGACGCACCCTGGCTCTTGGGCTGCGTAATACGGCTGCTGTACTTGTTCAGACCTGATATTGCGTTCCAGGAAGCCGATATCCAAGGTCAGAACCCTTACATATCGGATCTAGCTACACGGGGAGCGTGCATCAGCCCCTTGCAAGTCAAAATCGCCATGGCGCAGCCATCGTGATATCGTCCCGCTGTGACAACGCATCCAGTGTATACAATTATGCTTAAGCAGAACAACTGATGCATTTTGGCTGTCTCGCGCTCGCTGCAAACAAATTAACTCGCCAACAGTGGCGGCGCTCGTATGCGATGTTTACCGCAGCAGGTGCCCGGGACTGAACACCATTCATCTTTAATTACGAACTCGAACACAGATTCTCATATGCACGGCCCTTGCCAGCTAACCCAATTTCAGGCCCACCTGCCGGGACAGCAGGCGCCGCAGACGAAGCCTTCTCGGAAGCAGCGGCGGCCGAAATTTTCACCATACGGCGACCACGGAGAGCGGCCGGCTGCATGGTGGCCCGCTGACCGGGGCACAGAGAAGTGGGCGACATGGCTTGCAGCGACTGCAAATGCAGGCACCTCCACGAAACCAACTAATCCCACAGATGTGGTGAAAATCAATCAAATAATCCTGCGGTGCTACGACGTAATGTGCATGATCGCGCGGATGTGGCATCAATTCGTGGGCTCCGAGACCACGTACGATGGTCTCTATAAACGCGCGAGCCGGGTTGCGCCTTGAAACTTCAGGCCACAATGCAACTGCGACGCAGCAGCAAAGCATCAACGATCAGCAAAGTCTATTGGATTGCTGTGGGACGTCGCCACGGTCGGCCAGCCTCAGCTACCGTTGCGGAAATAATGGATCTTCGAAGATGCGCATCGTTCCAGCCCGAGTATGACCTTTTCATGTTGCAAACACCCTGTACTGCATCTTGTCGTCTGAAAATCCGCACATGTCGCTGCTGGACGCTCCGCAAGGATAAGTGTGGGCAGTTGTGGCTGGATGTGGGACCGACGGCGGATGCCGTACGTCCTGTTTCGTCTGGCAGCGAGGAGGCCGAGGAGGCACTTCCTCCGTGCACCGCCTGCTAATGGCCTTACTTACAGCTACTAAAGGCTTTCTCCGGTGTGACACCACCCAGCATCCTCGACCTCGACCTCTGTCCAGACACGGTCGGTACTCCTCCACCGTCTCCGCAGCCGCACCGCCGTCTGCCACCGGTGCTCCAGCTCGTTCGCCGAGTCCGTCAGTAAGGAGGTCCAGGTGGAGGTGGGGGAGTATTGAGACCTAGCAACCGCGTCTCGACAGAGGGTGTACGCAAGCGGAAGTATGCCGCCCCGGAGGAGAATGCCGAGCTCTGCAAGTAAGGGCTACTGTCAAGCCGTGCTCGGTGGATATGCTGTTCGGCATCGTGCACACGTACACGGGGGCCCTCCCGGGCTGCTGAAGGGAAGGCTGGGCCCAGCCGTGCTTCAGGCGGCCTGGGCCCAGGGGTCCAGCCGTGCTTCAGTGTGAAGGCGGTGGGCCCCGGTGGACTCGGACTGCACGCGGGCCGGTAGCCCGGTACTCATGTGCGCCGACCTCCCGGCGGCATTCGGCCACTGCTCACTGACGAAGTGCGGGGTTCTGAGCGGCGGTCAGCCAGAAGGCGGAGTTGGTAAGCATCGCACCCTGACCCAGTTGCGAGAGGCAGCACATGAGCCGCCCCAACTGAACAAAAAGCCGAGTCGCGACTTGGCGTCGCGGTCTGAAGCGCCCTTTCGGCTTCGATCCATTTCGCCGGACCGGTGGCTTCGAGCCCGCCCATGGCCTTACTTGCGCTACTCTGTAGACTGGTGTATGCCCTCACATTTCCTCGACAACGAGGGGAGTTACAATGAGGGAACCAGACGAGGTCGGCGTGAGTCCTTGATGGATCGCGATTCAGTCGGGCCTCTTCAGACACTGAACGTAGGTCAGTGTATTTTACTTATTCATTCACTCATTCATCCAAAGCTCGATGCTCGGTTGGTGGCGAGCGTGGCCGCGGGAATTCGACTGACCCGTCCAACTCGTGTCGTACACGTCGGCTGGAACTTGTCGAGGAGCACGGGCATGTTCGCGCAACGGAACCGAAGGAGAGCACCGATGAAATCGGCCGCGCAATATATACTAGTATTCTAAACATACCGCTTTACCACAATGTCCTTCGCTGCGGCCGTTGCCTCCGTTTGAAGAACCCTGAAGAACTTCTACTCCAGTCCACTCCCATTCGACTTCCGGTTGCATCCTCAAGTTTCCGGCTCTTCGGATTGTCTGGGATTGCGGACAGGGGAACAAGTTTCGGGCTCTCTCATGGACACACGCACCGGCGCTACAGCCACACAACGCGACGCCACCGATCGCGCAACGCTCCTCCAGCGCCTGACAGCACCGGCCGTCGCGCGCTCCCTAAACCGCCTGCGGCCACCACCCCCATCCCCAACACCCCCACCCCAACACCTGGCGCCCGTGTCCAGCAGCTGAGGATGTCCAATCGCCCAACCCGCACGAGTCCACATAACCCGACGACCGCGACTGCAGCGGCGGCATACTCGCCCGGTCCCCAGCCCCAGGACGAGGCCCCGCCCCAGCCGCCGCGAGCGCCGCGCCTCAGCCTGTGTCAGGAGCTGCGCTGCGGCCTCTCCTGCCGCCCCAACATGTACAACCGCGTGCGGAGCTGGCGCCTCCTGCGCGCGTGTGCGGCGGTGGCTGTGCTCACCGGCCTGGCCTTCCTGTGGCTGGGCAGTGCCATCACCGCGGCGGCGGTGGAGGGCGGCTGGACCGGTCCCGCGGCGGCGCTGCAGGCCTTTGACAAGAGGTGTGTGTGTATGTGTGTGTGTGCGCGTGAGTGTGTGGGTGTTTATATCCCGCACGTGTGCGTGTGCGGATGTAAACAGTAGTAGGACGGACGGTGTGAGTGATGGGAGCGCGGGGAGGCGGTGTGGGTGGCGGAGGGGTGGGAGATTCGCGAACGTTGGTGTCGGGGTCCGTAAGGTCGTCAGTGCTGGGTGGGTTGAGGGCTGGGTGCGTGAGGGCTGGGTGCGGCTGTCAGCGACGCAGCGAGGCGCCGGGCTGGGGAGGGAGGTCCGCGAACCTGGATCCAGCAAGTACGTACCAAACGTAGTACGTACCGAACTATTGACGTACCTCTTGCCGTACCGACAGACGCTGAGGAGCTGCGGCCGCGTCGCAGTCCGACCACTCAAACGGATGTGTGTGGGGGGGAGGGGAGGAGGGGAGAAGAAGGGGGCTAGGCGGAGAGAAGAAAGCAGCCCAGAAGTTACCACCGTAGCAAGGCCCGTTTTGATGCACGCTTGCGAATGACACGGACCCTTCAAGGCGGCACAGCAGCATGCGGCATGTGCGCCCTGGCCCGCTGGTTCGCGGGCTCCTCCCCTGCAGCCGTGTGTATTTGCCGCTGGGCCCGGGCCGCGCCCATGTACGGCACTGGCACTTTCTGAGCCCGCCGCTGGGCCTTATGACGCTGCTGCAGGTTTGGCTACTCCTTGGCGGATGTCAACACGGCACTCGCCGCATGGGGCGTGCGTGGACGAGCATTGTACCTGGTACGGCATGTGCAGTGTGCTGGGGGCGTGTCGCGGCGTGGGGCGTCGGCTGTGGTACGGCACAAACTGAAAAGCATGCCCTGCGTAGCCCTGCGCCAGCGAGTGCTGAGGGGGTGGGGCCGGTCGAGGTTTGAGGCGAGGAGACCCCGGGGCCCCGACTGAATGATCCGTTTGTTTGTGGACCGGTGGGGCCACAACGAAGGATGCATCACCGTCCAGCGCATACGTCAAGAGGGCCACACCTGAGACGCGGCGGGGGGGGGAGCGGCTCCTCAGACGGGGCTACGTCTCAGACGTGGCTGCCAAACGCAAAGTTACACCCATGCCGCGGTCAGCGGGCGCGCGTGTTCCCACACGTGCGTGCGTGTGCCCCATCACCCCCTTCTGCTCGCACCGCCACCGCCCCCGCCTCCGCCCCCATCAGTCCCCGGGCAGCCCCCCCCCTTGCAATCCCCCGGGCAGTTCCCCAGTTCCCCACCCAACCACCCGGCCACCCACCTCCCAGGGTTAGGGGCGACCCGGCCGCCCACACCCGCCCATACCCACACCCACAACCACACGCGCCGGACCCCAACGTACACCGAGCCCACCCGCCCGCCACACAACCGGTACTCACCACCCAACGCGCCCCATCCGTCCCCCCCTCACCCCCCCGGCCCGGCCCCCCCCCTCTGCTGTTTGCAAGCTTACCCAGCTGTTCTTTTGCAGACGAGACGGCCTTCTTCTGTTCCTTTACCGTTCACGGGCTCCGGCCTATACGTGGATAACCCCCCCCGCCCGGTCCGCAGGCCTGGGAGGCGCTGGACGTGTTGTTCTTCATCCCCTCCCTCTTGGGCATCGACCTGGTCATCTTCAACCGGCTGGGAGAGGCACTGGTGGGAGCCACGGCGGCTGCCGGTGCCGGTGCCGCAGCGGGGGGGTCACGGCGGGCCGCGCAGCTGGCGCGAGTCGTGCGGGGGGTGTTGGTGCGGCTGCCCCTCCTGATGGCGGCTGTTGATCTGTTGGAGGATGCGGGGCAGGTGGCGCTGACGGTGTGGTTCGGGACAGCGGCGGCGGCTGAGTCGGCGGGGGCGGGGGCGCCGGGTTGGGAGTGGGAGGCGGCGGTGGTGGCGGCGTCGGCAGTCAACCGGGTGAAGTGGGTTTGTATTGGCGGTAGCGTGGGGTTGGCGCTGGCGGCGTGGGGGGCGATGCTGTGGGCGCGGCAGCGGCGGCGGGACGGCGGTGAAGGGGCGGCGGCGGCGGAGGGGAGGCGGGAGGGGATGGCCAAGGAGGAGTGAGGGAGCGAGTGGGGTGGCGGAGCGGGGTGTATGCATCGCGTGGTGGTGCTGGGTGTGGCGGGGTGGCGCGCTCTGGACTCTTGTGGTGCAAGGCAGGGCAGGGCAGGGCAGGAGGGCACAGGGCAGGCCGTAGGGTCACCGCACATGCCTTCTTTTCTCTGCGGGCGGCTCCTGTAAGGCTGCCAAAGGCGTCCAAAGGATATGAACTCAACGTCGGTGTCTGTCGGTCAAACAGTAACCTTGGATCGTGGATCTCACCGAGTGAAGTCGTTTTGGTTTTCAGCGTAACGGAGCAAGAAACCCGATTGAGAAGCTTGCAAGGTGTTACAGTACCCAACTCAGCGATACGGTAGGTCGACAAACCATGTCAGGCAGCCGCCGCGGTCGTTGCTGACCGCGATTGCGCTGCCAATTAACGCGGACTGCTGCCATCACCGCACTCGCGACCTTGAGAAGCGGCCTCACCCCTCCCGCCTCACCAGCGTTCCAACCCGCTCCAGCAGTTGCCACCACGACTTGATCGGCCTGGCCGTGCACGAGCTGGGACCGCGGAGGTCGTTAAGCTGCCGGTCGTGTGAGACACGGAAGACAGCACCCGCGGTCAGCGTCGTACGGCACGGCGGCTACAGAATACGGCCACAACGGCATGCGGCCCGCAGCGGCCCGCTTCACTCCAGCTTCACCGCCCATTGTACGCAGGCGGGCAGACAGGATGGCAGCCAGCAGGCAGCTGTGTGGGTGTGTGGGTGTGGTCGTTGCGGTGGGCTGCAGACTCTCGAAGGGTAGTAGAGCCAACGGGGCAGCAGCTGACCCCTCGTGCAGTGCAGAGCAGCGGAGACGACCCGGGCAGCCGAGGCGCCCATACAGACCAGACAGCAAGAGTCAGCCAGACAGGGACGAGCGGGGGGGGGGGGAGGCTCCGAAACTCGCGACCACGGGGGAATTTTGCCATGCGGCGACGGGCCGCGGGCCCGCAAATACGCCCGCGAACAGACCTGCTGACAGCAACTCGCGGGCTGCAACTAAAGGGGGCCAGCACTCTAGACAACGGCCCTCCACACACAATTACAAGAGGAGGATCCGGATCCGCGTGTAGCTAATCCGCGTGTAGCTAATCCGCGTGTAGCTAATCCGCGTCCCTCTGCGTCTGCTGTGGCCACCAACACACCACATCACCTGGTCGGACACAATCCGCAATCTGAAAGGGTGATGTGGCCCCACCGAGCCCCACCCTTGGGCACGGTACGCCCAGGGTGGGCTGCGAATGAAGCTCCCAAGGCGGCCCCAGTACGGCAGTCCATGGCCCCCCTATGGTGTTTCGATGGCCACCCGTCCAGTCCAGGTGTGCCCACATCAATCAAGACGAGTCATTTACATCTAATCCATTCACGCACCGCCGCAGGGATGCGGTCGGCCGGCACCGGGATGTGCGTGCGTATGAGGCGCGTGTGCGTATGAGAGTAAGTGTGTGTGCGTGTGTGCATACACCTATCCGGGCTGCTCGCCGCCGTGGCTTGTAACTCGCAGCGGGGGGGTCATCCAGCAGCCGACAAGTCCCCGAGCAGCGCAGCGCCGCGACACGACACGTGGGTCGCAATCTCCGACATCATCCCCCGAATCGGCTGCAGCCGCAACAAGAAAGTGACGCTCCACGTAGGTAGGTTGGTAGGTCGGGGTACAGCCCCTCACCCATTCGCTCACTCGGCGGCTCTCGCTACCCGAAACCCGATGGATGGATGGACGGATGGACGGACGGACGGAGCCCAATTCCTGCGGTGGAACCCTGCGGCAACGGCAGCAACATGCCTGCGAACCCTCCGCCACCAACACATTCCCCAAAGCACGCGCGCCCTCGCAACGCGCCCTCACAACGCGCCCTAGCTCGCAAGCACGTTGTCCGGGGACGCCACGTCCGCGCGGCAGCAGCGGTGAACCCCCCAAGGAGATCCACGTATAGGCCGGAGCCGGGGGAGGGGGGCGGTGGGCCCGTTCCCCCGCGTGGACTCTTGCAATGAGCCGTCGCCTCTGTTCCTTCGCTGCGGGTCGTTCTCTTCCCTCCCTCTCCCGGAATGGGAAGAGGAGGAGGAGGATATGCGGTGAGCTGTGCAGCCGAAATAAGGCTCCAGGGGCACCGGAAGACGGCTGTGGCTGTATCACACAACCCCCCGCTACCCCCCCTGCTAACGCCGTCTCAGTCCCTTCGCTGCGGTATCTTCTTTTTTACCCCCCCCCCCACACCCCCACCCCCAGCACCCCCCGGGCGCTGATCCAGGTCAGGTCAAGTCAGGTCAAGCCGGCGGAGCTTCTGTCCACCGACTGCCCTCGGCCCCTTTAGAGCTCTAGAGCTCCTCAGAGGGGGCCGCCCTCTCCGCATCATCATCGTTCTCCGCATCATCGTCACCGGTGTCGGCGGTGTCATTCTCCGCATCATCATCATCGCCATCATTATCACCACCACCACCCTCCGGCTCATCCCCACCACCGCCGTCGCTGCGGCAGCTGCCGTCGCTCGCGGTCGGCTCGCACTGAATGACGGCCTCGTGCTGGGGCTGCGGCCGAAAGGAAGGAAGGAAGGAAGGAGGGTCACACACCATATCACCACACCACACCACACCGCCAAAGGAGAGGGGAGGGCAGGCAAAGGGGTTAAGGAACGACGAACAGGGGGAGAACCGGAGGAGGAGGAGGGGGGGAGGCAGGGGGAGAGCGAAGGAAGGGCAGCGCGGAGAACGCGATACCGTGCGCCCGCCGTTGCCGCGGTAAGGGCGGCGCGCCTGAAACGGTGGCCACAGCATTGCCCGGGGGGGGGGTCCACGAGGGGGCTCCATCTCACGGACGGAAGCGCCGCCGCCTCCTCGGCCCCACCAACGAACTTGATCCCGCCACGACGGACAGGCGTCCAGTGATACGGCCGTAAAGTTAATCCGCATAAGGGCCAGACACGAGGACACGGCACACACACACAGACACACCCACACAAATACCGGCACCTTCACCGCATCCCACACCGCACCCCACCGCGCCGCACTGTAAACTATTAACATCGCGCCCATCATCCACCCGCACTCGCACCCGCACCCGCACCGCACCCCCTCCGCCCCCCCCCGCCCCCTCCTCCCGCCTCTCACCGGTCGTTGGAATGTTGGGTGCCTGCACAGCGGCAGTGCATTGACCAGGAATACGTAGTTGCATGTGGGGAACTCGTTGATGCTGACGATGGAGTTGTCGGACACGTCGTGCAGACAGCTGAAGCGGACCTGGGGCAGCAGCCAGGCAGGGGAGGTGGGGAGGGTAGAGAGAGGGTGGAGAGAGGGTGGAGAGAGGGTGGGGGGTGGGGTGGGTGATAAAGATGGTGCCGTGGGGCGGTGGGGTGGGGCGGTGGGGTGGGGCGGTGCAGCGGGATGGGATGATGTGGGGTGTGGTGTGGTGGGATGTGGTGGGATTCGTGCGGTAGGGAGGTGCAGCTGCGCGCACGGTCGGCGGTAGAATCGACCGGTTGCAGCCGGCCGGTGGGCCCATGAGGTGCGGTGCGGTGAGGTGCGGTTGGACGAGCGACACTGCGCCGCGGACAGCTGTGTACGGCAGGGGGCCGTGTGGATGATGCGGTCCGAGAGGCAGCGGCGGACGTTGGTGGGCGACGACCCACCCCCTCCAGCCTCCAGCCCACTTCGTCCACTTCACGGACCCACTCACAGCGCACACTCGAATCCCAACGTGCACACACACACACACACACGCACACGTGCCCCGCAGCACGCGAGTACACACGCCCCACCCCCCAAACGCCCCCACCCACCCCCGTCCTCGTCTCCGCTGCGGTATCATTTTCTACCCCCGCCCCCACGCACCCACCCACCCTCCCACCTCAGCTGTCCGCGGCTCCCCGGTCATTGCGCACTTGGCTCCCCCGCCAAAGGTGTGGGACACGTAGCGGATGGGGTAGGGGTGCGAGCTCGTGTCCTCCTGCGGAGGCGGAGGCGGAGGGAGCCCTTCCGTTACGGCTCGCTCGTTACGACAGCCTGGGCTGCTTCGGACGGACCGACACACGCTTGTACAGCTAGAACCGGTACTGTACTGTACTGTACTGTACTGTATACTGTACTGTAACCGTTTTGGGGCGCGACAACGGCGCAATGCAGGCCACAGCAGCAACGATCAACGACAGCGAGGCTCCCGATGCCCATGTGCGGAGGTACGGAGGTGCGAGGTGGGCGCCTGCCCGGGATTGGGAGTGGGATTGGTACTGGTCAGGACTGACTGACCCGCGGCAGAACCAGGGGGGGTTCGAGTCATTGGTTCCGCTCATGGGTACGGCGGCGTAGCCAAGGCCTGGGTGTGTGGGTGGGTGGGGGGTTGGGTGGAGGGAGGGTGGCCCTGCGGCACTGCGGCAGTCGTGACTCGGGGCCCGGGCGGTGGTGGGCTCAGATCGATGTGCCGCATCTCAGCTGACCGACCGATTTAACGCACGGCCCACCGACCCACTGAGCGACCCACCTTGATGCTCCCCTCCTGCTTCTCATCGCCCGAGTAGGCGCCGCAGCTGAAGTCCTCGTCCTTACCCGTGGTGTCCTGTGGGGGTGGGTGGGTGGGTGGGTGGGTGGGTGGGTGGGTGGGTGGGTGGGTGGGTGGGTGGGTGGGTGGGGGTTGGGAGCCGCCCCGTGGAGCGGCGCAGCGGGCGTGTGAGCGTCGCGGAGTTATCGTCCGTACAATCATAGGCGCCATTCAAATATCCGCTTCAATCCAATCCAATGGGTTCCGGCAGCACCTCGTGTCCCCGGGAGCAGCCCTCCGATGTCCTTCCAACCAGCATCCGAGGGGTGCAGCCGGCGTGCGGCGTCCCTCCCCCCGTCCTTCCACACACACACACACCGGCCGGCCGGCGGCCCTCCTTCAACAACGTCAACAGTGCATGCGGCGAAGGAACGACCAACCGACCAACCGACCGACCGACCAACCGACCGACCAACCAACCGGCAGGCTGCTCAATCGACCGACCGAAGACTGAGATTGCGCCCATGGGGCCCCGAAATGGATGGACGCGACGGATTGACGGACGGATGCGACGCGACGGAGAATCTCCGGTCCACATCGTTCGGCGTCGGGGGGTTGTGCCAGCACGTACGTACGCAGGATACGGCATTTATCTGCGCCCCTCCGGCGGGTTTGTGTGTCAGTCGCTGCAAACACGTGTTCGTCCACCTTCCCCGCCCCCCGCCCATCCAGTCTCGGCGGCTCCAGACCAGCCAACCAACCGAGCAACCGAGCGAGCACCCGCCTCCGGACGTGACGCCGCATGCGCACTGCATGTGGTCTAGGGTGTACGCGGGTGTACAAGGGTGTACGCGGGAATATGGAATGCACCCACAGCGACCCGCATGCGGCATGCCCACACACGCGCGCGGAGACGGATAGACGGCCGGCCCCGGTCCGGGCGGTGACGGGCCCCGGTCCGGTCCGGGCCGTGATCCCCTGAAGGGTTTTCCTTCCCGTGAAGGCGCCTAGCGAGGCCGCCCAGCAGCCCGCTCCGCGGCTCACCTGTCGGAACTGGCGCGTGTGTTTCTTGTAGCAGACCTCGTACGTCCAGAGCCCCTCCTGGCGGTACATGCACATGGCGGCTGCAGCGCCGGGCGGCGAGAGGCAACCACACAAGCATATGCACACACACACGAGGCACACACGAACATACGAACATGCATACACACACATAAGCGCATGTATACATAAAACGTGTGCGCGTGCACACACACGCATGGACGTGCGGTAACCGAAAGCATGGCTGTCCGAAGGGGGGATGGGGGATGAATCGCCCTTTTACTCGCAGGACTACTCCTGCGCACCGCACCTGACGCTGTACACCCCCCCCTTCGGGGGGGGGGGGAGATCCGGTGCACCAACAGCAAAGCGCAGTTTCTCCCCCTAACAACACCAACAAGCACACAGCAGGGGGGGTTGGGGCAGAGGTGGTGGAGCCAGCACCCCTTGTGGCGGGTGGAGGTGACCCTCCACGGTGCTTCCATCCCCACCCCCCACCCCCACCCGACCGCCACACACCCCACCCCAGCACAGCACAGCACACATGGCGATCACCCATCCGCGGCCTGGCGCCGCCCCGCCCCGCCCCTCCCCTCCCCTCTGGTGGGCATTGCTGTCTACGGGCCACATTATCCAGTTCGGGCGCTGCGCCACACCGACTCGCTACCCACACATGGCTTCCAGCAGCTCAAAGGGCGTCTTATCCGGCGATAGAGACTGGGCCAGGAGCTGGGCCTGGGCCTGCAAAAGCGAAAACAATCGGTGGTTGGCACACAGGAGGCGCGAACATGCATCACGTGAAGTGCAGTACTGCGCAGTACGGCGCAGTGCAGTACAGTGCAGTACGGTACGGCGGGTGCATTTGGTGCCTCCATGCAAAGCGGCCCTCTCGATCAAGAGGAGCTGAGGGATGGCTGTGTCCAGGACGGGTGCGACCAGCGACCAGCCGAGCACCACACGCGACCAGCGACCAGCGATCCGCGACCAGCCTGCTGATGGGGCGTCTATGTTGGTATGTTTTTATGATACATCTCTCAACCCCAAGGTCCCCTAAATGAACAAATGTTCAGGTTGATTCTGCTGTGGCGGATCCGCCGGGCTGCGAGCCGACCCACATCGCCACATGCCACGCAACCAGTCCAGGTACCGGCAGTTGAAAAAGCCGGCCATACCGCATGCCGGATGTGGGCTTCCCCCCTTCCCCTCCCTTTCCCCCCGGGGGGCTGACGCGCGCCGTCCTGAGACGATCGTCTCATCGTCTGGCTGCGTTGGCGCTGGCTCACCTGCTGCCGGGCTACAGCCTGGACGCTCCCCGCCATGCATTCCGGCGTGGGAATCGCGCAGCAGTACTTGTGGCCGTTCTCCGCTGTCATGGGGACACGCGGACAGCTGGGTGGCAAGGGCGGGGACCCGGCGGCTGCGGAGGCGAGGGCCCCAGAGGGGCCGCTGGAGCCGCCGGCGGCCGCGGCTGGGTCGCTCAGCGTGCCGCGGGCCCCCGCTATCAAGCCATCAGCCGATGCCGCTGATCCTGCTGTAACGGGCGGAGGAAGGGGAAGCGCGGGACAGGAAGCGTGCGGGAAGTCATGTCTGCAGTAAAGCGGGACAGGGCACGTGCGAGCTGGTTAGGCCTGCAACCTGCGGCCATGGGGACCCCGCCCCAACTTTAACCCCGCCACTTTTGTCAAACCCCTCTTCTCCCTAGCCAGGCAATCGGATGTATATGTTCGTTTGGATTTATGCGGAACCTCTCTGGCCAAAGGGGCGGACCATTGCACGTCGCCCGGCCAACTACCGGTCGTGACGACCGAAGCAAGGAGCACGTCGATAACAATGGTACAGGTAGGCGAGATCTACGACTTCTACCCATTCGTTGACCTGATAAAGCACCTCACCTTTAGACAGCGCAATGACATATTTGGGCGCAACTGGATCCGGCCTAGAGAAAGAGCTTTGTACATCTGCACAGAAACGATATATCTACATGAGTTAAATTGAAAAAATTGCATCGCCAAGACCACAAGCCCCGACCTGTCAAGACCAGGTTGAAACTCAAGGCAACGCCGCAGAGGGCCAAGCATAATAATGCATACAAACTAATGAAGTTTGTCATTTTCGATAAATATGGCTCTGAGCACCCCTGGGCCGGCTGACTAACCGGGCAACAGGTCTGGTACGAGCGCGCAACTGTACGGTTGCCCGGTGCGCTTCGATACCGCCGCACGCCGAGTAAATCGACCAAGCGCTGATGGGGCTTCTAGTATATTACTGCGCCTCCGTATTCATAACTGTGCGGATAGGTCGAACCCGGCTTGCTCCCGGATAGGTCGACCTTGGCGGTGGAAGCCCAGCGCCCCAGCCGGTGGCTCCCCTTGCGAGCCACGCACTCGGCAGTACTCTTTCACACCATTGACAAACCCTTGAAGATTATGAAGCAGGCCGTATGGCGAGCTCCTCCCAACCGACCGAGGGAATCTTACAGGCCCCGCCGGGTGTGACGTATGTACAACGTTGCACGGCGTGTGCTGTAGTGCCGTGCATATACGCCGTGCATATGTATGTCTGTCACCAGACCAGGTAAGACGCGAGCCTCAATGCACCCCTTACTGTATTATAATATATGAGGAGGAGCTTGATATAGGAACCGACCGTCATATCAACGGCAATTCCACCTTCACTGCGCAAGGAAGGGGTCGCCGACCGACGCCACGCCAGACGCCCCCTGCCAAGCCAGTCCCTAAGTTGCGCTTCCCGTCGACCCTGGCTCGTATCCCCTGCAATACCCTGTCCCGCTAACCACCTGCAACGCTGCAAGCCGGTATCCAACCACAACGTACCCCCGGCTGACTCCCAGATGCCCGCCCCCCCCCCCGCAGAACCGAACCTGCAGCCGCTCGTCCAGGGGGTTCCTTGGGCCCGTGCGACGCGACACGAGCGCGATCGACACAGACGTGATGCCGACGCGGCACAGACGCGACACAGACGCGGCATGGCTTGACGAGGGCCTCGGGCGTCGACAAGTGGGCACTAGACGGCTGGAGGCAGGCGGCGGTGCGGCCCCCACACCCCACACCCCGGACTCCGCTACTGCCCTTCCCCCCCCGTACACACATGTGCGCAAGGGACCTGCGCCGGGACCCGCTTATGCGGGTACCCCCGGATCCACCCGTCGGTCCGTCCGTACATCGAAACACACACACGCACGCACACACGCGCACACACGCATACACACGTGGTGGCTGGTGTCTCTCTTGTCCTCATGGGTACCTCGATGTGAGTGAGGGCGCCAGAATGATTGCCAGGATGGAGTAGGTGATGGCGGCGATGAGGCTGGCGGTGGCGGCTCGCTGCACGTGGGGGCCGGGCAGGCAGCAGGGCAGCAACACCGAGAGGAGCCAAAAGATGGGGAAGAAGAAACCTGTGGGTGGGGGGGTTGGGTGGGCGGGCGGGCGGGCGGGCGGGCGGGCGGGCGGGCGGGCGGGCGGGCGGGCGGGTGGGTGGGTGGGTGGGTGGGTGGGTGGAGGCAGGGGTGTGTGGGCGTCAGCTTGGTGGCAGGGGGGGGTGTAGGAGAGATGACGACATCCGGAGGCGGGGGATGTGGAGCGGAGGCGGCGTTGGCAGGAAGGGAGGGAGCCAGGCAGGGAGGGAGGGAGGGAGGGCGGCTGGAGTGCAGGCGAGAGAGGGCGGACGGAAGAGGGCGGGCGTGGGTGGCTGTGCCGCTGTGTTCTGTCCCGAGGTGATTATAATATGGGTGGCTGGCTGAGGTCCCACCCTCCCTCTCTATTTCCCTCCCTCCCTGCATCCGCATCTTGTCCCACGCCCTTCTCAACCAAGCGTCCCTGCCCTTCCCCCCTCCCCTGTCCTCCCTTCCCCTCCTCCCCGGGCGCGGCGTGCGATGCCCCACCGAATGCGAATGTCATCCAGGCGCAGCAAGCGAAGCGGTTGTCCCGCGTGTCGTCATCCGGGCCCCAAGCCGGGTGAGTGTAAAAGTAGGCAGCGCCCTGGCCCAACACCGGGACGCCCATCACCGGCGGTTGGTACGGCTGTTGGTACGGCGGCTGCTGCTGCTGCGGCGGCGGCGCGCCTTGTTGCTGGGGGTACGGCTGTTGCCCGGGGGGCGTCGTGCCCTGCGGGTACGACCCGCCGTACACTCCGGCAGGCGGGACGGTGGGGTAGGCGCCGGGCCCGCCGGGGTAGGGCCCTCCGGAGGCGCTTGGTTCGGTGTTACGGTTGGCGGCGGTGGAGCCAACTGCCGCCTCGGGATCGTCCACCTGGTGAGGTGAGGTGGGGGGAGGGGACGGGGGGGGGGGGAGGACGGGGCGCCATGTGGGTCGATGCGGGGATTATCCACGTATAGGCCGGAGCCCGGGAACGGTAACGTAACAGAAGAAATCCGTCTCATCTGCAAAAGAACAGCGAGGTAAGCTTGCAAAACAGCAGAGGACGTTATATACAAACCGAGAGGGTGTAGCAAGTACGAGCTGCGGGGGGGGCGAGGGGTGGTGGTGGGGCAGAGGGCAGTGCGGGCAGCAATGAGGCAATCGAGCGAGCGAGCGGTGGGTGGGTGGCGGGACACCATTTTCCGGATTCATCAGCAAGTGCCGAAAACCCATCGACCCGTGGGTCCGTGAGTCGCGATCAGTCTGGGATCCCTGGAGGAAAGAGGAAAGAGGAAAGAGCGGCCTTGCGGCCTCCTGCCCGTAACAATGTGGGGTGGGGGGCCGCGCCGCCGACCGACCCGTGTGACCCGCGGGGGGGGGGGGGAAAGGGGGGAAGGGGGGGTTGGGGCTTGCGGCTGATTGACCTGGTCGACCGACCCGGGGGTCGCTCTGTGACCGATTTGGGTCGGCGCGCGCCCAAGAACCCCGCCAGGCACACAGCAGACGCGCAGGGACTAACTGCGCCATTTAATTCGCTGTATTGATTGTTCGGGGGCGCAATTCATCTGGTGGTCGTCAGAAAGGGCCCGGCGCGCCGGCCTCTCGGACTTCGCCATCCCCCGCGCGCGTGATGCTGTCGCTTACCTTCGGGTAGCCCGGAGGCGGCGGCTTATCCATTTACCGCCAATCGTGTCGGGAAGGATGAGCGGTTCAGGGAGAGCGGAGGAGAAGAACTCGAATGCAACGCGCGGGCGCGCAAAGAGAGGGACGGCGGCGCCGAATGAAAGCAGGCGGGCGGGCGGAGGAGGAAAGAAAGCGGGTAGCGGTGCTCCTAGTATTGACTGTGCGAACCTTTGTGTTGTTCGGTGGAAGGGAGGAGAAGGCCTCCTCCAAATTTACGTTTTCGGAGCTCGCTGCCGGAATCTCACGTCACCGAGACATCGGGCGTCGAGCCTCCTGGCATAAAAAGCCCGCACCACAAATCTCAAAAACGCAACAGGAGGCCCCACCAAGAAAGAAACACTGCCGAGCGCCTGATGAAGAACAACTGTCATTCCTGTGAAAAATATTCTTGAGCGCCCGCGCAACAAGCCGGACCCACTTTTCCTGGCAAGGCCGGGGCGGGTCCCTCCTCCCCGCTCCCGAATCCCTCGCACCCGTTACCGGTATTTCCGCGGAAAGCTGCTCTCGGCTTTTGCTGATTGACCCCTTCGCTGCCGTGGAACCCGCGCCGCCGAAGAAGTAAAAATGGATTTGCAAGCTACGGAAGAGGCGCGAGTTTCGGACCCGGTCGCGCTCCCCGCTGCGGCAACGTGCGCCCTCCAGGATCAGGAACAGGAACAGAGTTGTCAGAAGCAATGCGGGGAGGAGCAGCAGCACCCCCAGAAGCAACGAGAAGGAGGAGAGATAGAGAAGGAACAGGAACAGGAACAGGAACAGCAGCAACAGCAGCAACAGCATCAACAGCATCAACAGCAGCCGCAGCAACAGCCGCAGCAGCAACAGCAGGGTGGAGTTGTCGCAGAAGGGGAGCCACCGGATGAGACGCCGCCCCGCCGCGCCGACGGCGATCCCTCGACGCCCGCGTCGCCCTTCGCGCCGCCGAGCGCCTCGACGGTCGCCGAGCATCGCGACGCGATCCGCCGAGCGGTGGCAGCGGCGCCTGAGCCCGCCGCCGCCGCCGATGCGATGCCCGGCGCGGTGGCGGCGGAACGCGACGCGGCGGCGGCGAAGGATACGGCAGCAGCGGCGGCGGCGGTTCCTCCCCGGCGGTGCGTGACGTGCGACGTCGCGGCGCTCGGCGGCTGCGGCACTGACTGTGACGAGCGCGCCGATGGTTTCGGAGGACATGCCGCCGCATCCGCTGGCGGCGGCGGCGGCGGCGGTGGGTTGGGTCGGCGCCGAAGCCGCAGCATCTCGGGGCGCCTGGGGGATGTGTACAACGGCCCGGCGACGGCGGCCGACGTTCTGCGCCGCCGGCGCGGCGGCGCGGACAGCGCCGCCGCCGCCGCCGCTGCCGCCGGCGGCGGCGGCGGTGGCTCCGGGCCGCCGCTGGATGGGGTCGACGATGGCGACGAGTACGACGACGCGCTGGATTTAGATTTGAATTTGAAGCTGGATCTGGAATTCGGGCTGGGGTTTATCGATGCGCGGGATTCGTTCGCGTCGGCGGGCGGTGTCGTACCGGGGATGGTGGGCGAGAGCGACGAGGAGGCCGCGGCGGCGGCGGCAGCGGAGGCGGCGGCGACGGCGGTGAAGGGCGCGGTTGACGGCGGCAAGGCCAGGGCGGGCGCCGAGCGGCAGGGGGCCGGCGGGGACGGCGTCGCCGCCGCCGCTGCCGCCGCCGCCGCGGCGGAGGCGGAGGTTGAGGAGGCGGAGGAGCGGGCGGCGGATGCGGTGCTGAGCTGCCTGAATGGGCCCGCGGGTGAGCGGCTGAGAGGCTGAGCGGGTGGGGGCCTGAGGGGCTGAGAGGCTGAGCGGGTGGGGTGGATAATCCCCCCCACTCCCCACTTCCCTCTGGGCACACAGGCAGGCACCAGGCAGTCCGCTTGCCTTGCCCAGTCGTCATAACCCCGTGTGTCTGTGCCGCTTATTCTCCCACCGCCTGGGCTTCTTTCATTCTTCAAGCCCCCGCCGCCGCACCCCTCTCTCGGCGTCCTCCGGTACGGCAACAGCAAACCCCCTTGGCCCCGATACCCCTCCCCAGCCCACCCCACCAGCTTTTTTCCATTCAACCCCCCGCCCCCCTTCTCCCCCGCCCCCTTTCTCCCCCTCCCAGGCGGCCGTTCCGCTGTGTTTGCTGAGGCCATGATGGACATGCACGGGGGCTTCCACGACCTGCCGCAGCAGCTGCAAGAACTCAAGGTGGGGTGGCCGGGGGGGGTTGGGTGGGGTGGTAGAAAATGATACCGCAGCGGAGACGGAGACGGCGTTAGCGAACGGACCCTGAACCCAGTAATACTTACCGAACATACCTGTAACCTTACCGAGCTGAAAATACGCTGCGACCGCGTCGCCGCCAGACCAACCCAGACCAGGGTGGGGTGGCCGGGTGGGGGTGGGAGGGGTTAAATGTGTTTGTCTGTGTATTTACCCCCTTCCCCCCCATTCTACGCGTCAATCTGGACAACTACTGGTCTACTACTACCTGCTTTTGGGATTCATGGTTTTTTTATTGGTTATCTTCTTGGTGCCCGGCGGGCGGGCGGGCGGGCTGCAACAAGGTCAAACTTCGCATTGCACACATGCACATACACACACATACGCATACACATATACACACACATACCGGTTACCCCTCCTGTACAGAAGAAAGATGGAAACACAGCGATGGGTCGCAGAGGAGGGTGGCTGGTTTGGTGGTGGTGGTGTTGGTGGGGCCGCAAGGCGGCGATCTGGTGATGAATGAATGTGCAGCAGAAACGCAAGGCGCGCGCGGAGTACCGTAGTCGCAGCGCAGCAACGTTAAGGATGTTGTGGGCCGAGTAAGAGAGATGGTGTGGTTCGGTGGTGAGGCGCGGAGCTGGGGGCTGAGGGCGAGGGCGAGGGCGAGCGCGAACGGAGGCGGCGAGGGCGCGAGGGCGAGGGCGGCTTGGGTGGGCGGGTGGGCGGGTGGGCGGGTGGGCGGGGGTGACGGCGTGTTGCGAATAGGGTTGCCCCCGCAACGGCCCAGCGGAGTAACACCCAGCCGAGTCCAGTCCCGTCCAGTCCAGTCCGAATAGCCCACCAGCCAGCCAGCCAGCCAGATAACCGGCCCACCGCTCCGTCGTTACACGTGTCGTACGTATGTGTGCTGTGTTAGTGCCACCCCCGCCCCCGCCCCCGTCTCCCTACTTATGTATCCCCCGTCCTCTCCTCCTCCATATCACTCCCTGACCCCCCGTCCTCCGGTTTTCTCGCACCCCCCTCCGACCGGTCTGTCTACCTGGCTCTGCGTCCGCACCTCCCCTCACCGCTGCGGTGCCATCGTCATTACCGCCCCCTCCCCTCCCCCCCCCCTGCTCAGGAGGAGCGGAGGGAGGCGCTGATCAGCAGCCTCAAGCGCCGCCGGGTGAGGGGGCGGTGGGGGGGGCGGTGGGGGGGCTGCTGGTGGGTTGGAATGGTGTGTGTTTGTTGGTGGTGGTGTGGGGGGAGCGGTAGATGATTCGCGGTCCGGTAATCGGTGGGGAGGGGGGGGGCAGTGAGGGTTCAAAGAGGGGTTTGGGGTTTGGGAGTTGGGAGTTGGGAGTTGTTAGTTGGGCGCCTAAACCTTTGCCCCTGGCCACCGGTGGTATTGAGGCCTTGGCTCCTGGGTCGTGACACCCAGCTCGTTTCCCTCCCTCGGTGCGCCCTAAAGCCTGTTGCCCTCCCGTTCTCCCTCCCCTCGCCCTCCCGCTCCCCACCCCTTGCCCTACCCCTCTCGCCTCCCCACTCCCCCTCTCTCTCCTTCCCACCCCACCCCCCTCCCCGCCACCTCCCCGCCTCCCCCCCCCTCCCTCAGTTCGTGGCTCGGCTGATGGGAGTGCGGCTAGTCCGGCGGGTGTTGGGTCCCCGGGGACTGCTGCTGAGGGACAAGATGTCGTTCTTGCTGGGGACCACCATGATGTGGTGGGTGGGGGGAGGGAGGGGGGGGGGGTTCTCCTCGTATAGGCCGGGGGGGGCGGGGGGGGAGAAGGGAAGGCGGTCAGGTGGTCGGTGGGTAGCGGTGCGGAGCCGCTTCTAGGGCGGGCGGGGCTGGGAGGGCGCGGCTGGGGGGGGGGAGGGACGAGGGGACGAGGGGACCGTCTCGCGGTGTGGCTACGTGGGGCTTATGGTACCGCACGAAAGACGGAGGGAGCAACGAACTGCGAACGACCCGAAAGAACGAAACGGGCCCGCCCCCAGGGACCCGATCCCACCGACCCATGGGCCCGTTCCCTTTTCCCGATCCAAATGAATCAAATATCGAATGCAATCCAATGTTGAATCCAATCGTGCAATCAGGACGTGCGCCTTCTGGCTCGGCCGCTCGCCCTCCACCTTCTACCTGTTGTACGGCGGCCTGGGTGCCGTACTCATGGCGGCGCGGTGGGCGCTGTACTTCTCCCGCAAGTGGCACTACTATCTGGTGGGGTGGGTTGGTGGGGTGGGTGGGTTGGGCTGGGCTGGGCTGGGCTGGGCTGGGTTGGGCTGGGCTGGGTGGGTGGGTTGGGTTGGGTTGGGTTGGGTTACACCCCCGGGGGGGGGGGGAAGGAGAGGGGACAGGGGGGAGGCAGGGGAGGTTGGGTGCGGGTGGGCGAGTGGGTGGGAAGTGGGAGAGGGGTAGAGGGAGGTAAAAACACGGCTGGGGGGGAGCGGGGGGAAGGGGAAAGAGGGAAAGGGACGATTTAGGTTTTGTCTGACACGATGGGACACATTTGGGTCTCTGTTTACAGTGACCGGAAGAGGGGAGGAGAGGAGGCAGAGGACAGTGACTGGGGGCGGAGGATATTGGGATTTTGAGGGGGGAATACGGCAGGTCCCCCGGGTGCCCCCCCCCCCCCGGGGGGGAAGGGGGTGGTTGAGGCTGTCGACCTGGTCGAGTTACCCTTGTCAGGGCCAACCACCCCCTTTCCACCCCCCCTCACATCCCCCACCCACCCACCCACCCACTTTATTTGGATGTACGGGACATCAGCTCTGCAGTACTTCCTTCTTATTGCCGTTACGATGATGATGCTTATGCTTGTCCTTATCCTGCGTCCACGTTACATATGGACCTTATAAGTGGTTATCTGTCTGCGTGTCTGGTGGTTGTACTGCCTTGGTGCCATGGTGCCTTGGTGGCTGTGTGGGGTGGCTGTGTGGGGTGGCTGTGTGGGGTGGCTGGTGGGGTGGCTGGTGGGGTGGCTGGTGGGGTGGCTCATGCCTGGATGGCTGCAACCAGTGTACCGACTTCGCAACACTGCACTCCCCAACCCCACCACCCACCCCACCCTCGGGCGCAACCGAACTGAGTTTCAACCCCTCCCCCGCCACTCCCTTGCCGTACTGCAGTACGACTTCTGTTACTACGCCAACCTCCTGATGGTACTGCAGTTGTGGGTACTGCCGCGATCCGCACCCCTGGCCAAGGTGGGGTTTGAGTTGACAGGTGGAATTGCCCGAGGGGGAAGGGGGGAAGGGTGGGTGGCCTGTTCGTTATGCCGTATTCGGAATGACCTGTGATTTGCATGGTTGTTGTGCTTCGCGGCGTGTCCTGCGCTGTGCTGTGCTGTGCTGTGCTGTGCTGTGTCGCGGGAATGTGACGTCATCACCCGAAGGAGGAGGAGGGGGAGGGGGAGGAGGAGGGGGAGGAAGGAGAGAGCGCAACAAAGCAACGCGATGCACACCCACCCTCCCGCGATGCACACCCACCCTCCCTCGTTCCCCTTTACCCCCCACACCCCTACACACGCACGTACACACCCACCCGTACACCCACCCGTACACCCCCCCCCAGGTGACCTTTTCGTACAACACGGGTCCACTGGCCTGGTCCATCCTCACCTTTCGGAACTCTCTGGTGTTTCACGACCTGGACAAGGTGGGGGGGAGGGGGGTGGGGTATCCACGTACAGGGAGGGGGTTTTTAGGGGTTTAGGGGTTTAGGGTTTAGGGTTTTAGGGGCAGGGGTTTGGATGTGTTTCACGACCTGCACAAGGTGGGGGGCAGAGGGGGTGGGTGGGGGGTGAGGAGGTTTCTTCCGTGCCTTTACGTTGCGCGTTGCGCCGGGAATTGTGTGTATGCGTATGCGTGTGCGTGTTTGGGGGGTGCTTTGCCAACGCACCTTCCCGTACCCCCCCCCCACCCCCCCCCCACCACTTTCCCCCTCCTTCCCCCCCCTTCAGGTGACCAGCCTCTTCCTGCACCTGGTTCCGGCGCTGGTGTCCTGGTCCCTCAGGTGAGGGGGGGGGGAGCGGGGGACATCCACAATCTGGAAAGGGGGGGAGCGGGTCACGGAGAAAAGCGGTTTGCGGGGGTTGAGGCGGTTGAGGCGGTTGAGGGGGTTGAGGGGGTTGAGGGTACGCCCAGGGGAGGGTGGGAGGAGGGGGGCAGAATAAAATACCGCAGCCAGGGGAGGGGAGGGGAGGGAGATGACGCTGACGAGATGGGGGGAGGGCGGCCGGGCGGGAGGGGGGGGAGGGGGGGGAGACCCCAACCCCCCCGCCCCAACCCTCGGCCCGCAACCAGTGCACCTTCCCATTACCCCCTGCACCCAACTCCTCCCCCCCCTCATGCACCTTGCACCCCACCCGCAACCCCCTACCCAGACCGCCACAACACTCCCTGCCCCTCTCCCCCCCCCCCCCACACACACACCCCGCCACACACAACTTGTTGCCGTGGGTGTCGGCCCTCAGATGTTGCCTAAAACCCTAAACCCTAAAACACCACCTGACCACCCAACTCTTCTCCCCCTCCCCCCCCCCCCAAAGGTGGCACGGCGACCCGCAGCGCTTCGGACCCCCGGCTGAGGCCACTGCGGAGCAGAGGTGCGGGAGGGGGGGATGGGGAGCTGGAGGGGGGTTGGAGTGAGGGGAGAAGAGGGGGAGGGAGAGGGACAGGAAGGGCGGCGGCGTGGAGCCAAGAAGGGGGTTATCCACGTATAGGCCGGAGCCCGTGAAAGGTAACGTAACAGAAGAATTCCGTCTCATCTGCAAAAGAACAGCGAGGTAAGCTTGCCAAGAAGGGGGGGACTGATGGACGGGGGTGACGGCGGCACGGACGGAGCGGGGGGGACTGGTTTGGGGGAGACGCCCGCAGCGTGGTACGGAAGTACGGCAGGAGGGGAGGCGCGCGAGAGGGGGACGGGCGGCGATTGCCTCGAGCCGCCGATCCTCCCCCGCTCCTCCTCTTCCTCCACCCTAACCCCCTAACTCCCCTCCCCTCGCCCCTCCCCTCGCCCCTCCCTCACCACCGTTCCACCGCTGCAGTCTTCCCCCCACCCGTTTTTGCAAATTCGCTCTTCAACCCCCTCCCCACCCCCCTATCCTTCCCCCCTCCCTCCCTTCCCCCCTCCCCCCCTCCCCTCCCCCCTCCCCCCCCCAGATCCCGGTGGCACACGGCGGGGTTCCGCTCCAATGTGTTGCTGCCAATGGCCTTCTACGTGGCGTGGGCTCGGGCCTATTACCTCACCTTATTGGTTTTCTCCGGGGGGGGGGGGGGTTGGGGCTTGGGGGGGGTTGGTGGGGAAGGGGTGGTTGGGGGGATGTGGGGGGGTGGTGTGTGTGTGGGGGGGGGGGAGAGGGCATGTGAAGAGAAGGTGAGCGATGCCGCCGAGGCCGCCGAGGCCGACCAGCGGGGCGGTGAGCTGCAGGGTCCAACGGGCCGGGTGGGAGGGGCAGGGGCGGGGGGCTAATGGGGGGGTAAGGGGTGTGGGTGCCGGGGGTGCGGGGGGGGGCCAGGGGGCCGATTCCCCTGAGAGGGGGGCGGGGGGTGGGGGCATCCCGTTGCAATCACGACTGACTCCTGGCCCCTGGCTCACCCGGGCTCACCCGGGGCCAGTTGTCAGTCGTGGCCGACCTCCCGGGTAGGGGGGGGGCGGGGGTGTTCGCACTCCGGGGTCCCGGGTTAGGACGGCTGGACGGATAAGGTACGCCACGTACCCGCCTGCCTGCCTGACCACCTGCCTGACCGCCTGACCGCGAGGACGGCCGCATGAATGAACGAAGGAACGAAGGAAGGAGCACCTGAGGGAGGGTCGGGAGGGGGACCCGCGTTGTCGACCCGCGCGGTGTGCGAGGGACGAATCGCAGCGGGTCCCCGCACAGCATCGCATCTGTATCTGTATCTGTGTCGGTGTCGGTGTCAGTGTGTCGGTGTCAGTGTGTCGGTGTCAGTGTGTCGGTGTGTCAGTGTGTCAGTGTGTCAGTGTGTCGGTGTGTCAGTGTGTCGGTGTGTCAGTGTGTCGGTGTGTCAGTGTGTCAGTGTGTCAGTGTGTCAGTGTGTCAGTGTGTCAGTGTGTCGGTGTCAGTGTGTCGGTGTCAGTGTGTCGGTGTCAGTGTGTCAGTGTCAGTGTGTCAGTGTGTCAGTGTGTCGGTGTCAGTGTGTCAGTGTGTCAGTGTGTCGGTGTCTGGCGGGCGATGGTGTGGCGCTACGACCGGTCGCGGCGCGTTTGGGATCCCGTGGGGCCTTATGTTGGGCTTTGGTTTTAGGGTTTTAAGATGAGTGGGGGCCTGCCGCCGGCCGTAGCTACTGCCGTGTCTCGCCATTGCCCCGGACGGTCTGGTGCCCGTCTCCCCGCAACCCCTGGATTGCCGCCGCCGCCGCTACTCAGTGACCGTAAAACCCTAAAAACCCTAAAACCCTAAAAACCCTAAAACCCGTCTAAAAGCCTCCTTCCCATACCGCTCCCCCGCGCCTCTTCAGGGCCAAGATTCAGCAGCGCGGCTACCGGACGCTGTTCAACTACGTCACCACGCAGAAAAAGGTACGGCACGGTACGACATGACACGACACGGTACGGCACGGCATGATGCAGTACAGCGTGGCAGTCCGATGTCGCAGTGCGAAAAGGGGGTTCATGTTGGCGGCCGCTGAAGAGGCGCACAGCGGCGGGTTCCATCCTCCATGCTGGCTTGATGGGGGTGCGGAGGGGGCGTCTGAGAAGGATGACCCCGCGCGGAAACAGAACGGGGGAGGGGGACAGGCGTTTCAGAGGGTGCGAGGGGAAGAGAACGTGTGTTTGTGTGTGTGTTGGGGGGGGGCGGAACACACACGGTCTCCGGCGTATCTGTGTATAACCCCCCTGCAGCCCATAAACCCCCTTCCCCTCCCCCTCCCCCTCCCTCCCTCCCTCCCTCTCCCTCCTCCAAAGGGCACCTTCCACGCCATCGCCCGCCGCATCCCACCGCCCCTGCAGCCCCCCGTGTATCTGTTCCTGCACCTCTGCTTCTGCGCCACCACCTTCGGACTGGCGCTGCTGTGCTGGTACAGGTGAGGGGTTATCCACGTATAGGCCGGAGCCCGTGAACGGTAAAAGTAACAGAAGAAGGCCGTCTTGTCTACGGCAGCAAAAGAGGGGGGGTTGGGGGGTGGGGGTAGGATACGGCTCCCGGGTGGATGAATGTGGACGAGTCGTTGTTGCTTCCCCGTCTAGTCGCGACGGGAATGCAAGGGAAGGTGGGGTGGAGGGTTAGGGCCAGGTCAGGTCTAATCAGACGGGAGAGCTTCAAGAGGGAAAGGCTGAATGGGGAAAGTTTGGGTTGGGGGAGGGAGGGAACCGGCCGAGGGCGCGTCCTGGGGGGGGGGGGCGCCCCACAGGTGGCCTCAGAATGTACGGAGCAGCAGTAGGGCAGCAGTATACTCTGTGTCTGCCAGCCGCTGCGAGGTGGGTGGGTGGGTGGGTGGATTGCCTGGCGGGTGGCCACCCGGGCGGCGCGCTTTGTTGAGACACCGTGACGTGCGTTTGCAGAGCGCGCGCCCGGGGCGAGGGTGAGGGTGAGGGTGAGGAGGGGGGGTGAACAGGCCGGGCAGCCATCGGGCTGGAGGAGTACGGAAGAGTACGGAGAGTTATGGCACGGGTGCCCGGGATCGGCTTGTATTCCCTTCGGTAGTTTCCCCCTTTTATTGTTGTTATTCCCGACCGCCTGTGCCCGGCCGCCTGCTGCCAACCGCCTGCTGCCCGGGGGGGGGGGGGGGGCGCACAGCTTCTGGGCCCACACAGCTCTGCTGGCGGCGGTGGCGAGTGCGTCCATTTGGCACGGCGGCAGCTACTACTTCGAGGTCTTCGCGCGCCGGTGCGCAGGAGGAAGCGGGGGGGGGGGCGCTGTAGAGGGCTGTTGGGATGATGATGACGATGGATGATGATCGCACCAGGGTCGTTACTTGAGGGAGGGTGACCCGGGGAGGATGGCAGGATAAGTATGAGTGCATTGCCGTGGACCCCTGACGGCACCGTAGCAGAGGATGTGACGGCACCCCGAGGGGGGAGAGGGGGCGGGTCGGTGAGAGGCATGCTCGACGTGCGGGGAATATCGCATGTCGGGCGGGGAATATCGCATGCGCTCTTGACTGGTGCGCAGCCCGTGAGGCCATGCGGCCGGGGGAGGGTGGGGCCACACGCCGGGCTGGCGGCAGGGGGGGTTGGCCTGGCAAGGGGGTGGCAGCCTTGCATGTGTGGGGCAAGGCTTAAAGTCGCCTTGGAACGTTGAAAGGGAACGACGCAGAGAGAGGGTCAGTTCGCGTTTTGTGGGTGTCCATTTGCTGCAGTATCGCACCCGCTTTCCCTCTCCCCCCCCCCCACATTCGTGTATCTCCTTATGCCCCTGCCCCCTCAGGTATCACGAGCAGCTGCTGCCGGCGGCGCCTCCCCGCAAGGAGACCTAGCTGCGCCACGATTCCCACGATTCGGTCGCAGGAGGCAAGAGTAGTGTTTCGGCCCGACGAACTCCACTTGCGTTTGACATTCGCACAGGTTTACGGTGTAGATGTCATACCGAGGATCGTGCGAGGTTAGGACACGTACAACTTACGGAGGATGGTACGGAGGATGTACACAGTACGGAGGATGTTGTGCGTGCGGATTTGGGCATGAGAGTGAGCCAGTGAGACGGAAGATTGACAATATGTTACATGGTTGGCTTTACCACGTTCATTTGTTGAATACCAAGATGATAAGGCGAGATTGAACCTGATTAGTGAAGTTCTTCAGAAACCAACCTGATTAGTAAAGTTCTTCAGGAACCCTTCACTCCATCGGCCACAGCAAGACATGTGGCAGCAGCCACCACGCCTCATACTCGATCAGCTGCACACTATTCGGGTCGGGCTGCACCAAAACCAAGGCCGAAAAAAGCCATCAGCGGTGGAGCGTGCAACAAAACTTGACGACAGCGAGACACGCCCTCGCCGGATATCCTTGCCGTTCCTCCCACTTATAGAACGGAGAGCAGGGGCGTAAGCTTAGGCTGCGTAAAAGATTACGAACGAGTTACACAGCCCCCCCGTCGAATATCATGAATGAAGTCTGCAGACTCAACCCCAAGTACTGTATTCCTCCACATGAGTAAATATCTCCACTGCGCAATGACAGCTTAGCTTCGCTCCATGTTTAAAGCAATCACACAGACGCTACCGTGCACCGAGTGCACAACGCGACATGCAATGCGCTTACCCGCGGGGGAGAAATACAAGTTCTATCGGACCCTCGATCCCAACAGCAGCGAGCACCACACTCGCGAAACGCACGACACCTGCGCGTTTCGTACTTTCACCAAAATATGGCAGTCTGCCAATGGGTTCCCCCCCAACCGACCATAAGCACACCATCATCCCATCCCATCCGCAGCAAAACTGGACACCTAAAAGGACTCGCACAGCCTGCGGTGCGACCACACCACAATTTGATAGTGCAGAGTCGACGCATATCAGTACCACAAGGTTGGCACTGAAGCACAGGGAGGTCCAATGTGTCATGCTGCAGGAGACTGTGTACGTACAACTCGCATAATCGTCATCATTATTCAACAGCTGCAAGCGAACGCCACAATGGAGCAGGTGGTCGCAAGCGCCAGACGCCTTCATGGCCGTATACAAGAGCCCCGGACGCTCATGTCGCGCTTCGCCCACAGCGTGGCCACCAGGCACAGAATTCCTGGAAAAGACCGGTCCAAAACCAGCGGGCCTCCTACATTATGCGCAGCACGGTACTAGATTGCTCGTTCAGTGCATATCAGAGGTGGTGGGTCACAGCACCACCTTGATGTTCACCTTGGTACTACTCTTAACCACGCAGCGTGTCGTGGACCGCCAGGTAATGCCGCCGGCGTCCGATCTCACCCCCGCAATGTTGTAGACGCACCGAAACTGACTGTCCCCACAGCACCCCCTCCTACGTGCAGAGCGCTCACTGCAGTCCGTGCCCCGAATACGACTAAAAACTGTAAGCGTAACCTCGCAGAACACGCGCGACAAAAACATAGGCGACACGGCACGGCCCCTGGCCTTGCCTCTCAAATGCCCTCTCCCAGCATGTTCGACAACGCCTCGTTGTCCTCGTCCCACTCCGCAGCTGGGCTCGAGCTCGCGTCGTCCTCCTGCTCGCAGTCCCTATCCAACGACGATCCGTCCGCCTGGTCGCCATCGTCGTCCATCTTGGCCAGAAGCGCGGCCGAGTCCTCCGTCATAGAATCGTCCTCGTCAATCGAATCACACTCCTCACTCTCGGTGTCGTACATGCAGTGCTGCTGCTGCCGCAGCGCCAGGAGGTAGCTGCTCATGGGGCTGAACGCAGCAAGACCTTGGGGCACAGCCGCAACCGCCGGGACAGCCGACGGCATAGCCCCGACCGAAGGCGCGGCGGCGACGCAGCCCGACGACGTCGCCTGCAGCTTTGGCAGCGGAATGTCCAGCGTGGTCGCCGCCAAAAGCAGCGTCACTTTGTAGGGGTCAGCGTCCGACGGCGGACGGCGGTCGGTGAAGTACCCGCCCTGCTGAAGGTATGTGAGGCTCGGCACAACGACAGAGGCGTGCGCCGAGCCCACAGCATGCGTAAACGAGGACGCCTGGGGCGCTGCGAGTCGGTCCAGCTTGCCGTCGTTGTAAGCAAACTGGTGCTGAATGTGGGTCGCCTGCAATCGCGCCAGCTGCTGCTCTATAGCGCCTAGGCCGCCGGGGGCCTGCCGAGTTGCTGTCGTGCTGTACTTAAAATAGCAGCCCAGCGGACGCTCCTGCGGCAGGGCGTCCGGGTCCCAGGAAACGCACGCCCCGTTGTCCTCGGCGACGCGCTGCAGCAGGTAACGGCTGGTCCACAAGTCATCACCGAGGTCGACGCCGGCCGACGGCCCAATCTTGTAGGAGTGTAGGCCTTCAAGGCTGTGGACGTCAGCGCCGGTCACCTTGATGCCGGCGTATAGGCAACAGCGCAAATGCGAATCCGCCACGACCCTCGCCGTCTTCTGCCTGGACGCCATCGCTGCGAAAAGAAGCGCGACAAAATGAAAAATGGTCATACAATTGAAAGCCATATTCAACCGTGCGAAGCGCATTCGTTGCAATTAGGCAATGGCCCTTACTTTGTTCCTTCATGGCCTGGAGGTGGTTGGACTCCGCAAGGGGCCGCCGAGACGAGGTCGCCGCGGCCAAGCCCGTCGCCTTGGTGGCATGGCCGCTCTTACTCACACCACCGCGCGCCGTGCTGCCGCCGTGGCTCTTATGATGGCTGCTGCTGGTGCTGCTGCTGCGAGAAGACGACCGCCGCGGGCCCAGCGGAACCACCGTCGGATACGCCGGGTGGATAATGGCGTACTCCTGCTCGGCCGCGAAGACCGGCTCCTCCTGCTCGGCCACCTTGAGGACGTTTTCGCAAGCCACGCGGCTGTTCGACTCGCTCGGTTGCAAGACCGTAGCAGGAAGCAGGGCCTGGTCCGCGGCAACCTGAGGAAATGAACCGAGAAGGCAAGTGCAGCACGTCAAGCCAACAAATTTTTCAAGGCGACGCGCAGTTCCACGCTCACAAGCACAGAACTGCCCTGGACAAATTTATAGACAAATCAGCTTCTTAGGCGCACCTGGCAGGCGTAGAAGGTATCGCAGAGGACCAAGATGTGGTCGCCGCCCCGGAAAGGGTCCCTGAAGATCTTGCGCGGCTTCAAGAAGAGCTCGTGGTTGGGCTCCGCCAGCTGGTTGCCGGGGTTGCTCTCCACGACCATAACAGGCGCCTCCTCGGGGCAGCTTGGCTTGGAATCCAGCACCTTGGTCTTGCTTCGCAGCTGCCCCGTGCCGCCCATGAGCCAGATGTATTCGGCCATAACCTGCAGCAGAACAGTCGAGACAGGCGTGACACGAATGCGCGCGGACAGTCCCAGTCGGGCCTCAAACCGTGGCGCCCCTGCCTCGCACCTGAGCTGTGACCTCTGGGGCGCGCAGATACGCGGGGAGGGTGCAGGTTTCTGATGCGCTGTGGTTAGAAGAGTCATCGGCGCAGCCGCCACCGGGCGCAGCCCCAAAGGCAAGCGATGTGAAGTCCATGGCAACGTGAGGACCAGCAATACTGAGAAAGCAGATTAGGATTGATTTACTGATCAGGGAGAGCTTGAAGCACACAGTGTAACTTGTTAGCGAGACGCGGGGGTGTCATGCCAATTGCGCAAAAGGTACGATTGTGTACGGCAAGCGTTCAGAGGGGGGGCACTTAGTCGCTGGCGTTTTGCACAGCACAGACGAAAACGTCGCCAGAGGCAACGGTTGCAATGCTTGGATTATGCTGTTCCTCCCCTGCAGCCCTCATAATCATGCTTGCTTTTGGAACGAACATTATGCTCGGTCGTATAACTCTTACTGCAGTAAGCTTTTCCACCTCAAACTTTTGGCGCGCAATGTCCAGAGTTCGTCTCGAAGGATTGTAGCATTACGTTAGGGCATAATTCTGTTTCCTTGGGAGAGCCTTGGCCTGTATGCACGCCCGAGTGCGCAGGCGTTCGTGTGACCAACCCTTGTTTGCCGAGGCATCTGTGTACCTGCCGTCTGCCCAGAATGAGAAGCTCGACGTGAAGACAGGTGCACGCGCGTACTTGTTACAGGCAGCATTCCGGCAGGCGCGAGCCTGGCGCGAGCGTTAATTTTACACGGCCGAACTTGCGCCGATCGCGCCAACCCGAAAATTGCACCCACCGCTTTTCCCCACCTCTTCCCCCACCCACGCACCCCTGCCCCTTCCAGAAAAACCCAGCTTCCCACCACGCCCTTACGTAGCTGTGCCAGCCATGCGCCCAACCTTGCGCCGTGCACCCCTTTCGGTGCACACACGCCGCAGTTTCAGCCATCCTGCCCCTGCCAGGCCCGCCTGCAAATAAAAGCCGGATCCCCAAACCTACCTCTGCGATAGACCTCACGCCGCCCACCAACAGCGCAGCACCCTCCCGTATATATGTACAACCCACCAACCAATCCACCAGTCAGCCAAAGTTGCACACCCGCGACGGCCAGCAGCAGCACCGGCGCAGCGCCCACCCGGCAGCTCTCGCGCCGTTCCCGCTCCCTACCACCACGCTCCCCCTTCCCTCCACGTGCCTGTGCCCTGAACTCCTCCCGCCAAACTAACTCCTCCGCTCCAACTAAGCCGAGTTACTATACATGTTGCGAGCCGTTGAAGCGGCCGCAAAGGGTGGTAGGAAAGCCGGGGCCCGGCCCCACGCCAGCCTCTGCCGTGTCGGCCGACCCAGCCGGCCACCGGGCACTGTCCCAGGAGCCGTCTGCCGGCCACGCAGCCCCAGCTCCCGCAGCCCCAGCCCCGGCTCCTGCGACCTGCCGCCGCCCCGCTGCGGTTCGTAGTGTCTACCTTCAGCTGCCCAGCTTCTGCCTCTTCAGGCTCTTCTACTTAGCACCCCATCCTACATCCTACCCTAGCCTGATGCAGAGTCGTTCTTAGCAGCGCGGGCAACAGCCCAAACATCTCCTGCGGGTCAGTGCGGGCAGCCGCCCCGCCCGCAGCCCGTCAGTGCATCCGTGCGGGCAACCGCCTACCGCTAATCACCAGCCGCGCCAGTGCGGGGGTAAAAAAGAAGAAAGTTACCCCCGCCAGTGCGGGGGGGGGGGGAGGGGGGAAATGCGGCGCGCACCTGCCATCCCTGCAAGCCCCACTGCGCCAACCAACCAACCCGACGTGCCCAACCTCCTCATCCTCCTCCAAACCTCCTAACAGCACCACCCGACCCCCGTCCCCCGCCCCCCGTTTCTCCCCCTGCCTCTGCCGACGTGCCCAGCCCCAGTTCCCCCTTCAGGGCCGCGCCAGCAGGCTCTTGTAGGTTAGGCACGCCATCGCCGCCATCACCAGCGCCGGCACCACCCGCACCAGCCATAGCCGCAGCTCATGCAACTGCTGCAGCTGCTGAGCGGCCGTCCGCCGACCCAGCGGACGAGAAACAGCCGCCGCCGCCGCCAGAGCCAGCGCAGCAAGCAGCCGGCCGGCGGCGCCGCTGCCGCCGACGCCGGCGCCGCCTGCGGCGGCGGCGCCGACGGCGTTGGCTCCGCCGCCACCGTCGGGGCCGTCTTCTCCTCCGGTCGCTGCCGGCCCCAGTCCTTGTAGTCCCTGCTCCGCCAGTATTCGCTGCTGGACGGTTTCCCGGGCTGCGATGGCCCCCGCGATGCAATCGGGCAGGTCCTCTATCCGGCACACCTGCGGGGGTTTGAGGGGGAGGGGGAGGGGGAGGGGGAGAGGGGGTATCCACGTACAGGCCGGAGTCCGCCAACGGTAAATCAACAGGAGGAGGCCTTCCCGTCTGGCCATGAACAGACAAAAAGGTAAACTTGAAGGCAGCAGGGGGCGTTATCTACAACAGCGCCCTGCCTCAGCCGTGTCACCGTCGCCTGCCCTTGCCGGCCCGCTTAGCACTGACTTCTCCCCCAGATCCCCCTCCCCCTCCTCCCTCTCCTCCTCTCTAGCGCCTCAGCAGGATCGCCAGGCGAAGAGGTGACCCGCCCTCGTTCGCCTCGCTTTCCCCCTTCCCTTTTCCCCCGCTTGCCCCTGCGGACACCCTTTCACACCCACCCACCCACCCACCCACCCACCCCACACTCGCAGGTCTGCACCCCCACCCCCCTCATCCTACCTACCGGAGACCAACCAACCGCCAAGAAGCGACCATCAACATTCTTCCCCACTCCCACCCCCCTCATTGTTTTATAAAGGAGCATATCACTCCCTGACCCCACCCCCCTCCCTCGGTGACCTCACCTTGACCTTCTGGCGTGTCTCTGTTGACAACAAGTTGAGCACCGCCCCCACACTCATGCGCAGACCCCGGGGCAAGTCCACCAGGTACATGGCCTGAGGGGGCGGGGGGGACCGGGGGATGGAGGTGGGGGGATCGGGGAATGGGGGTGGGGGGATTGGGGTGGGGGGATTGGGGTGGGGGTGGGTGGGAACGGGGTTGGTGGACCGGCCGGCAAGTGTCCCTCCGCTTCCCTTACCTCTCCCTCTGGCCCCCTGACATCCCTCCCTCTCGTCCTCCCCCCTCCCCCGCGGGGAGAAAACGAGAAATGACTCATTCTTATATAAAGGAGCACATCACTCCCTGACCCCTCTCCCCCACCCCCTCCCCGTGTCGCGCCCCCAACCCCTCGACGGACCGCGGCAACCGCCCACCGACACGAGGCGGGGAGCTGCGTCGCGGGATGTTTCCGGCTGTTGTAACTGGGGTCCCAGTTGGGGGAGGGGAGGAGAGGGGGGGACGGGTTCGCGCCAGACACGGGCCCGCACGCGATGCGCGGCGAGGCAATGAAAAGCGATGCCAAGGGAGAAGGGACGGGGACGTGGCCTGCGGGGACAACACACCGGAGCGCGGCGGCCCTCCCCCCATCCCCCTCCAGCCCCCCCGCAACGGCAACCCAAAGATCCGACACTCGGGACGCAGCCCTCTCACCCGCAGCCTGCCCGGGTAGTGCCGCTGCACCAGCCGAGCAAACTCGCGAAACAGGGGCAGCATACGCAGCGCCTGCCGTACATTGGATCCGGATCCAACGACCACCACTCGGATCCGGTCGTCCAGCCGCCCCGCCACGCCGCCCGGCCCGGCGCCGCGGCCCAACGCGCCCGCGCGCGCCTCCCTCGACCGCCGCCAGCCGCCACCGCCGCCTGCGCCGCGACCCGACGTCGACGCGCCGCCACCTGCCCGCGCCGCCGCCGCCGCCACCCCCGCCGCCGCTCCTTCACCCGCTCCACCCTCATCGTCGTACTCCTCGCTGTCCGTGCCGCCGCCGCCGGCGGCGGCGCTGCCCGCCGAGGAGGCCGGCGCCGACGGCGCCGGCGCCGGCGTCGCCGTCCCCGAAGACGCCGTCGACCTCGCGGCGGCGGCGGCGCCGCCGCCGCCGCCGCGCCCCGCCGCCGCTGCCAGCGCCGCCGCCGCCTCCGTCGGCGTCTGCGTCATGAGCACTCTCGTTCCTTGGTCCAGTTGCGAAATGATTGCCTGCACGCACTGTCGGCCCTCCCCCCGGTTGCAGCGCACCACCGCCCTAGCCAGGTGCACGTGCAGCCAGAGGGTGCCGTCGGGGTCGGGACCCGCCCACCAGGTCACGTCGTCCCACTCCTGGGCACCAGGGGGGGGGAGAAAGAGGGTCAGTGCGACAGCGGTGCAGGGGTGTGTGCGTGGGGTAAAAACGAAGAAGCCGCAGCGGAGGGACGGAGACGGCGGGGGGGTAAGATGGTAGGCGATATCAGTCCTAAGCAGGCAAGCAACAACAAGGGATGTCGGGGCGAGACACACACACACACGTGCGCACGCGTGGTGTGCACATGCGGGCGATGTGGTATGTCACAGCACACGCAGGCTGACAGGTTAACTTGCGGAGGTGGCCAAATGCCGCCCCAAAGGCAATCCAAGACGCGCGCCCCCATTCTCTGCTTGTATGCGAGATAAGCGAGGGCGAGACCATGCGCGCCATCGAAACCCGCACACGTGTCCAAATCCATCTCCCGCCAACAGACCCATGTGCGGACTGACGCAGGCGCGGGTCTGCGGCTTGCCCCTCTCCACCCCTCCTCCACCCCCCCTCAAACCCCCCCTCCACCCCCCCACCTGCAGCTCCCTGGGGCTCATGAAGGGGTAGCTCGCCCGCCAGTTGACGGAGCCAGTCACCCGGGCAGCAGTGGCGGCCACAGCGCGGGCGGCATCAGCGGGTTTATGGGCCTGGGGGGGAGGGGGGAGGGAGGGGGGAGGGTGTAAGGAAAACGATGCCGAGGGCGGGTGGGTTAGCGGCAGGCGGCAAGGAAACCCAGGACAGACAGGCAGGCAGGCAGGCAGGCAGGCAGGCATGGGGGCATCATCCGCACGGGGTAGGGGTCGGGGTGGTTGGGGTGCACCCCACCCCACCCCACCCCAGCCACCCCAGCTCACGCGGCCGAGTCAGTTGCGGCGCGGCTGAGGGCAGCCCTCCTCCCCTGCCTCCCCTCCCCCTTCCCCTTCCCCTTCCCCTGCCTCCCCTCCCCCGGCCCCCTTCCCCTTCCCCTGCCTCCCCTTCCCCTGCCTCCCCCGTCCCTTCTCCCGCCCTACCCACCTCCCCCGCCCCCCACCCCCCACCCCCCTTCCTCACCGCCAGCAGTCCGTTGTACAGCAGGTAGCGGGTGGTCTCCAGTCCGTCGGGGTCCACCCCGGGGGGCAGAGACCGCAGACCCTGCTGGGCCAACACCTGCGGCCGTGCGTGCGAACAACATACACATACACACAGTGTGGGAGGGGAGGTGCCGTTTTCCCAAGTGTCGAAACACGCACACACGGGGGGAGGCGGTGGGGATCACGCGCCGCCCCGTTCGTAACGCGGTCTCTCTGGGCGGTCGCGTCGCATTGGATGGCTCCACCTCTGCCACCACGTATGCCGTGAAGGGGAATGGGGCGGCGGCGCAAAGGCACGGTGCGGCAGGCAGCTGCCGCGCCGTCCGTGCCTCCCGGCTCCACCCCCGCGTCGCCCGTTCCAACCCCCCACCCACTCACCCACCCGCAGCCAAGTTCCCCCACCCCCTCCGCCCCTGTACCCGCTTTCCCCCTCACTCTACCCGGTGGTGCATCCGCGCCGCCATCCGCAGCCCTTCCAAGTTCCGACATATCCCCCAACAACAAACACGCCCCCCCCCGACAGGAAGGACTACTTCTGATTCGATACCGTTTACGGGCTCCGGCCTATACGTGGATAACCCCCCCCCTGTCGCCGCGCTGCGCCAATGTGCTCAATGTCCCACTACGCCCCCAAACCTGTCCCTTGCTGGAAACAGGTGAGGGGGGGCATTCCAACCCACGGAATGCCTCCCCCTCCCCCCACCACCTTCGTGTTGCTGTCAGGTCGCTTGCTGTCCCGGGGGGAGGCGGGGAGGGGGGGAGGGCGCACGCGTGTACTGGCACGGCTGTGTCGCACGCAGGGGGTCTGCCCCCGGGCTGCTGCTGCTGGTCCGGCGGCGATGCCGCGCCGCGCGCACCTTGCCCTCCAGGCAACCTTGCTTTTCGCGGCGAGGCCCCAGGCCCCAGGCTGTTGGTGCGCACCTGACTGGAAAACCGGTCCGGCTCTGGCTCCCACCGCCCTTGGCCCGCTTTCTCTATTTCCCCCCCCCCCTCTTCCGTCGTCCTTGCCAGGTCAGGTTGCCTGTTCGGGCTGTGTTTTTCGTTACTCCCTTCCCACCGCCGCCCCTCCTTCCCCCCGCGTGTTGCAAATTCACTCGTCAAATCCCCCCGCGTGCTCACGTTCCTCAGGCAGCGCACCCACGCCGCGTACTCGGGCGCCACCTCCGGAATCTGCAGCAGACCCCACTCCGCCCGGGGCACCGGAGGCGGCAGCGGCGGCGGCTGGTGCCGAAATGACGGCACCGGCCCAGCGGCGGCGGCCGCCGCCTCGGCAGCCGCCGCCGCCAGCGGATCCGCGGCGTTGCCGTCGTCCGCCGCGCCGGCCGCGGCCGCGGCGGCGGCCGCCACCGCCGCCGCCTCTGCCGTCGCCGGCCCCGGCAGCGGCAGCGCCGCGCCGTCGAGGTCGCCGGGGCCGCGGCGCTTGCCGGCGGCGAGGTATCGCGCCAGGCGCACTGCCTTAATGACGGCTGCCGGCAGGAAGATGACGTGTGCGGCCCGCAGCAGGACCTCCCGCTTTGCGCCGCGACCCAGGCGGCGCTCGTTGAGAACGAGGACCAGAGCGGCAGTCTCCACGGCGGCGGTTGGGCGCTTGGCCCAGCGGCGCGCCGCGCCCAGTAACAGCAGCTGTGGCGGCGACGGAGGAGGAGGCGGAGGAGGAGAAGTGACGGAGGACGGAGGAGGCGGTCGGGAGGTGTGGGCGGAGGGGAGGGAGGTAGGGGGTTGGGGGGGTGGTTGAGTGTGTGGTTGGGTGTGGGGAGGAGGGGGTGGCAGGTTTGACGGAGGCGGCTAGGGTAGGGAGTTAGTTGGGTGTGGTGTGGGCGAGTGGAGTGACAGTCGCCGGCGTCCGGAGGCCCTGGGGTGTATTGAGCGGAAGAGGCCGCATACGGCTATTTGGTTGATGGGCAGCCACGGCGCTGACGCTTCGTGGGGCGGGCCTCAGCCCTGCATCGGCTGTACCGGTAACCGTCGTCACGCCAACGCCGCTCAAAGGGCCGCTCGGCCAGGACATAGTCCGGGAACGGCAAGTATGCAGAAGCGTACTGTAACGGTGTGTGAAAACGATGCGGCCTTTTGGATAAGCGCAGGGAAGTCTGAAAAGCGCTGCGGAGGCGGAAGGGACGAAGGGTGGAACCGCAATCGCTGCAGCCGCAATTTGCACAGCACAAGCTTTCACACGATATAACTTCAATCGCGGTGTGCAAAACCTGAGCTCGGTGAACTACTCGGCCACACATCGGCCAGAGTTCCGGGACAGGACACTTACCAGCATAGACACAAAGCGATAGCGTTTACATACCTTGCCAACAAGCTTCCACATGCTGCCTCAAAATATACAGCTAAACTTTGGCCTGTCCGCGCTGGCCGACAGGCCAATTACTGTTCTGGAACCGCCCCCTACACCACAAATTCATGACATCTCTTATGCAGGAAGTTACGATTTATATGAAATTAGTATGAACATATTCGTATGAGCAAAGGCGCTCGGCTGTAGGTTCGCTTCTCTGCCCGGTTCTCCTGCTGCAGCAAAAAGACGTCGTTCAGCAACAGCGTCACTTGGTAAGCTACAAGAGTATTTCGACAAGATGCCAAGCCTGCAAGTGTTACGAGGCGAAAGATCCGTATGAGCAAAAGGCGTCAGCACTGCCGTACGCCAGGAGCGTCTGCCGCTCGCTTTTTCACGTCCGCACCGCGCGCACGCAACGGGCTTCAGTAACGAGGTCCCCACATTGCACTGTAACGTTTGCCAATATTCCGTCTCACTCCGTCGCCGAGTTCTAAAACCCTACGGTTGCCGATGCAGCGAAGCGCCTCAGGCGCCGCGGCGCTGGGGGCCGCAGGGGCGCAAATAAAAACTCAGTCAGCTCCAATTTCCAAGCCCGTCCGCAATGAGACCCAGAACCCGATGGCGAGACCGCGACAGCCACAACCACAGCCGCAGCCACAGCCACAGCTGCAAGCCCAGCCCAAACAGCGGTCTCCTGCCGCGCCCTCAGCGCGCGCCCCCATCCAGCTGGATCCTGTCGAGAAAGCGCGTCGCCAAATGGGTTACCGCAACAACTGGCACCGGAAGCAGGTGGACCACGACGCCCAGGTAGGTGGGTCACCCGACCCCCGCTCCGGAACCCCTCCCACCCGCACCCCCTCAGGGGCGCAATCGCGGCAGCTCCTTTACCGCGCAAACCCCGACTCCCTCCATACACACACGCACATCGAGCGGCATACGGCGGCCTACGCCGCTGCGCACGCGAAGGGTCAGGGCTCCGGGGGGGGGAAGCTCGCGGAACCCCCAACGGACGGTGCGCGCGTGCGCATGGCTCGATGGCTGGGGAACCGGGGCCGGGACTGGGGCCGGGCCGGTGCACAGCTGAACGGCCGGCGCGGTCAAGATTTGGAGTACAGTGGGAACCAAAGCCATCTTCCCTCCGTCTTCTTCGTCTCCTTCTTCCCCCTATCCCTTCCCCTTCTCGGGGCCGCGCGTCTTGGGGAGGTGGGGGCCAGAGGTGACGAGAGAGGGAGAGAGAGGGCGGACCGTGAGTGAGAGGAACTGCGGACCCCCCGGGCAACCGCGGGACGGCATTGGTTATTTACTTTCCCACCCCTTTCCCCTCTCCCCCCTCCCCCCCCTCCCCGCAGGTCCGTTGGTCGGAGCCTCTGTCCCAGAACCCCTCCGTGGCCATCATCGGGGGGGGCATGTCGGGCCTTATGTGCGCCCGGGAGCTGGCTCGGCTGGGAATCAGGTGGGGGGCGGGAGAGGAGTGGACCGACCCGTGGGTCGCTGCGTGGGACCTGGAGGACCGGGGGACCGGGGGGAGGGGGTAATAAAGAAGGGGAGAGAGAGAGGAGAGGGGAGGCGGGACCGAGCCATTGGGGCCATTGGGGCCACTGGAGCTGACCGGTGATGTGATGTGAGGGGAGGGGGTTGAGTTGGCCGCACACCCGTCCGAGGCTCTGACCTCTCCGACCCGAACAAGATCGCCGTACATGGGCCGCCGTAGCCCCTCTCCCCCCTCCCCCTCCCCCTCCCGCCAGACCCTTCTCCTCTACCCCGCCCCCCCCCTCCCCGCCCCAGCCGCTCGAACCAACACACACGTCGCCCGAACACACTGCCCCACACTGTCCCGAACTAAATACACGGTTACACGCCTCGCCCGAACTGAATCCCCACCCCCTCCTCCCCCAACAACAATACACACGCACACACACGCACCCGGGTGCCCCACTCGCCCCCTCCACCCGCCCCAGGAGAAGTGTCTCTTCGCAGTGTGTCGTTGTTGTATAAAGGCGCATGTCACTCCCTGACCCCCCCTCCCTCCCAGGAGCACGGTGTTCGACACGGGGAAGCACGGCGTGGGCGGCCGCATGGCCACCCGGGTCAGCGGGGAGGCCTCACTGCGCTCCGGAACCGGCTCCCTGGCGAAACCCGCCGTACAGCTGGGAGGGCTCAGGTGGGCGGAGGGCTTCTCGGGGTATCGGCGGTGCGGGGCGCTCGGGTGAGGGGGGGAAGTGGGGTAAAAAAATACCGCAGCGGAGAAGGAGACGGCGTTAGCGAACGGACCCAGAACCCAGTGGGGAGGGGGCGCAGTGGGGGGGGGTGAGATGTGTGTGGGGGGGAAGGAGAGTGGGAGGGGAAGGAGGCGGAGGCGGAGGCAGAAGCGGGGGAGCGCTGGGAGGTGGGGGGGGGATGGGGAGACAAGGGGGTTGGCGCAGAGGCCGCTGTGCCTCGTCCCCTTCCACCGGGACGTCTTTGGTGGGCGCCCCCCCCCCTCCCCCGCCCCGGCCCCTCGCGGTTCGGCTTTGACTGCTTCGGCTGCTTTGCTTGCTGTTGGCTGATAAGAGGCGGCGGGGGGGGGGAGCGTTCCGGAGCCACTCGACGAGCAACTCTCGTGCAACGCCGCCTGCTCCTCCCCCCTCCCCCCCTCCCCTCCCCTTCCCTGCCCGGCTCCTGCCAACAGGTTCGACCACGCGGCGCAGTTCTTCACCGTCACAGGTGGTTGGGTAGTGGAGGGTGGTGGTGGAGGGTGGTGGTGGAGGGTGGTGGTGGAGGGGGTGGTGTAGGGGGGGGGGTGGGGTTGGGCTACGGGGGCGGGGCAGGCGTCGGTGCGGGGCGTCGCGGATTGGGGGGCGGGGGAGGTGAGGCCGGTTGGGGGAAGGGGGGGGGATACCGTACCAGGCGACCTGCAGGGCCTCCTCAAGGGCCGTTGATGTTCGGCTTCCCTTTCTGCGCACACCACATCACCCCCTCCTCCACCCCCCACCCCCCTCTCCTTCTCCGCTGCGGTATTTCCGTTTTACCCCCACCCCCACCCTTCCCCCCTGCAGACCCGGTGTTCCAATCCGTGGTGGATGAATGGCTGGCCGCGGGTCTGGTGCAGCGCTGGGAGGGCCCCGTGGGGACTCTGAGCGCCCCCACCGGGGCCTTTGCGCGACTGCCCGACCGGCCGACGAGATATGTGGCGCGCGGGGGCATGAGGGCCCTGGCGGAGGCGATGGCGGCGGAGGCGGAGGGGGCGGCGGGAGGGAGGGGGAGGAGCGGGGGTGGTGGCGGTGGTGGCGGGTTGGTGGAGCTGCGGCGGCCTGTGTGGGTGGGCAAGATGCAGGTATGGGGGGAGGGAGGGGGGGCGGGGGCAGGGGGGAGGGGGGGGAGGGTTTGGAGTCCATCCCCGAGGGCCCCCGACAGGCCGCCCTTGTTGTTGGTGTTGGTGTTGGTGGTGGTGTTGGTGGTGGTGGTGGTGGTGGTGGTGGTGCAATGGGCTCCGGAACCTCGGAAGGCTGCCGGTTGAATCTCCAGGGCCCGGTGAGATGTACGGCACAGAGGGGGCCACAGCGCCACACATTCCAGTGAGGGAGGGAGCGACACGCCCGATGTACGGATATATATATGGGTATGTTTTATGCAACCCGGAGGATCTGGGGGCCGTCCCCTCTCCCGCCCTCCCCGAACCCCCCCCTTTCCCTCGCCCTCAACGTCGCCTCCGTTCCCTGGATGCGGCCCCGTACTTTTCACCCCCTTTCCCCTCCTCCCTACGCTTTTCCCCGCACGTACGGCATCAGGCCGAGGAGGGTCGCGGCTGGTCGCTCCAGGGGGAGGGCCGCAACCAGGGCCTGTACGACGTGGTGGTTATCGCGCACAACGGCAAATGCGCCAACCGACTGGTCGGACCCACGGGTCAGTGGGGGCCGTGCCGCGCCGCGCTGCGTCGCGTCGCGTCGCGTCGCGTCGCGTCGCGTCGCGTCGGGCCATCGGGGTTGGGATGTCGGAAGTGGGGGCAGCGTGGGCAGAGTACCGTACCGGTAGCAACGAAGGGGGCGAATGACGAACAAACATTAGTGTCGACAAACATCAGTGTTCGCCCTCGTTGAGATCAGTGACGACGAGGGCGATTGACAGCGTTTCATGGAGCTGCCACCCTCGCTCGCTCGCTCTCGTGGAGGCAAGTGCTCCCAGATCTCTCCCTGCCTCCCCCTTCGCCCTCTTCTCCCGCCACCCGCCTCCCGCCCACTGCCCTTGCACCGGTGTCCCCCTGCCTGACCTTGCTCCCGCTGTTGTCCTCACCCCCCTCCGATACCCGCCCCTTCCCCCCCGCCCCCGCCGCGGTATGCCGGTTCCTTCACCCCTCATCCACCCACATGCTGCAAGCAGTGCTTGCATCACGCATGGCATGGAGGGGAAACCCCTCGTTCACCCCTCATTTCTACCCCCTTCCCTTCCCCCTCCCCCTCCCGCCCTAACGCCAATCGCCGTCGGCGTTCGCTAACGCCGTCTCCTTCTCCGCTGCGAAATTCTCTTTATACCCCTTCCGCCCTTTGTTCACCCCTCCCCCTTGTTCCCCCCTGTCCCTCCTCCTCCTCCTCCTCCTCCTCCTGCTGCCCCTCAGGTGCCCCCCAGGTAGCCGAGCAGCTGATGCGACTGCGGCTCAATGCGGTGTGGGCCCTCATGGTGGCCTTCGAGGGAGCTGTGCCGGTGCCGTTCGAGGGTGAGGGGGAGGGACGCCGGGGAGTTATCCACGTATAGGCCGGGGGGGGAGAGGGGAGAGGAGGCAGGTGGAAGGGGGGCGGAGGCGCAGGGGCTCGGGGGGGGGATGCGGCCCCCCCTCTGCGCGTGTTCAGCTGGGGCGCGGGGGCCCTGCGAACGCACCACATCTCCGTCGTCCCCTCACCCAACACCCAATGTCTTGGCGGACATGGTCGGGGTCCTCGTCATTCGGAGCGCTCGTCATCTTGCGCGTCGCCGTCGTCGCCGTCGTCGTCCCACCGCCCAACACCGCTGTGGCTGACGCCCCCGCCACTTCCGCTGCCACCCGGGCCCCCAACACTCCCGACACCCCCTCTGCTGCTTGTCACCCCCACCCTCCCTGATGCTGCTGCTGCTGCGGCCCCCCACACCAGACCGAGCCCCACCCGACCCCAACACGCTCCGGCCTCCCCCCTTCCCCCACCGCTCCACCGCTGCGGCTTTACTTGGATTGCCCCTCCGCCCCTCGCGCGGCTTTGCCCTCCCTCAATCGCACTCGCGGGCCTTATCCTTTCGTCGTACACCTCCTGTGTCCCCCCCCCCCCGCAGGCGCCTTCATCCGGGGTAGTCCGGTGCTGAGCTGGGCGGGGAACAACACGGCGAAAATGGGGCTCAGGTGGGTGTGTGTGGGGGGTTATCCATGTATAGGCCGGAGGGGGGAGATGGGGTTGGGTTCAGGGGGGAGATCGGAATGGGTGTTGGGGTGGAGGGTGTTGGTGTTGGTGTTGGGGGTGTTCTTGTGTGTGTGTGTGTGTGTGTGTGTGTGTGTGTGTGTGTGTGTGTGTGTGTGTGTGTGTGTGTGCCGGGGCCACCACTCCCCGCCCCCCCTCTCTGACTCTGACCGCCCTCTCCTCTCTCCCTCCCGCCCGCCCCCCCCCTCCCGCAACACAACAGGCACACGCCCGACGACATTGAGTGCTGGACGCTCTTCTCCACCAACGCGTACGGACAGGCGAACAAGGTACGGTATGCCGTACACTGCGGCGCAGCGCAGCGGCCACGCCGTGCCGGAGGGCGTTTCGTTTTCGTCGGGCGTTGGGCGGGGCGGGAGGAAGGGGGGCGGGAGGGCGGGGGAAGGTGTGGTAAAGGCGATACCGCAAGAACGGGACGGAGGCGACGCTGGGTGGGGGCGGGGGGCTTCCCACCCAGTCATGGGCGTCTGGATGCAGCAACCCGATGGCACAGCAGCCGATACGTCTGGTCCCCCGCAGCTTTGCAGTCCTTCCTCCTTATTGCCGTTACGATGCTGCTCCTTATTCTGATTGTCCTTATTCTGTGAATAAATTACAAATGGACCCCTCCGTCTGATGGTATTGGTAATTCTCTGTCTGGTGGTTGTACTGATGGTGTCTTGGTGGCTGGTGGCTGGTGGCTGATGGCTGGTGGCTCATGCCTTGATGGCTGCAACCAGTGCACCAACTTCGCAACACTGCACTCCAACAAAAACCCTTAACCCTAAACCCCACCACCCGCCCCCACCCGCCCCTTCCCGCTCCCTCCCTCTGCGATCAGGTGCCCCAGGAGGCCATTCCCTCGGAAGTAGCCGACAAGGTGGCCAACGAAATGATCGCAGCGTTCCGGCAGGCAGCGACGGGGGCGGCGGCGGCAGCAGGAGGCGGTGGCGGCGGCGGCAGCGGGCGGCGGGAGGGCGGTTCCGGAGCCGCCGCGCGGTGGCCGCGGCCGGTATTCACGCGGGTGCAGCTGTGGGGGGCGGCACTGCCGCTCAACACGCCCGGGGTGCCGTGCATTTTGGATCCGGAAAGCAGGGTGAGGAAGGAAAAAAGCGAGTGGGGGGGAAGGGGGTTAGGGTTTTATGGTTTGTAGGGGGCCTATGAGTGAGAAAGGCTTAGGAGTTTGTTGAACGGTTAGGTCGTAGTCGCTGTCGTGAAGTGGGCGAAAAGGGGGAGGGGAGGGAAGGCGCCTGGTGCCGGGGTTGTGGGAGGGAAGGTGGAGATGAGGGGTGTGTGGGGCCGGAGGGGGTGAGGGTGTGCGCGGGCGCTTTGGTGGTGGTGGTGGTGGGGATGGGGTTGGCGGTAGTGGGGGCGATGGGGATGGGGGTGGTGGTGGTGGGGGATAAGATTGGGCCATGGAAGGGATAAGGGATGTGGGATGTGCCTGCGTGCCGGGCCACTCAACTGTCAACTCCCAACTCCCAATCCACAGGCAACAGATCCCGGAACATCACCAATCACCAGCATCACCACCACTCCACACCACACCACAACGTCACCACACCACACGCTCGGCCTCGCTCCGCCTCAGTCCCCTGTAGAGCCTTCCCTCCTCCCTTCCGTCCCGCCCGCCTTCCCGCCTTTTCCCTCGCCCGCTGCAACACATCTACCCGCCCACCCACCATATCCCCCGCCGCCCTCCCTCCCTCCCTCCCTCCCTCCCTGGTTTCTGTGTATTCACCCCCTACCCCCTCCCTCCGCCGCGGTATCTTCTCCATTGGCCCCCCCCCAGGTGGGAGTGTGCGGCGACTGGCTGAGTGGGGGCAGTCTGCAGGCGGCGGCGATCAGCGGCATCACACTCGCGAGAAACATCGCGGGTAGGCTGGGCTGGGTAAGGGGTGGGTGGGTGAAGGGTGGGTGGGTGGGTGCGGGGGCGGGTGCAGGGGCGAGGGCGGCTCAGGGCGACAGACCGGAAGGGTGGAGCGGCGGAGTGGCGGCGGCAGCGGCAGGGGGCGGCAGGGAGCCAACCGCCGCGCGCTGCAACGGGGGCTAGGCAAGCAGCAGTACGGGTAGGGTCAGCAGTACGACAGTACGGATGGGGCTAGCAGCGCGAGTGGGGCCGGCGGTGCGGGTGGGATGTGAGAGGTGGCCGCGCGACGCTTGGTCAGCGAGTGCGCACTTGGGGGCGGGCCCATACGGCTCCTCCGGGGCTCCTCCGGGGCTTTTCCTGTTCATGTCGGGATTTGGGGAACGGAGGCCTTTCTGAGGGGAGGGCCTCCCCCGCGCCCGGCTGTGCTGCTTCGCCCTCACGCCTGTGTGTATTGGGTGTGGGGGCGAGGGGGAAAGGGGGGGGGGGAGGCGGAGTGATCCCCCACAGCCCCGGTCCGCTTCCACACTAGAGCCTTCAGCATCTCCCGACTCCGAATCATGAACTCCGGACTCGGGGCCGCGCGGCTCCCTCGTCCCGCCCTCCCCTTCCCCCGGAGCAACGCACCCGACCAGCTGCCGCCGCCACGGCACCTCCTCCCCCGGTCCGTTCGCAAACGCCATCGCCTCCGTTCCATTCGCTGCGGCTCGTATCCATGACCCCTCCCCCCCCCCCGGATGCGCCGCTGCTGTGCTGCCCCTCCCCCTCCCCCCTCCCCCCCCCCCGCTTCCGCTTCCGCTCCCCGCCCGCCAGGCCTCCGCGGCAAGTCCGGTCCGAATGAGCTGTCGGCCTTCCGGTTGGGTCTGGATGTGGAGCAGTTTGCGCCGCTGAGGGCCACCGACATTGGGGAGTTCCCACACTGAGAGAGGGGCAGGGAGACAGGGGCAGGGGCAGGGGCAGGGAGGGGCAGGGGCAGGGGCAGGGGCAGGGGCAGGGAGGGGCAGGGGCAGGGAGGCAGGGGCAGGGAGGGAGGCGGGCAGGGAGGGAGGGGCACGTAGGAAGATCCCGCAACGGAGAGATGTAGGCATGCAGGGAGGGGCAGGCGCTACCGACGAGGCGGTGTGGTGAGGTGTAGTTTTGAGGTGTGGTGTGGTGTATGGAGGTGTGGTGTGGCACGGGGTGTGGTGTGGGTGTGCGTGGCGGGACGGAGCAGTCGTACAGGTTGAAAGGATGAATGGATGGGCAAATGGAGTCGCGACGACCGAGGGAGGGAGTGGTGAGGGGAGGGGGGGTGGGCGGGAGGGGTGGGGAAGCAGGAATCGCAGCGAAAGGACCCAGGGAGGGGGGGGGAGGGGGAAGGGGAGGCGGTGAGCCGGCGGCGCTGAGGCAGGCGGTCTGTGGAGGGGTCAGGCGCTTGCGGGGGTTGTGGCGGGGCCCGGGGGGAGTAGAGGAGGAGGGAGAACAGGGCCCCCGGGGGCCTGGGGGTTCTTGTGGGGTTCTTGGGGGTTAAGGATTGGCTTTGCAAGGTCCTCCAGGGTTTGCGGGGCTGGGCAGTGGTATGGCGGGGAGCCGCGGGGCTGGGGGTCTGGTGCGGCTGTGGGGGACGCTGGGGAGGGCATACGGGGGGGGGCGCCGGGCCGTGGAGAGAGCCCAACAGACGGGGCCGGTTGGTGATTACGATGTGTGGAGTTGGTGTCGGGTGAAGGAGATCCCGGCAAAGAGGTGCCTAAAGGTGCCTAGGGGGGTTCGGTGGAGACCCAGTGGTGCAGGCGCACCGGCCAGAGGCGGGGTGTTCGGTGTTGGTGCGGCTGGCTGTTGGGGGCTGTTGGGCGCAAGGGCAGAACCAGCTCCGGAGAGAGGTGCTCCGGAGGGTGGGGAGAGGAGAAGGCGTCCTGCGCGGCGTGTGATGTACTGATGTTGCGCGTCGGCGGGGGGGGGGGAGGGGTTCAGCATTCTAGGAAGACCGAAACGAATGTAGCCCGGGCTACCGTATTTGGACGGCGGCAATGAGCGCGGTGTGGATGAGATTGAGCGCCGAGCGTTAGGAGCTAGAGAGGTGGCAATACTTTCCGTCCGATGCGGCATCCCACGTGCCAGCGCTGAGCTATGTGCCGTATCTCGTTTATTTTTGTCGGGTGCGCTTTCGGGTTAAGGTTTTGCATAAACGTGCACACAAGTGTGGAGTTCGCATCGCTACTTAAGCTAGCACAACCTCATTGCTTCCAAGCTCGCGTGCTGGGAGAGTCGCGGTCACATCCTGGAAAGAACCGGGACGGCACAGACAGCAGATTCGGTAGCAGAGTCCCCTATCGTAGACAATGGTGATATGCTTCGAGTGCGGCAGCAACAACCCATGCAGGTGCGTTTCAGGGACACAGTTTTGACCCTTGGGTCAGCCACTGTTTGCGGAGTGTAAGGAGTGTATCCAACCAAGCCGAATTCCAGAGACTGATGTTCAATTGCTGTATCCTATTTGTGACGGCGTCCTTGCAGATGCAAGTTCCTCGGGCCAACGCTGGGCTTTGCGGTGGGCGTCGCGGTGGCCTGTATTGCGTATCCGATAGGCACGCTAATCTACATTTGTAATCAGCCGACGGGAGGCAAGCTCTTGGCTGCGCCTGCGGACATCTTCCAGATGACCAAGGACGTCATCCCCATCTAAAAGTGTCGATACCTGCTTCACGGGACAAAGCCCACTCCAAGCGCCGGTTTGTAAAGCTTCACATGTCCCTTCACGAGTCGGTGTCTGGTAGTTCGCCCCTCGCCACTGGCACCACTTAACATTTAGGAATCATTCTCAAGTTGTGTGTTCAGGACCAGCACCCAAACATTGCTTGACGGTTCTCTAACGATCAAGGGGAAATACTTTCTAATCTGCGCAATGAGCAGACTAAAACATTTACGGCGGCGGCGGTCGTACATGCGCGCCTGAAACACTCTTCAACGAGGCATGTCCCCGCTTCGGCCCTTCTTCCTTTGGGCTTTTGCTGTTTACACGAAAGCGCCGCAACCATGGCCAAGTCCAAGAACCACACGGCGCACAACCAGAACCGCAAGGCGCACAGGCAGGCACAAGTGCTGCAATGTCCTAGAAGCGCGTCGACTAGCGCAGCGTAGCCTTACATCATTCTCCTACGATTACAGGAACGGCATTAAGAAGCCCCAGAAGCACAAGTTCAACTCGCGCAAGGGGGTGAGCTGCCGCCACTGTTGGGACTTCTGAGCTCCGGGCCTGAATAAATATTGCTGGCCGAGCTCGTATGCATGGCTAGTATATGGCGTTTTATTTTCAATGAGCTTTCGGCACACGCCACTTCAGCGGGGCATGGTAGCGGCGCAATTTTAAGTTCAGGCGTTTGTTTCTCTAACACTCGATTTCCCGGTGTTTGTGCTTGTAGATGGACCCCAAGTTCCTGCGCAACCAGGTGAGAGCTATTTTCAGCTTTGGGGCCCCGGGGCACGAAGCTAAGGGGCGGGGAGCGCCGGGAACTCACCCAACTCGTTACGCAACGCCGTTACCGATATCTGTCTGCTCCCCCGCTTCGTACTCTGCAGCGGTACGCCAAGAAGCACAACAAGAAGGTGGAGTAAGCGGCTATGAGGAGGCCTGTGGGCGCATGTCTTCCGGCTATCGTTAGCTGTGGCTGCGCGGCATCTGTGTAACGCGTCTGGTGGGCTCCCCCACGTCCCCCGCCCCCGCTCCTTCCGCCGGCACGGATCTGCACAACCCGGCGCGCAGCTGCCCTCCTGGAGTGATTGCTCCAGCAAGCTGGATGGCGAGATGGCGGAAGCACGCTGGGCTGGACCCATGGGCCCTGGGTCGTCAGCAGGGGCACAGCAGGCGAGCGGACCGCGCAGCAGCAGCAGCAGCGTCGGGAGCCGATTCCCATCAATCCCCCGGGGCACCGGTCCAATGGGACCCTCCGCTGCTAGCAACGGGCCCAGTCGCATTAGGTGCTGAGCCACAGGACTGCACGCGCATCACCCAGCTGTGCAACGCAGTCATACCAGCCAGTTGAATTGCAGCCTCTCGGTGGGCCGGCCCTGAAATTCAAGCACTGGCATACATCAGAACCGCTCGAATTGGAGCTGATCCTGACCTTCGGACCTGTCATATCAAATTTCTAGCTCTCTTGCAATGAACAGCAAAGCGGATTAAACGCAATTCTGCGACAGAAAGACAAACCGGTACGAAATTGTCATCTCGCAGCACATGCAAATACGGCACCATAGCTGATCTAACCCGCGACTTTTCTTGCGCGCCTCCGTGCACCGTGTCGAGTGTAGTTGTTCGAATAACCAAGTGGCGACGAACGCATGGACGGTGGTGCCAACATGCGCCCACATCATTGGCCCCACCATTGCAGCAAAATGCAGAAAGCTACCTGAAACCAAGACCCCTCTCATGTCTCACACTCGGATATCACAATCGTCAAAAACGCTTTCTGATGCAGATGTGTAAACTGTAATCCAAATTCAAACAAAAACACGTCCTGTGGACAACAGTACGGCACAGCACGCTAGAACAGGCACGGGGGTGGAGCGCCGCGCAACGTCAGACACGGCTCCGTATGCCGCAGACACAGCAGGCTCAAGCCCTGCTGTCGAAAGGCACAACCACCCCCCATGTTGGACCTAAATCTGCAGCCGCAAACGTCTCCACACATGAACTCACGGCCCGCCCGATCGCAGGGCGAGGAGGGGGGCTGCGGGACACAGTCCTCTCAGACCCATCGCGTCAAGTACCTTCATCGCTCGCTCGCTCGCTGAGCCTTCTTATCACATGCGCGCCTGCGTCACGCGCTGTGCCTTCCGCGCTTGGACAGCGCCTTCGCACCTCCCCGCACGACGTCTGCGGAGCAGCCCCCCGCTCCCTCAGCTGCTGCTGGGCTCGCTGCTGTAGGGCAGGATGGTGATGGTGCCCTGCTCGCTCTTGAGCGTCACCGCCTCCTCCTCCGCCTTGAGCGCCGGGACCACGGTGCTGAGGGCCTGCGGGGAAGGGAGGCGACGACGCGGGGCACACATCGGGTGGGTGGGTGGGGGGAGGGGGGCGGTTCGCTTACTCCTTGATTTTGGTTGGTTTCTGGTTCGTTGGTGCAAACAGGCCCGGGTGAGCGCGAACGATGGGGGCCGGGGCCGTGGCGGAAAGGTTTCTGGCCCGGGCATCGGCCGCAGCACAGCACAGCGGCGAGGCTGCGAAAGGCGCTCCAGGCAAGGAAGCGAGAGCCACAGGAAAACGCCCGTCCGTTTGCCTGCCAGGGGAGGCAGGCCCCCGCACGTCCAGGATCGCCCTGCTGCTGCCCGCCCGACCGCTATCCACACCACGACACCAGCCCTCCGACCCTCCACCACAGCCACCGGCCGCCCCGCCCGAGCTGCCCAACACATACGCACATTCTTCTGAAGTGCCGACATAACCACCCAGCCGGTCACGTCACGCGCCGTCACGTCAAGTCGCCGGCGGGTGTGACGGATGCCCCCCCGCCCCCGACACTCTCCGCCGCCCGAAACCCTCCGCCGCCGAGTTGACCGCAGCAGCGCACGCACCTTGGTTGCGCAGTGAGCCAGCAGCCCCAGCGGACCGAACACGGAGCACAGCAGGACGCTGTGGGCTGTGGGGATGCCGTGGCGCAGGCCTGGGGGGCGGGGCACGAGCGGGGAGTAACAAAGGGGGATGATACCGCGGGGGGGTGGGGGGTGGGGGGTGGAGGCTGGGAATGGGAAGGGCGATGGCGCAGCGAATGCGTCCGACGGGTCAGGTGAGGCACCAGGCGCTCGGGGCGCGTGGAGGGGTCCCACAGCGCAATGGACCCCTCCGTGCGGTGCTACATGGTGCCTTGACTCCACACAAAGGAGGGACCGACCAGCCAGTGCAGAAGCTCAACACATCCCTGATGCCATGGCCCGTGGGCTATGGGCTATGGGATGGGTTCGCGGAACGGCGGCGGCGAGGGGAGCGGCTGCTGCCGCTGCCGCCGCCCATGCCATGGGCCGCCCGTACGATGCGACGGATCGACACTTACCGTACCTCGCCGAGCACTGTTGGCCCACCCGCAATAACCTGGGGCCACGCGCCGTCGCGCGCCCTCACACGCTAGCCAACGAAACCCACGGAAAAAGCAGCGGCGGGGGGGGGGGGGGGGCAGCACCACGGCGCCGGCTTCCGGCAACTCCCCATACCGCACAACTTGCGCAGTGACGATCCCCCCCGCAGCTGCTCCCCCTTCCTGCTGCCAGCTGTCCCCCTCCCTGTCCCCCTCTGCCTGGCCCCCTCTCCCTGGGCCCCCTCTCCACGCTGCACGCTCCCGCTCCTCAGCTTCCCCCCCCCCCCCGCCCCTTGTCTGCGGTCTCACCCTCCAGTAGGCACCACCTGCCCGCGAACAAGTTGATGACCAGCACGTGCACGACCCAGGAGGCCGTCACCCCCAGCCGCCCGAACAGCGCCGAGATGCCCTCCAGCCGGGGGAAGAACTGAGGATTGAAGCCGCCTGGAAACACGTGGGCGGGTGGGTGGGGTGGGTGGGGTGGGGGGTGGTTGGGTTGCGGGGGTAGGCGGGTGGGCGAGGTGGGGGTCAGCAGGATGGTAGTAAAGACGAAGGACGGTGGGGTGTGGTATTCTTCGAGCGAAGCAGGGGCACAGACGGCGTGGGAAGCGCGGTTACGATGTTTGTACACTCCGGGCCCCAGGGAAGGGAAGGGCGGGGAAGGGGCGGGGAAGGGGCAGGGCAGGGCGGGGCAGGGTAGGGCAGGGCAGGGCAGGGCAGGGCAGGGCAGGGCAGGGCAGGGCAAGGCAGGGAACGAGACTAGAGGCGGCGAAGGGTAAGGCAGGTCGTGCTGATGGCTCGCGCACAGTGCGGGGGTGGAAATGCACTTTTGCGCTGAGAGACAAGGGGACTGCGAGAGCAAGGTGGCCCAGAAGCGCGAAGGCTGAGCGGCGAAGGGCAGTGGCAAGCAGGGCGTGGCGGGCGGGGAAGGGCGGGCAGCGAGTGCAGCAGGACGGCGGGAGCCCGTTGAGCGTGGCATCACGCAAGTCTCATGCCTCCCATTCGTCGCCTTGTGAAAATAGGCCTCGGGTCCCCCGATGCGCCCACGAATTGCAGAACGCGCGACGGCCCCGCGCGGGTCGTTCGTCCGTGCAAGCAGGCGGCGCAGAGCCTCTGTCCGAGGACCCAGCTTACAGCGACAGCGGCCTTGCGGGCTGACCGCGTTCGCTAACCCATTTGCTCTGTCCCAGACCCGATCCCGGTCCTAAGTTGCTGGCACCTTGAGATGTGGTGATTCTTTTGCATGTCCCGAGGCATCCACCCCACACGCATGGCTTTGCTGCTGCGCCCCGCTAACGAGCTGGCGATTGTGGCCCTTGTCGACAGCGTTTGCTGCTCCGCAAGGCACCGTGCAGGCCTCGAGAAGCAGAACCCCCGACGCCCCCCATGTCCCCAACCCTCGGGTCAACTTCCATTTCTTCTTGCAATCCTCGCAACAGCTTTCCCCTCCCCGCCCCCCCCCCCCCGACCAAACCTGACAAACCCTCCTTCAGGCTGCCCGGCATCATGATTTGCAGCGTGTCCGGCGACCACGAAAACACTAACAAGGCCAAGTACGCCAGCGACAGTGGGATGAATGGCCACACCGACGAGAAGAACCCTGCCGACTTCCGCGGAAAGAGCGCCATCTGCGTAACGAGGCCCGCCGGGTCGGTACGCGCGCTTCCTCGCTGTGCTACAAGCCATGGAAGATCAGCAGCGCAAGCGTTTTACCGCAATGAAGCATAGCGCGGTGTAGGCTGTCGATGCCACAACGGTATAGATGACCGCTTCAGGCAAGGTTGCCGCGACCGGCGCGGCTGTCGCTGCTGCTGCAGATGCTGCGGCCGCTTTGCAGCATGGTGCGACAGCCTCCACTGCGGCTTCCGTCGAGTTGCACTTTAGGCTCCGGCCATGAACGGGGCCTGTGGAACTCCTCTGGATGCATGGCCCTTTCAACGGTTGCAATACTTGCCCACTCGAGCGCGGTACTCTTGCAATCAAAGGCCGTGATTTGGGCCATGTCTGTTGTAAAGTGGATCCGAGCTTTCGTTGCGGAAGGGTGTTCATTTTGACGTATGAGCTGTTTGACAAAACGTGGCCAAGGCACGCTGTGGCGTTATGATAAAGCTGTAGGCGCTGCAAGGTAACTACCACATACTTGGAATCACCTGGCGCTGCAAATTGACTGTCAGATTCTTTGGATGGCCCTTGCAACCACCTTGTAACCACCTCTGTTTGGCTGCAATCCTGCAAAAGTAATCTGCATGACCAGTGGATCACGTCCAATGCAGTGAACATCTGAGATCTTACCATGTAATTATCATGCTTAGTGGGGGGGTAACGGGCGCGCGCCTTGCTGAAGTGACAGTGGGCGGCCAATCAATTGCGGTAAGCCGTGACAAGCACACCCTTACTCGATGCATTCCTACGCCAAAGAGCAAAGTACGTCGACGCAGGGTCGACAGCGCCGGGTTTCGGTTTTGCTGGGCGCCCGTGGCTGTCATAACCTGCAAACCCGTCGTACAATCTACTGGAGGGGGCGGGTTAGCTGGTCACGGGATATTATACGTCAGCACCTGTCAGCACGGATGATCCTGCATGCCGCTGAGGGCTTGTCAAAACAGCAGAACAACAAGCGAGCCCGTACGTCCTCGTGAAGCCTGCGGTTGGTTTCGTTGGGGATGAATCTCGCTGCGGCTGCCGTGGTTTCCGCCGCGCGGCGTGCGTCCCTGTTTCCGCAAAGCTCGCACGTCTGTGGCGACATCCAATGAGGCAAGCACCAGGCACGGTGCATGTGTCCATCCCGATGCTGCGCGCTGCCGTGATGAACAGAGTCCTACACAGTCGTAGCTACGAAGGTGTAACAGCCGGCTGGCGCTCCGCGCCCAGATGCGGCGACTCACGTGCGCACACGGCGCAGCCGCATCGTCGTGCGATTGTTCGGGGAGCGGTGTCATCGCCTTTCGCTCGAATTGTTTTTGTGTTTGCCTTGAGGCGTGCGCCACGCCGCGCTCGACGGTAGGCAGGCGGCCTGGGCACGAGGCCCGAACTGCTGCTGTCATGTGCAGCGAACGGCACGCAGCACACGCCCGCGACAGTGTGTGGGTGTGCGGACGGACTGCGGAGGCTTCCGTGTGGGGCGCGCCGCAGCAGCTGGGCCCCAGTAGTCCGGGCTGATGAATTAATTACAGAGGAGCTGGATAACAGCTACATAGTGCGATCGCACGACTCTGTGGGTCTCATGTTCAATAGAACATTTAGACCGGGCTAAGACTGTCTCAGAGCTGGCCCCGGGACCCGGCCCCCTAGGAGCGACAGCGCTCTTGCTCCACCGCGTAGCTCCGATGGCGATGCAGTATGGGCGATACTGGTATTGGTGCTGATGCTGGTGCTTTGAGCAATGATGACAGCCAGCCGGGGTAGATCATGCCTGCCGGCGCCTCGCTACAGCTCATGCTTTATCGTGGCTGGCCTGGGCCGGCACATCTGGGAGACCGTAGCACGCAGGGTCCTACAGCGGTATAGAACCTTTTTGAATGGGTCAACATGAATCAGACGAAGCGCTTACAGCAGGAAGTGCGCGCGCCTATTGTACAGCTTAGATCGGAGGAGCTGTACGGCAACAAGGCCAGACTGACCCTGGGTCTCGCGCGCGGGGCTAACTGCCAACTCCTAACCGCCTTGACCGCTTTGCCTCGGCAGTTGGAAACCAGCGCTGTCGCACCGCCACTGGTTGATTGCTGTGGTTGTACCAGTGGGGGGCTCCAGACCCTCCGAAGGGTACAGCCAGCGGGCTGTCCAGTTGGACGTTGAGTGCAGCGGAGTTTAGCGATCAGGGTGTGCCCGCTGATGTACGACAGTCCTGCCTTACGGGTAGGGTAGGCTGGGCCTCTCGTTGTGGTCCAGGGAGGCGGCTGACTCCGCTACCGCTACCGCTACGCTATCAGAGGCGTCTTGAATGAATCGTACTACCGTACATGATGGGGACCGAGAGGATCGCCGGCGCGCACCCTGTCGCCTTGCGAGTGCAGGCAATGGGTGGAGTCAACCAGGGATGGGGTCGCCGTTAGGGTCGGGCTCCCACGCACGCGTTGCCCCTTGCCCGTGCGAGCCCCGCCTGTTTCCGGGGGGCGCCCATGGGTTTGTATTGGCTTGGTGAGATGGTGACCCACGTCTGCTTCACATCTCGTGATTTTGCTGCACCGCTCTTGCCGCATTGCACTTCACGTAAAACCCTTGCTGCCGTCCTTTGACCCTCCTTCCAAACCTGGGAGTCTGGTGGCAGTCTGCGGCGGGTACAGTACTACCGGACAGTTGCGCACAGGGGCCATCAATGTTTGCGCCTCTTGTCTCCCCTCTCTGGTTTGTCTACGCATGCGACAAGTAAGGTAAATGCAGCGAGACTCGACGAGGAGATGGTTGCGTGGCGAAAACGCGGCTCGTAAACATTGGCGGGGACGACGCGCCCCGAACCGCCGATGTTACAAAGCTGTCCGCTGATGCGACGAGGGGCCAGATCTCCACAAGGCGGTTCCGCAGCAGTAAGGGGGCACGTCTCCCGCCGGGTTGCGGGTGGGAGGCCCTGGTGGAGGCCCTCGTTTCGTTTCTGGCCGGGGCTCCTCCCGTGGGTTTGTCCTCGCGTACGTATCGCCCCGTGTCATATCCGCAATACCCTGCTCGGGAAGCGGCGGATGTCAGGTGTCAGATGATCCGGAAACGATGCCCGGAGGATGGCCGGATGGGTGAGAGAAGGAGCGAACCGCGGCGAAGAAACGGAGGAAGGCTGGGGGTGTCCTAATCTGGTCGCGTGCGTTACTGGGCGTGGCGCTGCAGTCCGTCTGGTGGCAGGTGCCTCGCATGTGCACACCAGTGAACGGGTTTGCCGGGGGGTATCCACGTATAGGCCGTGAACGGGGGGGGGGGAAGGCATTTCTGAGGGGCAGGGTGCAGCCGTTTGCGGTTATGTCGCTTGGGGCCCTACCGAGATGTAAATGTGGTGGGACGAGCGGGGCCCCGATCGCCTCGCCCGTCTCCGAGGAGAGTCATGCTGGCTGAGCCTTCTTGATCTGTAATTAATTAATTAATCTTCTTGCTGACCGCGGTTCCAAGATAGCAGCAGCAACAGCAGCTGCGGCAACAGCAGCGTAGCCTCGCTCACAACTTACCAGAACCAGTTCCGGCAATGCCGCAAACATACCGCAAATGTGCCTTGGGGACCCAGCAACACCGCCCTTGCGTCAACGACCGGATAGCCCTGGACAGAACGGAAGGCCCTGCCGCAACAGCCAGAGGAGTATGCACCGCTACACGACGGATGTACAATGCTTTTATAGGTTTTTTGATTGAGCATGTTTGAACGTGCAACTAGCGCATCGATTGCGAACAGGCCAAAGTGCAACAGGCAGAGTAGAATCGACAGTTCACGGCACTTCCTGAGCCAGCACCATCGGGTATGCCGAGCGGTAGCGAGCTGGTCGAGGCAGGTCGACGAGGGAGGAAAGCGGGCTGGTGAGTGGCTGGTGGGCGAATGGAGGGATGGTGCTACCCGTGCGCGCGACGTGGCATGGTGCTACCTGGCTCACGCAACAGTTGAGGCAGATATACGCTTGCGAAGCTCCAATCGAGCGCGCTGTGACCGCTGCAAATAAATAAAATATAAGCCAAGTGTTGAATTCACGCCGGGCGGGTGTGCAAAACTTAGAGGCTTGCAACGGGCACCCCGTCGCGCAACATCAAAGACCGGTGCGAAATTTTCAAAAACAGGCATGTGACATTTATTTAAGGAGTTTGGAAAAACAATTAAAGGAATATGGTATGGTAGTAGCAGCAACACAAGCCAGCTAACGAATCCTACCTTCTGAGCTGCACGAGCTGCCGAGCATCCGTCGCGAAACGGACGGTGCCGTCCGCCCGCCATTCGTATTAAGCGTTCCCACAGTCGAGCCCCAGAACGTTTTAGTATATAACGACTAGCTGCGCTGTATTGTGCATCCGTCTAATATCGGCAGCAATGGCCACCAGGATATCTAGATTTGCGCTCATAGCCGCGGTGGCGCTGGCGGTTGGATGGTAGGTATAAAACAAACACATTAGGCATGACCACAGCATTTATATGTTTATTCATTAGCAAACATACAATACCGTGACTCTTCGAAAGGCGCGGTAGTGACGTCGTTTGTCGGACTGTCAGCATTGCACAGCATTGCCTGTCAGCCCGCTCGTGCAGTCCTACCACCTTGGACCCTTCCACCGCTATAACTATTTTACATATTAACTCGTCTGCTAATACCCTGAACGTTGTAGGGCCGCCTGTGCACGTGCACAGTACGACGACGAGTACGACACCATGAGTGTGCAGACGGGCACCATTCCGGACTTCCCCTACCGCAAGTGCAACACGAGCCGGGGCGCATACGCGCTGGCTCCCGGGGCCCGGTCGCTTGGCGGCGGCAGGTACTGCTTCACGATCAAGGTCGCTGACACGGGATGCACCGGCGCCTGCTGCAACACTGACATGTACAAAATCGAGGTGGGTGCTACTTGCGTGGCCGCCCCCAAGGTTGCCCTCCCAGCACCCACACATTAAGTTGCGGTGTGTGCTGCTCTTGAGATGTGGGCTGTGGACTGACGCCGAGGGGCGCGACTGTGGGGCCTGTGCGGGCGTCTGGGTCTTTCGGGTACTGACTGCAGGGGCAGCACTGCCCTTGCTGCCCCTGCTGAAACGACCTCCCATGCTGTGCCTGCCAGCTGCCACCTGGCAATCCTTTCCGAACTCCTTGCACCGCGTCGCACACACGCAAGCCTCCAATGCCCAGAATCACCCACGCGTCCACTGACCCGCTCTTCCCCACCCGCCTTGTCCGCTGGCCTCTCCCCCCTTCCAACCCCCTCCACAGTTCAATGTCGCCAACAGCTGTGTCGTACAGCCCGTTGCGGTAGTCAGCGCCACCCTCAACGGCGCGACCACCAAGGTCAGCCCGGCCTTCTACCGCCCCACGTACGGCAACCCAGGCTCTGCCGTACTTCGGTTGACACGCCTGGATCTCAACCTGAACACGGCCCGGGATGCGGAACTGTGCGTCACGCTGCGGACCAACCGGGCCGGCCAGGGATGCAACACACTGGAGAAGCTGTGTGTGCCGCCGGCGGGCTACCCGGCTGGTACCTGCGCGGCGGCCATGTACGACACTTCGTGCGACTGCTGCCCGATCTCGCTGACGGGTGTGTTGTTCCCGCCGCCGCCATCGCCATCGCCGCCGCCGCCGTCGCCTCCCCCGCCTCCCCCTCCTCCTCCACCTCCCTCGCCGCCGCCCCCTCCTCCCCCGCCTCCTCCCCCGCCTCCGCCGTCGCCGCCGCCGTCGCCTCCGCCGCCGCCGCCGCTGGTTCCCGCCTTCCAGCCCCGCTGCCAGGTCTGCATCACCGCCAGGCTGCAGCCGCCCGCCATCGACGCACGGCCGTACCGGTACGACAACGTCACTTGCTCGTACATCCAGAGCAACATCTCCGCCTCCATCAACGCCCTCATCGTCAACGCCAGCATCCCCATGGTGTCGTACTTCAAACCCGACCCCGCCAAGTGCACCGGCCTGAGCGTGTCCGTTTGCGGCAACTTCAGCTCCACTCTGGATGCGCAGCGCCTGACTGCGGCGGCCGAGGGCCTGCTGCCCTTCTGGATAGAGATGGCCTCCGGGCGCGGCAGCGTGTGCCGTCCAGAGCTGGAGGGCTACAATGTGGTCGTCAGCACCGACCAGAGCGCCTGCATGCCGCTGGAGTCGTCGGCGGGGTGCTTCCTGCCCTTCACGCCCTTCCCCAACTGCACGTGAGCCGGGGCGGGGGGGGGGGCGGGGGAAGAGGGGCCAATTGCTGGGGTTCGGATTTGGATTGCGGGCGGGAAGCGGCGGCGGCGGTGCGGGGGCGTGTCCTTCTCGGGTTCACGGCCTCCAGGTGGATTGCGTTCCCGGCGGTGGAGTTGGGTCCCGGCGTTGGGTCCCGTTCCGAGTCCCATGGAGTTGGGTCCCGTTCCGAGTCCCGGCGGTGGAGTTGGGTCCCGGCAGACAGGCAGGCTTCCTGTTTCCGGTCTTCCGCTTGTTTGGTGACCCGTCCCGCACCCCATCCCAGCTGTTTAGAGTCTTCACGATCTTTTGTGTCTGAAGTCTGCTGCTGCCGCCGCCTCTGCCTGCCTCCGGCCCTCGCGCTCTCCGCTCTCCGCTCTCCTCAGCTGCAACACCACCCAGGGCATCCTCCCCTTCACCGTCTCCCCGCGCTACTACCAGCTGCCGACCAACCAGAACGCCACCAGCAACCACTACTGCTTCAGTGTATCCACACTGCCCCAGGACCAAGTGGTGCCGGTGAGTGATGTCTGCGTGTGTTGTGGTGATGTATGTGTATGTGTATGGGGGGAGAGGGGAAGACAGGAGCGGCGCAGCAAGGGACCCAGGATTAGGCAAAGCTTGGTGCCCTGGAGTAAGCACCACTTGAAAACACGTGCCCCTCCTTCCGCCTCTCCTCCTCGCCACAGAGCACGTGCAGCACGGCCGGTGACCGGCTGACCAAGATCGAGTGGTTTGCCAGTGAGTGCCGAGAGGGCTGCCGGCTGCTGGGGTGGTATGGTGGTGGTGCATTGGGGGCGAGGCGCCGCGCGCTGAGGTATCCGTGAGCATGTTTGATTCATTGCAGCTTGTGCACAACAGTTTGGTCAAGCGGGGACGTGCGTTTGCGCCGACTGGGCTCGCTTTCAAACGTTTCATTCGTCCGCGTCCGCTTGCAACCCAGCCATGTGCGTAACACAGCCTGACGACTTCGTTTTCCAACGTCAAACAAAGCGTGGCACACTTTCAATCATCCTTTCTCCACCCCCTTCCCGACCTGCCCCTCCCTTTCCTCCACAGACCAGAACATCAGCTCCTGGGTCCGCGGCTTCACGCTGTACCCCGCTGTGGGCAACGCAACCAAGCTGTCAACTAACTGGGGGGCGGCGGGCACGTACACGCTCAAGGGTGAGGGGTGCGCACCGGAGGACATGGATTTAAGGCTGGGGAGAAGCAGGGACAGGCAGGGAGCGGCAAGGAAAAAAGCTGACGGAGTGACAGGCTTCGGAATTTGAACGGGTTGACGCGGGGTGGTTGGCGGGGCCTCGGGCCAGGGGCCGGCCGGAAGCCATGTCGCATGCGACTGACAGCAGCGAAGCCATGTGGGGTTTCCTCCCGACACCCTCCGGCGCTGGGGTGGATGCCACTCAAACTCCGCACGTGCACTTGCCCCGTTTGCCCGACTGACACTCGAGGGTCTCGACATGCCCCACTTTCCCCTCGCGCAGCCACCCCGATCAACTGGACGCGCGCCCAAGCCGACGGTGGCCGGGTGTGTGTGGAGGTCAAGAAGGGCAAGACCATGGAGGACATCTGCCTGGGGCTCAGCGGACAGTGGTGAGACACGGGAGATGACGGGGGCGGCGGCGGGAGCGGGAGCGGGAAAGGGGGCGAGAAGCGCAAAGTGGGAGGGGAAGCAGAGCCTGGGCGGGGCAAGCAAGGCGGGGGAGAGTCAATGACGTTGTCCAGGGTGAGCTCTACAAAGGCTGGGAGCGAGGCTGGGACGTAAGCTTGATGACCAACTGAAATACGTTAGGCGTGCAGTTGGATAAGATGGTTGGGTAGGTCTTGCCCGGGGCGAGTAGGGATGCGCATCGGCAATGGATGGGTGCCTGCCACACGTGTGCTAAGCTACTGCTAACCCTGCCACGCCCCCCTCGTCGCCCCTTTCGCCCCCCAGCTACGCGAGCACCTTCAACGCCAATAAGGACTGCTGCCCCATCTTCCGCACGGCACTGGGGCCGCAGCCTTGACGCACCGTAAGAGCTCGTGTGTATCCCAACACGCGCGACGGCGGACGGAGCCCCACTCAAATGCCGTTTGTTCGTGCTTGGGCGCTAGCAGCCTTTCCGCCCCTGGAGGGCGTCCGCCGCGTATAATGTGATTTTAAAGACCATTGACCAAATAATCAGGAAAGGCGAGCGTCTCTGACCTGAAGTCACCTGTTGATTGCGGGTTTCCCCAACCACGCGGGTTGGTACCGGTGGGATTCCAAGTCCGGCTGGGATGAGGCCACAATCTCAATTGACAAGGGTATTAGCTTATCCCCTCATTTACGGTATAGCTGTCAGACACCCCTCTGCACTTGATTTCGTGGGCTGCTAGATGCCTGCAGTGGCGACATTGTGTATGCAGGTGGGAGCGCCCTCAGGCCCCTACCCTGGGGTGTGCCGGGTAGTCGATTCGTTCAGCGCAGGCATGATTGTTTGTTTTTGGGCGAGCGTTTCTCCACATTATTGCCATGCATGCAATATAACATCAAGGAAAATTCATTTTCTGCGGCCGGGAGGAATTTCCTGCAGGGGCCCAGCAGAAGGGCTCGAGTGGTGGTGTGGTGGTGTGGTGGTGTGGTGGTGTGGTGGTGTGGTGGTGTGGTGGTGTGGTGGTGTGGTGGTGTGGTGATGTGGTGGTGTGGTGGTGTGGTGGTGTGGTGGTGTGGTGGTGTGGTGGTGTGGTGGTGTGGTGGTGTGGTGGTGTGGTGGTGTGGTGGTGTGGTGGTGTGGTGGTGTGGTGGTGTGGTGGTGTGGTGGTGTGGTGGTGTGGTGGTGTGGTGGTGTGGTGGTGTGGTGGTGTGGTGGTGTGGTGGTGTGGTGGTGTGGTGGTGTGGTGGTGTGGTGGTGTGGTGGTGTGGTGGTGTGGTGGTGTGGTGGTGGTGGTGCTTTCCCTGATGACGACACCACGATAACAATAGTGCCGAGCTGGTCAATAGGAGCTTACGGACTCGTGAGAGCCAGTTAATTAGAATGCCGCTATGTTGCGGTCCAGAGCGTTCGTTTGGTAGGGCCTAACGCACCCGGTCGTGCTGCCGTACATACCCGGAAGCCAGCCCGTACGGCTATGCTGCAAATGACTAGACGCTGACGAAACTAGGGAGATTTCAGGGGCCTTATGGTGCGCACCCCTCATGGTGGTGGGATATCACTCCAGGGAGGTGGGAGAGCCGGGCTGGCAGCTGGCTGGATGTTGGTACGTGCGTGTGCCACTTGGAGGCGCCTGAATATGTTGGCGGACGGTCATCCTGACTGTTGTTACGCTTGGTTCCAAACAATTAAAAAGCTATTTTAACAGCACGGAAGAGCATTGGAAAGTCCCCGATCCGCCCGGAACGGCCTTGTGTACATACGGCATGAGTACGAACTATGGGACGAGCGCTGTGGGACATGCGGTGTGGGCCACTCTTCTGTCCATCCAAAGACATCGGGACGCCACAGCCGTAACGCCGGGACCGCTGCGGCGTGTGTAAGGGCCCCATCCCCCGATCGCTACGGCAAACAGTCCCGTAGCAACGTACCGTGGTGCCGTATGTAGATAGGCTCCTGGCGGTTGGACTCGTAGGGCTTCTGCCGCTGGACAATGCCACCCGCCCTTGAAGCCTCAAAAATGCCCACGCGCGCTGACCCCGCCCCCATAACGTGACAGCGCAAGCAAGAAGGCCACCCAAAGAAGCTCGCCTGCAATTTTACCGCCGCGTGTACGTACATACGCAGGCGAAGCTCGTGTACAACACGATGGACTATGTAGGCAGTTTCGACACATGAAGGACACACGATGGACTATGTAGGCAGTTTCGACACACGATGGACTATGTAGGCAGTTTCGGCAGTTTCGACACACCGTGTGCTTACGGTGGGACACGGCCCCGTGTCGCATACCTCCTGGTGTATTCACCTACTGGTGTAGGATAGGTTGTCCCACGCCGATACCGTACCATCAACAACGGCTTTCGCGGATCCGCCGGACAGAAAAGGAAAGATGGGCGCTCAGCGTTGAGGGGTGTACTGAAGCCATATCGGTGTCACAGTGGACATGCCGCGGAAACGACGGGTTGGGTGAGTCATGGTGGAGGCGCGTGAGCGAGGCTCGCCGGGACAGCTGGACATGCAGACCCCGAGATGGCGGCACCTGACGAGATACCGTAGATGCCGCACCACGTCCGGAAGATGGAGGCGGTAAGGCAGTGGCTGAAAGCAGGCAGAATGAAGCGAAAATCGATGCTTCGATAGTGTGGGTTCGAAATGGTGTTACAACATACTAAGAGGATTGCGAACGTTATTCGCGGTGTTCGAAGCAGGCACCTGGGGAAGGAGACCAGACAGCGGCAGTACATACGGTACGACGAAAGGCCAAAGGGTTCGCAAACCGTCCCAACCACCAACCACCACCTGATCAGCGCGAAAGTCGCCCGAATTGCCCAAAACACGCGCTGTGTCAGTAACGCGGGTTGTCGTGACGACGGCAACCCACTTCGTCCCGGATCCACTGCTGCCGCCGCCGGGCAAACGTTAGTCATGCAGAAGCCACAGATCATCGCCATTGCGCGGATGGAGCTTTCCTGTGGCCGCCGCCACCGAAGTTGTTGGACTGATGAGTCGGAGGCTAAGCCCCAGAGATAGAGCCTCGTCACGCAGCAGGCACGCGACTTCGGCAAAGCAAAGAGCCAGGTGGTAAGCTTGAAGGTGAAGGAGCACCAGAGCGTGCGGCCGCAGGCTGGGTGGGAACGTGTGGGATCCGACTGGCGCCAAAATGGCTCTGGCGAACGGGCGGGCGGGCTCTTGCTTCCCGCCTCACACGCCCCCCTCTCCAAGTCCAGACAGCACCGCAAAACCACTCACTGAAATCGCCCACCAATATTACACCAATAAGACAGCGAGCAAATGTTTAGGCTTTGGCGCCCTCCGGTAGGTCCAGCGTGTCCAGGCCTTACTTGACCGGAGTGCACCTCCAGTGTGGGAGAAGTCTCAGTCACCGCCCATCAGTCCGTCCGTCAGTTGGTCAGTTCCTGTCAGTTAGCCAGCACATCTCTGTATGTACGGTATGTCAGTTTGTTGTGCTTCGTTGTTACAGTGGGCTCCAGACTCGGGAAGAGTAGAGCCTGGTAGCGCCAAGCAGCCAACGGGCCGGCTGGCCGCGCACTGCACACGACTGCACTGGCGGCAAGCAGGGCAGCAAGGACCGTAAGTCCGTATCGTGTCAGCGCGGTGGCGTGTAAACTGGGTTGTCTCTTGGCATTCATCTGGGTTTTGCTGTGACCTTAACTACATCAATACAGCAGCCGTCAATTCGTCTGAAGGAGTCGGTGTCTCACGAGTCACGCAATGTTCCGAGATGAGGGCGTCCCCAGGCGCCAATTGGGCCCGTGATAAGTGGATGCAGCTTCCACCTAAGACTTCAAGGTACAAGCCCTTCCATGCGATGGCGAGCGTAATCGGGACGAGTTATTGTCCTTGGGCCCCCGGCTCGTATGGGTAGTTGTTCAGGTATTTCAGGTGTGGGGTTGCGGGCGCCCCAACCATTCACCACAGAAGTACCGTACACAAACAAGTTCGTGCGGTGTATGCGGTGTTCGTGCGGTGTATGCACGTCAGTCGCATGGATTATCACGGTGGTGATTGCACATGGCATATGGGGTCTCCGTCATATGATACCGTGCAATTTCGCGCCTTGGCGTGCGACTTGTCCGGGGTCGGGCCGTGCGTGACGGCATTCTCGCTCTATCCCCTTTACTCGTGTAGTCTTCCACCGTGCGACTGTAAATATGCATACCGAACGTTTTTCACATTCATTACTATGGGGTCTGCGATTGGCATCATGTCGATCCGGCGGGAGAATGACATGAGTAATGGATTTGCCGTATTCGTTTTGACGCGACATGCATGCAGATAAAGATGAAATGACCCAGTAAATATGCAAACATTCGCCAGATTAGATAGGAGGCTGTCTTGGGGAAGCGGCAGGTCGCCGCTTGGTGATCACAAATTTACGTGAGCAGTCGGACTGGAACTTTATTAGGCGCCCTCACAGGTTCTGTTGGTCGTCGCAAAAGAAATCCGAGACTCCTCAGTCTCCTCAGTCAAGAGTGGAACATGGCTTCCCTGTCCTGCAAAGCTGCGGTCGCGCTCGTCGTCGCGACGATCATCTTCTGCAATGTCCCGGTAAGTCGTCAAAGCAGCGCCCAAAGCCTCTCGGTCTGCTTTATCAGCATCCAATACAGAACTTCCATTTTTCCAGTTTCGTTCTTCACTTTCTGTTTCTCACCCGCGTTTGCTCGCAGCCCGGTGCGGAAGCGCTCGGCGGTCGGAAACTGCTGGGCAACCCCGACTTGCCTTCGCAACGAGGAGGTGGGCTCGGACCGCATTTGCACTTTTGCTCCATATGTCATGGAACACGCTGCTGTCAGTCACGCCGGCAGAGGGGATGTCCGCGCCACCGACGGCCGCATTTGGTAATCCTTTGCGTTTGGCCTTCCATGTGCAGATATCCCGGCGTGGCTGAGCCCGAGCGGCTCCTCTCAGCAGTCCCAGGCTCAAGCTCAAGCTCAAGCTCAATCCCAGGCTCAAGCCCAATCCCAGAGCGGCGACGCCTCTTCGACCGAGATTGTCTTCTCAGGCGGCCAATTCGGCGCGGGTTGGCATGACTCCAGTTACAACGCCCGTCCCTTCACGTCGTCCGCGCCTGCAGGTACGGAATGAGCGGGTTGAGGATGCTGCTTTGGTGGTCCGCGCGGAGACGTGCACGGTTTTAGATCTTCCGGAACACGTCCGCATTGTGGAGAGCGGGATAGCGCAACGGCCACGTCGTTTGCGCCACGCGCGCACGCCGGCTAAACGTGCCCATGACGTTGCGCCCCTAACTACCGTAGACCCATATCCGAAAGCACGCGCACGGTTGTCCACATGCTTATGCAAGCTGCCCATTTTCCTACGTGTCCACCTGTCCAGGCAAGGATAGTGGTACCGCTTGGTGCAACTACCTCCCGAAGGACGCCGCGACCAGCTTCTGGGGACCGCAGGGCGCGTTCTCCGGCCAAAGGTGAGCGAGTGCTCCGGCGCGGGGCAGATCGCGATCTGGGTCACGCTGGGGCCGCGTGCCCGGGGCCGCGTGCCCAGATCACATGTCATTCTTCGTACGAACCCACGCACAGACATGAAAAAGTCGTTTCGGAAGGCACGCGCGCGGCCTTTATCGGCGCTTCTTTGTTGCGTCAATTCCCACCAGAACCTGCCTTTGCGTGAGCATGTGCACCTCCCAGAGATCACGCACGCGGAACTTCTCGCAGATCCCAGAATCGGCAAGCAAGCGACACAGGCTGTGCGGTAGCTTGCCCCAGGGCCATTCGTCGGCTTGTGTCCGAGCTTCTTTCCGTTCGTGTCTCTTAAAACCCAAATGCCGTACACCATGTCGTGCAGGGCGCTGGAGTTCTGGGCGTACGCTGGCGACCAGGGCGTTGCGGACATGGACCTCCTGCTGTACGGCGCCTCCGCGAACGCGTGCCGCCGGCTGGCTCTATCGGAGCTGTCGGTGGTGGAGAGCTCGGGCGGCTGGGTCAAGTATTGGGTCGACCTGTACCGCTTCAGTTGGGAACAGCAGGGCGGCGGCGGCGGCGGCTCCCCGTCCTTCTCCGGATGCGGCTCCAGTGGCACCAGCGCCGGCGAGTTGGTCAAGGTGGATCTGCTCAACCTGCGCCACCCCGAGTACGAGGCACTGCTCTGCATTGATAACGTGCGACTGGTGGCCTGAGAGGGAGGGGGAGAGGGGAGGGGCTCTCTGATTCACTCCGCGGCGCGTTACGCACGGCGCCGAATCGGCGTTCGTACATACATATGGGTCTTCGTTTGTGCTGGACCTGCGGGTTCAGTTTTCGGCGGGCTTCAGTTTTCAAATAATCGTCCATAGGCAGATTGGAGCCCCAGTGTGTAACCGATGGAAGTTGCGTGGGTCGTTGGGTCCTAGCATTCATGCTTCCTTTGGGCAGCGTGTCTTTTTTGGGCAAGGATGGAGGAAATGCGCCGTTGCAGTGACACTGGCGGCTTCAGGCCTACAACATGAATACGTGTTGACGGCTGTTCTGCTGCCGCTAAGCGGTGGGTGGGGGCAGCCGGCGTAACCCGCTTCGACGCCCATCTACGTGGGCCATTGCTTTTCTTAATAGATTGACAATAAGTGTGGTTGTTCGTGTGAGGTCAATTTTGCAGGATGGGATATCGGGGCCGGCGGGCTTCTATGAAGTCCGAGAATCCACCCGCCGAACAGCAGGGAGTTCGTACATACACTTTTCACTCGAGGCCGTTGAAGCCCTCGTCGCTTTGCCACCTTGTTAGTTTAGTCGTTTCGGCTGGGAGGACACTGCGTGCATGTTGGGATGGCAGGGCTTCTACGAGGTTCTACGCATGCCAAGACACTGCCTTCGGAAATTGGAGGGTTGTGCAAATTGACATCCGTGCTTTCTTATCACCCGACGAAATCCAGAGCTCGTGCCTGCGTGTAACACCGTACGTGCGCTGCAAGCCCGTCGTCCGCCGCAAGGCCGCAAGGGGCCGGGGAATAGATTGGAACAGCGTCTCCTAATAGCAGCACGGTCAGCGAGGAAACATAACAAGATGGTTGGAAACAATTTTGAGATGTACTCGAAAGATCTCCCAAGGCCCAATTGTCTGACGTCGCCGTATAAGCTTGTGTCGTACGACTTGAGTGAACAAAATAAGTCGGTGTACTTGAGATCGCCGATGACCGGGAAAGGATCCCGAAAGGATCCCGATGACCGGGAAAGGATGAGAACGCGCGGCTATAAACAGTGGGTTATTGTGGGCTCCAAACTTCGGCGGGAAGACTGAAGACTGAAGCCAACGGGGCATCTGGCCGTGCACTGCACCGGACACAACGAGGGCGCCCATCCAGACCTTACAGCACGAGTCACCAAGATAGGGACGAGCGAGCTCCGAGGAAGGGGGCGGGGGGGGAAGGCTCGGGGGGCGCGCACACACACACACACACACATACACACGGACAAGGGCAAATCCTACAGGGCGGGGCCCCCAAGGCGCTTCGCGCTGGGGCCCCGCCCAAAATATCTAATCTTAACATCCTGCCTAATATATATAATTGCTAAATCGTGGCCTTCAGGGTACAGCCGGGTTTGGGGGCTGTGTTGACCTTGGACGAACAGACAGCTGTGATGATCCCACACCGGGGATGAGGGTCTGAAGCGCACTATAACACCCTAAACAACTTTGTTATGCTATGTGGTCATACGTGCTCCACATCGGAGGTCGGCCATGCCGAGCCTTTCTGCGACGTAGTCGCTCAGCTATGACGTTCCACGCACTCTGCCAGGCTCAACGCCCTCCACGCACGCCCACAGGCCGCTGGTTGTGTCTGCCCCCAACTCACAGCATGGACAGCCAATCAACACCTGAACACCCCCACGCCTACAAATGCTTTGTGGATGGGTAGCATAACATGACACGAACATGACGTGATCATGCTTTGCGGCATGATGTTACAAGACTTCTGTGCTCACTGTGAGCACTGACCGTGACCGTGACCGTGACCGTGACCGTGACCGTGACCGTGACCGTGACCGTGACCGTGACCGTGACCGTGACCGTGACCGTGACCGTGACCGTGACCGTGACCGTGACCGTGACCGTGACCGTGACCAGCCAAGCCAGGAAATTCATGCATCATTGGAACTCATCAACCATCAACAGAGTTGTAAAAGACTTCGAGTGTTAAAATGTCCAGATAACAAAAAGGATTAGCCAGGGCGCATGGCACCGTACGAGTACGGTATTGCCACACCAGCACACCCAATCGTTTCGAATCGTTCTTTGTCTTCTTTGTTTTCTTTACCTCTTTCGCGCGACTGAGGCGGTTCATGAGCCTCCGGGTTCGTTTGAGCCGTACGAGCTCATTGAAGCTTGTAACATCCATCCATCCATCAAAGAATGTGCACGCGCCGCTGCCACAATGCTTCTTGTCACGCCTTTCCTACTTTGCGGGTCTGAAGTGTTGGTTGAACTATTGCATGTAACATTATCAACACCGTGGTGGACAAACAGCTGCCGACATATCGCGCTGGCCTGGTGTTTCAGGACGCACTCACAGCTGCCAGCCGACTGTCTCGTAAATCAGCCCTAACAATCGTGCTGGCGCGCACCGCGGCCATCGCTAAAGGGCACTTGTCTGGCGCTTCGCACTGAATTTTCTCTGGTGTCTGGACATGGATTCTCATGCAAATGACATGAAGCTAAATCGAGAAGCAGTCCTGGATCCGTTCGCATTCAGCATATGGTCTGCCCTGGTGGGCAGCGGTCAAAACAGTTCTGTACTTAGCTGTGCGCTGCCTTGGCAGGCGGCGTGGTTTGTGATACCAATGCGATGGCATTCCGTTACTACAGCTGTTGAAGGTGTGGATAGTGGGCAGCTTGGTGAACGTACAAGGTTCAGCGCCAGCAGGAGCCCTTGCGCTCCTCGACGGCGGACAGCTATCGTCCATCTGTGTTCTATCAGGACCCAACGGTGACAGTGTTTGACCGGAGGATGGTGCTGGCTGTCGTGCTTGGAACTTGATGGCCATCCGGTCCTATGTTCAACGGATTGGGCGAAAACCTCGACGTCGTTGAGTCCGAGCAGCTACGGTGATGGTTGCCGCCTCACGGGCATGTCGCTTTCATTGTCATCAATTTCATGGCGCGAAGCAAGGTAGCACTATGGACAGGTCCACGGACAAGGCCAAGCTACAGCATACAGCTTTGTGCGTTACGTTTCAGCCTTGGCAAGCAGACGTCCTATGGGACCTTCGTTCCTGTGTGTTTGGACGTTCGTCGTTTGTACAACTGCTGTCCAGCAGCTTTTGTAAGCACCACCCTGGTAATGGAGAAGCTACCCATACCTGCTGTTTTTATGGAATGGGGGCATGCTCCCTCACAGCGTCATCGGGCCACAGCAAACATCAATGCCCATGGAGCCCATGAAGGGCCTTGCGTATGAGTGAAACAGGTAACGTCAGGAAAAATCGCAGAGTAATTGCCGCACCGGGTGGTGCGCGGTCTGATTTGGTATCTTGGGTTGCGCAATCTGTGCAACGAGCGAGTGAGATACATGAGCTCAGTGGCTGAAGCTATGAGCAGTCCACATGATATGGCCAGTGATAATTACTGTTGCCTTGGAATGGCCTCGCATGAGAGACGCACCAGTTCGTTTCGGAGCCTCCAACCCCTGTGGCTGAGGTCGACAGAAGCGTTGGAGGTCCCTGGGACGGAGTTGTTTGCTGTTCCACGCATCCCTTGTAAGTCATATTGAAAGAGTCATGTCCCAGTCAGAAGCGACCTGACATGTTTTGCGCCTAGGCTTCCCGGGTGCGTAGGTGACTCCTATTGTGTGGGGAGGAGGTCGGATGAGCACTCAACACACGACAGGTGGACAAGCAGAAACCTGCAGAAACCATCTGCGTTTCGGTCGGGCATTGTTCAGCTGTAGCGGCTTGGTGTATTTTTCGTTGTCCACCAGTAGACTGCGCTTGAGACCGAACAAATGTGAGCGTCATAACACGTGTGTTAGATACAGGTTCGGGGAGTGCGTAAACCCCAGACCCGAGCAACTCGAACCGGGAGCCAAGAGTTAAAAGCACAACAGGGACAACACGCATTGGCAAGAGAATAGATGACGACCAATGCCCCAAAGGCAAAACAGCTCGAGCATCTTTGCCAGACAGCCTGAGTGCCATTTCACAGCCTCCAGCAAACCGTTCTGATGGGGGAAGCCTTTCTCTACGCGTTTGTCAGTCGGGCAGTACAAATCGCGTGCTTCTGGACCTCTGTCTGCTCAGTGTCGCAGCATAGATGACGCGTTTGCGACCGCGCCGCACAGTTGGTAATCAGCACTGCGAAACACGTACCCCTGCACTGTTTCGGCTGAGCCCAAGGCACGTATGCGACGTCAGCCATTTATGCCGGTTTTTCTCGTACACGGAGCCGGTATGGAGTATGATATTTGGAGTGAGCTGCCGCACTCAACGGCCAGGCCGAAAAACGTGTTGATTGGTTGCTGATCTGCTGATCAACCCTCTCTCGTCCTATCCATCAGACGGGAAGCAACCAGATGTGCAAATGTCGAAGCGCAAGCACTGGCTGGGTGCGCCTGTCTCTTGCAAGGGCGGAGGCTACAAGGTGGCCATCGCATGCAATGCCTTCATCCCACGCTCGGTGCATCATGAGATGATGCAGTTTCGATTTTGCTGCTGGGCACTGGAGGCAAACAGGGCCCACAGAGGCAGGCGCCACGTCCCTAGAGGGTCTTGGCCACAGATTCACGAAAGGAATCGCCCGTTCCCCAACAGCGTATGCCATGCGATTTGCGAAAAATCCGGGTGCATGCCCGAGTCGTTGACATGAACAAAGGTAGCGGACGATCGACATCAATCATCGACGCGAGCGCAAAATCTGGTGTGCTATCAACGTTGTTACCAAGCCGACGTCCTTGAGTAGTCCACAAGCCACTACCTTGAGTAGTGCACCTTCTCAAAGGCCACGATTTCCGGCTAATTGCAAATGCATAAATGGTCAGCGACCTTGTACCCACAAATCTGCGTATAACCGCAATCTCCGGAACTTAGCCCCTGGAGCCCGTAATGTTGGTGTCAATGCATCAGTGCACCAGTTAGTTAAATCGTTAGTCAAATCTTCTTGTCCTCATTCGTTACATTTAATTCACGCTAAAAGAAGCCCCAGCGGCGACGCCACCAGAGCCGAGGCCCAACTTGCAACCGCAACCAACAACATTGTGCAACCGACGATGTACCGGCGCAGCATGGCGTCAATCTCAAGCTCGCCATTGCCCCTGAAGAACCACCTACCTTACGGAAAGCATCTTGTACGCGTCTAAGAAGGTCTGATTCACGATCAGCGGCGCCCCGGTCGTCAGTGAGGACAGTACCGCTGACGTGAACTTGCTCCGCAGATATGTCAAGTTACTTAGAGCGTGGACAATCGCCAGAGCGTGATGCATGTTTTCGTAGAAGAGGGGGAAAGGCACGTCCGTTAACACGGTCACGTGCGGTTCGAGGTCATCCGGCAAACTGCACGCACTGCGGTTTCCCTTGCCCATGACGTTGACGTGGAACAGCTGTGACGCCGGGCCTGCGGCTTCAGCGATCCGCCCCATGTATAGCATCGCGTTCCGTCTCTGCACTGTGCAACTCTTCCCGCCAGCGTATTGGCTAAGGTAGCTTGCTTGACAGTACACATGGAGTGGATTATTCGCAGAGCGCGGTCGCGGTCGCGGGAGAAACTATGAAATGTTGTTGTTTCTCCAAACGAAGAGACAGAATTTCAAAATGAGAAGTCGATGTACTTTTTGGAATTGATTATAGGCCGAGAGGCATTGATTTGACCTCGGCCTCGGTCCATGGAGACTGCAAAACTGGTTTGTACTCATACGATGCTGGTTCCCTATAATAAAGATACCATGCGATAAAGAATGTAATATGTTGCTTATATCGCGTTTTCGCTGGCCGAGATATTGCACTTGGTCAGTTACGTCCCAGGCAGGCAGGCAACAAAAATAGTGTTTTTGCCAACCCTACACCCAATGGTAGGATTGCCCTTTGCCCATGCCCATGTCCGTGTGTATGTGTGCAGCGTCGTACGGTACGGCAGGGGTGGGTGGGTGGTCTGGGGGGGTCCGCCAACATTTTCAGCGTGGGGTATGAAACTATATTTCTTACCCCCCCCCCTGGTCCAATGACACTATTCCTTGCATACAATATTGCGTGATGGAGCACCATACACGATTCTCCTTCCGTGTCGTTACAGCTGTAACCCTGTAAGCAGCTGCTCGCACGAAGCCGTATTGCTTTGGTTGGGGGCGGGCCACGAAATTTGACAGATGTACGAACAGCAGGCAGGGGGTGTGTGGTCAAAAACTAAACCGCACTTTGCAAAGCGCAAACCCTACTTGTTCTGCTCGCAGGAAGCTGACAGTGTCTTGTTTCCCATACAGTTACAACCATTGCAATGCGCAAGGCATGCCATCAATAGGCATCTGAATTGGTATGGCCTCACGTACGCGTGCAGCTTCAGTGGGATTTGGCGCCCCAGCCTTCCGAGAATCCCAACATGAGCATGGCCAACAGCTCGTTTCAAGCACACACAAGCACTGATCCCCACTAGGAGGCATTCACAAGCACAGTGCACAGCCCCGAGAGTTCAAATTGCTTGTACGCGTCCAACCCGCGCCCACCTCCCGCGCCGCTGCAGGTCCGGGTTGCGGCGTCTGCTCGTCCCCGTCCCATTACTGTGATATCGTTCTTTCCCTCGCCCCGCCTGCCCCGACTCGGCGTATCGCAGGAGTTTGGGGTTGCCCCTGTCTGTGGCTGCCTGGCTGGCTGGCAGGGCTGGCTGGCTGCGTGACGACCAACCTTCTTCGATTGATACCCTGAAGATCAACATTAGAAACCCTTGATAAACTCTATTACAAACAATAAGCAATAGTGTATGTATCGGTGTAATAGTTGTTTGACTGAGTCCATGATCCGAGGTCGCACTCGCTCCAACGCATCCAGCACTCCTATTCATTCCAACTTACACATTATGACATACTTTTATATATAAATGTTTTCATGGTTTGACGTCCCGGGCGTCGCAGGGAGGGGACCTCGCCCCGCAAAATTTGCCAGAGTCCGAGTAGATGGAATTTCCGATTTAACAGCGCCATTATGGCCGGTGTTATCAAAGAGTGTCTATGAGAAGGAGACTTTGGTCATGGTGGGCACGGCTGGCAGCACGCCATTCTTTCTATGTGGGCGGTGTTCAAGCGGGAATGGACGCATGTTGTTATTGCGATATTTCTCTTTCACAATGTCACTTCTGCGTTTATTTAGTGGCGTGTGAAGTACATTACATAGTGTGCGCTGCAGCTCGTTCTACGTGCGCTTGCATGCGAATGTCGTTGTTTGAAAATTGCGATTACTACGATGTAATCTGCGCTTGGAATCGCTATCCTCGATCAGAATGACGCCATTGGTACGGGTGGAAGCTGGACGACCAACCGCCGAACTCAGGACGGACTTAGGGTCGTCGTGATACCTGTAACAGTGAGCTGGTCAGGATTACAGCACAAAACTACAGCACAAGCCACCCAGTTTTCCGGTGGCAATGTTTGTATGTTTCTACTACCAACTACTAGATTAGTAGCCCCAAGTTAAACGAGGCGGTACTTACAAGGGGAACCAACTGTCACATCGGTTGCTAGTCGTACAGGCTGGACACAGAAAGGTCATCCTATCCCAGCGGCACCCTCGAAAGGGCGCCAGAAGCGTGCCGCCAGGCCCACCAGCACCATGTCTACACCGCCACCAGGCCCACCAGACTCGAGCCAAGCTACGGTATACGCCGAAGATGGGTCGGAAGAAGAGGCGAGGCACGGATCCCACTCAAAGCGCAACATCAAGAGTACCGTATCGAACACTGGTTCACATGCGGCTCCCAGCTTCTGTATAATGTTACGCATGTGAAGGCGCACTCAGGCGCAAGCTCGGTGGCTGGATTGGGGTAGCCATGGCACCACGTACCGCACATCGAGAGAGGGCATAGTTCGCTGCAGGTGTTCCAAAACGCATTGGCAGCAGAACGTAACTTTGCTATCGCCTCCGTTCCTTTGCTACGGTTTCTTCTGTATACGGTATTCCCCCCAAATTCACCCCCTAGCCTACGGAGCTTCATCAACGCCCCCCTCATGCCTGGGCTCGAAATGCTGAGGCAGAGCTGTGGCTCATAAACATTTGCACTTCAACGCCGCTTCCTGCCATGCGCCGCTTGCCCCGCACTCCACCCCTGATTCCGTCACAGTCCTTGGGCGTCTTCCTGCGACCGCGGCACCGGCTCCGCTGCAGTCGCCGCTGTCAACACCCGCAGGGCACGCTTGCACAGCTCCTGCCGACCGCTCCACAGCTCTTGTACCGAGCCCGGCCAGCCGCCCAGCCGCCCTTTTCGAGCACCATCGCTGCCCAAGACAGCTCCCTCAGGCGCCTCGACGCCAGCCCCGCTGTCGACCGCCGACGCGAGCAGCGCCTGCAGGTAGCGCTCCAACAGCACTACCGAACCGCCGGCTGCCGCCAACGCTGGATGCAGCCGCAGCCGCCTCGACACCATCGCCGCCGCCAAGCCACAGTGCTGGCGCTCCGCCATCAGCGCCAAGAGGCAGGGCAGCACGCAGAGCGCGGGCGCGACGTCCTGGGCCGACTGAGGCCAGCCCGCCGCTGCTGCATCCACCCGAGACGCGGGGACCGAGGATACAAGACACGGTACCAAGGGATGGCCACAGGCAGCCAAGCGCACGGCGTCCCCCGATCTGATCAGCAATGCCAGGATCAGCACTGCGGTGTCGGCTGGAAGGCTCCCCAAGCCCTCCGTGGCGCTGGCGCTGGCGCCGGCGCCTAGGGCCTGCAGCTCTTCGTGGGCTTGCACTCGGTGCTTCTGGTACGGAGACGCCAGTGCCAGGCACCAGCCAGTGGCGGCGCCGTCGGCCTCATCTGCAGCCAGCTGAAGGAGGTGCTGCACGTCCTCCGGCGAGAGGGGGAGACGGCGGCCGGCGGATGAGTGGCGCGAGCCCGTTGGCTGCGCCACCGCTTCAGCGACCAACCCGGGCAGTTGGCCGTCGGCTGCGCTGCGCCTTGCTGCCAACACCGGAGGGTCAAGGAGGCTGCATCGTGGATGGGGAGGGAGGGAGGGCGTGAGCGCCGTGAGAGCAGGGGTTAGGTGCAGGCGTGAATGGGGGTGTGAATGGGGGCGTGAATGGGGCCGTAGATGGGGGCGGGATCGCAGGTTGGGGGCATTCGGGGCCAGGCTGTCCAGGCATGACCGGGTGGAGTCGCGAGGCGCCAGGGAGCGGAGTCAAGGAGTCAAGGAGAGAAGCGGGCTCCGGGGAGGGCGGGAGGGCGGGAGGATCAGGCAACCAGAAAGGCTTAGCGGCTGGCCTGCATGCGTACTTTCCCCCATGGTTCACTTGACCTGCACCAACACTGTTGGGAGACTCCGCCCCAACCCCCCACGGGCTCCGGCCTTGCTGTGGATACCCCTTCCCAACCACCACCACCACCACCACCACCACCACCACCACCACCACCACCACCACCACCACATACCCAGCTTCGCCCTCGTTCCACCATCCGCTTCCCGCGGCAGTCCGTCGTTGCGCGCGAAGCTGGGAAATCAGCGCAACCCCGCAACCCCGCTAGCCTGCGCACCCCTCTTCCCGGCGTTCCCTCGTCCCGGGCCGATATCTTTTACCCCTCTTCTCTTACCAAACCAGCTCCACCAGGTGGCGCCCGCGCAGAAGCTCCTCCGCCAGATCCCGCCAGCAAAGGTGCAGCGGCGAAACACCTCCTCCCGCCGCATCCGTCGTCAGCTCGCCGCCCCCTTCCTCTGCCGCGCCATCGCCGCCCCCCACCGCTGCCTCCCTTCCCCAGACGTCCCCATCCCGCCACACATCGGCCAGCAGCTGCGCAAGGAGCTGCAGCTGCGCCAGGCTTGCCGTACCGCCACCGCCCTCTCCACCGCCGCTTACGCGTGCTGCCACCAGGAGCCTGGCGAACAGGCGCTCCGCGGCTGCGCAGGTCGCCAGGTCATCGACTTGCACGGTTGCAGGCGCGGTCGCGGCCGGTGCTGGTGCTGGGGCGCTGCCCTGGGCCTCAGCAAGTAGTGGCAGGTGTGCCAGCAGCGCGCGGGTCCGCGTGAGGAGCAACCTCAGGCGGACCTGCCCCGGGTCATCTGAGGATCCATCGCCGGTGGCCCAATCAGACCACATCTGAGGGCGGCAGATGGGGTTTGGGGAGGGTGCAAAGGGAAGGGTCGAGAGGGGACGTGGAGATACGGTATACCTACATGAGCCACAACGCCAGACGGGTGAGGGTAGGTAGGTTATGGGTCAAGGCGAGGTCGCTCCGGTGCGATCGAAGCACCGGCGGCATCTGTTTTCTTGGCTTCAACTGCGATGGACTCTTGACGTAACGTCTGCGATGCGAGGCAAGGTCCCCGTGTGTGATAGTATGCGAGTTCTGTGTGTGCGTGTGAGAGAGTGTGTTGCAAGGTTGTGGGGCGCGTAGCCCCCCATACCCGAACAACTGCCCATACGAGCCAAAGGGGCCCAAGGGTTGGCAAAACACCTAAAACCGCAACATTAACAGCACGCATTGGACAGGTGACAAACGTCGGCACTTCATTGCAACGCACAACACTCCACCTCCACTCCCCTACACCGCATACACACACAAACACCGCATACACCCTCACCTCCCTCCATACACAGTAAATGGCCTTCGTTCACCTTGGCCATGCTCCATTCCAGCTTTGCCATTCAGGGGCCGCGTCCATCAAGTAAATTACCGGTACATCCAAGCAAACCCGACACAAGGACGAGCACACAACAGGCACGCGGGCCACTACCCTACTGGGCAGTCTATGAACCCACCGCATGCGTGCCCAGAGCCGCCTGCAAGTCCAGCAGCTCCGAAACCGCCGCCGGCCGCAACCGCTCCAGGGATGGCAGCCGCTCATCCGTGAAGCGCTGCAGCTCGCGCCACACCAGGTCGCGCAGCGTTCCCACCACCGCCGCCGCCGTCGCAGCGCCCGTCTCCGCTCCCCCCGGCGCCGCCGCCACTGCCGACTCGGACGCCTGCGGATCAAAGCTCGCATGCTGTGTCGCCATCTGCGGCTGCCTATCCAGACACTTGAGGACTCCCCGCAGGCCAGCCAGGACACCGGAGTGCGGCTCCACACCGCCGCCGCCGCCACCGGCAGCAGCAGCCGCAGCAGCAGCAGCCCCCTCGGCCTCTTCCAGCAACGCAGCCAGCGCTGCCTCCACGGCATGACGGACCGCCGCCTCCATCAGGGACGTCGCAGCCGAAGGCGCCCCGCTGCAGCCGGCGCTGTATGCGTATGCGTTGTCACCTACGTTCGGCGGCGGCTCCGCCGCCGCCACTGCCGCAATGTCCAGCAGAACAGCGGCGGGACAGCCGGCGGCCGCCAGGGTGGACAGGGCGCGGCACACGGCGTCCGCAGCTGCGTCCATGTCACCTCCGGGAGCCGCCGCGGGGTCGTCCGCAGGGGGCAGCAGCAGCAGCAGCTCGAGGTTCTGAAGCTGCGCAGTGAAGGAGCGGAAGGAGGGTTCGCAGCGACGGGTAGCGTTAGCGAGCCGCGTTCGGATCATCCCCGCTGGGGGGTATAAAGAGAATTTCGCAGCGTCCCCCAGCGGGGGGCCCGCTGGGGGACGCTGGGCGAAAACGTGAGGCATGAGGTGCCCGTGCGCGCCGCGGAGGCGCCGTGACAGGTGCAGGAGTGCGACAGCTAGGCAGGGAAAGGCGGTCGGTAAGCAGCGTGGTAGCACCGGCTACCGGTATAGTACTGACTGAAGCGGCGGCGACTAGGGCAACGCGGTCGCCGCGCCGCACGCACACCGGCAGACTGACATGGTACGGCAAGCGTCAAGGCGCCGCCGACCGATCGGCCTGCAAGGACCTGTGCCCTGCCCTGCTGCCAACGTCAGCACAGCCACTTCCAACTGCCGCTGGATTGTTGGGTGCTTGTTGCGGCAAACGCCGTTGACGGGTACCCTACCGTAGATTAAGGCTACATGCCATGTGGGCCAGGCCAGGCCACGACGACGCCGGCGGAACCTGCGGATGCCTCCCTGGAGCAAGCAGGGTCGCAGCTCGCAGGGTGCGAAACGCTCCGCACCCTTCTGCTCGTTCCGCACCCTGCGACCCTTCTTGCGGCCCTGCGACCCTTCTTGCTCCAGGGAGGCAACCGCTGTTCTGCTCTGCTCACCACTCACCTGCTGCTCGTCCAGCCCGTCAGCCGCATGCTGCCGCGCCGCCCGCAGCATAAGAAGCCGGCGGTGCAACGACTGCAGGCGGCAGAGCAGCTCCGGGTCAGCGGCGCCACCGCCACCGCCGCTCCCAGAGCCGGGGCCCAGCGCATCGCAGCCAGCCCCCGCGGCGACCGCGGAGCCGCCATCCGCCGCCGGCAGCAGTCTGGGCATGCAGGCATCAAGTACCTGCGGCGGCAATTGGAGGCGGCAAGGGCAGCAGCAGGGGTGTGCTGTTGCTGCCGCTGCAACAGTGGCAACAGCAGCAGCGTCACCGGCATCGGCGGTGGTGGCAGCTGCGGCCACAGGCGGTTGCGCGTCCTAGGCGAACACAGGATCAGGATCAGGGACTTGCAGACCGATTGTAAGCCAACCCCGCCCCCCGCCCTACCCCAAACGCCTAGGCGTGCCAAAACGGTACTGTCTAACCAAACGACTCCCAACACCCCCCCAAAGACGTACACAGCCCCCCCCAAAGAGCCCACCCCACCGTCAGGCGCACGTCCACTGGACAATAGCAGGGGTACAGCGGCGCGGCAGTGACCCGTGGGTCCAACGGGCAGGGCGACCCAGGCAGCAACAAGAACGCAAGCCAGGCGGCGAGCTGGGCCGGGGCTAGCCGCAAGACATGCTCCTCCACGTGCCCCCAAGCCACCGCCATATCCCGTTGTGACTGGGCCGCCTGCTGCTGCTGCTGCTGGTGCTGGTGCTGGTGCTGGTGCGGGTGCCCTGCGCTGCCGGGGGACTTGGTCGCTACTGCCTTGATGCACAGGCACAGGTACGGCAGGCTGGGTGGGAGCGCGTCCAACGCGTCCTGCAGACCGGGCAGCAGCGGGGCAGGGGCCCCTCCGCCCGCCCCTGCCGCAGCCGCCACGGCAGCTGGAGCCGCGGCGTTCTTCTTGGCCTGCGGCCCCAGCAGCTTGTGCAGCGCGGCAACCAGCTTGGCTGCCTGGGCCAGGTTGCTGGGCTTGACGTAGGAAAAGATCGCGGCGGCGGCAGCAGCTGCGGAGGCGGTGCTGGTCGGTGCAGCGGGCGCCGCCAGCGCCACTCCCAGCGGCGCCAGCAGGGGCGCCAGCAGCGGCGCGTGCAGCTGCGTGAGTGCCAGTCCCTTGAGCGCCGCGGCGGCCTTCTCCAGCAGGTCGCGCAGCTTGCCCAGCAGTGGGGCGGCGGCGGAGGCCAGCGCGGAGGCCCGGGCGTCGTCCTGACGTAATGGGAGGGGAGGGGAGAGGATAGGGGGGGTCAGGGTCAGGGAGTGATATGCTCCTTTATATACGGTAAGAAGGAGTCACTGCGGACGTTGTTGATCAAGATGCTGGGGGGTGCGACAGAGTGGACAGGAGGGGCTTAACGGACAAAGTGGCCACCCCGAAAGCGACAGCTGCCAACTGTGCTCTCCCCCAGACCAGCCACACACACACACCCTCTTGTGGTCAGCTGCAGTCAGCCGAGCGAGGAGGCTCACGCCAAAGCCCGTCGGCTCACGGGTATGCTACGGCCAGCTACGCTCCATTTCTGTTCTGGCCTTGTCCTGCAATGAAACAACACCCTGCGCCGCCCTGCTCCGAGCAAGTAACGTACCGTAATCTCTTATTGCCGCAATACGCGCACACGTCAACACCCAGACGACACGCACACCGACGGACCGGTCAGTAGAGGTTTTTTATGCAAGCTGTAACGGAGGCCACATCGCCTCGCCTCGCCTCGCCTCTCGCCTCACCTTGGCGCAGGCATGCAGGCAGTCGGTGAGCACCGCCAGCCAGAGCGCCAGGTGCGGTCCACTGGCGGGTGGGAGGCCCGGGTAGGTGGTAGTCGCCAGGTGGTGCAGCAGCGCGGAGGGGCGCTGCAGCAGGACCGGCTCGCGGGACTGCACGGCGGCCCGGAGCTGCGGGGGAGAGGGGGAGGGGGTTGGACGGGAATATGCGGGGAGGGGACGGGAATACGGGGAGGGTACGGGAATGCGGGGAGGGGACTGAATGCGGGGAGGGAACTGAATGCGGGGAGGGGCGAAGAAGAGAGTCGGGAGGCGAGAGGAGGGGAGGGGAGGGCAGTCATCGTTTTGGCCATGTAGCCCGGGTGGCGATGACGCGGGAGCGGAGGGATTTAGGGTTTTCTCGGGGGCGTTGTTGGCGAGGGCCCAGGCCCAGGGCTACGTGCGGCGCGTGCGTCGGGTGTGTGAAGGGGGATTGTTTACGGGTGCCACGCGAGTACTAGTACTGTGTGAAGGGGGACAGGAAGGGAACGGACGGCGGTAAGAAGGCATCTCGTGCATTTTGACGACGCGACCCATTATATATAAATTATAACACGGATTGCTGGGGACACCGCGCCATCAGGCACCAAATGATGATGACGCTCATTGCCGAATGTGGAAGCGGTCCAAGGAAGGACGCACTGGGGCCGCACTGGGGCCGCACTGGGGGCGAGGCACGCCGTACGCCGTGTGCTAGGCAAGCCGCAAGCCGCCAGCCAGCTCGTTGACTTGCCTCGGGCGTCACGGTGGCCCCGGCGGTGACGAGCGCGGATGTGAAGTGCAGCTCCACGTCCCACGGGTCGACGCCGTACACGCCTGCCAGCCGCCTCGCCTGCTCCAAGAGATCCCCACTGCGGGGGCAGGTGCCGGGGGCCTCCGCCTCCGCGGCCCCTGCCAGGGCGGCCTGCTGCAGGATGGCCTGACGAAGGGGGACAGGGACAGGCGGGAGCGAGAGGATACACGCACATCGAGGAGGGAGGAGGGAGACGAAGATCAGGCATATGTATACCGGTACTACCGGTACGTCTGCATCTGATGGATGCAAATGGAAAAGGGCACAATGGGGGGTCAGGGAGTGATATGCTCCATTATATAAAAAATGAGTCACTGCGGACATTGGGGGAGGGGGCGGGGGCTGTGAGCAAGGAGATAGGGGACGGCTAGACTCGGTGTCGAAATGTTGCGGCAAAACAGGGAAGGCGATGCACGAATGCGTGCGCGGTGCTGCACTCCTGGGTACGGCATACGGCGCGGCAGCTGTGGCTTAGTAAGCATCGGTAGCCCGGCAGCGCAGGATGGACGGATCGGTAGCCCGGACGAGACCGCGAGCGAGCCGCCGCGGTTATTAAACATGGTGGGAGAGAGCGACCGGACTGAACAGCCAAGCATGAAATGGTCTCTACGGGTTAAACTGCGTGACCACGTGCTGCGACTCATCTTCGACGACGCCGCTCAACATAACCGGGAAGTGCGTGCGGCGCTCTTGCGTGGGCCGCTTAACTTCCAACTCCCAACAACCCAACGAAAAGCGCATCAGCGCCTAGAGCGCCCACCATGGACCGCACGTATGCTCTCGCTGCACCTGGACCATATGAAGATATGATCAGCCATGGCACTCTCGAATACCCTACTCCATTGTAATATTTGTAAAGCGCCATGCACAGCTTCGGCCTTGGACACCTCGCTTTACCCTTATTGGACCCGAATGGGACAGACATGTGTCGTACCTGACGGCGATACCCTTCACCCCCGCGTGCAAACTGCTCCGCATCCACCTCCGGCACGTGCTGCCGAACGGCGCGGCTGTCGCGCGCCGCCTGCAGCCGCGCCTCCGCCGCGAGGGCGGCGGCGACCGCCGCCGCCGTGGCCGCCGACGCGTGGGGCGCCGAACTCAGCTCACGCACCTGGGGTGAGGTGTCAGGGAGTGATACCGGTATGCGCCTTTATGAGAAACCGCGTTGAATCACGCTCACACAAACGGATGCGGCGGTGTGCGGGGCAACGGAAGAAAACGGATGGGCTGGTGGGCCGAGTAGGTAGCACGGCAGCTGCGGGACGGATTCCTCTCTTCTGTCGTACCCCAACACCACGCTCCGCGCCACCCACGCAGGTCTCTGGTGCAGCTCCGCATCCGCCGTGCGCCCCGCTGTCCCCCATCCCCCGCAAACTTGGCTCGACGCCCAGCCGACTCTCCACTACACACCGTAACACTACTACAACCCCCGATTCCCCGCCCGCCAGCGCTCCTCCCCGTGTCCACCCACCGCGTTGCGTTCCCTCGCCCCGGGCCGCTTCAATTACCTACCACCCACCTGCCGGAGCAGCTCGCCGAGCGGCTGCTCCATCAGCCTCAGCCGCTCCGCCCCGCCGCCCGAACCCGGCAGCAGCGCCCGCAGGCAGTGGTAGTAGCACTCCACCGTCACCACGCGCTGCAGCTGCGCGTACGGCAGTCCACGGCCTTCGTGGCCGTCGGCGGCGGCGTCGCTCCCGCCGCGCAGCCCCTCGAGAAGCAGCCGGGTGGCGTCAACACCGCCGACGCCGTCGTCTGCGGCTCCGCTGCTGCTGCCGGGCGCCAGTACGGCAAGTGCCAGGTGTGTGTCCCCTGGGGAGGGCAGGACCGCTGTGGGCGGGGCTCCAGGGGAGGCGGCTGCCGCCCGCTGACCGCCCGACAGCAGCGCCACACGCAGGAGGTATTCGGGGGGCTCCGGCAGGGGCTCGGAACCATCTGCAGTACAGAGTACGAGTACGTAGAATACGGCGTCGAAAGGCCCCACTGATGCAACCCATCGCTTTCCATCATCCGCCCAGCCCTGCCCAGCTGTCTTGCCCACTAGCCCAACTGGGCCAACTGGACCAACTGAGCCAACTGGGCCAGCACACCACCCTGGTGCGCAGATGCGCTTCGGCCCGCCTTCGCCCTTCGAAAGTCACAGCTGATGTGCCTCTGCTTACCGACCACAGGGAGTGCCTGCGTCAGGCGCGTGGGCCTCGCCGCCTTGCGTCAGGTGTCAGGCGCGGGACCCAACTCCCCCAAGACTTCCCGCCCGGGGATACGCGTCGAATGTAAGACCCGGATGCAAAGCTGGCATGGCCTATTTAGGCCAAAACGCCTGATCCAGTCTCTGCACGGCGACCCTCTTTAGCGGGCCCCGGTAAGCACACAGACGGCCGCACAAAAACCCTCCCTCTTCCCAACTCCCCCCTTCCAACATTTTTATTATCAACCCCCTTCCCCTCTCCCCCCCATACACACACACCCACACACCTGCCCCCGCCTCCCCCGAGCAGCGCCTCTCCGCCGACCTCAGCTCCTCCAGCAGCCGCGTCATGCGCTCGGGTGGGCAGTGCATCAGGGCGTACGACAGCAACCGCTGCCGTACAACGTCGTCCTGCAGCTGCCTCGCGGAACCCACATCCGCACACAGCGACCTGAAGCGGCGGACGGGAAAGGTAAGTTGGGAGAGGAAAGATAGGCGGCTTTTTTCGCTTGGCCTTCGTCAGTGCACGACAAAGTACCGTAACGAAGAAAAAGGCTCGCACCAGAGTCATCCGATCTCTCTTTTGTCTTTTCGGGCTTTTTTCCAAATTTCCCGTACCCAATTTCAGTACTGCCGGGCCTGTGCCTCTTCCATTCTGTACTCCACCACCACGGCTTCCCCTGCGGGCTTGCCCCTGTGTTTCCTACTACGGCACCGTAGGGCGGGAGTGCGACCTGATCCACCCGGTACAACCAGACCAGCCAGGCACCCACCATGCCGGCACGTATCCGGCCGCCATCAGCCCCAGCGCCAGGTGCTGCGCGGCGTCCAGGTCGCCAGCCCGCAGCGCCGCCCGACCGGCCAAGTCCTTCAGCTGCGGGTGAGAGCAACCGAGGAGGAGAGGCTTCCTTACCGCGGAAAGCTGACTGGCTTTGGGCCAGGACCAACACCTGTGTCGAGACCTCTCACCATGGCACCATGGCGCCCGGAGACTGACCCTCCGAGCTCGCTGTAGCTTCCAGACACTTGCCCCGACATGTGCCCCGGAGCGCGCACGCCGCTCGCATGTGTGTCACAGCGCCGCCATACATTACGCACCGCAATGCCGTACACTCGCTGCCGCAATGCCGTACACTCGCTGCCGTAATGCCGTACCCGCTTCTCATCCTCCGGCGAGTCCAGACCCAGCAGCTCCGCCAGCTCCAGGAGCCGCCCGACCTGTTTGTACGGCGGCTGTACGACGATGCCGCCGCCGCCGCTGGCGGCCGCCGCCGCTACCGACGGCGCCGCCGCCGCCGCTGCGGACACCGTCGCAGCCACCGCACCCGCAACCATGCCCGCCACCGGCGCCATGCGCCCAGCCACCGCCTCCGCCATGTTGGTTCCCGCCACTCGCCCAGCCACCGCCAGCAGCCCACCGGCAAATGCCACCGCCGCGCGGCCACCGGCCGCCGCCGCCTGACCCGCCGCGCGCATCGCCGCGCGGCGTCGGCTGGACTTGGCCCCCAGCGCCGACGACGCCGTAAATCTCAACGAGCTGCCGACTCCGCCGGCGCCAACGTCCGCCACGGGTCCTGCCGCCGCCAGGCCGCCGCCGCCGCCGCCCTCCGCCGGGCCCTCCAGTATGAGCCGTATCACTTGGAAGCGGTCCTGCATCTGCATGACCTGCGCGGGGATGAGGTCCAGGCCCAGGTCCGGAAGCAGCTGCAGCGCCGAAACCAGGCGCCACAGCGCAACCGCGGGAGGTGCGTCGGGCGAGGCGAGCGCCAGGCAGGCGGCGGACTTGTGCGCGGTGGCGTCCCACGGGTCGTTCGCCCCGGCGAGGATCTCGGCGGCGACCGAAACGATGAGCGACTCGACGGCTTCCGGGGCCAGCGCCACTTGGGTGGGACCTAAGGGGCAGTCGATCGATCACCCATGCATAATGGGTTAGTTGGTTGGTTGGTTGGTAGGTTGGTTGGTTGCACAACTGCTGCGACATGTCATTCCAGTCCACGCAGCTCAGCTCAGCTCCCACAGTCCTGCCCCGAGCCGCCCCAAGACGCGTCACAGTGACAGTGGCGGGGCGGGGAGCAGCTGCAGTCCACTACCAGGGAGCGGGAACTGCGGGGAATGCTGCCTGTAGAGATGCGCGCATCGAGCTGGCACCGAGCTCGGTTCCTTCGCCGCGGTCCGCTGCCTTCACCCACCCACCTGGCGCTCCGCCGTGCAGGTAGGCGTTGGCCAGCTCATTGCGGCCGCAGTGCAGCATGCATCGGGCCAGCTCCGAAAGCAGCTCCTCGGGGGGCAGGAAGGGAAAGGCGGCGGAGCGCACCTCCGCAAGGTCGCGCCATAGGTCGGCCCAGGACGAGTCGGGCATGGAGGGGCTCGACCTGGGCGGGAGCGGGGAGAGGGGCAACCCGCAAGCCGGTCGAGAAGCGGGTGCGGTGAGAAGCGGCACGCGGGCGCGGTGAGAAGCGGCATGGCCCAGGGATGCGATGGGGTTGAGGTGGTATTGCATGTTGCTGACTTGCTGTGTGACGGTTGCGGCAAGAAACGGGCAGCGAGTGTCCCGTGTTGGTGGGGGATGCTTGCACGGGGTGCAGTGCGGGCAGTGGGCGGCGACGCCTGGGGTCATGCCGAAACGTATTGTGCTGGACCAACGCACCTCCTCACCGCTCCCCACATGTGAGCAAGGAAATGGGCACTGAAAAACAGCATGCGCTCAAGCGCGTTGCGACGCTGGAAGGGCGCTACGGAAGGGCTTTTCTTCACTGCCTCACTTGCGCAACAATGACCACACGGCAGCTCCCCCGCCCTGACTCAGCACAGAGTCGCCTTCTCTCATCGCCCGCACGCCAGGCTCGGGCCCTCAGGTGTGCCTCGCCCCGCCGCTGAAGGCGCCTTCATAGGTGGCGATCGCCTGGCGCCTGTCCCTACCAGGTGCACCACCAGACCAGACCCGCTAGTGCAATCCGCACTCCGGGCCTACCACCACCCACGTCTAAAGCCCCAGAGGCCCAAACCCCGTGCTCGCTCACCTCTGCACCCTCCCCAGCACCTGCCGCACGCATCTCGCCGCCTCCTCCCGCCCGCAGCTGCTGATGTGGCGCACCGTCAGCGACAGCCCCCGGGCCGCCAGGAGCGACCCCGCGCGGACAAAGCCGCGCAGCTCCCGTAGTGCCTCAGGCCGCCTGCCCGGCAGCCCCTCGGCTGCCTCCGGTGCTGTTGCTGCTACTGGCCCCTCCGCCGCTGGCTCCTCCGCGTCCTCCCGGTTCACCGCCGCCTCCGTGGCCTCCAACGCGCGCTCCAGGGACGGCCACTCGTCAGTGTGGGGGCAGCCCACCACGGCAGTGGTGACGGCCTGCAGCACAGGTGTGGGGGGGGGGGCCGGTAATGTGGCGTTGCAGAGGTTAGTAAGTTAGTAAGTTAGCAGTTAAAGGCTGAATGACCCACGAGGCCAACAATTGCAGGGAAAGATACACGCAATGCTCCTGGCCCCGTGCCTTCTATGTTCTGGGAAAGGGTAGGTGAGGAGCAAGCTGTATGCCCGCTGTAGCCACCCGAGACCCGACGTCCTCGCCCCATGCTCTCACGACACGCCAGTCCACGTTCCTACGCATCCGCATGCCCAAGACGTCTTCCCGCCAGCGCTGGGCACGCGCTTTGGCGACCAGTGACACAACGCTTTGCCCGGTTTCACAAACACTGCGAGGTCCAAAATCAAGGTGCGCTACTCGCAGTGCGGTCCAACGGAGCGCGCAGACCTCCGTCCTGTTGCAGTCCAGCCTCTAGGCACTCGCCTGCACCAGCTCCTCGGTGCTCCCAAACAGCATCCGTCCCCGCGCCTCCGCCTCCACCAGCGCTGCCGCCCAGCTAGGCCTCGCCGCCATTTCCTCCTCCAGCAGCGCAACCACCAGGGGCCCGACTGAGGAGGCGTCCCAGCCTGGGCCGCGCAGGAACGGCACCACTCTGCGGCAGCAGCGGCGGCGCAGCGACAGCGACGACAAGAGGTGGATGCCCAAGACGCAGTACTCCCGAGACAACACGGACTACAGGAGGCAGCTTCCCGCACGCACAAAACGCACAAAATGGGGCCGGGGCTACAGCGCGTGTTACCTGTGGTGCCCAGGGCAAGGTAAGAAGGCACGAGCCGATAGCCTCTGGAAAAACTCGCGCAATGTTTCGAAAGTGGGCGATGTGTGCTCAGAAAGTAGTTACCGTTTAGATATTTAGATACGGTAGTTGTTGGGAAGAATATTTGGCCCAAGCCGCGCGTAACCAGGTGCCCACCTCCACAAGTCCTAACCCGACCCGAGTCCGAAACGCCATCCTCACTTCCCCTGCTGGAGATATCAGGTAATCCTCAGGTAATATCCCAGGTAACGGCGTTGCGTTCCCTCGCCCCGGGCCGTTCTAATCACTCCCCTGCTCCCACCTGTCCCTCAGGTCCTCCGCCAGCCTCTCCTCGCCACAGCCCGCCAGCAGCAGCCGCAGCTGCTGAGCCCTGGGCATAGCCGCAAAGGCCCCAAGCCGCAGCCGCCAGAGCGGCCCCTGTGCCGCGCCGCCGCCGGCCGCGACGGACCCGCGGTGCTGGCCCGCAGCCCTCATGACGCCTACAGGCAGGGTCAACAAAGAGCCGCAAGAGAGGAGCCCGGAGGGCGGGGTCAGGAGGTGCACTGCACCAGCGTCTGGTGCGTGCAACCGTGCGGGCAACCGCGGCGCTCACGTGCAAAAGGTGGGCCGGAGCCATTGGCATTGCTGCAGCTACGGCTTCCGACGCCATTGGCATTGCTGCAGCTACGGCTTCCGACCCCAGGGCTGGCTGTTCGCATGACGATCTCGGCAGCCCCCCACCTCGACATTGGGAGCACCTGGTGCCCCACGTCTGGCACCGGCCAGGAGTGCGCCAATACACGCACCCGCTGGACCCCGACCCCGACCCCGCCGTAACCAGGGCCCGTAGTGCGTCCACGTCAGTACCGCGGCTACGCGACGGATGGCCGCCCTACAAAGCGTCCCCAGCGCATCTCTCTTCCGAACCCCATTGCACCGCATGCCCCTTCTGGGTTCTGGGTCCGTTCGCTAACGCCGTCTCCGTCTCCGCTGCGGTATTTTCTTTTTGCCCCTTCTGACGCGACACCACACGACGCGACACAGCCCTGCCCGCCAGCTTACCCGCCAGCGCCCGTGCAGCCCCCAGCAGCTGCGCCACCCGCGGGCCCCGCGCTCCCCGCTCCCAGCCCAGCTGCAGAAGCGTCAGGGCGCCCTGCCGCAGACATGAGGACAGCCGGGGCAGTGGGGCGGTGGGGGCAGCAGGGTTGGACAGCCTTGTGGCAGCCGACGTGCAGGAGGATGCGGCGGTGAAACAGCGACGGCAGCAGAAGAAGCGGCATCAAGGCCGTGTCAATTCCGCCCGGGGCATCATTTGCTGTGTTGGTGCCGCGCCCGCAGGCACGCAGGCGTTCGCACGCATACACATGCATCGCATGTCATGTCACGTCATGTCATGCCCACAGCGCACCTGCAGCTGCCCCGTCTCCTCGTCCAGCTGCAGCGCCCGCTCCGCATACCACGCCGACAGCGCACCCGCGGAGAGGCAGGGGCGCGGCGCCAGCAGCCGCACCAGCGCATCCGTGGCCTCTGGATCCAGATGAAGATCCTCCGCCTCCGATCCGGATCCGGCTCCGGAACCGGCTGCAATCGCCCTCTGGATCTCCGCCACCACCTCGGGCTGCTCAACCCAGTCGAACTTGCGGACGGGCGGCGGCCGGGGCGGCGCGGAGGACTCGTCCCCGTCGGCCTGCCGGAGAGGCGCAGGGAAACAGAGGTGCGCAGGTCGCACAGGTAACAGCAGCCGCCAACCCCTAAGCCAGGTTAAGGAGCACCCCGCGCGCCTGCCTTCATAAATGGTCGCCTCACGCGCTGCATCGTGGCCGCCCTCCCAGACCCCGCCCTGGCTCGCGTGCACGTGCATTTTGGCCGACACAACGACCGGTTCAGTCAGCTGCCACGCTGTACGATACGGCACCTTCAAAATTACCAATGCTCTCGGAAAACGCCTCTCAACGTCTCAAGCGTCCCAACAAGGCTCTAAATGACCAGCACCTTTTCCCGTCCCCTCTTCCTCAATGATCCAGCCGCGCCGCACCCCGTCCGTTCGCTAACGCCGTCTCCTTCTCCGCTGCGAAATTCTCTTTATAAGCCCCGTCTAGCAGCGCCGCACATCCAGCCGCGCCGGACCCCACGCTCCCGCTCCCCACTCACCGCCCGCGGCAGCAGTGCGCTGTATAGGCGCGGGTTGATGGTCTCCGGCAGCCGCGACAGCACTCCCAACAGCACGGGGCCGGACAGGGAGGCCGGGTAGTGCTGCGCCAGGACCGCCAGCGGGCCCACCGCTCCGGTGGTGGCCCAGGAGCCGGCGGCGGCGGGCAGCGGCAGGTCGCGGAAGGCGGCGTAGGCGGTGGGGTTGAAGGTCCTAGCGGGCAGGGGGCCGAGGGCGAGCCGCCGGTGTGAAGCGTGCGGGAAAGGGGCAGTTCTCATGCAGACGAACCCGAGCGGGGAGCCGTGGGAGCCAGCAGAGCCGGCCTGTCCGTCGGCATTGTCATAATCCGCTGCGCCGGTGCACAAACAACAAGGTCGCAGCTCAACCTCTCGTAGACACCCGAGATGCGCTCTGTTCCAGCAAGGGCCCCAACCGTGTACGTGCGATCCGCATGGGTGAGTCTCGCATGGTCACACAGCAGGTACGAAGCTGTGGGTAATACATGGTGCATCGCTGTCCGAAGGCTCACTGCCAGCACCCTCAACGCCGCCTTAATCCCACCAATGACATTTCCTGGGGTTTCATGGGGTTCATTCGACAAAGTACCGTAACTTGTTGCCCTGGCCCAGGGGCAAGCACACGAGACAACGCCGGCAACAAAACAATCATGGCCACCCATCCTCTCGTCCACCCACCTGCCCTGCGCCGCGTATAGCACCTCAAGCCGGTCGCTGTGGCGCCACAGCGTCAGCCGGGTGCACCACCACCAGGCAGCGTCCCGCGGGTCGGCGCTGCCCGCAACACCCGCAGCAGCGGCAGGGCCGGAAGCGTTCGAGCTCTGTGCGTGCATGGAATCACAAGATGCGGCAGGGCCGGAAGCGTTCGAGCTCTGTGCCGTGCATGGAATTACAAGATGCGGCAGGGCCGGAAGCGTTCGAGCTCTGTGCCGTGCATGGAATCACAAGATGCGGCAGGGCCGGAAGCGTTCGAGCTCTGTGCCGTGCATGGAATCACAAGATGCGGCAGGGCCGGAAGCGTTCGAGCTCTGTGCCGTGCATGGAATTACAAGATGCGGCAGGGCCGGAAGCGTTCGAGCTCTGTGCCGTGCATGGAATCACAAGATGCGGCAGGGCCGGAAGCGTTCGAGCTCTGTGCCGTGCATGGAATCACAAGATGCGGCAGGGCCGGAAGCGTTCGAGCTCTGTGCCGTGCATGGAATTACAAGATGCGGCAGGGCCGGAAGCGTTCGAGCTCTGTGCCGTGCATGGAATCACAAGATGCGGCAGGGCCGGAAGCGTTCGAGCTCTGTGCCGTGCATGGAATCACAAAGTCAAGATGCAGGAGGTTTGTGGCCGCAGTAAGCAGCGACGAACGGGGAGCGAATTATGGGAACGGGTGGCCACGTACGGCAAGGCAGAGCACTGGCCACTGTGCCTTGTAAGTGATTATGAGCCACCACATATTGCCAGGCGCCAGGCGCCACGCATCGAAACCTTGAAACGCCATTCAGGGACACGCTGTCGGGACGAGGTGTGGCCCGTGCATAAGAGGTTCCTCAAGTCCGGTATCTCGCGTACTCGCATATCGGTGGGCAAACTGTTTACGCACCGCCACGCCCATTTCCCCGCCCCCTCCCGCCTCCCAATACATCACCCTCGAATCCCTACCGCGTCGTCCGCGCCGTCGGCCGCTGTCGGCGGCTTGGCCTGTCTGGCCGTCTCCCTGAGCCCATAGTTGATCAGCTTGCGCTGCCCCTCGTAGTCGGCGGCCACCCGGCGGCAGCACTCCTCAACAACCCAGCGCCTGCAGATGCGCCGCGGCCGCCGCCGCAGCAGTAACAGCACCGGCAGCAGCCATATGGGTAGGGCTCTAGGGCATAGCAAGAGACCCGCAAGGCAAGCTGCGGGCTGGGTGGAGAATGCATTCTTCCAAGGGAACGGACACTGCGCTTGCACTCGGTGAAACTTACCGTATCATGCACCCGCCCCCTCGCCCGCGTTTGCCCAGTATCAGCAGCACCCGCGCGCGACCTCCAGATCCTCCTCGCGCGCAAAACGGATCTTCCCAGATCGTCGGCCCCCTGCCCAACCCACCCTCCCCCGACCTGCTCGTCCCTCCTCTCCCCCCGCCCCCCCCCGCCCCCGCCCCCGCCCCCGCCCCCACCTGTCCGCCATCTTGGAGAGGTTGTCCGCGATGTTGGCCGCATCCACGGGGCGGGAGGCCCACCTGGCGCCGTACACCCGGTCTGCGTCCAGCCCGGCGGCTGCGCACAGCTCCAGCGCCCTGCCCCACTGCTGGTGCCGCATGTGCACCTGCAGACCAGACCACAGCGGAAGGGTGTGTGTGGTAGTGGTGGTGGTGGGGGGGGTATAAAGAGAATTTCGCAGCGGAGAAGGAGACGGCGTTAGCGAACGGACCCAGAACCCAGCAATACTGGGGGGGGCGGTGTAAGGAGCACATGCACAGCGGGAGCAGGGTGTGTACCAATGCCACGGCTCCGGGCCGTCCGTGCTCGCATCGGAACACGGGGGGAAAGGGAGCCCGTCAGCGGGTCTGTTGGCATGTCCGCGAGGCTCGCGCGCTTGCGATTCGGGCACATGTACAGCTGCCGAGAGAGTTGGCCTTTGCTGTGAACGTGTGAAGACGTCGGGGATTTGAGCAAGGGCAAAGGTGCGCCCATGGCGCGAAAGCGGTGAGACGAGGCGGGTGCGGGCGGCGCTAGCAAGCAAGGGGCAGTTGCCCATGAACATGTGGGGCCGCAGAGTTGAGTGTTCAAAATCCTGCCTTCACTTGCTACGGAAGGCGCAGGACTAATTGTGGAAGTACCGGTAACGTGACCACAGAGCGTAGCGGGGCCGCCCAGGCTGACGGGGCGAGTTCGCTGTTGCGGCCGACCTCCCGGTGTAACACCAACACCGCTTTCGAACAGGCATTGGCGCCTGTCCGCTGCACCCTTGGCGGACTTCTAAACGGCCCCCCTCCCGAAACCTCACCATTTGCTGAGTACCGGTACATAAACCACGCGTGATATACATGCTTGAGAACGCCGGGCCACACTCCGGCGCCTGCCTGCCTGCCTGCTTGCCATGCAGCAGCTGCCACCCACACCTCATCCCAGCCCACCTCACCTTACCTCATCCCATCCCACCTCACCTGAAGCATCTGCTCCGGGGTCCGCTCCGCCAGCAGTAGCAGCCGGCAGCCAGGGGCGGCGGCGGCGACAGGGGCCGCAGCGGCGACGGCACCTCGAGGCGGCCGGCCGCCGCGGGCGACGTCCGCGATGGACGCAAGCCCAGGCGCAGATCTGGATTCCGGTGTTACGGGCTCCAGGATCAGCAGCCCGCGGGCTCCCGGGCCATCTGGCTTCGAGGCCACCAGCGTACCTGCCAGGGCGTTGGCGCCAGACCGTAGGAAGGACGGCCTACTGGCGTGTTGCTTGCGCCAGTCCGTGGCATATACAGGTAGAAGAAGTACCCTGGATAGGTGAAAAACTCGTAACGGTGCCCCTACGGTACGACGGTACCTCCCTCCAAACAGGATTGTACAGCCATGCGCGCCGGCAGTGCAACCCTATGGCGCCAGAGCAGCTTTAGCCCCCCCCAAAACGATTCAGGCAGCAAGCAAGTCTCTCCCGCGCGCGCACTCAATCCCTTGGGCTTGGTGTCGGAGGTAAAAGCAAGGCGCAACCGAAACTGTTGCTGACAGCCCCTCCCAGCGGCACGCAAGCCCCGATTCCGCACCTGGCGCGTACTTGGGCTGCTCGTCCCCTGCAAGTAGGTTGTCGTACCCCGGCAGCTGCGCAAGGCCCACGTAGCCGGCCAGGTCGCTAAGCGCCAGAGCGGTTTCGGAGCTCCACCAAGAGGCGCTCGCGGCCGACTCCAAGGTCCGGGCCAGCGTGGTCTGACAAGTGGCAAGATGTTTACGAGCCGGCAGGGCGCGGAGCACGAGGTTCAATCAACAGGAGCAATCAGAGAAAACTGAAAAAGTCAAGACAGAAACGAGGACTCAAGAGACAGACAGACTTCATTCCTCGCATGGCGCACGATGCATCGGCTCGCTATGGCCGCAGAGCCCGCAACGACTGCGTTGTGCCGCATCGCCGGTGCACACCCGGCTACGTGTCAGAGGAACATCCAGTCCGTGCCAGGCCCGTGCTGCGCAAAAAAGCTGTGCACGCACCCGAAAGGCCGACACCGGCGGCGCCTTGCGACCCCCGAACATCCCCGCCGGGTCCACCCGCCTGCACTGCGGCAGCGACAGCAGCAGCACTCCAGGGGAGGGGGGCGCCACCAGCGCCAAGTGCTCGCCCAGCGGCGACAGCGACAGCATCCAGCGCCGCCGCACCCAGGCCGCGCCAGCTGTTGCGGCGGTGGTGCCGACACCGGCACTACCACCGCCGTCACTGATCGGGCCGGTGAAGGAGCTTAGCAGTACGACATTCGCAGCAGTGGCAGCCGTGTCTCCGGGAGCCGCAAGCTGTAGCTTCCAGGCGCTGACGCTGACGTGGGTTGAGCCCGCGCCTTTGCCGCTTCCCCCACTGCCTTCGCCAGCAACCACAAGGGTCGACGTCCGGGCGTCGTACGTGGCCACCCGTACAGTGTCGTGCAGTCGCCCAAGCTGCCGGGGCCGCAGCGCGTGGAGAGCCCTCGGGGGCGCCCCAAGCGGCACGATAAAGAGCTGGGGAGGCCGGGCAGTTAGGAGCACCAGTACGGAGGGCGACGGGAACGCCAGCGCGGCCAGGGGCTTCGAAGCCCAAGGCCCTGCCGAGGGCGGCAGCAAGGCCTGCGGCTGGCCGAACCTGGACCAGATGAAAGATGGCGGGGCGCGAGCCGGGTAGGGGGAACGAATGAGGGGGTTCGGGAGGTTGAGGGATGGCATAGCGCAGCACGGCTTGAAGCATCTTGTGAGCTACCAGGTGTACGAGGGCAGCGCACCTGTCCAGGACGTACACGTGCCCAGAAGCGCAGGCCATCGCCAGCCGAGAACCATCAGCCGACCAACAGAACGACGTAACCGCATCGGCTGCGGAATGACTGCCACCCGCTGTCCTTGTGGGCAGGAAGCTCCGTACGAAAGCGAGATCATGCGACGATGGCTCAGCGCCCCTGCAACCCGCCTCGCCATCTTCTCTTGCGTGGAATAGTGTGATACAAGTTGCTGTTGAGTCCAGCACGGCAACGGCCGAAAAGTCTGGCGAAACAAGGAGACCTCCTGCACATCATGCACACCCGAAACCCTGCGTAACAACCCTCAAGGCGTCAGGTAAGAATTACACGGATAATTTCAAACATACCTTGATCGCTGGGTTCCAGTGCACGTCGTTTCTGCGAAAGAAGGCTTGCACTGGCTCTTCTATTGATGCCAGAAGTGTGTACTTCGATCTCTTCATACAAGATCGTGTTCATGACCTGCTGCATGATCGGAAGTAGTGTTTATGGGCACTACCCAAAACAATAGTTTACAATTCGGAACACCTATCTTCGCCACAGCTTGTCATCATTCCTGTCCTCGCAGAGATAGAAATATGTAAAAGGTTAAATCCAGCCCATGACTCGTCGAGACTCGAGAGCGTCGAAACCGTTACTGTCAAGACCAACCGCCGCGAGCCGCATATGCCGTACAGTTGCTGCCCCGCCGACGAACCTAAATCGCCGCAAAACTCAGGTGGTTGGGACGAACGCACATGTACACGTGCACACGCTGGCCCGAATTTGCAATTAGCAAATCGAAGTCAAGTTTATCATAGTTCAGTGCCTCGGATTCACATATTCACCTTCCGCCGGGGTATCGTGGGTCGGCTGCTGCTGTAGCTGGCTGGGGAGGCAGCGGGGCTGCTAAGCAGCACTTGGCCGTATCGGCGCAGGAAGGCGGCGGGTAGGCGGCAGAACAGGCGGTCGGCCCAGACCGGCAGGGCGGCGGCAACCTGTGCAGGCGCGGTGATGGAGGGCCTGGTGGCGTCTTTCCTGTTTGGATGGGCTTGGTGATAGTCGACTTAGCGGCGTTTCTGCTGCTTGCGTAGGCTGGGGGTTTGGTGGGCCTGTTGGCGTTGCAGGCTTGGTGCTGGTGGGCCTTGGTGGCTTTGCTTTTGGCACCCCTTCGCGGGTGCCCCTGGGGTAGGATGAACAGTCTATCTAGCCTGTACGGCTAGCAACCGGTTCCCCTTCTAATCATCGCATCCTAACTAGCTCTTTACTTCATCTATGCAATGCAAGCCTGATATTATCAATTTCATGACGACTAGCGACAACCGCGGCGTTGCCTCTGGCAGTGGTGGTCCACGAGGGTCCATGTAATAGTGCAACTCCGCAGCTCCTTGTTATACCGCGCTCAGTAACTAAGCATATGAAATCATTCCTTTAAATAAAGCTCATGGTCTGGGTGTATGCTCGCAGATAGATATCGACATTCGCGAGCATACTTGCGGCCAACTAACTTGCACGCAGGCGTTTCCATGCTGCACACGCCCCATTAGCCAATAGCCATGTCACAAGGCAATCAAATATGCCGCGAAAGGAAGTAAGGAACGGCATGCGTGTTCGCGACGCCCTTGGCTGCCGCGCTGATGGGGCGTGCCATGTACCCCGCCGCTGCGCTTCCGCCCACCCGGTGTTGTCAAGCTTCACACCACAGGATACGCATGCACGTAATAGAAGATGTTTCTGACGTGCCAGTGCATAGCCCGCGACGGCTGCATCGGTCGCTGCGAAACAAAAGCCCCAAGCCGTCCTGCTGCAGCAGACGGCGTTCTTTGCCAACTTCAAGCCAGGAAACGGACCCTTGTCTGTCATGGTACCGGTATGCCCACACACTGTACCTAACCGATATCGTCCCCATATATTAAATAATTATTTGGAGAATCATGCAAAGTCGCGCAGATTTAAATATTTGTGTCCGGGGGTTCGCGAGTTTGAAAAATAATTCCTGGGGCATGTGGGGGGCAGCCGAGCGTACCCACACGCCCTCCCCTCACCCCAAACCGCCTTCCGGGAGGCAATTCAACACTGACAGAGCAAATCTGATGGCTACAGTTGCAGGATTGCCTCCAAAGTGACCGTTTCCAGGGTGTTTTCGCCATGCCTGGCCATGCCAAAGACCCCGTGGGACAGGGTTCGCGACTTTCAAAATTAATTCCTTACAGCACATCGCGACTTTGCAAAATAATTGTCAATTTCAGGCCTTCGCGACGATCACGCGCATCTACGGTACCCGGACTGACAGTCCGGTGGACGCGCGGCCTCACACATTTGCACTCCGGCTGGGCTTCAGCACAGCTGGTGCTTCAGCGTGAACAGGAGAGCACAGGCCTACGCGGCCTCACTGGAATCACCGAAATCTACTTGGCCGCCTGTTACCGCGATGATGGCAACCGGATACCTGGCGACAGATGGATGACAACCGCATAGCGATTGCCCCCTACTCGTGATTGCTACCCGCAGATCAGACACGGACAATGACCCCCATTCGCTCGAGTATGTTGGCTGCTGTTCAGCAGCAATCCACCGGGACAACCTAGCTATCGAGTACGTCGCCGTGCACCCCTCGACCCGTCAGCCGGAGCAAGCCTTTGTCCCAATGCGGACTCAGGACTCAGGGCTAAGGACTCAGGGCCGCCACCAGGGCAACACCGACTTGCAGTGCAGGAACTGAGCATTCAGCTGCGGCTCGTATGGCTGGTTGTTGATCAGGGCAGCTCGGACATTGTTGCGAAGAGTGTCCACATGGGCGCGGTAGAGCCGGTACATGTTGGTTAACGTCCCGTTATCAAGCTTAACCACCTGCGATGGGCGCCGGTACGAGCACGCGTACGAAGGGTGCGAGATTGACGTGGGGGCGTGGCCTCGTGCATAGGCAGGCTATACCTGCAGGCCTGAACAAATCGATGCAGGGGTGCATGATTGGTGTAGGCGTGTAAAGCGAATAAGATATCAAACATGGCCCTGCTTGTCACAGCAACGGTCCAGTCCATACGACAAAGCCCGTGCCATGGGCCAGAATGCCGCCCTTCAGCGGAATCATCGTGAGACGTGCATTCCCGAACAGTGCACCTCCGGGCATCACCGACCCGAACACGCAGGCATTTGCGTCCCGAAGACCGCGCTATTTTGCGCCCGTCACGTAGGACTCACCTGGAGAAGCGCTTGTGTTTCTTTGCTGGCTGAACTAAGGAGTAATGAAGCGGTTGAGTTATGCTGATCCACTCCGTTGAGCTTCAATTTCTTATTTAGGTAAAATATCTGCGCGACGGGCGCCTTCTTGTGGGGCCGATGGACCAGCCACATATCCGGGAGCACCACCATCCTGAAGCGGTGTTTCCTGGCCAGAGCCTCGACGTGCGTTTGCTTGTCGTACATCCACCCACGGAAGCGCTGGCAACAAGGGCATCGCGTTGGCGTTACAGAGTGGGCAGGAGGGCAGATTCACGCGGCAAAGAGTCACGTTCGCTGTATAAAAAGTACATTATGAACGGGTGCGATAAAGGAGATAAGTGAAGGGGACAAACTATCCACGTATGGGTCGAGGCCCTCGAATGTGTACATGGCGTACAAAGGGCAGCCATGAATGGGGAAGGCGGAATCGTGGAAGGCCATGAATGGGGAAGGCGGAATCGTGCGTGGAAAGGGCAGGCATCGAGCGAGTGCAGGTCTTACCTCGTCATATCCAGGGTCGCCTCGGCTGTCTCGAGAAGTACGGGGGGGGGCGGGGTGGGCGGCGACCGACAAAGATTCAACTGGCGGGCGGCAAATCGATCAAGAAGTAGTCACACGAACACAGCGCCATGCAACCCTTAACCGCTGGGAGGGTCTGCACCTTACCCAATGGCATTGCGTCAGCCCTTCTGGGGGTGGACATCATGCCAGAAGTCACAAAGCCGTTGGGTTCGCAGATGTCATCGTGATGCACTTATTTGATGCCTACCCCATTGAGATTTCGCTGCCGTGTGCGACATCCAGATCGCGACATGTGTAATACGCCACGTCAACTCTACGTTTGCCCCAATGCGCATACAGGTGTCTAGGGGCAGGGGCAGAAACATAGGGGCCAGCAAAACTCTGTCCAGACCAACTATACGGTATCTCTAGAAACAGAAAGAAACAACTCTCACCGCCAAAGGATGCCCCACGGCTCAAAGCCTTGCCCGTACTCCACCGGGTACGGCGAGCTCGTAGATGCCCACTTCTTGTGCTCGAATGGGCCGTGACAGTGTACGCAGATGTCTTCAGCAAAATACTGCACCAAAGAGCTCTGCCACAGTGCCACCAGTACCTGCTTTTCACCTGCACAAAGGCGGGGGGGTCCAAATGAGGGTGATACGTTCACCTGCCGAATGGAGATGGAGAAGGCTGGTGGACAGCATACGGGGCCATAATGGGTTACCTTGTGCAAGCATGCGAAGTTGCTAACACGGTCATGACACAGGTGTGGCAGGGTGGGAAACACATAAGAATCAAGTTCCTACCTCGTACTGCAAAATCAAATCACCACACCACCCATGTATCCCCGGGCGCCCTGGCTCATGTATCATAAAACGTCTTGCATATTGTTGCAATTACTGGAACACAGTGTTTGGGCACACCCAGACCTACACACCAGCCCTACATAACACCAGCCCTACATAACACCAGCCATGCTGGGTATCCTGCACGGCCGAGTTTCCGGAGAGGGAATATGTAATCTGTACAGGCCAGGCGTCGTTGTGATACGCCCAGCTCCTCCACGCCGTCAGACCAACCCCATGGCCGAGCACCACACGACCAGGGCATCGCAGTGCATACATGCCTCAGGGCCAGCTACCGTATGCCCCCTCGCAAACTGACCGGTCAAGGCCGCCTGGACCACCACACCCTGCACGTCCTCGATCAGGTGCCCGGTGACCTCCCATGCCGGTGGGATGCACAGAGCTGGCTGCGTGGAGTTGGCTTCCCCAGCCACGAACTGAGTCCTGTACGGGCATCAGCGCGAGAGGCTCAAGAGGTGTACGGTACCTAAGTCGCTACGACATGCGTGCTGCCGGAAAACGCGCGGGTCATCTCCGGCAGCAACGTTGCGTCTTGGACACCGCAAAGCCCGGCAGCCACACCCAGTTCATTTACAGCCAAGAGCAACTGGTTCCCGTAAGCGCTACGACCCCTCGCTCCTCGTCCATCCCCGCCTCCTGCAGGCTGACGCAATCATGACAGAATATGCAATCTACCTAGGAGGCGCCGGGCAAGACCAGCTAAGGTACCCGACGGGCTGCAGCCTTGATATTGACCTTATTCTGCACGCAAGCGCAACAACACCCTATATGCAGCACCCTAACCAGTACCCTATACGCAGCACACTCACCATGCGGAATTTCGAACGAGGCCGTTAATGCTGACGCTGAAGCCCAGGTCAACATCGAACATGGCCGTCAGCGGGGTCGTGGCGCCCAGCATGGCCGCGTTGCGCATTGCGTTGGTGGGCATAATGGCGGCCAGCGGCCGGTCCTTCAGCCGCTCCGCAAACAGCATCAGCCGCAGCTGGCAGGAGCTACTATTTTGCTCCATTCGGTCGAAAAAGTCCTGCAAGGCACACCGTGCATGGGCAGAACAAGCATAACATGTTTGTGGTGCCATATCGAGCACTGTCCCGCAAGGGATAGACGCCCCATTTCCTAAACAGCCATTCTTCAACTGCAGACCGTCTTACAGACAAATACATGTTCGCAGCGGTGGAGCGGTGCATGATGGGCTTAGGCCGTCGTAGACGGTGATGCGAGGCACACAGGGAAACGTCGGAGCGGGCATGGATATGGCAGGGTCGAGGTACATAAGCGATGGAGCATAACTCTGGCCACCGCTCAGATGTCCAGACAGAACGGTTCAGTCAGGATCACGGACCGCTCACCTGCAACTGTGCTCGCGCAGCGGCGACCGGATCTTGCGGCACGGCTTGCCTCAAGCTGCGGCGACCACCCTGAGGCAGGATCAGGCGACAAGCCTTTAGTGACGACCTTAGTGCGCGTGAAGGGAAAATGCCTGGCTCAACCCATGCCGCCGTGGGTAACCGGCCTCTCCGGGCCCGAAACACCAGCCCTTCGAAAAAACAGCCTCGCGCCCATTCCCCCGTCCCCTGTGGGTGAGCCGACACCGTTGGTTGTCATGCAAGGCTATCTGGAGGAAACAAACCACAAGAACGAAGGACTCCCATGTCCTCCTGGGGCAGCATGGCACTATGCCCTCCCCGCTCGCACCCGCAGCTCTTGCTGCTGTCCGCCGCCGCCAGCCTCCTGCAGTCGCCGCCGGCCCGCACCAGACTCCCCTACTTTTGCGTCTGCACCACCCGTCGCGATGAAGTCGCTGCCGAGGTTGGGGTCGTCCTCCAGCACCAGTGGGATGTAGACCGCAGCGGATAGGGGTCCCACATAGCCCCGACACCTGAGATACATGAGCATTGCTACCAGTCAGACAGTCGGAGCGCAAGCCAGCGGGCACATTCAGGGAAGTGTCCTAGGAGCATGGTGGCAGGCTCCTCGTAAGAATCACGGCGTTGCCGTGCTTCGTTGCCCCGCTGTAAACCACTTCATAGGGACTTACTGCGCGTCCAGCATACCCAGCCGATCCAGCGATGTCATCGTAAAAATTGTTAGGGGGATGTCACTTTCTCGTGCTGACCACCATGCGTCCACCATGTATATCCTGTGGCCGAACGTAACCAGCGGCATGGAGTGAAAGAAATCTGTGAGTTACATCACGTTTATGAGCTTGATGACGGCCACCTCCGCACGGCATGAGCAATTTACTACAAAAAAGGGCGCCTGTTTGCAGAGGGCGCGGGTACGGACCGCACGGCTGCCCAAGGCACGGCAGCGTAGTATGGGTACGGCGTGTGCGGCTAATCCACGCACGGCACTTGATGTTCATTCTGTAATCCGCACTCAGGTCGAGCTCAACCAAAAGACGTCAGAGCAGCAGGCTGGTTGCCGGTCCGCTGCTGATGGCTTGCCCAGCCGGGTGCATGATACAGTGAGGAAGTAATGCGATGTAGGGAAGTAGTGAAGCGATGTGGGGAAGAATCAAACCCACCGGCCAATGCATCATTGCTAGCAAGCACAAGCCTGCGAGCCTTCATGCGGTCTTCTGCGGGCCGCCCAACAAGTCCAGTCGACATGCCTTAATAGAACTGGATATTGGCTGTGCAGTATAGTGACATTGCGTCATAACTTCGCGACGCGCGACTTTGCGACGGCTTTGAACATTTAATGTAAACCAGATGATGGCACGCGGCGGTGTTGGGGTTGGGAAGGCCGGACCGTACGAGATCCACCAGGGACGGATCCAAGTCAAGGCTGTCGAGATTTCGCTGTCAAGAGCTGCTGAAGAGCTGTTGCCCCCATTTGGGTCTCCCGCGCAAGTAGATAGACAACAGGACCGACTCGCACGCCTACCTAACGCTTACAAGTCCCTAGGACGCGAGGTGGGAATACCGGTATTGATTGGACAGGAGCCAACCGGACGGACGGACGAGTGGGGATCACTCGCCGGGCAGGGCCGAAGCCCCACCAGCTGAATCGGTTAGATTGCATCTCGAACCTCTCGCGGTGGAACTGCCCGAAACCACGTTGTCATTGCCCAAGAGGCGTTCTCGCTTAGGCAGCGGGCATCCAGCGGCTCGACCCAAGTCCCTAGCACTCAGCTCCACCCGTATGGATTGAACGGGGCCCCGCCCTTTTTCCGGCTCCAAGGAAGCCGACACCAACCCCTGGTCTCCCATCCCTGGCAGGTCTCCCATTATCGCTGCACGCGGGGTTTGGGCCCTTAAGCTAAGCCTGGCCTGGCCCCTAATGTAGCTGGTATAATCTAACACCCTTGGTAACCCCCTTATTGGTCTGAGGGGTGAGCTATGAGCGTCACATGCCTTGTCAGGGACTAAAGCCTCCCTCAGTCTACCTTTTCTTGAACGAATTGCCCATGCAATTTGTTGATAACGACATATAACGTTGCTTTGCACAGAACACGCACAGCTGTTAAATCATTTCCTTGCAGCACGTTTTTTGTTGGCTGTAGTGTTGGTCGCTTAATACGGCGCAACTCGCAGACTTGCACAGACCCAGACCCGCGAACCGACCGGCATCATGATCAGCATACCTCGAAGGATGACCTGACGTCCACTCCGTAAAGTTACTAGGAGCAGGATCGTAATTCGAGTTCCAGCAAGACTTCAGCAGCGCCGCTTCATCGGCGCCTTTTATCCTGTTGACATTGCCCCAGATCAATGAAACGGAAAACATTATATGCCTCCTGATAGGACTTTGCCAGTCAATAACCGACTAACGGCCTTACCCTTCGCAGAAGCAAGTGGAGATTAGCCCTGCCAACATCGCGATCAAAAATCGGGACGCCATAGAAGCAAGTTTATCGAACATTCATTGGATAATATGGATGTTGCAGTCTCCTGCCTTTTTATTGGTATTTGCAATTCCTGTTGCACTTGCACTTCAAATCTGCTCACATGCCTATGGGCAGAGATTCCTGCACTCCACACGACATGAGCACAAAACGTAAATATCATATTATTAATAGGCATCGCGCTGCGCTGCTTCAGGGGTGTCTGAGAGGTCGTAAGGCCCTGACGAGCCAACAGCATGTCTGACCATGAGCTAGTTCGACCTTTGTGAGGTCACGCGGATCGCATACTGTCACCGGATCGATAAAATGAACACAAAAACACCATCAACAATATATAAGGACAGCAAATGCAACCGTGGCGAACATTGAAATGTTGCTTCAGTACGGTGTGGTGGGCCCGGGTGGGCCCAAGGTTCCAGTAAGGGACATGCTCCTTAAAGGCATTCACAGATGCCTTGCTTTATAATTGAAGTTATTAAGTCATAGCATGTTAGCTTCTTATGCGAAGGTGCGTTTGCAAGCCTTCGCTCGACCATTAACAACGGGGGTTCCTTGTCCTTGGACGCGCCACATCATAATGACGATGTCAGACTTCTGGGACAGGTTGTATGTTGGGTGCGAGTATTGGTGTAAGAACATAAGCAGGGCAATGACCTGCTCTTTTGTTGGAGCCAACTTGATGGCGACGTGGGGTCGAGGTGCCGATGGCTGTAACGGACTGTCCTACATATATGATACAATATCATGAGGTTCCTTCTAGCAGTTGCTGCAAAATTATGTTGGTTCCGGTCTAGTTTCTGGGCGTGACTCATAGAAACAGCACTTGTACGGGCTCTACGCGCTTTCTACGTGCGAGGTAGAAGGTGTTAAGATGTGCCGTTACAAGCACTGGATGGGGTTACCGAAGCAGTTCGAGGGGTACATCCCGCCGGCGCACCACCGTTCCTTACTTCGTTTTCGTTTGTGTGTGTCTGACTTAGCGATTAATAGCGAGAGCAGCAGGTCTAGGGAGCTTCGTGTGTGTAAGACGTGTCGCTCTAATGGTGCTGTGGAGGATGAGAAGCATTTTCTGCTGGAGTGCTCCGCGCTTGCGTCTGCGCGGCAGAGGCTTTGGGATTTGGGTGTGCCCGTTAGTGCGTGTGTTAACGATGTCATGCAAGTTGACGACCAGCGTGGTCTTGCGAGTGCTATTTTTGAAATGTTCCGCTTACGGCGAGAATGCATCTCTTCGTAAAGTTGTGCTTGGCATCTATCTTTCAAGTTATGCCATTCGTCTGTGCTTCTCCTGTATCCTGACGTTACATCGTTTCTTTGGTTACTGTTTCTCTTGTTTCCGTTTGCTTTTCTGCTTGGCTGAAGCGGTTCATGAGCCTCCGGGTTCGTTTGAGCCGTACGAGCTCGTTGAAGCTTGTAACATCATCATCATCATCATCAGGTAGAAGCACCCGAAACCAAAAGCCATAGAAACACCCCTAATGGGCAAGTTTCAATGGGCTTGAAACCACGCTCTACGGGAGCTAACTGTTTCTATGCAGATGCTCGTCCCACCGTAGCGTAGGAAAGAAGGAATTCTACGGAGCGACGGCGGATTTGGCCCGTAGCTCAGTAGAAAGGCGTAGAAACGGTTATGTTTGGAGCTAGTGGAGCGAGCTCATCAGTGCAAGTTATGCGCTCCCTAGGCCACCTATGTACCTGTACTCGAAAGAGGCGGGCTTTCACGTAGGCAAAATGTTCATAAGGAGCGCCTGCAGAGTAGGGATTTGTGCACTCATCATCATCCATAAATGTCTTGCTTATTACAATGAAGTCATAAACCAGGGGGGTTATCCGCGTATAGGCTGGAGCCCGTGAACGGTATCGAATCAGAAGAATCCTTCCTGTCTGCAAAAAAACGAGGTAAAGATTCAAGCAGCAAGGGTGCATGTGTACGAGTGTGGCGGGCGCGGACGACCCCCATCGTCCACCGGCGAAAGCGTTGACCTGCGTTGACTTTCTCACCCGCAGCCATGCATGAACCCCAACCAGTCGCCTCTGCCTGGCATGAATATGCCCACCAGTCTTCGTCAGTTGCATACTGCAACAATGCAGCGGCCCTTGCGGGGTACCGGTACTGCCCGACGACTGGACGAGTACTAAGCATAAACGCGGGGCAATTCGTTTACTGAGCGAACGCCTGAGCGTTCATGAAGCTCTCACTAAGCGCTCCCGTAAGCGCTTAGTGGCCTCTTAGCAAGCTCTCACTGACCGCTTATACGGCCAAGTACGACCCCCGTGGAAATTTAGCCTTGCCCCTTGCTGCAAAGCGTTCCTAATCCTCTAATCCCTGGGGTAAGTACTACTTAGGGTACTACTTACGCTAAGCTGAGCCCCGCGCTTAACCATGCGCGTAAAACGCCAACCGCGCCAACATGTGCATTATGAACATGCATACGGATGCATATCTTGCAGTAAAGAATGCAATATGCTATGAATAATGCCGAAACGAAAAGCGAATTTCAGAACAAATGTACTACGACCCCGCCACACAATGCAGTCGAGGTGAGGCATCCGCTTCCCTAGCTACGCTGGAGGCGCTACGGCGACGAACAGGGGCAATCCTACAGGGCGGGGCCCCCCTGGGCGCTTCGCGCTGGGGCCCCGCCCAAGAAATGTTAGGTCATAATAGGTACGTGGCCATAATAGGGCAACCTACCCGTACGGCTTGAGGGCCTAGCACCTTGAGTCTTTCGGCGGTGTCATTAGGATTTGACACTTACTCCTATACCGCGTTCGATACCTTTCTGCCCAAGCTACCCTACGTTCCTGTTTTGCTCTTTTGGTTTCTTTTGCGTAGCTGAAGCGGTTCATGAGCCTCCGGGTTCATATGAGCCGTACGAGCTCGCTGAAGCTTGTAACATCCATCCATCCATCCATCTATCTATCCATCCATCCATCCATCCATCCATCCATCCATCCATCCATCCATCCATCCATACACTGAAACCAATTTCCGAGTACGCAGACCACAAGCCAACGCTGCCTATGTGCGGCGCGCTTCAGGACGTCAGGAGCTGATACGGCGTGCAAACATGGCCTGTGTGAGTCCCGTGTGTGGCGCATGTGCCAAGCGTGTTCCATGTACGCCAAGCGTAATCCACGTACGCTAACACAACCAAGCACGCCCCAACGTGCACCAAACACGCTCCGAATACCCTGACGCATACAAGGCGTACCGCCAAAACTTATCATTGAACTGAAGACACATGGCGAACACATGCGGTGGGGCCCTATGACACGCCGACAACGTCGGTGCAACGGTTACACAACAATATAAAATATTCACAGCAATTAGATAATAATAAATCAGGATAGCATATGTCAAGGGCCCAAAGTGCAGTGCAATAACATGGCTGGGTCCCTCGCCGCCTTCGCCGCAGCACGTAAGCGGCAGGTTGAGTAAGGGTGGGTGATTGCCCGACCTGAGTCAAACCCCTCGCTATGGCCCACAGTGTCCGGTGATTCTATGCTTTCGCATTTGCAGGTGACCGTTCAGCAGCAGTCTAATCCAACACACTTGTCACTCATCATATTTGGACTGCATAGTAAGCTCCAGTCCACGTTCCAGGCTCATAGTCGCCACCAAGGCAGCACTGATTTGCAGTTCAGGAACTGAGGATTTTGCAATGGTTCGTACGGTTTGTCATGGGCCACGGCAAACCGTATCTGCTTGTGAAGCGTATCGACGTAGTTCCGGTATAACTTGTACACAGTGGTCAACGTCCCGTTATCGAACCGAGCCTCCTAACACAGGTGGGAAAGTGGCGGGTAAAGGGGCAATAATTGTGGTGGGGTAAGCGCGGTGGGGACGGACAAGTGAGGGGCGTGTTGGGTGAAGGCCATGAGAGGAGACACACTTGAATTTCAGTCGCATGCGTATGCGTTTGCCTGGTCCAAGTTCTGATCACTGCCGCGCCCGGGGTTTTGCAATGAGCCAGCAGTGCACCTTACGTAATAGTCAGACAAAGTGATGGAGATCAGAACTACTCATCGCCTTACGGGGTTCCACAGGCCGGACAAACATTAGTTAAGGCCACAAGACAAAATATCAGCTAAGGCTTACACGGCTGTGCCAAAATGATGACATACCCGGAAAAGGCCCCCGGCATAGGCCCCAGAAGGGCCAGTCTTTAGCAGTAGCCTGCAGCGGTATGAAAGCCCAAAGCTGCGCATCTGTGCACCTCGGGGCCCCAAGCACCACCGCCGCCTTGCTTTTGGCCCCGAACCCGAAGCGTCGCACCTGGAGAAGCGACTGCACTTCCTTGTTGACTGGGCTAACAGCCGTGATGGGTGGGCGCTGTTGCGTTTCATTTGTCCTGGTCTCGTTCTTCATGGCCTTCATGATGTGAAATATTTGCGCGATGGCCGCCTTCTTATGGGGCCGGTGCACCAGCCACATATCCGGTAGCACTACCATACGGAAACGGTGTTTTTGAGCCAATGCCTCCACGTGCATTTGTTTGTCGTAGAACCATCCGCGGAAGCGCTGTGGCGAGGGGTTGGGTGGGGCGACGAGTGTGCAGAACCGCTTTGTGCAACATAGTGGTATGTTTAAGGTTATGCGAGCATGCGGCTGTGAAGTGAGCATAAAGGAAAGCCTGGGAGTCGGAGGGTTATGAATGCTGGGACATCCTACTTCCCAACTTGTAAAACAAACCAGTATGCAGGAGTGAAGTACAGAAAGCAGAAACAACATGATAAGGTGGCCTGGAGTGCTGACAGGCACCCACAAGCGTGCACGAATGGGTTGGAGAGGAGAGGAGTGATGGACAACCTTGCTTGGGGACACGTATGACTGTCACACGGAAGGATAGAGGGCGGCGTTGTGCAGATGGGTGATGAGCGTGCCATGCGGCTAGATAAGAGAGGAGATGGTGGCGGAGAGGTGCAGGTTATAGCCGGTGTATGCGACAGGGAGGGCAAGTGCAGGTCGTACCTCGTCGTAACCAGGGTCACCACGACTGTGTAGGGTCGGCTCGTCCAGGGTCGTGCAGGGGTGTGGGCAGGGGGGGGGGGCGGACATGGGCCGAGTGACAAAAGGAAACGTTGCCCCACGCCATATCGGCCAGGGAGTTGGGGGACTCAGGCGACGTTTCCAAGACAACCTTGTGGGCCCTCCAAACACATGGACCACAATGCAACGCAATAGGTGGCAACTCCTGACGTGCCGAAACTGCCAATAGAGCCCAGCAGTGGCAACGTGTCTCACCGCCATAGAATGCCCCATGGCTCAAACCCTGGTGTGTAGTTCGCCTGGTACGGCGTGTTCGTAGCCGCCCACTTCTCGTGTTCGAAGGAGCCGTGGCAAACTTTGCAGATGTCGACCTGAAAGGCCTGCAGGAAAGAGCTTTGCCACAACGCTGTCACTACCTGCTTGCTACCTGCACATGGGGTAATGTTTGGGTCCACATAGTAGGGCTACTTTAAAGACCAACGGAAAACACGCCGCAGCACGCAACGGATTGTATCACGATGACCCTGGGGGCCTTCCCCTTATAAGTGCCTCCTCCAAAATGGCGGGGCGCCCTCGGCGTGGTTCCCGCATAGACGGACACACACAACACAACAAAATAAGACGGATGGTGGTAACGCAGCAGGTTCGTAAACCGTATATGGGAGTGGCTTGCACCGTACTTGCTGCCCATGACGTGAAGAGAACGGCGTAGTAGGCGAATTATAGGCAAAGAGAGTCTCCGTGCCAACCCACCAGTCAGGATCGTCCGGACCACCACATCCTGCACATCCCTGGTCAGGTGCCCGGTGACCTCCCATGCCGGTGGGATGCACAGAGCTGGCTGCGTGGCGTTGGTTTCCCCTGTCAGGAGCTGAATCCTGCAGTGGGAGCACAACAGCAAACGTGAGGGAGCTTAGGGGCAATCAAACACGTTGCCTGAGAACGTAACGGTCAGATCCCGACGCGATGTTCCTCCTCAAAGTCAGACTAGCCTGGCCGCCACAGGGCTCAGATGAGGATTCCGAGATTGCGTGCGGGTTTTACATTGGGGCCCATATGGGGTCTTGCGGCGGGCGCTACGGGCCTCCCGGTCCAACCCATGGGCCTGCCGTCTGCAGGCCTTCACCCCTCCGTTTCCCGTTGGTGAGGGCCGGTCACATGGAGTGCGACCCCGGGGTCCCATTAGTCAGTTGGTCAGAATATCGGTTCGGATGCGCCCGTTCCTGTCCACACACAAGATCAGGTGGACTTCCCCAATTCGGGTTCCCAACCTTTTGGGATTCCACCAGCAGAAGCGAAGGAGCTTAAATGCTTCCAAAAGGTCCGAATCACACGTTCCGGTGCGGCTTGTTCGTTGTGGTATTTGTACAGGCACTGGTGGCCACGCTCAAGTGCCCCTACAGCCGCTAGGCACACATGTCCAAAGGTGGTTCGGTTATAATTGGTGGGTCGCATTTGCCTCCAGCACCAATCTCGGCGGCTGGGCCACCCCACATTCCCCAAAGTGGTGTAGGCGGTCGCCTATGCTCGTGCCACATGGGCACCTTGTAACATTTGGGCCCACCAAATTGCGACCTGTGCGCCGAGAAGCAAGCAAAGCCATCCAAACAAGGACGCAAGAACGGCACTTTGTTCACCTTTTCCTACCTAACCCGTTAAAGACGCCCGAAGGTGGCGCTATGGGACATTCCCCTGGCCAGCGATGGATGGATGGTTGGTCAGCAGCCGCGGTCGACCGCCTTTTCTGCTTGCCATCAACACGCATAGCGGGTGCGCGGGGGGTTGGATACGGCGCATTTCAGTAACAGCAAACGCTGCCCACGGTGTACAGTACTGCATCAGGTCGGGACAGGGTGCCATAGAATACATTTGCATCAGGCCCACATGTCTGGCTCTCACACGTTCAAGCAATGGGAGGAGCCCCAGTCCGCCCGTTGAGGGTGGCAGCGACATGATTTTGGCGCTAATCCCTGCCACGAGCAGATGAAGATACGGTAGCCCGGTGCGCCGCCGGCGACATACTCCAAAAACGCCGTCATGAAGCCGCTAAGCTTCTTCATGACATCCAACGTGGGTAAACGGATATAATATACAATTCCGGCGCTAAAGGCATACGAAAAATTGGTAGTGAAAGTGAACGGGAGCGTGGGAGGGGAGTCTAGGCAAGGTGTCAAGCAAGGTGTCAAGCAAGTCACTTCATAAGCTCTTCATCGTTGCGCTTGCTGGCTTGATTGATATGCACGACGTGGTTGACGCTCGAGTGCGTAAGCACGAGACACCCGTCGTAGGTGGCTTGCGTGTTTCCATAACGCTGTACAAGGATGACGTTACCTAGTCTGCTCGCGACCTCCGCGGAGCGTATGGCGGAGCTCTTAACCCTTGTTGATTTGTTCTGTGCGGCTTTTGGTATGCGCCCCAATGTCTCCAAGTGTGAAAGTCAAGCTTCTGCGTGTGATAATGATTTGCGTTCCCAGATCAGTGCGGTACGGAAATGCCCATGCTGCGATTCGAGCAGTCAGCTAGAGAACGAGAAGCATGTGTTGACGGAGTGCCCTGCTTACAGAGACATCCGCGCGGAGGAAGGGCTCCCCCAGTTTGGAGGTATGGAAGAAGCGATAAAATGGCAGCCGTCCAGTCTGGCGAGGATGCTGGAACGCATTTGTGGCCACCGCAACACTATTGCCCCTTTTGGCCGCTAGGGTCCTCTTCTTCTGCCGTGCGGCATTTGACCCTATTTGACTACCGTGCTTTTAGGTGTTTTAGTCCCCTTGGGCCCTCCGCCCTTTCGGGGTTTTTGTTCATGTATGGGGCACGCATGTATGGGGCACACATGTACCAAACAAACAAACATATAATCCATACAGGATCCATACAGAGTAAAATCAGACGCCGCAAACGCGCCCTAATAAGCTAAGAAGGGAAGAGCATATCCTGGGATGTGCTGGGTCCAGGAGCCGCGCCTGTTCCACCGCCTTCTCCTTCTCCTGCCGTCGCATTGGCAGATCCTTGAAATGAACACCTAGCACCTTGGCCACCTGTCACCTTAAGGTTGCCATGGGTGGGGCTTACGGCCCCAGATAGCCTTGAGCCCTGATTCCTCTGCGTGCCCCCCTCTTCCACTCCCCTTCCATCCTCTACCTGATGGGCAACCCACACCCATGCGCAATAGTTCAGACTTCAACTTGTTCAACTGTGAGCCTGACGCTTGGCCAAACACCTCCATTGCACCAATACAAGCTTCAACATCCCGCAGCCAACAAAAGGAACTGGGCACAGTCGCCTGCGAATTGCGATGCTAGTCACTGCAGGCCGGATAGGTCAAAATTAGCAGATCGCGACTGCTCACTCTTTACCTGCGGTCCCTCGCTTGTAAAACATTCCTCCCTCTTGCTGGCTTCCGCACTAGTGCAAGCACATGCGGTCTGTTTGGATAGAGATGCTTCTTTGGAGTTGTCCAGGGCGGGGATCCACGGGATTACGCGTGGTCTGCGTCCCTGACTGCGTCCGCCCTAAAACATTTCCGCTAGGTCGACAACAGTGTGCGCCTAGTGTGTGCCATTTTGACGACCCTAAGTTCTGAGTCGAGCGGCTTCAGATGGCGACGTCCCATGGCGTTGAGTGCGACCCCGTCTGTCTGTCTGTCTGTCTGTCTGTCTGTCTGTCTGTCTGTCTGTCTGTCTGTCTGTCTGTCTGCCTGCGTCGGCAAACAGTCGAAGCGGCGACCCCGAACCCGCAGCAGTGGACGGCTTTTCACTTCATCTATTCGATGACATGTTTCTGCAGGCTTCGACGAAATCATTTCGCGACAAAGGCTGCATTAGCCGATGGCAGTCGCCCTTGATTTCACAGGATTTTGAAGTAAGGATTTGGCAGCTCCGCGTTAACTCGCGCTCTGTACCATTCCAGCTATCTTGGCTTTTTTGGGCACCGCCCCGGACGCGAAGCGCCTTAGAGGGGGAAAGAGGGGACGGACCCTCTGCCGACACCCCGGTGAGTCTGTCCGTTAGTTAGTTAGGTAGTTATTGACGTGCGGATTGGCGGGATCAGGGACCGTTGTACGCGACGTTTCTGGAGTGTCCTGCCTATGACGGCATTCGCCAGAATCTGCAGGTGTCGACTGCAGGTGTTACCTAATGGGAACATGTGCGCTGTCATGACTCTAGGTGATCAGCATTTCAGCTTGTCTGCCTGCCTGCGTACTGGCGTACCAGTTTAACGGGTTACTCACGTTTTGGGGCGGGCCCCCCCCGCGAAGCCCCGCCCTGTAGGATTGCCCATGTCTGTGTGTGCGTGTGTGGTATATGTGTAGCGGACCAAGGGTAATATCTCGGCCCGCGGAAACGAGATATGGACAACATTTTACATTCATATTGCAAGGTATCTTTCCTGTATCCAACAAAAATAATGTGAGTACAAACCAGTTTGGCAGTCTCCATTGACCGAGGCCGAGGTCAAATCAACTCCTCTCGGCCTATAATCAATTCCAAATAGTGGATCGTTTCTCATAGCTTTTACATAAATATAAAAAGCCTGCTCTGCAATTTAGAAGTGCGGTCGCATTGATTTGTCGGCGTTCTCAAGTCTGAGTTTGCTGTATTACAATTGGAGTAGCAACGTTTGGCTACTTGCAAAGATATTGCTGGACAGTGCAACTTGGTCAAGTTTGTCACACGACCGTTGGCTCATGGCATCGGGCCCTTCTGAACTCGGACGCGATTTAGGCGCAGCCGCCGTTGACCAAGCTGTGTGGCCACGTGGAAGGAATCACGCTATCAGTTCATTAGATTCCTTCAACGTGGAATCTTTTGAAAGGTGTTTGACTGAATTCATGGTTTAGAACACCTAATCATTCCAACTTACTTTGTGTTGTTCATATAACTCAGTTATGGATGTTTACATGACTATATCTGCATAGCAAACATTGTTCCGCGACCACACCACAGCTCTGCTAGCCGGTCCGACCGCCTTGATGCATATTACTCTTACAATGAATAACAAAGGTTGCAAGGGAGAAACTATGAGGGGCAAACTTGTTGTTGGACGCCAAGCACAAATGCACACACGATGCCGTCTTCTGCGGGCCGCCCAACAGGTCCAGTCGGAAAGCCTTTATAGAAATGGATGTTCGCTGTGCAATATAATAGCATTACGTCATAACTTCGTGACATTGAACTCTGCTGTAAACCTGATGATGGCACGCGGCAGGGCTGGGGTTGGGAAGGCCCGACCGTACGGGTTTCACCAGGGACGGACCCAACTCATGGCTGTCGAGATCCGCTGTCAAGAGCTGCTGAAGAGCTTTTGCCCCCATTTGGGTCTCCCGCGCAAGTAGATAGATAGACGACAGGAACCTTAACTTCGTCTCTTCCGATTCGCACGCCTACCTAACGCTCCCAAGTCCCTAGGATGCGGGGTGGGAATACCGGTATTGAGTGGACAGCAGCCAACCTGTTCGGCCGGACGTACACTCCGCGCCGCCTTTCGGCTACTACGGCCACTTTGTTCACGTGACCCACTCCCCGGGCAGGGCCGAAGCCCCACCAGCTGACTCGGTTCGATGGCATCTCAAACCTCTCGCGGGGAAATTGCCCGAAACCACGTTGCCATAGCCCCAGAGGCGTTCTCGCTTAAGCAGCGGGCGTCCAGCAGTTCGGCACAAGTCCCTAGCACTCAACTCCACCCGTACGGATTTAACGGGGCCCCGCCCCTTTTCCGGCTTCAAGGAAGCCGACACCCCGTGTCCCCGCTTAATCGGAAACCGAATCCCATTATGGTTAGGACTACTGAAGTATTGGAACCACTGGGGCCTAGACTCCAATCACATTTTGCTGTTCGCCAGAGCAGCAGCAACCCCGACCCCTTACCAGGTGGGATCCCGGACGAGGCTGCTGAGGGTGTCGCTGAAGCCCAGATCCACATCAATCATCGCTGACAGCGGGGTCGTGGCGCCCAGCATGGCCGCGTTGCGCATTGCGTTGGTGGGCATAATGGCGGCCAGCGGCCGGTCCTTCAGCCGCTCCGCAAATAGCATCAGCCGCAGCTGGCAGGAGCTACTCTGTTGCTCCATTCGGTCGAAAAAGTCCTGCGCGGCACACCGTGCATGGGCAGAACAAGCAAAACATGTGTGTGGTGCCATATCGAGCCCTTTCCCGCAAGTGGCCGACAATCCAACTTGCCGCGCACCACAACAGTCTTACAGCCGCGCATGACAATGAAAGCGACAATGGAAGACGCTAAGGACTGAGCATGACGCACAGGAGCGGGCATGGATATGGCAGGGTCGAGGTAAACAATCGATGGAGCATAACCCTGGCCGCTCAGATGTCCAGGCAGAACGGTTCAGTCAGGATCACGGACCGCTCACCTGCAACTGTGCTCGCGCAGCGGCGACCAGATCTTCCGGCACGGCTTGCCTCAAGCGGCGGCGACCACCCGTCGCGATGAAGTCGCTGCCGAGGTTGGGGTCGTCCTCCAGCACCAGTGGGATATAGACCGCAGCGGATAGGGGCCCCATATAGCTCCGGCACCTGAGATACATGAGCATTGCTACCAGTCAGACAGTCATAGCGCAAGCCAGCGGGCACATTCAGGGAAGTGTCCTAGGAGCATGGTGGCAGGCTCCTCGTAAGAATCACGGCGTTGCCGTGCTTCGTTGCCCCGCTGTAAACCACTTGTTAGGGACTTACTGCGCCTCCAGCATACCCAGCCGATCCAGCGATGTCATCGTAAAGATTGTCAAGGGGACGTCACTTTCTCGTGCTGACCACCATGCGTCCACCATGTATATCCTGTGGCCGAACGTAATCAGCGGCAAGGGCCACACAGAAGTGAGCCTTGTCAACTGGTATCGTACTTAAAACGGCAGCCAGCGCACGGCATAGGCATCCACACCCAAAAATGACGCTTGTGCGGGGCCGGCAAATCGCAAGAAACAAAACCCATGATTTCAGATTATTCATTTGGAGCTGTAGGGCAAAAGCTATGCTTCCGAGGTTTGTCGTACGGCAGTGGTGGGTGGGTGGGTTTGGAGAACCCAGGAAAATGTTTTAGGACCCTCATACTCGCATTCGCGTCCTATTTGATATGCTTCGCTTTTTCTGCTTGTGCCCTTAGGGACGCCTCCAGACAGGGCCTCCGCTGTGTCCCTAGAGCTCATAAGCCACATATCCGCGTCCTGCGCCTGGACAACGGTGCTCGCCTTGCCGGAGGGCGCAAAGGTGACCTCCGTTCCTTGCGTTCCCTGCGAACGGCGCCTCAGCCGCCACAACCACCTTCATAGCTTCCTCAACAAACTGCTTGTTGTGTCAGTTGCCCGCTTGTGCGAGGGAGGCTGCCCGCAAAGTGGCATGTCTCCAACGATACCCCGTTCACTGGCGCAGCTGTCGCCCGCGCCATAGGCAATAGGCTCTGGAAGGCCAGCGTGCAGTTGTGCAACAGCGTTCCTGACGGTGCGGGACCGCGACGCAGCGCCTCTAACCTGATCCCGCTGGTCACGCCATCCCCCTGTAAACGTGCCGCCAATCTCACAGCGACAATCCCCATATTCTTATTCGCAGAACACTCCTCGCACAGGCCCCTTGCTCGCTCGGACTCCATTTCAGTGGGCGCGCACCGCGGCCGACACGTAATCTTTCGCTTGCTTCCCTTCGGCCTATTTTCGCTCATACAGGATGAGTACCAGTTCTTCACCTGGCCTGTCGGTAAATAGAAATACTGCCCAGGAGCGAGACAGGATATACTGCCAGGCTGAACGATAAAGTGAGCGAATGAGGGCCTGCGGGCCCCACTTGAATCTGCTCATGACAAATCATTTGGAGTTGTACGGCACACGTTGTGGGCTTCCAAACCTAGCTGTATGGCATAAGTGGGCAGTTTTCCAAGCTTCCAGAGGATAAGCAGACACCACATGTCATGGCATGGAGCGGGCAAGCCGAAGTCCATAAACAACCCTATCCCCTTGGGTCTGCCGGTTCCTGTCGGTAACCGTTATGTACGGCGCAAATCCAACCTCAACCCACACAGACAGGCAAGCTAGCCGGCATTGCGAGCAGCTCACCTTGCAGGTTGGCTTGATGTCCATTCCGCAAAGCTACTGGGAGTGGGGTCGTATTTTGTGTTCCAGCACGATTTCAGCAATGCCGCTTCATCAACGCCCATCACCCTGCTAGCGTCAACACAATATAAAGTTCATGTTTGGAAGCATTAACGTGCCTCATCATGCAGGACGACTTGGTAGCAACAGCCTTACGCCCTTACCCTTGAAAAACGCATAAGAACGCGGCTGCCATCGCAAGTAAAGTCCAGGATGCCATTGCCGCCCGTATACATTAAATTGCTACTCTATTTAATAATTCTTCTTTCTGCTTCCTTTGGGTCTCCGCGGTTGCTAATGTTTTACAAAATTGCGCCGATGCAAAGTTTCGATTGATATCATCACAAGATGGATAATGAAACGAGTGATCAACATGTTGCTTCCAAGCTCACCAAAGGTCGTAAGGCCCGGACGAGAGGCTGCAGGTCTGACCGCCAGAAAGAGGTGTGTGCCCGCCTGCCGTAGAATGGGGTCATTCGCGCAGGGGGGAATTTGCGCAATTTGCACAACTTCACACGGATTCCATGTATTCCTTTCTGTTCTCTTCTCATCATCTTATGTTTTATTTAAATCGTTTTCAATGCTGTGAGTACCTCGTTATATTTTAGCAACTTTAGGCGCCGCTCGCACACAAAGTTCCGTCTTGACAGCCTTTAGAAGTCGCCAGGTAACATATATTATTATAGGGAGCATGATCGCATTGAGCGAGATTTCCGGCTACAGCACGAAACCTGAACTCCTGACGAACATGTCAAAATGCCTTGTTTCTAAGGGTTCCCTAGCTCCATTTTGTGAAGCAATCACATGTGTGCACCAAATTAGCAACGAATTTGAGCGCTGGAACATCAGCGAGGTTCTGCGTACACGCAGGAGCGCATGCACGCCGACACGGAGCGCCTGCGCAGCCCACTGCGAGTCTTCCTCCCTTGCACGGCTGGGGTGGCACGCCGTCGAGACGGCGGTGTGCTTGGGTCTAGAGCAGCCATGGGAGCTCAGGGTGCGCTGCAGCAGCGGTTCGGCCCCCTCGCCGCTGCAGCTGCTGCTCCCCTGCACTGCCGGGGCGGCGCACCGTCAGCAGGAGACGGTGCCGTGCCCTGAACCTCCTGTGCCCTGAACCTGCTGTGCCCCGAACCTGCTGTGCCCCGAACACCCTGCGCCCTGAACCTCCTGTGCCCCTTCCAAGTGGAGTTGGGGGCTCGGAACATTGTCGTCGGTTGGGGCGGGGCCAGATGCGGCATGGCTCACTCGCCAAATCCATCCCCCGCCAAAGCTACCCATGCCTGGACCAGCGCAACTGCACCTCCCCGCCGCCCTCACCCGTGTTTTGCCGCGCCTACTTCCGCCCCCCACCCCCTTACCGCCTTTCCCCACCCCAGCGTGCCCTCACCCTGCCCAGCCTCTGCCCCCACCCTGGCCCACCTCGCCCAGTGCCCCTCGTGCGTGGTGGCCTGCGTGCTCGGCCGGTGTGGTGGGGAGCCGACTCCTCACGGTCCGCCACCCGGCCCCTCCTGCACATCGCACCTTCCCGCACCCCGCAGCCTCTGCCCTTTCCACCCATCCTGCTGTCGTTCTTCCCTTCTCCTTGCCCTCGCCCTTGCCCTCGTGCCCTTTCGCTTCTTCTCCTCTGCCCCGCATTCCGTGCCTCCTGCACTTGTCTTCCTTCTGCTGTTCTCTTTCCCTTTGCCATTCCCCTCTTCCTTATCCCTTTCTTCTCTGCCGTTCGCCACCCTGCTGTCGTACGTTTTGCCCTTCCGTATCCCTTTCTTCTCTGCCCCGCCTTCCCTTCCCGCCCTCTTTTGTCGCCCACCCCTCTCGTTTGTCGTCCTTTGAAGGCGCCCGACCACCGTCACCTCTTCTTTCCTCGTCTCTCCCTCCTTCGCAACAGCCGTCAACATCCATGTCGCCGCCGCCTGCTAGCTCCACGCCTCGGCCCCCGTCTCCACCTCCCTCTTTCATCCCCTCACCTCCGCCTCGGCCCCCGTCTCCACCTCCCTCTTTCATCCCATCAGGGGTTTCAGGGCTTACCCTTCGGACGGGAAACAACCGGGAATCCAGATGGCGAAGTATAAGCACTGGATGGGCCTGCCCTTTGCGCCGGCAGCGGCAATCATGTGGCCACAGCATGCTAGCGTTTTTATTCCGCGTGCGGCTCACCGCAAACGTTTGCAGTTTCGTTTGGGCGGTTGCGGCCAACAGATCACGAGTGGGCAGAGTTCATGTCCCTAGGACTGAGCGGAAATGTCCCTGCTGCGTTGCGGATGGTCAAATAGAGGACGAGAAGCACGTCCTAATGGAATGCCCTGCTTATAGCAGCATCCGCGCGGATGAAGGGTGAGGCCCTCGTCGTCTCCCGCTCCCGATTGACCGCGAGGGCCTTCTCCACCTCAACCGTGCTGGGCGCCCGCGTGGACTTTAACGACGACCCCCTGGACGCATCCGGCGACCTGCCCGTCGTGACAGCCGTCGGCCTCTTCCTCGATGCTTGAGGTGCTTGCTGGCTGCGCTGCCGTGCGTGGCTTGCCGGCCCGTGGCGGCGCATGTTGCAGATGGCTGCCTCAGTCAACCAGCCAGCCAGCCAGCAGAAGCTATCAGCAGCAGAGGCCCGTCGATATTGAGTAATACGGCAGCTCCGCCCGGGCCTGACTTTTCGAGCACCACGGAGCGTCATGCAGTTCGACCCGACGCCGAGTCATCTCGGATTCACGCAGCAGTTCAAAGGCCCTTAGGGCTCGTTGGCGGATTACACAGGAGAAGTTGGTTTGTATGGAATCACATTGCATGTTTGTGCACACATAAATTTGCTTGCCGGGATATCGGTTGTAGGAAAGCCATGTCGCGGAGGGCCGTGGATTGGACGCCCCGTTCGTTTGCTTGGCGGCGCCCCATGTAACATGTGTTAATACGTGGGGGTTCACTCCATGGGTCAATTCGCCCCCATCGCTGAAAGTGATGATGGCAGCTGGAAGTGGGCGACAGCATAGCCCTTGGACTGATTTTGCTGCCAACGAGTTACTGTACCCGGGTGCACCATGCACTGGAAAAATAAATAAAAGTATGAGTCGCACACACGAGGTGGCCAGGTGGTAGCAGTGCGCTTTCGTTGGTCCCCCGTGCGGGTGCGGGTGTGGGTGTGGACTGAGCGAGTGAGTAACCCGCCCAGCTGCCTTGTCGCGCTGCAATGGCACACGATGTAGGGCTGGCGACCACGCGCTGCAAATCGTACTGGCGTTGCGTTGCCCTCGACGTGAATTGATAGCATAATCGAATACCATATGGTCTGTTCGGCGGTGACTCATCCGTTCAGCAGGCGCAGAATTGTTCTTATCGTTTGTATGCTTATTAGAATGCAAGGATTACAAGGGGAACCGATGTTCATATGTTCATATGCTTATTAGGAATCGACGATTACAAGGGGGACCGGTTTTCACACCGGTCGCTAGCCGTACAGGCTAGACAGACTGTCCATCCTACCCCAGGGGCACCCGCAAAGGGGTGCCAACAGCAAAGCCGCCAAGGCCCACCAGCACCAAGCCCGCACGACGCATGAAGCGTGAAAGAGTCAAGGAGCGCCGACCATGCTTATTAGAATGCAAGGATTACAAGGGGAATCCGTAATGTAGTGTGACACTTCGGTACGGCAGAGCGTATACCGATTTGACACATCCAAGCGACCTCGCGAGGGCAGTAGCACGGAAGCTTATATGGAATTTGAATCTCTGTTGCGTGGGGGTGTTGGCCCTGTTCGTGGCTGCCTGGCTGGCTGGCTGCCCGGCTGAGTGACGAGCAACCTTCGTGGCTGGATACGCTAGCAACGCTAATTTATAGCCCTTAGTATTCGTAATGCTATGTTAGAATCTTAAAAGCAATAGTGCACGTATCAGTATGAAAGATGTTCGACTGAGTCCGTGGTCCGAGCAGGTCCGTGGCTGCACTGGCTCCAACGCATCCGGAACTTCTGTTCCTTCCATATTGTACCGTTGTCGTCAATTATAAATATTTACATGGCGGCGCTTAATCTTTCCGACATCCAAATAATTGCATACGGTAGCGAACATGTCCCCGCGACCACACCACAGTTCTGCTCGCCGGTCCGACGGCCTTGACGCATATTACTACGTCATACATAAACTAACAAAAATGGCAATGGACAAACTATGAGTGGCAAAGTGGTTATTGGAAACATGAACGTTTGTGAAACATGAACGTTTTGAGACCGAGGTTGCCTTCCTTTGTAATTTCACGGTTAGCACCGACACTGCAATTCAGAGTGCGCGGGGGGGAGGGGGGTGTGGGGGGATGGGGGGCGGCAGCCCCCCGCCCCCCACCAGCGGGGGGGAGGGGGTCTGGGGGAGGGGGGGCAGCAGCGCCCCAGCGGGGGGGTGTGGGGGGACCCAACGCCTGGAAAACTATAATGCATACGACGCATCGTAATCAGTAATGCATTGATGCAACTCCATTCTCGCATCAATCTTGCCATCCCAGCACCAACTCCCCAACGACAACATTTACCGATCACACCGACCAACATTACGGGGGCGCCAGGGGCTAAGTTTGTCAATCGCTATAATATTCGTCGCACGTGTGGTTTGACACCTTCCGGCACGATAATTCGAGTTAATTACGGCCGCGGATCGTGGCGCAGGACATGTACCAAACAATGGCATACCCCTCAGGACATGTACCGAGTCGGTCAAGTCCTGAGCCACAATAAGCAATCCATATTATTTGCCCATGCTGGCCCATGTCTGTGTGTGCGTGTGTGGTGTATGTCAGGGGACGTCTCCCCTGGTGTACGTGTAACGGACCAAACGTAATATTTCGCCGGACGGAAACACGATATGGGTAACATATTACATTCTATATTGCAAGGTATGTCTTTCCTGTAGCCAACCAAATTGTATGAGTACCACGTTCTCATATATAAATGTTTACATGACGGCATCTCGGTCGTTTCGGCGTTTCGGCGTCTCGGCGTTTCGATAACCAATAGATACAATATTTGCATAGCCGCTGCATAGCGAACATTGTTCCCGCGACCACACCACAGTTCTGCTAGCCGGTCCGACCGCCTTGACGCATGTTATTATTACAAAGAATAAGGAAGGTTGCAATGGACAAACTATGAGGAGCAAGCTGGTTGTTGGACGCCAAGCCGCAAATGCATGCACGATGCGGTCTTCTGCGGGCCGCACTACAAGTCCAGTCGGCAAGCCTTTATAAAAATGGATGTTCGCTGTGCAATATAGTGACATTACGTGATAACTTCGCGACGCGCGACTTCGCGACGGCTTTGAACATTTGATGTAAACCTGATGATGGCACGCGGCAGGGCTGGGGTTGGGAAGGCCCGACCGTACGGGTTCCATCAGGGACGGTCCCAACTCATGGCTGTCGAGATCCGCTGTCAAGAGCTGCTGAAGAGCTGTTGCCCCCATTTGGGTCTCCCGCGCAAGTAGATAGACGACAACGCCCTGACCCTGTTTAGCCAGCCGTGAAGGCTTTAGGACATAACCAACGGTTCCTAACGGACAGGAAACGTTCTCAGCACACGCCCACACGAGATAGGGTGACACGACACGACACGACCCTGAGAACTCGGGCCTTATATGTCAACTGACGGATCCCAGTTGCCGATCAACTTCGCGACTGCGGGTTAACACCGCTTAACTCTGCCAAGCGTGCATTCAAACCCACAACCACCCGCTTGCTCCGAGGGGGAGCGCCTCTGACCGCGCCGCTGAGTCGCCGGCAACAACCATTCAGGTTGACGGCGTGAGCGGCGCGGGCAATGGCCAGGCGGAGGAAGCACGCCCGCACGTGAAGGTACGGTTATGCGGCCTTGCATTATAGCAGCAGTACAACCCGAGCTCGTGGTTCCTGGTTCTATACGAAAGGGGAGAGCCGGGCGACCCGCCCTACCCCAAAACTGATGCCCAATCTGAGCCTACTCCTGCCCGTTTAAATTGCAGCTTGATAACACGAAAGCTTTTAGTGATGTGGTGCGCCTTTGCTGGGCAATCCCGGAACGATCACCAGCCTCGCCATAGTGATGCTGCGACGCGCCGAAGCTCGCGTCACTAACAACACCATACAGGTACTATGTATTTAAATCTGCCGTTTCAGTAGCTTCCTGCTTGAACACGTAATCAACCAGCTTGAATATATTAAAGTAATTACATATGATTGAATAGAGGCCGCGCGTAGGGCCCCTGGCGGCCGTAGGGCCCCTGCGGGGCCCCGGACCGCGATGCGGTCACACGTCACGCACAGACGTGTTATCGCCGAGCGTTATCGCCAATATAAGAAATGGCGGATATTATGTCGCTACTGAATTACCTTGACGCACTGCAACAGTGTATGTATGTGTGCTGTTACAGTGTTTGACGCAGTGCGTGCTTTTGTCAAGATGACAGTAGCCGGGCTTCTGGTGTTGTGCACTGCTTTGGCCGTGGCACGATGTTGCCATGCGGTAGAGGCTCCCCCAAATAGCCGAAACGCTTACGTTGATAAAGTAATAGACCCAAGAGCAGCATCTTCTGTCCTACCACCGGCCTTCAAAAAGCTTGCCACAACAGCGGTGGTATATATGTGTTACAACCGGACAGAAATGATTAGGCTAGCGCTGGAGTCAGTCCTTAAGAGCGAGGGCCTAAACCAGTTTGACGTCATTATTTCGCAAGATGGCGGAGATGGAGGGGCCCAACTGAACGTCAGCGTGCCAACTGGCACAAATTTTGCTTACATCCGCCATTCGGAGAATCTGAATGCGGGGGTTCACCACTACTTCGTGAGAAATCTTGCATTTGCTGTTCTCGGCTACGACAACCTGATAATAATTGAGGAAGACAACATCCTCCATCCCCAGGCTATACAGGTGGCTGCGACTGTGTCTAGGGAAGGCTGGGGTTACAGCGGGAGGGTTGTAATACATGCGAATATCAGAAAGGTGGCTCGAGGGAAAGGGGGCTGCCCTCTGGCAGTCTCCCTGGCTGCGGTGGTCTGCCCGACAGCTGCAACCGTGCGCCCGCTTGGCACGGTGGCCACCCCCGCTAGCGCAGGGTGTCCCCATACATAGCAGGGTTTCCTTTTCTGGCATTTCGGACCAGGCCCCGGGCCCGTTACCTATCGGACTACCCGCCTCGCCGCCTGGCACGCACCCTCTTTAACCCCGCCCCTCACAACAACCAGGCAGCTGCATTGTCAACAGCTTGATGCCCTGCGTGCCCCGGGCTCCACACCATGACGCACACAAACGTCGCAATGAACCTCTAATCCCCCATCCGTCCCGGCGCATTTCCCCTCCCCTCACCGGCACGACGACAATTTACACCGCCCGGTCACCACACGCCGCGTGCCAAACACCCCCCCGGGCTCCAGCCTATACGTTGATAATTCCCCCCCCAACACACACACACACGCCATCCAGATGCTCAAGCACATGCTTGACATGAGCTTGCAAGACCTGGAGATTGGGCTGGTCAGCATTGTGGACGCTGACAACTCCAACATCGTGGACATGACCCGATACGGTTCCCACGTCATCCGCGTGGTCATCAGCGAGGGAGGTACGCGGACCGCGCCGGGCAGGGGACGAGGGCGGAGCGGGGCGGGGCTCACAGTGTGGGCCGCTGGTGCGAGGTCGGCCAGTGCCTGGGCCGCTAGGGGGCCCGCCGGGGCAGAGGTGGCTGCGGCAGGGATGTGAGGGCTGCTGGGCTCGGCGGCAGGCGTCAGGACGTTCATTCGCATTGCAGAGGGCGGATGCGAACATATATGATGCCGCCCACTGCAATGCGAACATATATGGTGCCGCCCTCTCCCTCCAGGCCACAATTGGGCGTACGGCATGCACGCGTCGCGCTTTCGCGCGGTGCGCCAGCACCTGCTGGACTACGTGAAGATCATAGCCCACGAGGACTACCGGATGCTGCACGCGGACCCGCTCGCCGCCAACATCAAGGCCATGTACGCGCGCAAGGGCGTCCCGCTCACTATCCCCCTGTCGCAGGCAAGTAAATTGCACGGCGGCCACAGCAACGAAGCCCCCCTTCCACAGATACCCCCCCAGCACACACACGCCCACAAATAACCACACACACATATACACATACACGTGCGCGCGTGCGCGGCCGCTCGCGTGCATGCGGCTCACGCCGCGCGTCCGCTTCCCTCCTTCACGACGTCCGACGCCCAACCAGCCGAGCCGTCCGTGTGGCGGTTATCGCAGGACGCCAATCTGCAGTTCTCGCTGCGGCTGGAGGGCTTCGACCGGCGCCTCACGACCGTCGCGCGGCTGATGCGGCCCATCGGACACTGGGGCCTGCACTTCCGCGAAGACTCGACGATCTTTTTCGATCGGTTCGGGAGGGAGATGTACTCTGGCCGGGTGGCGCTGCCGCCGCGCGAGACGAGCCGCGAGGACGAGGCGGACATGGCCCGCAACTGCCGCCTGGCGGTGGACAAGCTGTTTGTGGAGAACCTGGGGCGTCACCCCGACGAGAAGGCGCTGAGCTTCGCGGTGTCGCGGCTGCTGGCCGGCAGGATGAACGGCGTGGTGCTCGTCGCCTGCGTCACGCGGACGGCGAAGCGGCGCACGCCCGAGTGCCGCGACATGTACTGGGTGTGAGGCGGGCAGTGACGACCGCTGGAAAAGTAGGAAAAGCAAAAACAGGTAAATACGATGTACAGTGGGTCTGAGCCGGCTGTGGGAATGCTGTGGGGGCGGTGGGGTGTCGTCTTTGGGGGTTTACGGGCGTGGTGTGGGGGGTGTATGCATGGTAAGGGGGGTTGTGGTTGGGCAACAGCTGACCTCCGTGACATCCTGCAGGGTGCCGGGTCTGGGCCAGGGCACCGGGGCCGGTGATTCGGCACCCAGGGCTACCCGCTCGCTCGCAATGGCTGTCCGGGGTCATGCGCTGTCATGTGGGGAAGTACCGTAAGGCGGGGTGTGGGGAGGAGGGGCAGGAGCTGGAGGAAGGAAGTGGTCTAAAATGTGGATCAGTCCGACTGGGCAAGCGGGAGGTAAGGGAGGGAAGGAGGGATCGGGAAGGGCATGGGGGTGGTCGGAGCCGTGCGCAGGCTTGCAGTCGCGCGACGCGCGACGGTGGGGGATGTGTGCTGGGGCTTGATATAGGCAGGGCATTGATGTTTTGATGTTGCATTGAGGGAAGGGGGTCCAGGAGCGAGCTGCCGGGGTTGTGGGGCGCATGGCCCGGAGGAGGGTGGCAACGCGCGAGGTGGCCGGCGCTGGCCGCTGCTGCGCACGGGCGGGCGGGCTGCGACGCCTCACGTACGACCGGCGGATGCGGGCGGACACGGCGTCACCACTCCCGGCTGGTGACGAGTCGGACGACTCGCAGCACGCCATGCGCATAACATGTGTTCATGTGAACTTTAATGATCCACACAAACACACACGTGGCCATTGAACTGACGGAGGCAGGTGGGTAGGACGGCGTGTTCTAGGCCTTCTCTGGTCACCATGCCCCAGCTGAAAATAAACCGTTTTTTGTACTGGGCCCAGTACCGGTAGTCCTCACTGGAGTGGTGGCACATGGCAGCCTTGGACATGGCGCACGGACTCCGGACGGGGGATTTCGCCAGGTCGGCTACCGTTTGTAAGGAGTCCCGGCCACTGCTGTGCGCCGATGCGAGAGCCCGGGGCATGGCTCCTGAAGCTGGTCTGGCCGAAGGGCTGCGTGCGGTCGGCTTTGCGGGCCGGCGCCCGCGATCGAGCGCTACTGCGATCCGACGCGGCCCATGCGTCTTGCGTTTCCACGCTTTCCGTCACTTGCCACTAGCCTCCCCGGATTTTATGGGCCCCGTTCTGCCCCGGACTGTCGTGGCTGGGTTTATTAATTGTGTTGATGCACGGAGGCTGGCGACGGATGTCACAGTTAGGCTGGTGTTGTCTGGGCGACGCACATGCCGTCGGTTCTGCGAAACATGTTGGCATGGCATGTGTGTGTGTTTGTTACATGGTTGGGGGTGCGTGCCCCTCTCATGAACAAAGAAACCCATACGAGCCGAGGGCCCAAGGGATGGCATGTAGAATGATCGCGGAGTACACGATCCCAGCTGCCGGTGAACGCGTGCGCGTCCCTGCTGAATTGTGGAATGGGGGCCTGGCAGGACCTTGGCGAGTGAGAGGACACGCTGGCGGTTAGAAGGGAGCGGGGCGTGTGTAGGCATTCGGGTTGCCGGAGGCTCAAGCGGGGCCCCATTTCGAGGACGTCTCTCCTGCTCCGCTACCCTACAGACGTGTTGAAAGGATCTAGATCTGCTTTGGGCACTTTGGGCGTTCCGAGAGGAGACGAATGGTTCACGAGCAGTGGGCTGCACTGCGCACGGAGCCAAGAGTTTCGTCTACTTTCTACGAAACTACCGTAAACTATCTCAGATATGGTTTGATCGTTGCGAGCAGGAGTCGGTGTTAGCAGGAGCGAGTAGTCTGCGCATGGTACAAGCCTTGGGTGTTGACGTGTCAGTGTCGTGCACCGTTGGTGTCGGTACATTTCCGGGACAAATGCCCGGTGAGGGCGCGGAGAGACGCTAGGAAAGACCCTCGACCCTCGAGCGTATCTGGACGTGTCTCCATCTTATGGGAGATATTACGGTCGTACTGCTCGTCCAAACGAGCTCCTACCTAGGCGCGAGCGCTTCCTCCTGGAAACGCTTCGCTTGGTCACGATGATGCCGAAGGATATATGACACTGTAACACACAATCAGATTCCCAGCAGCGACACTCGCTGTGGCATTAGCCCAAGCCGCCACAATGGTGTCTCATATGCACTAGCGCGGCGCCGGCCGGGCCTGATCAACCTGGCTGGCTGCCTTATCGCTTGTGCATTATAGTAGTTAGCTCAGCAGCACTGCCGCTCGCGCGCGCGTAGGCGCCGAGCTCGGACCTCACGCTAGGAAGAAGGAGCGCGGCCTCGCCCCAGCGGTCAGGCCTCGGGGCCAGTACTGGATGCAGTGAGCCCGGCTGCAGTCCAGCTGCTGACGCGCACGCCCCGCGCGAGCCCACACCAAGCGAAGCCAAGCCATTGCGGACGTCCGCGACTGTCCGCGATCGGCTTTCGGGCTTCGGCACCTAGCTGAGGTCTGCAGACCATAGCTAGGTGTTGATTTCCAATGGCACGCACGCCGTTTGGACGGTAGCCGCGAGAGCTGCCGCATCGCTGCCACGGAGCAGCTCGGGACCTAGGCCAGGTCCTCGCGCCACGAGGCGCTCGACAGTCTGGAGGCTCTAGAGGGCGCAATGTCAGCCTTCAGGCTCGCCGACGACTTTGACGTGGGCGACGAGTCCGATGCCCCGCGCGAGACGGGGCTCCTACCTCGCGTGCCTGCGTCGCCAGCCGACCGGCGACATCTTAGCGCTCTGAACAGGGTCGGGCCACAAGACGCCCGGGCCACACAGGTCCGCCTGGCGGGCGGCCTGAGCCCTCGCGAGTCGCCGGCCTCTCTCGTGACGGCCAACCCGAGCTCGTCTTGTGGCCCGACCCTGTTCAGAGCGCTAAGATGTCGCCGGTCGGCTGGTGACGCAGGCACGCGAGGTAGGAGCCCCGTCTCGCGCGGGGCATCGTACTCGTCGCCCACGTCAAAGTCGTCGGCGAGCCTGAAGGCTGACATTGCGTCCTCTAGAGCCTCCAGACTGTCAACACGTCCTCTTTCCGGCAGCAGTAGGGGGCACTGGGGTTACTATTCTGGAGCTGCCGGGCGGCCTCGCTTCTGGCCTGCTCGCGTGCCTGGGTTTGGGTTTTCAGATACAGCGCTACGTGCACCTGTCATGCGACGCCCGCGAGCGGCGCGCGGTGGCACAACTTGTGCCTGTTTGGGGGATGCATTACGATGGGCAGCTTTCAGCAGGGGCTTGGGATTCGGGGCTAGTACCGGAGTTTAGCACACCCACGGAGCTTCTTCGCTGGGGAGCGTCAGCAGCAGCCGTCGAGGCAATGGGCTTGGGGGACACGTCTGTGTGTTTAGTAGTAGGCAGCTGGGGGGGATCCGCGTCCTGGGATACGCAGCACGTAGTTAGTTTCTTGGGGGGATTGCAGCATGATCGTGCAGAGCGGCGTCTACCGCCGCCGGCCTTCCTCCTTGAGGGCCCTCACATCAGCATCGACGCGGCGCCGGAGGCGGGTTGGCCCCTGGGCTTGCTATCGCCTCTCGACGCCGCCGTCACTGGCGCGGCAGTTCACCGCTTGAGCTGCCTTTACACTAACCTCGCCAACGCGGTGCACTTGCAGCACTGCCTCGCTCAGCTGCGGCCACCAGAGGGCCGCAGCCTGGCCGCGCTGCTGCCGCCTGGGCATAGCCCGGCGGCGGCGTGCACGGTCATGGCCCCGCCTTACACGGCGCTCGACATTCCGGGCCGGCCATGGGTGGCGTTACCGCCGCCCTCGGTCTCGGACGCGCCGCTGCGGGCGGGGCCCAACCGCACTCCCAGCCGGGTCACTGCGGCCGCCTACTCGGCGGCGGCTGGCTTTTGGCTGCGGACGTCGCGGCACACAAAGCTGGAGCTGGAGCTGGAGCTGCTGGAGTCGTCATCCCCACCGCCGGTCTTCCAGTTCGCTCTCTCCTTCTGCATGGCGCTGCACCGCGCGTTCGTCACGCCGCACGACATGCAGTATCCTGCGGCACGGCACCTCGTGGCCTCACCGCAGGGGGGGGAAGCGAGCTGGCGCCGCCGATTTCTTCTGGGGCCGCGGCAGCGGCCTCGGGGTCGGTGGCAGGACTGGCGGGAGGGGCAGCACCACCGCTGCCGGCCTTAGCGTCGGGGCATGACATCAGGAGCGGGTGACGCTGATGGCTCAAGGCCGCCGTATGGTAACGCCTGCGCTGTCGAGTCGTGAGCAAACAAGGATCAGCGTCGAGCGATGCCATGATTAGCGATGCGCGGCGAATGACCACAATAAGGATGCCTTGAACTCAGCTCCAGGAATCCCCAGCTAGGAGCTAATACATCGGATTGCTCGATAGGCGTTGGCGGCCGGTAGATCTGAGCAGCACGGTCGAGACGGAAATTCGAGCCAAAGTACATTGCGGCGATCATTTGAGTTCTTCTTGTAAAACGGGTCATTCGCACAAATATAATGCTTTACCAGCTTTTTTGGGCGGGGCCCCAACGCGAAGCGCCCTGGGGGGCCCCTACCCGCGTGCCCGTGCACCTGCTTCGAACACCGCGAATAACGTTCAGAGTCCTCTTTATATTGTAACACCATTTCGAACCCACACTATCGAAGCATCGATTTTCGTTTCATTCCCCTGCTTCCAGCCTCTGCCTTACCGCCCCCATCTTCCGGACGTGGTGCGGCATCTATCTCGTCAGGTGCTGCCATCTCGGGGCCTGTATGTCCAGCTGTCCCATCACGCCTCGCTCACGCGCCTCCACCATGGCTCACCCAACCCACCGTTTCGTCAGCATGTCCATTGTGACACCGATATGGCTTCAGTACGCCCCTCAACGCTGAGCGCCCATCTTTTGTTTCCTGGCCGGCGGATCCGCGAAAGCCGTTGTTGATGGTACGGTATCGGCGTGGGACAACCTACCGGTATCCTACAACAGGAGGTGAATACACTATAGGAGGTGTACGACACGGGGCCGTGCCCCACCGTAAGCACACGTCATGTGTCGATATTGCGTACATAGTCTATCATGTACACGAGCTTCGCCTGCGTATGTACGTACACGAGGCGGTAAAATTGCAGGCGAGCTTCTTTGGGTGGCCTTCTTGCTTGCGCTGTCACGTTATGGGGGCGGGGTCAGCGCGCGTGGGCATTTTTGGGGCTTCAAGGGCGGGTGGCATTGTCCAGTGGCAGCCAGCCCTACGAGTCCAACCGCCAGGAGCCTATCTACATACGGCACCACGGTACGTAGCTACGGGACTGTTTGCCGTAGCGATCGGGGGATGGGGCCCTTACACACGCCGCAGTGGTACCGGCGTTATGGCGTCCAGATGTCTTTGGATGGACAGAAGAGTGGCCACCGCATGTCTCACAGCGCTCGTCCCATAGTTCGTACTCATGCCGTACGTACACAAAGCCGTTCCGGGCGGATCGGGGGCTTTCCAATGCTCAATCGCGCTGTTACAATAGTCTTTTTAATTGTTTGGAACCAAGCCAAACAAGAGTCAGGATGACCGTCCGCCAATCTTTTCAGGCTCCTCCAATTGGCACACGCACGTACCAACATCCGGCCAGCAGCCAGCCCGGCTCTCCCACCTCCCTGGAGTGATATCCCACCACCATGAGGGGTGCGCCCCATAAGGCCCTTCTAATCTCCCTAGTTTCAACAGCGTCTAGTCATTTGCAGCACAGCCGTACGGGCTGGCTTCCGGGTATGTACGACAGCACGACCGGGTGCGTTAGGCTCTACCAAACGAACGCTCTGGACCGCAACATAGCGGCATTCTAATCAACTGGCTCTCACGAGTCCATAAGCTCCTATTGACCAGCTCGGCACCATTGTTATCGTGGTGTCGCCATCAGGGAAAGCACCACCACCACCACCACACATCGGCTCGAGCCCTCCTGCTGGGGCCCTGCAGGGAATTCCTCCCGGCCGCAGAAAATGAATTTTGTTTAGTTGTCATATTGCATGGCAATAATGTGGAGAAGCGCTCGCCCCTAAATAATCATTCATGCCTGCGCTGAACGAATCGACTACCCGGCACACCCCAGGGTAGGAGCCTGAGGGCGCTCCCACCTGCATACACAATGTCGCCACTGCAGGCATCTAGCAGCCCACGAAATCAAGTGCAGAGGGGTCTCTGACAGCTATACCGTAAATTAGGGGATAAGCTAAGAACCTTGTCAATTGAGATTGCGGCCTTATCCCAGCCGGATTTGGAATCCCACCGGTACCAACCCGCGTGGTTGGGGAAGCCTTAAATCAACAGGTGGCTTCCGGTCAGCGACGCTCGCCTTTCCTGAACGTTTAGTCAATGGTCCTTAAAATAACATCATACGCGGCGGACGCCCTCCAGGGGCGGAAAGGCTGCTAGCGCCCAAGCACGAACAAACGGCATTTGAGTGGGGCTCCGTCCGCCGTCGTGCGTGTTGGGACACACACGAGCTCATACGGCGCGTCAAGGCTGCGGCCCCAGTGCAGTGCGGAAGATGGGGCAGCAGTCCTTATTGGCGTTGAAGGTGCTCGCGTAGCTGGGGGACGAAAGGGGTGACGGGGGGGCGTGGCAGGGTTAGCAGTAGCTTAGCACACGTGGGGCAGGCACCCATCCATTGCCGATGCGCATCCCTACTCGCCCCGGGCAAGACCTACCCAACCATCTTATCCAACTGCACGCCTAACGTATTTCAGTTGGTCATCAAGCTTACGTCCCAGCCTCCCAGCCTTTGTAGAGCTCACCCTGGACAACGTCATTGACTCTCCCCCGCCTTGCTTGCCCCGCCCAGGCTCTGCTTCCCCTCCCGCTTTGCGCTTCTCGCCCCCTTTCCCGCTCCCGCTCCCGCCGCCGCCCCCGTCATCTCCCGTGTCTCACCACTGTCCGCTGAGCCCCAGGCAGATGTCCTCCATGGTCTTGCCCTTCTTGACCTCCACACACACCCGGCCACCGTCGGCTTGGGCGCGCGTCCAGTTGATCGGGGTGGCTGCACGAGGGGAACGTGGGGCATGTCGAGACCCTCGAGAGTCAGTCGGGGAAACGGGGCAAGTGCACGTGCGGAGTTTGAGTGGCATCCACCCCAGCGCCGGAGGGTGTCGGGAGGAAACCCTACATGGCTTCGCTTCTGTCAGTCGCATGCGACATGGCTTCCGGTCGCCCCCTGGCCCGAGGCCCCGCCAACCACCCCGCGTCAACCCGTTCAAGGCCCGAAGCCTGTCACTCCGTCAGCTTTTTTCCTTGCCGCTCCCTGCCTGTCCCTGCTTCTCTCCAGCCTTAAATCCATGTCCTCCGGTGCGCACCCCTCACCCTTGAGCGTGTACGTGCCCGCCGCCCCCCAGTTAGTTGACAGCTTGGTGGCGTTGCCCCCAGCGGGGTACAGCGTGAAGCCGCGGACCCAGGAGCTGATGTTCTGGTCTGTGGAATGAAGGAGGGGGCAGGTCGGGAAGTGGGTGGAGAAAGGCTGTGTTAAGCATCGCACATGGCTGGGTTGCATGCGGACGCGGATGAATGATCCGTTTGAAAGCGAGCCCAGTCGGCGCAAACGCACGTTCCCACTTGACCAAACTGTTGTACACAAGCGGCAATTAATCAAACATGCTCACGGATACCTCAGCGCGCGGCGCCTCGCCCCCAATGCACCACCACCATACCACCCCAGCAGCCGGCACCCCTCTCGGCACTCACTCGCAAACCACTCGATCTTGGTCAGCCGGTCACCGGCCGTGCTGCACGTGCTCTGTGGCGAGGAGGAGAGGCGGAAGGAGGGGCACGTGTTTTCAAGTGGTGCTTACTCCAGGGCACCAAGCTTTGCCTAATCCTGGGTCCCTTGCTGCGCCGCTCCTGTCTTCCCCTCTCCCCCCATACACATACACATACATCACCACAACACATGCAGACATCACTCACCGGCACCACTTGGTCCTGGGGCAGTGTGGATACACTGAAGCAGTAGTGGTTGCTGGTGGCGTTCTGGTTGGTCGGCAGCTGGTAGTAGCGCGGGGAGACGGTGAAGGGGAGGATGCCCTGGGTGGTGTTGCAGCTGAGGAGAGCGGAGAGCGGAGAGCGGAGAGCGCGAGGGCCGGAGGCAGGCAGAAGCGGCGGCAGCAGCAGATTTCAGATCGTGAAGACTCTAAACAGCTGGGATGGGGTGCGGGACGGGTCACCAAGCAAGCGGAAGATCGGAAACAGGAAGCCTGTCTGCCGGGACCCGACTCCACCGCCGGGACTCAACTCCCTCCACCTGTAGGCCGTGAACCCGAGAAGGACACGCCCCCGCACCGCCGCCGCCGCTTCCCGCCCGCAATCCAAATCCACACCCCAGCAGTTGGCCCCTCTCCCCCCGCCCCCCCACCCCCGGCTCACGTGCAGTTGGGGAAGGGCGTGAAGGGCAGGAAGCATCCCGCCGACGACTCCAGCGGCATGCAGGCGCTCTGGTCGGTGCTGACGACCACATTGTAGCCCTCCAGCTCTGGACGGCACACGCTGCCGCGCCCGGAGGCCATCTCTATCCAGAAGGGCAGCAGGCCCTCGGCCGCCGCAGTCAGGCGCTGCGCATCCTGAGCGGAGCTGAAGTTGCCGCACACGGACACGCTCAGGCCGGTGCACTTGGCGGGGTCGGGTTTGAAGTACGACACCATGGGGATGCTGGCGTTGACGATGAGGGCGTTGATGGAGGCGGAGATGTTGCTCTGGATGTACGAGCAAGTGACGTTGTCGTACCGGTACGGCCGTGCGTCGATGGCGGGCGGCTGCAGCCTGGCGGTGATGCAGACCTGGCAGCGGGGCTGGAAGGCGGGAACCAGCGGCGGCGGCGGCGGAGGCGACGGCGGCGGCGACGGCGGCGGCGGGGGAGGAGGCGGGGGAGGAGGGGGCGGTGGAGTGGGGGGCGGAGGAGGAGGGGGAGACGGGGGAGGCGACGGCGGTGGCGGCGATGGCGATGGCGGTGGTGGGAACAACACACCCGTCAGCGAGATCGGGCAGCAGTCGCACGAAGTGTCGTACATGGCCGCCGCGCAGGTACCAGCCGGGTAGCCCGCCGGCGGCACACACAGCTTCTCCAGTGTGTTGCATCCCTGGCCGGCCCGGTTGGTCCGCAGCGTGACGCACAGCTCCGCATCACGGGCCGTGTTCAGGTTGAGATCCAGCCGTGTCAACCGAAGTACGGCAGAGCCCGGGTTGCCGTACGTGGGGCGGTAGAACGCCGGGCTGACCCTGGTGGACGCGCCGTTGAGGGTGGCGCTGACTACCGCAACGGGCTGTACGACACAGCTGTCGGCGACGTTGAACTGTGGAGCGGGTTGGAAGGGGGGAGAGGCCAGCGGACAAGGCGGGCGGGGAAGAGCGGGTCAGTGGACGCGTGGGTGATTCTGGGCATGGGGGGCTTGTGTGTGCGACGCGATGCGAGGAGTCCGGAAAGGATTGCCAGGTGGCAGGCACTGCATGGGAGGTCGTTTCAGCAGGGGCAGCAAGGGCAGTGCTGCCCCTGCAGTCAGTACCCGAAAGACCCAGACGCCCGCACAGGCCCCACAGTCGCGCCCCTCGGCGTCAATCCGCAGCCCACATCCCACAGAGCAGCACACACCGCAACTTGATATGTGGGTAGGCAACCTTGGCTGCGGCCCCGCAAGTAGCACCCACCTCGATTTTGTACATGTCAGTGTTGCAGCAGGCGCCGGTGCATCCCGTGTCCGCGACCTTGATCGTGAAGCAGTACCTGCCGCCGCCAAGCGACCGGGCCCCGGGAGCCAGCGCGTACGCGCCCCGGCTCGTGTTGCACTTGCGGTAGGGGAAGTCCGGAATGGTGCCCGTCTGCACACTCATGGTGTCGTACTCGTCCTCGTACTGTGCACGTGCACAGGCGGCCCTGCAATGTTCAGGGTATTAGCAGACGAGCTCATATGTAAAATAGTTTTAGCGATGGAAGGGTCAAAGATGATGAAACTGCACGCGCGGGCTGACAGGCAGTGCCGACAGTCCGACAATGGACGTCACTACCGCGCCTTTTTAAGAGTTACGGTATTGTGATTTTGCTAATGAATAAACATATAAATGCTGTGGTCGTGCCTGATGTGTCTGTTTTGTACCTACCATCCAACCGCCAGCGCCACCGCGGCTATGAGCGCAAGTCTAGATATCCTGGTGGCCATTGCTGCAGGTTGCTGGGAATGTTAGACAGATGTAAATTCAACGCCACAACTCGCTTTTATATAAAAACGTTCTTGTGCGCGGCTGTGGGAAGGCTCAGTACGGATGGCGGGCGGACGGTACCGTACGTTTCGCGACGGATGCTCGGCAGCTCGTGCAGCTCAGAAGGTAGGATTCGTTAGCGGGCTTCTGTTGCTGCTACTGCCACACCATGTTTCTTTATATATGTTCTCCCAACTCCTTAAATGAATATCATTCGCCTGTTTTCAAAAATTCCGCACTGGTCTGCGATGTTGCGCGGCGGGTTGCCCGTTGCAAGCCTCTGGCTTTTGCACACCCGCCCGGCGTGAATCCAACACTTGGCATCTATTTATTTATTTTCAGCGGTCACGGCGCCCTCGATTGGAGCTTTCCAAGCGTATATGTGCCTCGACTGTTGCGCGGGTCAGGTAGCACCATGCCCGGTCGCACGCACGGGTAGCACCATCACGGATTCCTGGAAGTGTTGTGTCACGGGACACCTGGTGCTTGCTTATAAAACAAATCAATTTTCAGAAATACAAATAATCTTTTTTGTAACGGATACCTTGTGGCGTTCAACGGATATGCGGTTTCCCCTATCGGATTCCCACGGTCGGGTTTAGGATTCTTCTGACCGGGCATAGGATTCCCGCGACTGGGTACCAGAGAAACGTCGCCGCCTACCGGTTTGCTGAATCAGGGGCTTGGATACTCGAAAGCTTAGGCAGAAACGACATTAGCGGCTTTCAGATCCTCAAGTACGGTACATGTACGGAATGGTCGACAGAGGGGAACCTCGCTACCGTTGTTGGGTTGGCCAGGCAACTCCCTTCGCGACCTTCCCCTCGATGCCCACGCAACCCGAGCACTTGTTACTGCCTCCGGACACTAGCATATCGTACACGTCGAATCATCCCTAACCATGCGACCAGGTATGCACATCTCCCTACACTGCACCCTACATGCTGATAAGAGACACGCCGTGAACGAATGCACGAGATCTCCGACTCATCGTGCGGCTCATAACCGGCTAGGCAAACGTTGGCACCTCTTTACCTCCTACTCATAGGGCTAAGCGTTTCTATGGAAATTGGGCCCACGAGTTGGCGCCCGGAATACTGCCCAAGTCCCCAAGCACAACGACAAATCGGTCCACCTCGGGCCCCATGTACACTAACACGCTTCCATGCGGATACCGGCGCCCCCCCCATACCGGCGCCCCCCCCCAATAACACGCTTCCATCTGGATACCGGCCCCCCCCATTGCAGTTGCTCCGCATCCTGTGCTATGCGGTCCGTTCTGCTCTCGGTGATGTCCATGTCGAGCTCGGCGGCGAGCACCGTTGCCAGATCGCGGATAAAGCCCCCCCCCCGTGAGTGCCCTCTGCTCCATCCGCACACCCTCGCACACCAGCCACTCACCAGTCCGCTTTCCTCCTCCGTCGACCTGCCCCGACCAGCTCGCTACCGCTCGGCATTAATTAATTAATTGCTACCGCTCTTATTACCGTACGCTCGTCAAGTAGAAGTTACATATCTTTAAGTTAATATGTTACGCAGTCTTGTATTTTTCGACATGTCGTACGTTTTTAAAAGGGCCCCATTTTTGGCCAGGTCGCGGTGTCATGCTGTGACTCAGGGTGCTGATTTGGCTGCACCCTTGCGGTTTCCAGGAGCTTGGTAGGCTCTCCCAGTCTCCGATGCTCCATTAGCTGTCTCTCGGCGGCGGACATCTCATTTTTAGGATGCGGGGTGGGGGTATTGAGTGGACAGGAGCCAACCTGTTCAGCCGGACGTACATTCCGCGCCGCCTTTCGGCTACATCTCAACGTGACAGACGTCCAATTTGTTCACGGGGCCCACTCCCCGGGCGGGGCCGAAGCCCCGCCAGCTGACTCGGTCCGATTGCCCGTAATGTAGGGTGATCATTCGGTACGGCAGAGCGTATAACGATTTGACACTTCCAAGTGACCTCGCGAGGGCAGTAGCACTGAAGCTTATATAGAATTTGAATCTCTGTTGGGTGGGGGTGTTGGCCCTGTTCGTGGCTGCCTGGCTGGCTGGCTGGCTGCCCGGCGGAGTGACGACCAACCTTGATGGCTGGATACACTATGAAGGCCAACAAATGGCCCTTAATACTCGTAATACTATATTAGAATCTTAAAATCAATAGTGCATGTATCAGTATGAATGGCTGGCTGGCTGCCTGGCTGAGTGACGAACAACCTTCGTGGCTGGATACGCTATCAAGGCTAATTAATAGCACATAATATTAGTAATACTATATCAGAATCTGAAGAGCAATAGTGAATGTATCGGTATGAAAGATGTTCGACTGAGTCCGTGGTCCGAGGCTGCACTCGCTCCAACGCATTCGGAACTTCTGTTCATTCCATATTGTACCGCTGTCGTCAATTCTAAATATTTACATGGCGGCGCCTCATCTTTCCGACATCCAAATAATTGCATACGGGTAGGTTGCCCTATTAGCTCTATGCCCACGTCCCTATTATGCCCGAACATTCTTCCTGTCGCGACCATGCAAGTATAATCCCACGAAAAATCACACAAACGTATAATTGTACGGTCAAGAGCTGCTGGAGAGCTGTTGCCCCCATTTGGGTCTCCCGCGCAAGTAGATAGACGACAGGACCCTTAACTTCGTCGCATTTGATTAGGATTCGCACGCCTATCCTACACTCCGGAGTCTGTAGCCCTCAACTTAGCCTCTTCCACGTAGCCCTCGGACTTAGTCTCTTCCGACTCGCACGCACGCCTACCGCACGCCCCCAAGTCCCTAGGATGTGGGGTGGAAACACCGGTATTGAGTGGACAGGAGCCAATCTGTTCAGCCGGACGGACGTACATTCCGCGCCGCCTTTCGGTTACATCTCAACGTGTCAGACGTCCACTTTGTTCACGGGGCTCACTCCCCGGGCAGGTCCGAAGCCCCACCAGCTGACTCGATTCAATTGCATCTCGAACCTCTCGCGGTGTAACTGCCGAAACCACGTTGTCATATCCCCATAGGTGCTCTCGCTTAGGCAGCGGGCATCCAACGGTTCGGCCCAAATCCCTAGCACTCAACTCCACCCGTACGGATTTAATGGGGCCCCGCCCTTTTTCCGGCTTCAAGAAGCCGACACCCCCTGTCTGAATTTCCCGGAAGTTTTGGTGTACGGCAAGGGGATGAAGTGGAGTTCAAACAGTCTTTGGGGCTGCCCTACTAAACGGCAGATGGGTCCTGCGTCCTGGGGATTCCTTTCCGGATATTTTATCATTGGATCTGTTTGATTATTTCTAACCCCTCTCACCCTGCTTTTTCTGTCACATTATAGGTGTTTTTTCTTTCCTTGTTTGCTCTGCTGAGTTTCAGTTGCTCGCCTGGCCCTTATGAGCTCAAGCAGTCATTATAAGCCGTGCGATGTTGCTTACTGCGCGGGCAACAAGTCTGCCAAACCCCCGCAGAAACAACCCATTTGTAAGGCGCATGGGAGGATGTCCATCCATCAGCAGGCACTACTCGCTCTTCCCGCCCCCCCCCTCGCTCTTCCCGCCCCCCTATCATTTTTTACCCCCCTCCAGCAGTGTACATTTCGCCATGAGCAACGCTCCTCCCGCAAAGTATTTACCGGACCGTAGACAACGGTAGCAGCAAGGCGTGCGTGCATGCACACCCGCGGCCTAAACCTTATCTCCCAACTCTGCCGCGTCAAGACAGCAAGGCAGGCCGTGCATGCAGCCTGCAGAATGCGGCACACAGTACTCCCATGGGGCCGCAGCGTTCATCAGCCCACACCCACACCTAACCCACATGGTCGGTCGTGGCGGCCGTGAACGTCGGGGCCAAACCACCGGGGCTACACCCATCGCCGCCGTCGGCTCTAACGTTCCCGCGTCTGGAGGCCACGGGAACGACCCCTCGCCGGATCGGGGACCCAGGAGGGCGCTAGCCGCTCGGTGTGTAGCAGCCCCAGTGACAGAGTGGAAACGACAGAAACGGCACACTGCGGCTTGCCCCCACAGCACTCGCCCTTCATTCTAGGCATGTCGCATGCTGCCGGTAGCCGAGCGGTTACTTTGGCTGCGGTTCGTCTCATTGTCCCCACACGTCGTGCAAGAAGCAGGACGTACGCGCAAATTGACCCGCGCGAGGAACTAACACTTGGGACCCTCCCGACCAGCGGCTTGCGTCCTTGGATCCGTTGGATCCCACATGCGGGCTTGTGAGGGCTTCGGCCGCGACTCCGTGTCAAGTCAGATTTGCGGATTGCACCCTGTGGCGATCCTCCGGGTCCGTCCGCTGTAAACGATTTATTCATCCATCCATCCATCCATCCATCCATCAATGCATACATCCATACATTCATACATCCATACATACATCCATTCATGTGGGGAAAGCGCTGAGTCATCATCCGCGGCTCAATTGCGCTGTCCACTGTGGTCAAAAGTCGTCTCAACAACCTCTTCAACCAACTACCGGTAATAAACAAGCCATGCAGCTGTTTTAACGTCCAACAACGCACCATCACCACATCAACTGCCCATACAAGTTGGGTCCCCCGGGACGCATACAATACAAATGGCGTGCCGAGGCCGTGCGACGCTCTATGCCCCCTCCCCCTCTTCATCCCCAATCAAGAAGAACCACGAGGAAGGACTCCGACCCGGACTTCGACCCGCACCTCCCAACTCCACATACCGGTACTCCACACAACGTGCCGTACCTCCCACAAATTGCCTTCCTTGGTCGCTGTCCGGCCGGGGCCCGTGTGCATCCAAAACAGTCCAACCCCGCCCCCTCGGCCCTCGGCCCACGACCCTCGCCCCACCGCCGCTTGCCCTCCGCAGGCGTCCTCCGCCTCCGCCTCCTCACGCCCCGCACAGCGCCAGGCCCGCCCTGCCGCCGTGGCTCAGCGGCGCACACACCCGCCACCGCCCCGCCGCCACATCGTAACACTCCATCCCTGACAGCACCGCCACGTCCTCACCGCCGCCGCCGCCGCCACCAATGCCGCCAATGGCAGCAGCGGCGCCGCCGCCGCTGCTGCCGAAGCCCAGCCCAAAGCCGGCGGGCCCCCAGCCACCGCCGGGTCCCGGTGCACTGCCGTACAGGGCCATCGTGCCCCGACCGTACGGCGCCATCGGCGGCGAGGTGCCGTACGGTCCGATCACGCCGGGGCTGCCAACGGGGAGGAACGGCGAGGGCTGCAGCGGCGGGGCAAACGTCTGGCGGCCCGCTGGGCCCCAGCCCCAGGGCGCGGCGGGGCCGATGCCGATGGCGGCTGCGGCGGTGCCGCCGCCGCCGCCGGAGTACGTCCCGGCTGCTGTTGCGGCGACTGCGGACCCCGCCATCAGCTCTGCGCTGCTGCACTGCCCTCCGGCGACGTAGAGGCAGCCGCCCAGGGCCGCCATGGCATGGCTCGACCTGCGCAGGTGGGAGGGAGGGAGGGAGCAGTGGGAGGGAGCAGTGAGGCAATGGGCCGAGGGAGGTACCGTAATCAAGATATTACGGTACCGCAGCGGCGGGTGAGAAGCGACGCCAACGGTAACGAACCCGGACCCGGCAATGGGCCGAGTCAAGAGGAAGACGGGCAGTGAAATGCGTCGTGGAGGAAGGGGCGGGCAGCGACGCATCCCGCGGTCATCTGGGGGCGGGAGGTGCGCATGACAGGGGGGCAGGGGCGCACATGCAGGAGGATAAGACGCTGCGTGCAAAGCCCACTTTGTTTCCTGCCAACGAGTATGACAGAACGAGCAGACAGAGAAACAGGTATGTGAGGGGGCCAATGCCGCCAATACCGTGGGGGGTGCACGCACGGCAGCACTCAGGCGCACTGCCCGCCGCCCCGCCCCCCTGCCCCGGCCTTGGGAGCCCCAGCACCCCTTCGCGCGGCTCCCTGCAGCCCCCCTCCCTCTCGCCCGCCAGCCAGCCCGACGAATTGCCAAAGTTGACATACCGTAACGCCAGCACCACTCCGCAGCCCGCCACCCTGGCCGGCTCCACACCGCCCCCAGCCCCGCCCAACTCCCACCCCTTGCACCGCAGCATGACCGCCTCACCTCGATCCGACCTTACCGCGGATGGATACACCCCCCCCCGGGGAAGGCCCCCCCAAGCCCCATACGGGACATGCGCTTCCTTCAAGCACCCGTATGTGGTACCTTCCGTTCGTGCGGCCTCGGTACATGGATACACCCCCCACGCATGGATCCCCCCCCAGCCCAATCCGCCCACCTAGGCCCGGACATCCGCTCCAGGGGGGTCCAGCGGCCCTCCCGGGGGTCCAGTGCCTCCAGGGAGGATAGCCGGGTGCGCGAGTCGTTGACACCGCCAGCCACGTAGATGCGACCGCCGTGGGAAGCGGCCTGCGGGGGGTTATCCACGTATAGGCCGGAGCCCGTAAACGGTATCAAATCAGGGGGGGGGAGGGTGAGAGAGTGGGTGGGTATGGGTGGGTGGGTATGGGCGGGTGGGTGGGTGGGTGGGTATGGGTGGGTGCGACGGTGGGCTTACGCGATAGCGGTGGCGGCGGTGTGATAACGGGGATAATTAAAACGGCCCGGGGCGAGGGAACGCAACGCAGTTACCTGGGATATTACCTGAGAATTACCTGATATCTCCAGCAGAAATAAAACGAGCGCGCGGCCGCGTCGCCGCCGACCAACCCCAGACGGACCGGCACACGACAGCACGAGACGGGGATGGTCGAGGGCGAGCAAACGAGCGGGCGGGGTGTGCGGCCCAAGAGGGTTTCCCTCGAAGGGACCAAATCGAGCTGGGCTCGCTCGCTTCGGATACGATAGCGGCGCTGCCCAGGAGGCGACCCCACTGCGTCCAAGAGGTGGCGTCCGGGAGGTGGCGAGAGCATCCTGAAGGAAACGTCATCCAGACCAGACCGCCGCCGCCTTCGGGGCGTCAGGTGACGGAGCGATTGCGGTGTGTTTCGACAGAAAATGTCGAAAACACACGCCGATGCAGGCAGCGGGAGGCGGAATGTGCGGAGCAGCCAGGCACATGGCGAGGACATGCACGGACGGGGGCGCATGCGCGCCTGTTGGGGCCGGACCGACCCGCGGGTCACTTCCCCCCCAAGTCCCCACCACCACCCGGCCTACCGCCATGTACTTCCGCTCCGTCGCCATATCGCAGCCCAGCAGCTGCCACCGACCCGAACCCAGATCCAGAAACTCCCCGCTGCGATGCGTGCCGCCCCCGCCGCCGCTCCCGCCGGTGCTGGCGCCGCGAAGGCCGCCGCCGCCGCCGCCACCAGCGGCGGCGGCGGCTCCACCGCCGGCGCCTCCCAGCGCGAATATTCGCCCGCCCAGCACTGCGCAGGCGTGGGCGCTGCGGGGCAGGACCATGTCAGGGCCGCGCTGCCAGCCGCC